>JAWWEV010000169.1:20818458-20884182 GCA_035583235.1 Hafferia zeledoni
CAGGGGGGCAATGGAGAACATGGCACTGCATTAAAATGTAGACTGCGAAAGCCCTTATGTATCTACTGGCAATAGTCTCATTCAGACTTTTGTTTCATTGTCCTAACATTTTGCTGTGTCATTTGCCACCATTCAGGAGGACAGGTAAGGGCATAGAACAGAAGCATAAACCTGATGCTCAGCTCATTCATAAACTCAATTGCAAATTCAACATTGGAAAAAAGTTCTCTTGAGTAATTTGTTTTTAAGTTTCAGTATAGATGTGTAAAGTTATGATTTTGCAAGAATAAAATATTATAATATTATAAAAGGTGAAGTGCCTGCCCTTTTCCTACCCATGCTTGTGGGTGTCAAGCTAATATTGAGACTTAACACATACATTCCTATTAGAACTGTGCTAATAAAAATATGATACAAATTAATTCCACAATATTTCTTATTCCATATCACTTTTTATTTCATTTCCCCATAAGCAGAAAACAGCAATACTGACATGGTCACTAACACCCACTATGACTGTTTGACAGTATTTTGGTATTGTGTAAGCAGGATTTCCTAAGAGAGTTTAAAATAATTATGTTACAGTGATGCTGATGTTCTCTAATGCAAACATACTTGTTGGATGATGTGATCTAGGCTTATCTTCTTTCTCAGTCTTTTTAATACAGTTGTAAATCTGAGAGGCTAAAATGTATGCCTTACTCTGTCAAATAGTTGTTAGAGAAATAAGAATGGGATATGTCCTTAGTTCCTTCACTAAGAAATAATAACAAACCCTGAAATCCCATATAAGATACGTGTTATTCTTATGGGCTTGTTTTCCAGCCCACTTGTATATGTAATTTTAAATGTACAGGAAGGGTGAGATTATTCATTGAAATATATACTTAAAAAGAAACTACACAGAACATTTCCTAATAATTCTCAGCATTTAAGGGTTTTTTAAATTATATTGAGTATCAAGCTGATATTTTTATTGAATTATGTGTCACAACCACAGAATCTTGCTTCTGTTTGGTAACATTTTTTTTCTAGCTGTCTTTTGGTTGTTTTTTTTCCCAGGCACACTACTTCATATTTATCTGTACTAAATGTCTTTCACTGCGAGAGTTTGCAGTTAAACCATTCTTCCACAAATCACAGCAGTTCATGACAGTGAAGGCTTTGTGAAGCATGTGCTAGAAAAGTTTGCTTAAAAGTATAATTGTGTGGGAGAGTAGTGAAGTTCAGAGGCAGCTACTTTCTGCAGTAGATTTTCCATCTCTAGCATCGGGCAATCACACAGATTTTATTTTTCCTTTGGAGCAGTAACTCTTGAAACAGAGTAAGTACCAAGGGAATGCAGATGCAGACGCTGAGATTTTGCACTTTTTTCCTTTTCCTATTTAAAAAAAATGTAAATGAAAAGTACTATTTTCAGCATTTCCTTCTGATTTATAGCAGTTCTTCACCAGGATAATAAATACCAAATTATTTACTTCAGAGGATTGAGAGGATTACTTAGTTAATGTTTAAAAAGCACTTTGAAGATAAAAAGCACTATTGAGCTGCTTAAGACTTACTGAATAGTTAATTATCTAAAGGTCCCATTCTCCCCCCTACAGGTTATTTCTACATAGGGGAGAGTAAACTCTGAGCTTCATATCATGACTTTCAAAGTCAGGCTTTTTAAATCTTATTGGTTTCAAAAATTTGCTTTATTCAGTGACCTGAATCTGATTCCTTTGAAGTCAATGGCAAAAGTCCAACACTGAAAAAAAGTCTTCTGAAGTATAATGTAGCTGTTCAGAAACAATGGTTGTTGCCCCTGTCCACATTATTTATATTTTTGTTTATCTTACTGTTTATGTATATATGTGTGTATATATAGGTGCATATACACACTCACATATGTATACATATATATATGTACACATAGATGTTTGTGGACAAGTAAGATACATTTTTTTTAATTTGGAACTTTAGGTTTATGGAACTCATTTCTTCATAAAGATCTGTTTTTACAGGGACACACTGACCTTGCTGGGAACTTCCACAGGCAAAATGGATCTCGTTACAAAATCTGAACACAAAAGATGTAGTATAACAGTGGTAGGAAAGTATTCTTGAAAAGGTTCCACCTGGCTCCTGTTCTCTGGACCTCTCACAGCTGACAGAGGCTTCTCATATGAAGAAATGGAGAAAAGGAAAGAGTTTTTCAATTCGGCATTTGGAGTCAGCAATTGTCCATAACAAAATCATTGAAAGTAATCACTAGTCATTCTTCCTTCAGTATCTCAGCTGCTAAAAATACCGTAAGTGGTCATTACTCTTTACTGAGGACAGGTATCTTCCTTTGAACTAAATAGTCTGGAAAAAACTATTGCACACATCTCAGATTTTTACAATAGAAGACATTGGTCTCCCAAATACCAATGCATATGTTTCATTTTGAAAACATTAAATACCTCCTGATTCTGGTATGAATGATTAGAAGTCAAATGTTAAGTCCTTGTTAATGCTAGCATAATTATGGCCTAAATTTATCAATATATGCCATCTGAGAAAAAGTCATGAGAGTTATATATTTAACTGAAGTTCATAATTGATTCTTCCCTAAGACAAAGAACAGTATCTCAACCTGAACTCATTTAAATTTGACCTTTTAATGTTCTACAGCAGCATACTATCTCATGATTTTAGCTGTGTTGGCTCTTAAATCAGGGTCTAGATGCAAAAGGTCATGCTGAATTCTTGAGCTGCATTTTTAACAAGAACTGTTCTGAAGTTTTTTCACGATTAATACCAAGAACATGCAGGGATTGTTAGAGCAAAGAGTAAAGGAGTGAGAAGAGATTTGATTAACAAATTGGTTTCTGTATACTCTATACTGTTTGCAAACATACAATAATCACAGGACATGAAGTACAGCTAAAGAAGTGATGGTTAAAACAATGATAAGACATAAAAAATGAGTTGAACTTTATAGTGAGAACGTAAATCTTCAGTTAAAAAAAGAATGTCTGGCCCGTGTATGTCAGACATTTCCGAAGTACAGAAGGTAATTATAAGTTTATGGCTCTATAATATTCATCTCCCACAGGATCTCATGAAATATGTGTGTGTTTACAGGAAACTGTGGAAATAGTGACTCACCTTCTCAATAATTTACACAGGATAATTTCTTGAAAAGCAAGATCAGCAGGGGAGTTTTAATCCTGATTGCAAAGAATTTTGGTTAGCTACCTCTGGATACTCTCAAAGCAAGAGAATTTGCAAAGTAGTATCTAAGTGACCTTTGCTCTTTGGTAACACAATTTTGCTACTGTTGCTCCAGTCCTCTAAACCCTAGTCTTGTATCCATCACTAGGATCTTTCTAAACTTCATTTTCTGACTGATGTTCTATTTTCCAAATACTTTTGTATGTAAATGTCACAACATACTTGTAACTGAAAATTACTCAGGTTTCTCCAGTTCTTTTTGGAGTGTTCTTATGTGCTTTTTGTAGGCAATGGTATTTTTCATAATTATGATTTGAGACTGAAGGCAAGTGTTGGTCAATGGCTTCTAAAAAGTGATCAAAAACTAAATTATCTGTTATATCTTCAAACACTGCAGAAGGTAATGGAATGACATCACTGAGGGGAATAAAACACTAAACATTATGACACTGCTAAGTTCAATTAAGTAGACAGAGCAACATACAGGCTGTGTCAGAAAAACTTCATGCACATAGGCTCAATTAACTGAATCCCACCCTAATGACCAGCCCAGTGAGCCAGCACAGTGAAGCCCAGTGATGCCCCCTCTGACCAGTCTCTGTGCCAAGCTCTTGGGCAGAGGCTCAGCACCAATGTGTAGCAGTTCCACCTTGGGCACTCTGCTTCCACACTACGGGGTGTCCACACAGCAATTGTTCCCCTCAGCCTCTACTACCAGATATCTTTATAGACAAATGTTGGTGCAAGCTGCCACTTAGACCACAGAACCCCCTTCCAGGTTTCAGGTACCATTTCCTTGTCAGTTTTGATCCACCACACCAAGGCTCATTGCTGCTAAAAAATAGAGCAGGTTCTTGCAAGTGTTCAAACAGATTGTGATGTCCAGCATAATGAGTATGTTAAATGAATAGCCACAGGATACAGAAATTGTTCTACAAGTCTGCTCCATTAATCTTTCAACAGAGTGAGAATCTGCTCCAGAATTTTGTTTTGGTGTTTACTAATTTAAAGCTTATTGTAGTCTTCATTTCATTCTAAGCTGGCAAATAATAGCTAATGAAATTTGACTTCATAGACAGAGAGAAAAAAAATATTAGCACTCATCAATTAAAAAAGCAAAACCTATCAGCACACATTTTAAAATGTGTACATAAAGAGTTAACTTTTGAACTGTAGAAGTATTTTAAATTCTTGCAGTGACCTGGATGACCTTTTCATCAACATACCCCACATGAATAATGCAGCCACCCCAAACTCACGCCATTAAAAATTGTAATAATTGTCTGACATGCACATGTAACATTACACTAGGGATCAGTTTGGCCCAGAGCATTCCATTAAAACACAAAGTGAGTTTCAAATGTATATGTTAAAATGAAACATCAGCTATAATGAAAACGGAAGCAGAACAGAGTGGACTTTAGGTACTAGAGTGCATTTTCCTTTAAAGAAAATTTTGCTATGCTTGTACTACACCTAATGCCAGTCCATATTTGAAGTACAATCAATTCACATTTTGTTTTGCTTTTAAAATTCTCCTATGAAAGGTATAAGGCAATCAATGTGCTGTGCTCTAGAGAGATGGTGGCATTACTTGAATTGCTATTGCTATTTAATATTTAGTTTTCAATAAAAACTTTATTATGGTCCATTTTATTAGCTGCCATTCAAGTACTCAGGAAAATGTGGCCACCAATCTGAAGTTCAGCATTGCTTTGGTAAGCTCAGAAAAATACAGGTAAAATGCAGTGGAGTGGACTAGTTATTATTTGTTCCTCACAGGTTACCCCTGAACATTTAGAGATTGACATCAGTCCTCTGTCTTGACATTCTTGTATCAGTTCATATAGCTGGGTGTCACACCTTAGGATACCCAAGAAATCATTTTGTTGGAATTAATGGGCATTTTAAAGTGATTCTAAAGACCTTTGACACTGCACAGTAGAGTATTGGATGTTATATAGCTTGAAATATTGTTTTCATAACACTCTGCAGAGTTCAGCCGTTGACTTTAGCAGGGAGGAATTCAGTCATAAGTAGATGAAAACTACAAAGCTACTAATGGGAGTGTTTTCTGCCAAGCACAGAATCTACTTCCATAGATGGCCTTGATGTGACAAGTGGATTCCGAAGTGTGTAAGAGGTAAAGCAATAATGGATTAATGATAGGAGAAGGTAATTTAATATTTTGAAAATCCTGCCCACATTTTAGCTCGACTGAAGAGTGCAGTTCTATTGATGTATTTATATAACTTTAGTGTGGTTACTAGTGAGGAAAGTGGTTTTCCTTGACACCAGTTGCACATGAAAATGTTAAAGAGTCTGGGAAAGTATTGTGGGGCAGACTTAGTCCCAAAAGACAATACATGTACCCTTTGGAGTCTTACATCTTTAACGCCATTGTGACTAGTATGGTATTTTTGAATCTCAAATATTATCAATACATATATTGTGTAAAATGAGTACCTGCATTTATGCACTGCTCCACACTGTAAGCTATTTATTAGCTGAAAGAAGCAGCCAATGCTTCACAACTTGCCGGTCTGTGTAAAGTTCGAAGGACAGTAGTATTAGAGTTGATGTTGTTGTACATGTCTGTTGTCAGTGTACATTGTACATGTCACATTGCCTGCGAATAACTTCATGTAGCTTCACGGTTTTGTGCTAAGACTAAATCTTTAGTCTACTGATTCTGCTTTGACTAAAACAAATTTACTTTTTCAATTTCTTGCTTCATTCTTTGAATTAGAACATAATCAACAATTTTTTTAATATTCTGACAGAAAAAGGGCAGATTTTATACAACAAGACAATACAAATTTATTATATTTCAGCTTTAATATGGTAAATGTCAGATTTCAGCCTATGATGAATTTTGTAACAAGTGATAAACAGGGATTTGGAAGACAAATATTGAGAGGTCTGTTACTAACACTTTAATGCTGTTGAATATGAAAAGTTTCTAAAACTTTGCATTTTATATAATTACTGTCCATACAAAAGCATTTCCCAACACAGGAAAGGGCTAAACTTAGCAGTAGCTAACCTGTCATCCTGCTTCCTTTTTCAGCATTACTGCTTTTCTTGGAGGTCATTTTTAATGAGTATGTACCAGCACCTGAAAAATCAGGTGCATAAATTAACTACCAATTAAGGTCATTAAAATAAAAAAAGAAAAATTTAATTGCCAGTTTCTATATATAAGTCCACTCATTATCATGTAGTATGTGTGCATATTCATCGTGTGCACATTTATCTCACAGCAATTACCAAGGCACAAAAGAAAAGTCATGTTTTCATTGTGTTGCACTCATGAAACTGCAAATAACACAAAGAAAAAGAATTTTCTTTAAAATTTGTATGTCAGTGGTTACAGTTGAAGGAATGTTATCATAATTTAATATAGCAAGTGATTAATTATTTCTGCATAACGTTTCCCCACATTTAATATCACTGTCTGTCTGGAGTGGCTGTTGACCTAATTTTCAATTAATTGCAATGAGAATAAAAACATGCCTTTAAAGCAGTGGTTTTTTTTTTCCACTCAATTACCCATGACAGCTGAAATGGTGAATTCATAATTGATAAACTTTGTTATCACCATCAATAGAGAACTGGCATTATTACCCAAAATCTTACCAAAAAATAGTAGTATCAGAAAATACATAGAAGGTTGAGATTAGAACTCCATAGAAAATATCACATTTATTTATAAGGCCTAAAGAAATTTAATATCTACAAATACAAAATAAAGTGCCTATGCATTTGTATGTTAACATAGTCAATATCTTATTAAATATGCAGGTGATAGCCATGTATTACAGGTAATTCTGGGGGTTGACTAAGTAGCATATTCAAGATTTGGCAAAAAAATTTCTATTCATTGACTGCAAACAGTCTCACTCAAAAAAATTACAGAATATGTACGAAAAAGAATGTTGGCATTTATATTTGCAATTTTGATGCAGGTATTTAAATTCCTGGACTCCAGAGTGGAATCCAGAAACCTAAGTGAAATGCTATGGATATCTGCAAGAGTCAAAAGGTAAGCCATGAACCTCCAATTGAAATTTCAATATGATGAGTAAATTATCCAAAAAGGAAACTATGGGGAAGTGAATATAATTTCTAACCTTTCATAACTGTCCACTAAGGACCGAGATTAGCTCAGCTGGTTGGAGAATGGTGCTAATAATGCCAAGGTTGTGGGTTTGATCGCTGTGCAGGCCATTCTTTTAGAAGTTGGACTTGATGATCCTTGTGGGTCCCTTCCAGCCCAGACTATTCTCTGATTCTGTGAATAATCAGTATGCCTCTCCAGTAGATGGCCATTTAATCTTTCTTTGAATAGTTCAGATGTATTTACTGTTTGTTTAAAATTTAACTGCTGGAGTAGAACAAAAAGAAGACAACATAGTAGGGACAATGTCCCTTTTATATAATAAAATTTGGTCCAATTTCCATTATCTTTTATCTTAATTTATGTATCTTAATCCTATCTATCTTAGCTCCCACTGAAACCCAGGAGAGTTATATACCTAAATACTTCTGTTATGCCTAGAAGTCAGAACACTGCTCAAAAATGTTTAAGACCTAAAATCAAGGTTCTCCACTGCCTGAGGGGATTCAAACTTAATATTCTCAGAGACTGAGCTAGTCCTGCCTACATCCAGAGACAAAATACCAGTCACCATATATAGAGTTTAGCTACCATCAGATGACATAATGATTTTATAGGTGTGTTAGTTTCCTCAATTTTGGGTCAATTTTATTATGGTGGTTCAAGAACTTTAATGCTAGTAAGTCACACATGGAAACTAAAGCCAACAGGTGGTAAATACTTCCAAGTACCTGTGACCTCTCAGTTGTGCATCCAAGCATAACTCCTTCTATTGTTTTTTCAGAAACATCTCTCAAAGTAAACATCAATAGAGCAAATGGGTAGCAATTAGGTTGTTGCTGACATCTCTGAACACAGGATGGCTGCATACAATTTAAGTAATATTCAGACTGCAACTTATAGCATTAGAGACATTTACTGTATGCTTTTCATTCAACATTGTAATTGCTATGGCCTGAATTCAGTGCCTGTTAGCAAAATTAGCCTCAACTAACTATATGTTATTTGTCTCTTTCTATTTCATTATTGCCATCATTTGTGGTTGATACCCACACTATTATCACCATGTGAATCACCTTAAAGTAATTTAATTGGCAAAGCTCTCCTGTCACTTAATTTTGGTCAGCTTAGGCTGCTCTGATATTAAATGAAAGCATAATGTAGCTCAATGGCTGAAAATTAAAGGAGATCATGCTTGTAATGTGGATTGCATTCGTATTATTTGGACTTCAACTTGATTGCCCTTTAGTAGGCCCTTCATCCTGCATAGCTCACTCTGATGACAAGGGTTAACAGTGGCCATTAGCAGCTATTAGGGCAATACAGCTCACAGGTACCAACCACTGCTGACTCTCAGACTGGCTGTCATTCCCTGTAAAACTACTTTTAATATGTGAGTCAAGCATGACAATATTGTCATGATCAGCCATGGATAGTCCATTATGTGCAAATACCTAATAAATATTCAGGACTTGGATTAAAAAAATTACATCTGCTTTTTTTTTTTTTATTTGCAATGTTTTCCATTTAGCGGGTAAAAGAAGGGCTGAAGACAGAAATATATGAGAAGATCAAGAATGGTGAAACATAGGCTGGAATTCTGTACAGGCTGATAAAATTATACGATCTCATATGATTTAAGCTTTGTATGTAAGATTTTATTCATTAATGTGAGAGGTTTTCAACTGATTAGTTGGACAGAAAAGAATCTGAAGAAGACCCAAGACACCACACAGCCAAACGCTATAATTTTTTTTTTACAATTCATTTATGGACTTGTACAGAGACCTGTACAGCACAAAACACAATGAAAGCTAGATATGATTCCTCTCCTTACTTTGATATTTGATCTGTCAAAGATACAGTGAAAAATGACATTTACATCAGGTAGATAACTCCTTGGTTAATTATGGCTGTTCTTACTCTTTTCTGCAGGTGTTGTATTTCAGGTGCTGAATCTGCAGTACTGTGCAATTTCTGTTGCTTTTGGCTATGAAGTAATTGGCAAACAACCAAGCCTATGAGGGGTGGGTATTTCACCACTACAAGGCCTTTTCCATAAACTGATGAGGTTCTTTGTAACCTTTGAAATCCCCAAGTCAATGTCACAGGGAAGTGGGATTTTGAAACCATGATGCCATCGATGAACCAAATACACCCTGAAGACATTATGTGGATGCTTTACACCTATATATATACCATTTAAATGTCCTATGTAACTAAGTGAAAATTATTACATGATGAACAAAAATAAATAGGGCACCCTTAAACAGAAAGCTATTGAAAAGACAGCAGCTTATTTGTTATTGTTTCTTTCAGGACACTAGAGGCACTGAGAGTACTTAGACACTTAATGCTGGATTTTACTTGGACAATTTAAACCAAGGACACTTCATTTATGAGGCAGTTCAGGTATAAACAGTTCATGTACTTTTACATTAATTTACAATGGCATTAAAAATCAGAGTGATTTGAAAGACTGAAGAAGCATTCCTCTTAATAGTTTTCTATAGAGAATATTGATGAAAATTGTACTCAAACATTTCCTGAGACCAACGGGTTATCCTTATTATCCCCTGCATGCTACCGCTATCCCTTTGGATTTTTTTAAAAGTATTTTTGGGGGTCTTTTTGTGGACAGAAACAAATACATACAGCCCCTTTAATTTGTTTTTCTGTTCCATTTTTTATTGCATTTGTGTAATCACATATCAGGACCAAGGATGTTAAAAGGAGATGAGGCACAGAAGTTGAAGAGACATAGATGAGGAATTTTCCCAGCAAACATCTGGGGTTATAACAACCCAAGTATTAGAAAGAACCGGTCAGGATGTCAAAGTACTTTCTGGGGTTTGCCAGTATCTTTAGGAATACAATTATGATTGTTTTTTATAAACAGAAGAGAAAAATGTCTGTTTAATTTATATCCACATCAGTCCTTGTGCACAGGTAATCCTCTTTGTTTAAGGCTTTTGTGATTTTTTAAAAAATAGTTAATCTCAGTTCTTTTGCTCTCTCTGCTTCATGTAAAATACAAGTGCAACACCTATGTTTATTTTCATAAGAACTACAAATTTCTCTTTGCTAAAGGATGACAGTTCTACCTCTATGTCTTCACATGTGTCAGTAAAAAAAATTATGGTTAGAAGGAAAAAAAAAAATGAAGAAGATCTGTATCATACTACTGATTCTGCAGCTCCAGATGGTAGAATACTGCAAATCATAATGCAAACTCAGATGACAAATCTCAAAAGGAAGCATTTCCTTACCAGGTATGCCTTTATGTAATGCCACAGAGACAGATGTGACGCATACCAAGAATAAGGGTATTGGCCACAAAAGGTGGAGTTGCAAGTAGGTGTTGTCCATAGTTTTCTCAGGTATCCTCAGAGTTTCCTGGCAAGTCATTAGGTAACTAGACGCAGAAAGGCAATTGCTTCTCCCCATTAAAACTTCCATATCTTTTCAGTTTGACAGTTCCTAAAGGGGGGAGAGGAGAGGAGAGAGGAAATCTGGCACCTCTGGATACCACATCTAGGATAAGGTTTAGTAAAGTTGTCCATGGGCACTATCAAAATACAAGATGCTTGTAGGTTTTGAAAGATATACTGGATGTGGAAGCTGATTTGTGTGTTATGCACATAAATTTAAATATAAATCATACTTCTGCCTCGAGTGGAAAAGACTTAAGAAACTTCAGAGTCGCATATTTACTTGAGCTTCCATCCTTCACTCTGAAGGCAACCAAATGAAGTCACATGTCAACAATACAGATATACTGCTGAGCAGTAGAGAGAAGAGAGTTTGCTGACAAGTAATGAATAGCAAGAGAAGACAAAAATCCCAGGCAGCACTAATGGTACTCAAATAGTCCTGTGTGAAATAGAAACACTGTAAGTGAGAATCTTGAACTTTGAGGTTTGCTGCTTCATAGCTGTACATTATTAGGAAATTTTACAGCATTTTGTGGAAATTAATATAACTATTCCATAATTGGTCTTTCAAAAAATTATAACAGTGGATTTTTCTTATATAAACACTGCATATTTTATATCCACACTTTTGCATTTTTTTTATTTTGAATTTTCAATTCAACAAAACCAGATAATATCAAAACAGCTGAGTGTTTTAAATACTATGCATATCAAAATGAACTGATGTTTTTGTCTCTGAAAAGAGCACACTTGGGGAAGGATAAAAATGCAAATATTTTCATGAGTTTTTTCCCAGAATTGATAGAAAAATTAATTTGTTATATCTGCATAGTCTCAGACGTATTCCAGTCTTATCTGACCAGATCAGCTTTGAAGTTTATAGTGTTATCATGTACAGAATACTGAAGCATTGACATATATAACTGCCATGCCTTTATCATTATTTACCTTCTCTAGTCTGTCCAACATCCACAGGTTTTTATCAGAAGTTTTTTTTTCTGTTTTACTTCATTGGTAAAGGTACTGAGTAGCTTTAGGATTTACACTGATATCAAGAGCAAAATAAATGTTTGTTCTAGTCCTTCAATTAGGAAGTTTCTGTTCCATTTAGTGTAAGATCTATAGATATTGTATTGTACTAGTTTACAATCAGTTTATCCTACAGTACTGATTCAAATGTGGTGCCAATGTTATTGCATCCATTTAGTTATTTTTATCAACTAACTCAGGAATTCTATTGCAGAATGAAATCAGGTAGTTTGACAAGACAGAATACATTTAAATTCAATCCTGCCATTTTGTATATGTGGCTGACATTGTGTTCTACCTGTAATTTTTGTCAGTTGACCCCAAATTAGTGTTTCTGTATTTTCTATGGGGTTCATGCCAGGTTAACCAGCCTGTGGAAACCCCCCCTCACCACCCCCCACCCCCCAGTTATTGTCAGTCCCTCTAATTCTTTTTTCTCTATACTGGTACAGTATTAGCACTCTTCAGGTATCTGGTAGGACTAGGAACACAGTGATCTTTTGTACTCTTTGGTACATTCTTGTGATTCCTTTGGGCAGTGATACACTGGACATTGTGATTATAAAACATCGGTACTAAGTAAATGTTGTCTAACATCTCTTCCTGCATCCTGCTTAGGTTATTTAGGCATATTGTCAAAATTCTTCCAAAACATAGCACAAACATATTTACTAAATATTTATACACTTTCTACCTCACCCCTAATAATTCCACAGTTTCTATCTGAAAAGGGGTCTTTTTTCCCCTCATAATAAGGTATTCAACATAATATGTAATGTAATGCATACTCAAATACCCTCCTTATTTTTCTTTTGTCCATCATACATTTTCCTAATGTCTTATCAATAAGCTCTAAATTGGTTTCCACTGCTCTTGAACCTTTTCCCTATTTTTGGTATATTGCCTTGTATCAAAAATTTCTGCCTTCAGCCACTATGAGCTTTCATCAAAGTTAAGCCACAGTTAACGTAACTATTTTTCTGTTGTACAGATTATTTTTGCCTTCCACTATCTTATTTAATGGATCTTATAATTGAATAATTTTTCATTGACTTTTTCCATGCGACCACTTCATGCATAATCTCCAGCATTTTTGGAAAATTGTCACTGGTGAAGACCAAGGATGTGAAAACATAGAATATGGAGCCTTCATTCCTACATTATCCCTGCCCAGCCCAGCATGGTTTGTCTGTCACATGACAAGGGAGAAGCTTCATCCCATTCTTTGTCTTGTTTTTAAGGAAATAAGGTGATGAATATTATTTCCCAGGCAACCACTAACCTCGAGGCTAATCCATTTTAATCCATGACTTTGAGGGCCAAAATAGTTATTATGTGTTGGATAAAGTTTTATGGAGGTTTTTGTTTGTTCGTTTGTTTGTTTTTAATTCAATAAATATTTATTGCCATGTACACAAAACTTCAAATGTGTAGTTCCCAGTTATATAAAAATAGTTTTCCTTTTTTATTTGCCCATATTATGGGTATGTATTTTGAAAGAAACTCGGTTGACTTTCTGATCTGATAGACTGTAATAGATTTCTACTTTTGCATTGTTAATATTTTCCTTTAGATGCATTTAAAACCTATACTTCTGATTTACCAGGAATTCTGAGAGATATGTAGAATACTGAATATGTACAATGTTTCTCCTATCTAGTCTTCTTTTACGTAGTTTATCTTTTTTCAATATGCAATAACTAGCTATATTAGCATTCAAGTCATGAATCATCACATCAAGTCTCAGGAATGCGAGTTATATCCTATTCTTTTTCCACAATGTGAATTTCTCATTGCTTTTGGTTATTATGGAGTCTCATAGGATTTGTATATAAGCAACTGAAAAATGACCACTTTTACTTTGTGGGGTTTTTTGGTTTGATTGGGTTTTTTTCTCTCATATCAGTTCAGTTTATTCATGAGGGTGCAGATTTAAATCCAGCACAGTGAAAACCAAGCTAGCTGTAAACGAGCTATCTTAGGTATCAGCAACTGTCAAGTTGCTACAGCATAAAATTCAGCTTAGACTAATATACTTAAATATTATTGGAAAACTCACCTGAAACTGGGATTGTATTCTGTTTGCCTCCTTAATTCATAACATTGCTTGTTTAGTGCCCTCTCAGCTGCTTGAATCGGCTCACAAAAATGTGACCCACAAACTTAAGTTTCTGCTTCACAAGAATTCCCCTATTAAAAGTAAAATTTACGTACTTTTAATGCTAGAAAATCTTTCACTATGTGGATCGCATATCCTCCTCCCATCATGATGTCTTCTTCAAAGACATTTCAAGTATTTATAATTCAGAAGCCTCTGAAGATGGAGATTCCCAGCACTGATAGGTCACTAAGGCAGGGAAAGAGACCAGAGCTTATGAAACAATGCATCAATGCATGGATGTGCAGTGATATTTGAAAATCATGCACTAACCTTTTAAAAAATGTACACAGGGTTTTAAACAAAACAAACGAAAAAATCTAAAGCCTCTCTCTCTTAGACCTCCTCTTGAAATGTATCACCTTTTACAACATTCACTTCCCAAACTAACTGCTTCACTCTCATTTTAAGCATGAGTACCAGATGGCACTTGCCCTCAGGCCAAACATACCTTCTATGTCTTGTCAATTCTTTTGTTTTAATGTGCATTTTGAGAAAATGATACCTTTTCCAAAGCTGCAGCAAAGATGTTAATGCATTTTTCAAAGCCTCTCAAATCCTGTAATTGACTCTTTGCTTTTCACTATCTTTATGGAGTGCCACGCTGGGTAGACTGATGATCAGTGTGTCCATCTCATAGCAATCCTTTTTACTGTTCGTTCACATCTCATTAGTAAGGTAGGAAGGCTGTGAATTTCTTTTGTCAGTGTATTTGAAATAAATATCAACCTGTTCTGTTGCCAAAAATAAGTGAAGCAATCACAGAATCATTTAGGCTGGAAAAAGCCTCTGAGATCATCAAATCCAACCTATGACCAAACACTACCTTGTCAATCAGATCAAGGCACTATGTGACATGTCCAGTCTTTCCTTAAACACCTCCAGGGACAGTGACTCCACCACCTCCCTGGGCAGTCCATTCCAATGTTTAATGACCTTTTTTTGTGGAGAGATTCTTCCTAATGTCCAACCCAAACCTCCCCTGGTTCAGCTTGAGGCCATTTTCTCTCCTTCTGTCATTAGTTGTCTGGTAGAAGAGGCCAACTCTGCAAAAGGAATTCCCATATTCTGACAGTAACCATACAAAAATCACGTTTTTTAAGTTCTCTTTGCTTTGTTATGCAATTAAGACCATATAGAATAGCAAGTGGCAACTGATTTCAAACAGAATTTGATAATTTCCGCTCATGTAACTGTTTCATTGGTACTACATTGGTCTGAAAGCTTCAGTATTTCCCTGTCAACCCTCGAGCCTCACACAGTATTACAGCATATCTTCACAAACACTTGAGATTCTTAGTTGCAATTGCTCTTGCATTGTCTGCAGTGTCCAGTTTTGAGGTCCATGTTCATTTTCAGTCAGTGCCATCACATTTTTCGCTCCCCAAGGTTTCTTATCCAAAACCTAATAAAATCAGTAGAAGGGTTGTAATCAGCTACAATGAGCTTTCGTTGTCCACAGCCTCTCTCTCCTGCCACTTTGGGTTTTTCACCAAGTTGTAAGCACTGTTGTTACTAATACAAAGAAATATCTTGAAAACAAACCAGAGAAATGTCTGTGACCAAATTCTACAAAACCTTATTTGACTAGTACTGAATATTCTAGTCAAAATACTATTTTCACTCTGAAGAACTATCAGTTTACCAGACAGGCAAATGAAGGCAGTGACAACTTCATATTTGTACAACCCTTTATGTTAATTTAAATCCACATTATTTGTGCCCTTTGTTAAAGTTCAGAAAAGAGATAAAGAATTTTGCAGAATAAAGATTACTCCTTTCTTACATTATCTCTCTTTTTAGGGTTCCAGCAAGCCAAAGTAAAAGATGTTGTTGAAGTAAAGCTCAATCAGAAGAAAGTATTGGATCACTTTGCCCTGTCCATTTCAAAAACTAGACTGAGGGTCGTAGAGATCTTGCAAGACCACATTCATTGAGGTGAGTTTAGTTCTGTGGGGGTTTTTATGAACTAAACATGACTGGTTATTGGAACAACACATTTTTGTATTTTGAAGCATTTAGAACTTCTTTAAATACTTGGGAATGCATGATTTTTACCTGTGCAACTGTTTTTTATGACCCTAAAAGGTCACATCTATTCTGCAGTCAAAGCTGCTCTACAGGGAATCTTATCTCTGACATATGCCAAATTTTGCAGAATCTCATCCGTCTAATTGCACATCACATACAGTGACTTTTAAAGAGTGGTTTTAGGGCCTTGAGACTGCTACTAACCTTTAAAGCGTGCTCAATCCATTTGTTGTGTCACTTTCTATTACCTGTTTCATTTCTGTCTTGTATTGCTGTTAAGTAAGAAAAAAAAAAAAAAAAACAACAAACAAAAAACCCCACACCAAACAACACCAAAATTCCAACCAAACAAAAAACCCCCCTTCACTGATTCCTTTGTGTGTAAGTAGAGAAAAATTTACACCATCCGTAATCACATCACAGGATCTCCTCTGAAAACAATTATATTGTTATGGCTCATACAAGGCACATCTATAGCTTAATTACAATGACATCTTTTATATTAAGTTTAAAGATGTAGTATTTGTGTAGTATTTCCTATATCCTAAATCTTTTGCATGGCCTCTTCTAGGGCTGAATATTAACTTGTGGGACCAAGTTTCGCATGAGTATTCAAATGTGTAAAAAGTGCTGAAATACATATTTAGTTATGGAGGAATCTTCACTGGAATTAAAAGTACTACATAATAGATATTGAATTTCAATGGCAGTCAAGTTCTTCATTCAGAGAATTATGTGTACAGTCTCTGGCAGTATCTTTCTTGTGCTTTTGAGAAATTTAGGAATTAAACTTCAGCATGTGGCAAGGTATTTATTACTGCACTTCATACTTTTAGGAAAATTAAATATGCGTATATTCTCTTTTTTTGTGTAAAATATTAACAAGCAGTTGATAAACTACTGTATTTTTCCAACTAGTTTAAACTGATTTCCTTTTTGCCCAGTTTCTGCAAAACTAGAATTGCTGTAAATTTCAAACTTTGAATAATTCCCTTTTACACTTGAGGTTATGATCAAGACAGACTGCTTAACCTAATACTTACCTATCAAAAACTGTGAACTCCTCCAAATTCATAGGCAGAAAAGTTTACTGTGCATAAATGTGAAGATGATGAATGCTTTTTATGTGCTGCTCATGCTCATTTTAGGATTAGTTTATTCCGATGGAAATGCATTTCAGTTCATGATTTCATTTTAGAGTGACTAAAAGACTTTCCTTTTTAAAGCCCCCTTTAAAGGAATAACTGCAAGGGTAAAGCATGAAATAATACGGTTAATAAATATCCCTGTGTATGTTACTACTGAACACCTTTAAAAGGCATACAGAATAATCTGTATTAAAGATCAAAACTACCTCGATACTCCCAGTTGCTGTATTTGATAATGAGAAGCCTGAAGTTTTAATCCATCCTGAGAACTAATGAACAAGTTAAGTCTTTTCCTTCCACTTCCAATGAAATAGTAGTGGAAAATTCTTTAAGTTCACCTTGCTGCCTAGCACCTGGCATATTTTCCACCATCTGTTTTGTAGCACTGTAATGATGTGTGCTGAATCACACACACTGAGCTGTTCTTTCTCTTCAGAGGAATCCAAGAAGTGCCTCTCTCTCTTCAGCCATCCCAGATGTTTCAGTGTGATCACTACCTTGCAGCAAGAAAGATATGCAGGAGCACTGCCTGACCTACAGTAACACAGAAACTATAGCAAGATTCCTTCAACACAGGAATATCTGAGTGTTGTGAATGTGACTGTGAAAACCTTATTTTGTGGTGTACAGTCTGATTCTGATTGATGTTACTCTTCTGGCTACTCCTGAGTTAAATGGGTACCACCCACAGTGTGTACATTTAAATAATCAAGATAACAGTGTCCAGAGGTGTTTTTCTTCCAGATATTTTCTTCTTTAGGTCTGATTTTTTCTTCATAGTAATTTAATTGTTAAAAATATCTTTTATTCCTGTATTAAAACTGTATCATTCTTCAGAAAAGCAGGAATGACTCTACAGTTTCTATACTCCAGGGGCACCTCTCTGTGTGTTTGTTTTTGCGGGGTTTTTTTCATTTTTTGTTCACACAAGTATAAGCCAATAGTACTTCAGATGTATTTACTTCTGGAAAGAATTTATTGAAAAACTAAATAGCTGTTTATTGTCTTGCTGTTTCTTAAGGAACATATCTAATATCACACATTTACATTGCAGGAGTTCATAAATTATGGCAAATTCCTCAAGGCATTATCAAACTGTGTGAATTTGTGTATCTGATGAAATATTTATTAGTTGCAGTTTCTTCCTACACTGAATTCTCTTTTCATTTATTGCTCTAGGCCTTACTGTAGAACACTAAGGTGATACTCATGGGCATATGCCCCCAAAAGAAAGACAATAATTATGAAACACCCAACTTCAAAATGACAAGCTGCCTGAATTTTAATTTTTGTGGGTATTTTTTTTCCTTTAAGTAAATTGCCACACTATTTAATTATCTTTTATAGCTCATTTACTTGACCCATATTAAAATTAAACAGAAACAAAATTTCATTATCTAAGCTGATAATACATTTTAATTTTGATTGAGTGATGTCCTAAGCTTTAATACTTTATTTTATTTAAGTTATATTTAAACTCTTATTACTCTATAATTTTACAGAGAGTGATCTGATTCTTCATACAGTGTTTACACTCAGTAGAAGTCTGTTCTCTGTTGGTTTCCTTTTCTATTAACATGTTCGGTATGCAAGAAATTCATTGCACTCAACCACCTTGAAACTAAGGCTTATGGGAGACTGATAGTTGAAAAAAAATGAAACATCAATGAAAAAAAAAGGAAATGTTTTGAAATTTCCCAGCCACTCTCAGTTTCAATACTGAGCTGCCATAAGTCTTTCGGGTGTGCTGCCTTGTTTCAGTGCCATTAGCTCAGAGGAGGCAATCTGTGCTGCTGAGCCAGCAGGATCACAGTTATCCAGGCCAGTGCAGGAGCACTAGGAAACTGTGTTTCCTGTTCTCTCCCATGGCCAATCCTTCAGCACCTCTGAGTAGAGCAGAACTTCGTGGTGGTGGCAGAGATAGCTTAATGATAACCTCTTCCTTCTACAATGTTCGTTTTACCCTGCCATATTGGATTGGTTCATGGGATACCTTCTGGAATGTGATCAAATATGCTTTGCAACAGGACTTTGCTTCTCTGAGCATCACACAGCAAGTTGTCAGGATCTCTTGTGTGATTTGAACATCTGTATGACTATTTTAAAACAGATTGAAAGAAAAAAATGTTTTGTTCAGGAAAATAACACATCCTGAGTTTTCCTGCATTTTTGTGGAGACATAAGAACCCTTGGAGTAACCTGTTTTTAATAGGTAATAACCTGTATATAAAGAAAACTAGATGCACTATCTCTTCATTCCATTTTCTTTAATGTTCCTCATAGATTCTCAATTTACCTCAGAGGATATAGGCCAAAACAGGCCATGGAGACATTGCGTAAATAACACTCTTTATAATATCCCATGCGCTCTTAAATGGAGACATCTTCAGAACTAAGCTAATTTGACATACTTGCTGCAAAATGCAAACAAATGCGCATAGGCAAAATAATTCTGAATTACGCTTACAAGATTTCACATTTCATGAAAAGCAATGGGGAGAAAGTCTCAGGATAGTGTAAAGTCACAGACTTGTGAGATATATGTATTTATTTAGATTGATAAAAATAGATGGAAGTGCCTATGCTGAGCCCTAGGCATCCTTGACAATTATGAATAAGCATAAGCATCATAAAGAAGGAAGCATCCTGCAGCAATCTCTGCCTTCCACAGCACTGTATATTAGACCTTACAGCAACAGGAAATGAACAGAAATCATGCCTCCCTTGTTCCCTTTCTCCCCGAGCACCCTTCCAAGAGGAGCTTTGGTGCTGGACCATGTGAGGCACAGAATATTGCTGCTTTGTTATTTCACTATTGAGATTTCCTTAGAGATAGATAGATAGACAGACAGACAGACTGACTGACTGACTGACTGACTGAGGGAGTATCTCCTGTGTGCATATATATAGTCTAGTATGAAATGTGAGAAATAACAGTTTGTATTTCCTTTGTTCTGTAGTAGGACAAGAAACCTCTAAAAAGCAATCATTGACTAATACCTTTTTACAGATACATAAACAATGTATAACCTGATATACTATCTTTTAATGTTTTTTTCTTTGTATAATAAATCAAACATACACATGGACAATTGATATAGCTAAAAGAAATTTAACATCAGCCCCAAGGTTCCTAAATTATACATCAAAGATAAAAAGCTCTAGTCTACAATGTTAAATCAGCTTGGAGAAATCTGAATTTTAAATATAGATTGTTAATAAAATAAAAGTCATACTTATGTTGTTCCTTTAGTTTGGCCCCAGACACTGGTATAAAATCTGCAGTAGTTTGGCATTAAGTGATACTATGTTTCAGATTCTGAATTATTTAGGCCTACTAAGCAATTGAAATTAGTGAAGCTTTGTCCACAGCACTAGCCATATATCTAAAATGTTGGGCTTTCTAAATCAGGAAGCTGGAAGGAAGTAACTGCATTAGGAGTTTCATTAGGGGAGTGTTTCTCTCCTGTCAGTGGCAGTTTGGATTTTACACATTCATTCAGTCTTAGAGAGTTTTTCTGTGTGCTGATCCTCTTCCCTTCTTTGCTCTTCCCTTCCATGTTCTGAGAAAACACGAGGGAACCATGCGATGTTTAATGTGACTGCATGAGGTTGAGTTAGAGAGATGTGACTTTTTGGCTATTTGATTCAAACAGGTTTGGATTTTGATGTGCACTTGGAGAAGGGTAAGTGCTGCACGCATCCAGTGAAGGGTTAAAATGACTACTGTTTTTTTCATCTAAATACCTATCTGTGTTTGAAAACTACATAGAATTATATTCAAGATTTTGTCAATTATTATTGCAAAGAAACCAAGTATAAATATGTGCAATAAAAAAATTAAGATTTAAGTGTTTAGTAGACCTGTTTATATTTCATCAAGTATGCCATAATTTTGTGAACTAAGCCAAATTTGATTCCAACATCCTTATTTTCCTTCTTTCTCTAGAGATGTCAGTGTGCTTTGTTTTTCATATAGAGACGTAGAGATGATAACTAAATTACTTCCTCCACCTGTTTACATATGATACCTTGTCTCCAGGCAGAGGTAGGAATGGCAATTAGGTATCTAACTCAACTGAGAAAACTCCATGAACTTTATTATAGAAATTGATAAAACACTTGCTTTTCCATAAGGAAAATTCAAATAAATTAATTCTGTTTTTATTTGCTAATATGAGCCAATGCTCCTATTAAATGCAAGGCTGTAACTGTTGTGAAAATGGTTTCACACTGAAAGTTCACCTTTGTCTATACAATTATAATTATAGAAGAAAACTAAACAAGATGAGGGAAAAAGTAGAATTTCTGATTGTAAATGCTTTGGTTAAAGTGGGGAAATATAGAGGCAAGAGCATCATTAACTCAGCATTTTCTACTATATTCATTTACAATCATGGTGATTTGTCACTATTTTGAGAATTAAATCTCATCTTTCATATGCTGTTAATGTTTTTGTATGAAAACAATGACCATTGTTATATGAGTGGTAGAAGTAAAGTGACTTAATATTTTACATAGAGCAGGGTTTAGATTTTTTGTAAACACTTTAATTGCATTTGGACTTTCATTGGGAAGCATTTTTGGGAAGAAAACAATAATAAATTCCACTTTATTTGCTGGAACTGGATCTTTATCCTATAAAGAGAGGAAAAAGATGTTGGAGGGTGATGACAGCTCACTTAGGTTTTTCTTCCCTGAGCACTTTTAACTTTAGATGAAACAGGAAGTTGAGATGCTGAAGCTTCTGGCCACTCACTGTTGTGAGAGAGAGGGTTACAGGCCAGTTGGGAAGCTACAGGACTAACCAGGTACAGTTCCATCACCCATTGGTTTAGCAGAATCTCCTGAATTAAAGAGTTTTCTGATCATTCCTGTAAACATTCCTAGAAGTAGTAAGAAGAGAAACAGGATTGATTCTGTACCTTTTTCATTGTTCTGGCAGTAAAAAACAAATGGAAAGCTGAACTAACAGGTCATACCCTTAGTTGGGCACAGTTTTGCCAAGAGGTGTTGTAGATATAACTTGCAGATAGAACCCTTCTGTCAATTCCCCAGCTTGGGGTGAGATTAAGAATAAATTTTGAAGCAACTTTGTGCTAGAAGCGGTTGTAATGAAAGATTAGGAGAATGGATGTGTGAGATTATTTAGTATATTTTCCTATCTGGAATTTAGGCAGACCTAGAATTCTTGCCCCAAATCCTTCCTGGGCATGTGCATCTGGTCTGTGGGCTTCGGATAATGAGACTGGGCTGACAAATCACTGCCAAAGTAGCTGGAATAATTCAGTAACTTTTTGTTTTCTGTAAGAGAGCTGAACTTTATTCAAAAAACTGGCTACAATTCTTAGAGCAAGAGGCATACAGAATTTTAAATAAAGATTGAGATGTCAAGGTATTATAGAACCTGTAATATATATATAGCAAAAGTCAGTTAAGACAATGTGCTGAAAGCCCAAGTGTGAGGTAATATACTAGCCAGTTTTTGTTTTTCATCACTTCCTCCTCTGAAATATGATGCCCTGTTGTGCTTTGGGTTTTGTTATTGTGGTGATGGCTTTTCCCTGTGAATTCTTTTGGTTTCTATTCAATTGTATTTTAATTCTGTAAAGCAGCATCCCACATTGGGGTTTCTGGTGGTTAAACGAAAGCTTCTTTCTTGGCAGTGTAAAGACAACTGAGTAATTTTGGATAAGCACAACAATAAAATGCAAGGCTGTGTAAGTTTATCTGTGCTCCCCCTGAACCAGTAATCATAGGTGATAGAAGTCCCTTAAATATCATTTCTATTCCAGGAAGAAAGCAGCATTATAATATGTGGTCCTCAGCCAAGCTAAGAACACAGAGTAAGGCAGCACACAACTGTGATTATGCTGTTCTTAAAACACAGGCTACTGTGTGTATACTTAAGGATGCTCTAAATGCAGTAACAGTGTGCTGAGGCTGAATCTCTATTGTCAGCCATTCACATATGCTCTATAAAATATTAAAACTTGCCTTTTGACAATGAATTACACTGCCTTCACACTGAAGTGAATTATTCTTAAATCTTGGAGGACAATATAGGTTTGGTCCCAGTTTATTCATTCAGGGTGAATTTTGTGTTCGTAAAATCACTCTTTTAGATCTTTTTTTGTAAAATCAGGGATACTGTGGCCTCAACTTGCACTGGAGTCCAGGCACTGTAACCAAATTTTTCACTTTGCTTGAAATAACAGCTAGAAAGCTAAATGCTCACTGTGAATGGAAATGAGAATTTCTGTAATTATGAACAGGAGCATAGTAACCTTAAACGATGGTCATGTCATTACAAGGAGATTTATAATGAGGGTGACAAATACACGTGCGACTGAAACATAACCCTCTGAACTGTACTGCATAGAAGTTGTGGTAACGATGCATTAGGTTTGTGGGGTTTTTTAAATTAATTCTGTGATGAGTGAAATATCTTATGTCTTGCTTTTATTTGCTCTTTGTGACATTTGCCACGTAATTCGTAATTATCATCTTTTAATGTTTCACAACATCTCCCAAATATATTTTTTTTTCCTGGTAAAATTATTTTCAATGTTGGTCTATAGCATTACAATCAATACTTTAAAAGATTAGATCACAGTATTGTAGCACAGAATCCCAATGCCCAAAACTCAGAGCTGTAATAGATGAGCATTTCCCAGGCATTCAATAGAAAGTCTTATAAATTAAGGATTTATAACTGGAGTTGTGTTGCAATCTCAATTTGCTGCCTTCATGTTTTGAAAGAGTAGTAGTCTAAACATCAACTATTTGTGATTCTCAAGCAAGAACCTTCATTTATATATGCTTGAAGAATATTGATCAGTTTGTGAATTTTGGGATAATTTTTAGTTGTAGAAATTATTATAGAAATTATATCTTTTGAAATTAAATAAATTCTATCTACAAAAAAACCAAATTGTTTTGCCTTACTGAACTTAAAATACCATATTAGATATATTTTCCTCTGCAACTCTTCCCATAAGTCAGGTAAGGTCAAGTCTGAAAAATATTAAGAAGGTTTCTCAATTATTGCTCCAGTTGTATAGGTTTCTATGGTCTTACACAGAACAGTCTAGAATAAAATAGTTTATTTTGGTTTCATTTTATTTTGCATTTAAGTATTTTTTCCTTGAGGACATTGATCATACTACCACAAATGGAAAACCCAGTAATCTTGGTGAAATGTATGAGCTTTGCTAATTAATATATAGTTTTTATAGTGCCTCACACAGAAGCAAATACTGAAATCAGTCTAGAAGATTAAAAAGTTTAGTACAACAGGTTGAAATATTTTTTGTTATGAAGCTATGGAAAAATTAAAACAACAACCCTGAAAATTATTTTTAAAATTCATCCAACACAGAAGAATAAGAATATGGTCCTCTCAGTGCAACTAACAGCATGACAAGAAGGGATGACAATTATATCAGGTCAGAACCTGCAACTGCAGGCCTAGAAACTTTGAAAGGGTCTTCTCAAAATTAAATTATTTCAACTGTTTCAGTTTACTGTTAAATAACAAACAATGTATAAAATTATCTCCCCTTAAGGAGAAGCTCTACAGTGATAATATAAGACACTTCATGAATTCATTACTTGAAAATGTTTTCATTTATGTGTATCAGAATACTGATTTGAGTTCTCAAACCTCATTGAGAAACATGCTTTCAAGTGAGCTAAATTGTAATACTCCCATAGTTAGTCTTATTGAGACAGAGACAGCCATGACATGATGGGTTTTTTTCACAGCAGAATTTGCTAATTGTACATCTCTGATCTCAGTTTGGGATCAGATATGTCTAAGATTGAAGGAATATCAACTGTCTGATCCAAAATGCATGGAGCACTTACACAGGGTATAACCGGTGTCTGCATGTTTTTGGCTTGGATTGTATCATGAAGGGGAGGATTTCTGTTTTGCAGTCCAGGACCACAGAAGAACCAAATGCAGACCACTGTCTAGGAATAGTCTAGGGGAATATCCTCTGACATTTCTAGCCTCAATCAACTCTGACCAGTCTTCAGGTCATATTGGTCAACTGTAGACCCACCTTCCAAAGGAAGATCACAGCTATTGCAGACTCAGGTTACCTGTGAGATTTCAGAGCCTACATGTTGTGGAAGACCAATGCACTGTGTCTGGTGTCCATCAGGGCACAGTGGTAACATGTAAACGCAAACAGTTAAGGGCTATTTCAGATGTCTTTACGTAATTTTTCCCTGTGTGATATAAACATCTCAAGGTCTTTTTTTTAAACATGAGTTTAGGGTATTGCTTGATGAATGAAAATGGTACAAGTGTTGCAATTTTAAAACCTCTTATTCCCTTTGCTGGGAAGTATTGGTGACTCAGCTGAGATTCACCAAGGAAGTGTGTGGTTTTTGTGTCCTTTCAATGGAAATTTGAACAGATTTGCTTAAAGTTCAGGTGGACCAATTTCACTTTGCAGTGAAACCAATGAGGAACAGTCACACTGTTCCTCTCACCTCTGTCCTGCATCTTATCTGTAAAAGGGTAATAGCTTTCTAAGTTTCTTTCACCAAATAACTTGTGATTTTCTTATCAAACCAAAAATTGGCAATGTCACATACATTTGTGAAAATGTGGATGTAGGCTAATCACGCATGTCCCTTTACTCATCACATTTTTCTCCTTTCCCAAGAAGATTGTGACCAACTTAATTTTGTGAATTTCATTTGACTCTCATTTAAATCATTATTTCAGAACAATTTAATTATTTTTCCCAGCACTCTCGTTCTCAATTCACTGTAATGATCTAATTGCTGTGGTAGTGTCCTGAACTTGCATCAGGCGAGTCCCTTCACATCTTTCTCTGCATTTACAGCTTCACTGATACTTAATCTTTGTGAAAGGAATATTGCAATTTAGATTTTTGAAAATGGTCCAATGAAATTAGAAATTCTGAAGAGAGTAATGTGAGGAGTAGATGTCTAACATAAAGACATATTAAGTGGCAAAAAGATTAATAAAACTGGCAAAGTTTATTCAGCAGAAAGATATCTTTTACATTGTTGTGAATGATTATGGATGTCTTCTATACTTGGCAGAACTAATGGCTGAGAGTCAGGCCTGGCTATAAGGTATTATGCATGTGCAAGTTTCTGTAAGAAAACCTACTGAGAATGGAAACTTCATTAAAATGACAGCATTTTTAATCAGTTCCCTTCACAGCTGTCTTATTCTAAAGGGTACAAGAATGATAGCTGACCTTCTGGATATAAAAATGACATTTTAAAATATGAAGAAGTACAAATTAATCCAGTTATAAAAGGAAAGTATACTATATAATTTCTTTGTCTTTAACATAACTGTTTTGCAGTGATAACCTGTCTCAGATGAAATCTGTGGGAATCTGTGGGAATTTACAATTGATTTTAACTCAGCAAAATGTGCCATCTCCTGACATTGGAAGAAGACTGACTGAAGAGCTTAAGGTGTCTATTGTACAGTTTTATTTTTGGAAACTATGCAAATAGAATTCCTGATGTATTCTAACACAAGCAGCACATACTGGGCCGTGATTTTCATGATTGCTGTAAGCACACTCTGGTGCCTAGGATGTGCACTTGGGAAAGGGGAGGCATAGATTTGAATTTGTAGAAGCTAAGGAGAACAGAGCCACAGTTTTTATGCTTTTGAACAGATTAGCCTAATTTATGAGTTGTTTGGAAAAAGGCAGGTATCATCAGCCAACTAAGTTTCAGAAAATTATTCCAATCTGCAAAGGCAGCATGCATGAAGGTCCTTAATATGCCACAGTGTGACTGGTACGTTTGGTGGTGTTTTAGGGTCATTGGTGTGCTCACAGTGGTTTATTGGCAAGTCACAGAAGGTTTTGTTCAGCAGCACACTGAGTTTCTTTTCTGTCTTTATTTACTTCTGGGGAGAACCCAGGTACCCAACCTCCTGGGTCATCTTGTTGTGACTCCTTGGATCAACCTCATAGAATCAGCCATGTAAGTTTTTGCTACTGCCTAAGCTGGAAATATTTTGCCCCTTTCTTTTCATCCTAAGTTAAGGAAATTTTTTGTCACTGTGTATTGCTACATTTGTTTTCCCAAATTAAAAAACAAAAACAAAAAAAGGCTTTCAGCTACTAGTGTTCTTCCAGGTGCTGGAAATAAATCAGATCAACTTGATAATCACAGCTGATGTGGTAGTGACAGGTGTCTAAGGCTAGTCACAGGAGGGGAGAAGGAGCCGGAATCAGTCCTTTGATTGTTGTCCCTGCTGCTTTAACCATGTTAGTGGGGCCATGAGTTAACTTATAACAGAGACTGGGCCTGGTTGGAAAAATTCTGACAGAAAATTTCCATCAGATAGTGTAAGTTTGTCAGGAAAAAGTGGAAATGTAGTAATTGTGTTCAGTGCTTGAACAAAACGAGACAATTTTCTAATAAAATCCTGTTTAGTTTCCCAACAGCTCACTTGCCATCACTGTGTCCTTGGTAGCCCATGGGTGACTGCAGACCCAGACTGTGAGGGAGCCAGGGACTGTGGGTTATCTAGATTCCCAGATAGCAGACTAGTCTGTTTTCCAGTCATAAAAGCACAACATCCCACTTTTTTAAAATCCCCAACAGTTTTAAGGGGGAGTACTTTTTGTAACCATTTTATCAATGCCCTAGAACAAGAGATTTTAAGGTATGATCTAAAGGACATGGTGAATATTGAGTGACCATGGAATTGTGCAACAGGATTCACACTTAAATCTTTTAAAATTAACATATTCTAGCATTTGAAATATGAAATCTGCTTAGCTAAGAAGAAAAATCTGGGAGTTTTTTCTGCAGTGGTTTTTGGTTTCATTTTTTTTCCTACTGAAATTCTTCATGGTAGAGAAAAGGTGTTGGGATTTTTCCCTTGTAATAGACAGGTTTTCATTTTTGACAGTTTAGTGTGCTAGCTCAGTTATCTTAACAGAATTGCTGTCCTTGATAATTACAATCATCACCATCAGTTTTGTGAGCTTGTAAATGTGTAGGGATTTGTACTGTATCTCCTCCCACCAATTGTGTCTAATAGTATCTTTCAGAAGGCATTGAACAAAGGATGTGGTAGCAGTCTCACTATACAGGAATCTGTATTTTATTAAAATATGCTTTAACGAAAATTGAAAGGAACATTAAATTTTCCCCTCTTTCTTGCTTCTGTAATGCAGTCTTTTACTAAGCTGATGCTTGGGAAAAAAACCTGATGTGGGCAAGAGCTGCTCTCTCTTTACAGCTGCAATATCAGTAAAAGGAAAAAGAAATTGCTACTCTTTTTAGGCAATATGTGTTAATGACAAATGAGTCACTTATTGATATTGAAGGTTTCATTTGAGTAGCTGAATCAGCAGACAAACTATGGGAACTTTTTTTTAAGTGTGAATATAATTATAAGCAATTAGAAGCAGGAGAAAAGAGGGGGGGGCGGGGCTTGTCAGAATCTAAATCCACATATCATTAAGTCATAGTCCATCAACTTCCATTTGCAACAAATTTTAAAGCGGTGAAAGTCAGTCTGTGTAATGCAAATTACCTCAGTGTGAAAACAGTGAGCTTGATTTTTCCTTTTCCTCTTCTTTTCATCTAAAACATCATAGCAGTGCAGAATATAACGCATTATTGATTTGAGTTTCTCTGCAACCCAATCAGCAACCAGCCAGCAGTGTGTTGTAATGACAGCAAGTCAGAGCATCATATATCCATTGTTTCTATTACTGTCTCTTCTAAAAGGAGGCCTATTTATGCCTATAACAGCAGATTCACCCATTTTTGCTCATCAGATACAGAGAGTTTAAACTATTCTAGGCCTAGCATAATAGGTTTGAATTGCTAACACCTCTCCACTCCAAAATCTACCCATTATGATTGGAAAACAGACCAATCTGCAATGACCAATTGACCTTATTTACATAAAGGTTTCAGTACCTTGGCTTGACAACATTTTTCAAACTAATAAAGCCATGCTCCATACAGATGCTTTTATATATATTTGGATAACTTTATTCCATTTTGCCAAATTGCACAGTAATTAATGCCTTATAAACAAGCTATGGCAGCTGTATTCATTGCAGCACAGATTACAGAGTTGTGTTGCTGCATTTGGCTTTTTAGCCTAAAGCCGTTTAAAAATAGTTAATGGAATTTCATTTTTCACCCTGGTATTTAAACATGATAAGTTTTCTCATTAAAGATCCCTGACATTTTTGTATGACAGTAGATGACGCTGAGTGACATGAGCCTCTGCCCTCTTGTGGCAGATCAGGTTGATGAAGTAAGCTAACGATTAGAGATACTTTCTTTAACTTCAACAGTGTCTATATAAAATGATAGAAAGTTTTAAGGGCTCAGCTCTGCAGGTGTGAAAATCTTTGCCTAGTCTCACAGTTTCCTAATAGAGCCAAGCCTATAGGGAGAAAATGACTGGCATTTTTGGTTCAGCTCTGCCATTCAAACTCTGCCTTGAAGACTGGTATTTTCAAATTAAAAAAAAAAAAAAAAAAAAAGGAGCTCCTATGCCATGGTGATGGGTAAAGTTCTGCCTGCAAAAGATTGATCAGATTTTCTGCAACTTTCCTACTGAGACTAACCAGACTGGATTGTCACTGTAAATATCCTGGCATACCCTGTTTACAGCAGACAAATCATCAAATATAGGAATAAGCTCTAACATTTCAATCCCATCTTCTAAAGACACCAGAGAGAATTTAATGATGGGATATTTAATCAAAGTGTACTTCAACAGCAGTGTTAAGCAGAGAAAACTAGTGTGTGAATGTCCTCATATTACAAGGAGCTAAAGAAGTATAATTCAGACAACTGGGCAAGGAATAGACTTTTTCCTCCTTTGTTGCCCTAGCAGCGAAGTATTTTATAATAATATTTTTCAAGGCACTTGCTGATTCAGCAAATTCCCCTTCTTATTTTAAGCTTCTGACATGGTTTGTGGGTGGTTCACCATGAGAAGACAGGGTATAATAATAGAAAAAAGGCAATGGCAGTGGTGAACAGAAGTAGAGAGTCAGAAAAACTTTGTGAATACAAGCTAAAAAAAAGCTCTGGGTACATCAAAAGCCATAGGATGTTACAATAAATGAGTGATAATTGTTAAAATGTAGAAATACAAAAAAAACAGCTAAGGGAGACTGGATGTCAGGTTTTTCTTATCTGTGCGGAGCTGATGATCTAATTGACTCTTGGAACCAGATCAGATGGGTCATCTTAGCTTCAATCCAATATAATAAAAGGGTGAGAGACCTTCTGGGGGAAGAGACATGGATAAGAAATAATCTGTAACAAAACCAAATCAAAACAATCCCCCTTCCAAACAAAAAACAACAAAAACCCCCCACAAATACAAACAAACAAACAATCCAAACAACAAAAGAAACAACAAATCCTTCCAGTTTTGCCAAGTAGAAAAATAAGTTCAGGCTAAGTATAATGCTGTAGTAATGTATTTCCTGTCTTTGAACTTCGTGGTATAAATTAACAGTAGATCTGAAGTACAGCAGTTAACTCTGTTTCAATCTTGTGTTCAGCACTCTGGGATCAGAAATCCCCTCTGATGAGTAAAATGTGACACTCCAGCAGTTAATTGTTTTTTGTTGTAATTGTAATATGTACAGCTGTAAGGGTCTGTCTTTTACCTAGTTTTGAGCCTGGCAGTGCAGAGATGTGTCCCCCACATGCCTTAGTGACCACAAAGTACTATGATGTGCTACATATTTCAATACTAGCAAAGATATTCACCATAAATAAAACCATAGGGTACCCAGATATCAGACTGCCAAAGAAAACTGGCTCTAAACAAGATAGCACAAGAAAAAAATTGAAAGCCATAAGAATAAAAACCCAAAATAGGAAAGAAATACAGTTTCTTAAAAGTTGTAAGGACAGTTTAACATTGTAACATCTGTCTATCTTTTGCAATGCAGTATCTGCTGAATGTTCTAGCCAGTCAATACCAGGGAATGTTCCATGAATCAGTCAACAGAAAGCTATTGATTTGGGGCCATAGGAGGAAAAACAACAAAAGACAAAAGAGGACAATGGAGCTTTTGCCATGTGTTTGGCAGAATCTTAGCTTTAGCATTTCTGCAGTTTGTAATGGATGGCACCCTTAATGCCTTCCTATCCAGCCTTGTTGCTCCATGTTGTTGGAGTTTAAGACATCTTGACACCAAAATTTTTATCAAAGACACAAAGAAATAAAGAGGAAAAGCATGTGTGCATAAAGGCTGAAAATAGGCAGAGCATTAGCTGATGGAAGAAAACAAAAGTTGTGTCAGGACTGGGAGGGCCCTGTACAGACATGAGAGGGTAGGTAGGAAAGCTGTGGAGAGAGGTGCATGGGAGAACAGAGGCAAGCCAGGAATTACTGGTGTCTGCACTGAACTTGCTTACAAAAACTATTTGGGTTATTGCTGCCACTTAATTGGAAATTTAAAAGAAAAACCCCCATGGATTAGCATCCATGTAGCTGTGAGCATATTTACCATTAAATCCTACTTCTTCATGTCTTTTGTGTACTGCTACCATGAGCAAACAGCCTACCATTTTTCAAACATCTGCTTTGAAAGACTTGTGAATATTTGCTTACAGTAGCATATATTTAACATTTAAGCACTTTCAGCAACTCTTTGAAACAATTAGCTCATAATGAGCAGCTTCCATGCTAGCAAACTGTGCTAAAATGCTTATTAAAAACTTTTAAATGTTAAGACACTGACTTTAACAGGAAAAGGCCACACAGTCATCAGCTCACTCTTGGGAGTCTTTCTGAGGTGTTGTTTCTACAAAGCAGAAAATAATTGCTACGAGGAAGTTCTATTTGTGAGCTTTTGTGCCAGGACACTGAAAGTACATCAAAACCTTCTGAGGCTGAGTCCCTTGTGACAGAGTCCTGAAACATCATATGAAGAGTTTTGACATGATATATAATTAAAGGTATTTGGGATTTGGGATCCTTCCTCATGAACCTTTATCTCACTTTTTCATCATCAGGCCCAAGGTGCTACTTTGCAAACCTACTTGTAAAAACTAGAGTTTAACACGATACTCAAGCCGTGTCAAAAAAGGAAAGGCAGGGAAACTGTTTCCTGACACCACCTGTTCCAGAGAAGGGACTGGCAATGAGGTCTTGCCACAGGGTTAGACCACCAAAAAGAGGAACTTGGCTCCTAAGCAGGGATTTTCCTGGGTTTCCTGAACACAGAATAGTGTCACCAGTATTTGAGAACTCTGACTTCTTGAAACTGTCCTTGAAAAATCAGCAAGGCTTCTTTGTGGAGATCCCCTGGGTCTTAAAAAACAAAAGAACCCCAAAAGAATCAAAAACACAACCAAAGAAACCCAAACAGCAGATTAAACTTTAGCCTTGGAATCTGAATTCTCTATTTAGCTTAACCACAAAACAATAAGTAAATAAATTTTAAGACTCTCCTTCCTTCCCCTGACCTTTAGAACTGTTTATTTTTGTCTTGAGATACAAACTCTTCTCATACAAATGCACCTAATCTGTAGTTTGCAACTTCTGGACACTTCGCAAAATGGAAAAATACCCAAAAGGGATTTACTAGTTTATTTCAACTATTCTATTAGAACTATTGTTTCACATGAAATATGCATAAGAGGGAATTATTTTAAGACTTCTGACTAATTCAGAAAGCAACAGTACTATAAAAAGTGTATGGGATACATAGGCATGTGAAAACTTCAGACCCTTAATTTGGTCGGCCACTTGATCCAGAAGTAGCCATGATGCTTCCACGTACAAGAAGCAATTTTTTCATTACTTTTATGGCATTTAGCTTAGGTGCTTCACTCCAGCATCCTGTATCTTGGTTCTTCTTTTCTTATATATGTGAATTGCAGTCCCGTATATCATATTCTATGGTACTGAAAAATATTGCTCTTATGAAGAAGCATTGAAAACTTAGAGACACTCATGTATAAGAAGGATCTGGGATGCAGATATTTGGAAGTACTTCCCTTTTTCCTTCATATTCAAACACATTTGAAATACTGTTCTAAAATATACATTGAGAATCACAGTGATAAGAGGTTCCTTCTCATTCTCTAAATAAAGAGTTCTTGTAAATAATGCAGATTTTAAATACATAAATGAAATAACCAAGGCATCTTTAGTATACCTTGTTTTCTGTGATTATCTACATAATTACCATAATTGCCCACTGTATTGAATGCATTTTAGTAATAGTCTAATTGCTATTATTTTCCAGAAATGTCATGTCTTTAGTCATTGTCAACAGGGGACATATGTGGTTAGCATCATAAATTATCTATCATCTGGAAGAGAAATACAGTTTATCCTTTGCTAACTTGGCTAATTTTGGGGGTAGAGAGGAAATTTATGTTTAAAAATTTTCTCTTTTAATTATCTAAGTATTGTATTAGGTCACGATTTTGCATACATGATGAAATAAACTTCTGTGAATAAATTGAGCAAAATCACCCAAATTAGAACTCGACCAAAACACCAGCTTCCACAGCAGAGAGAAAAATCAGGTGTATTATTATTATTACTGCTACTACTACTACTGTAGTTGTTGTTGTTGCTGCTGCTATTGCTGTACTAGTACTAATAGTAATTGTAAATAAGAAGAATAAGCTTTAGTCATATTCAGTGAAAATTCTGAGGTTAGCTCTTCTTCTACTGCTAGATATATTAATATGAGCTTTTAAAGGCAAACGTGATTTTTGCCTGTCCCTTCTCTGAAGCAATATGATCCAGCTCTCACTAAATATGAGCCATCCGACAAGTACAGAGCTTCAGGAGTACAGCACTAGGCACAGCTACAATGCTCTATATCACAGCAGTCCATGACTCATGTTTTGAAGATGCTTTCCTCTGATCAGCTCAAAACGTAGGCAGACTGACATTGCATCTGCTCATAAAGTATTACGTCGATATATACTCTGGTAACACCATTTGATTTAGTGTGTCATTCAGTAGGTCTGGACTCAGTCTTTAGTTAGTTCTAATCAGAAGATTTCCACTTCCCTGGCTAGAGATTTTTCATATAGGGTCCTCTGGATTACACAGGACAACCTCCATAACCCAAACTCTCAAGCATCCAGAGAAAAGTAAAAAACAAACAAACAAAAAAGCAAAATAAAATTAAAACTTTAATGCTTTATGGTTTTTAATTGTGTTTAATATACTTCAAACATCTATACTAACAAATAGTTGGGAAATTCCAAACTTGAAAAGCAAACATTGCCATTAATGGTAGACCTGATGAGTAAATGCTATAGTATAGAACACTTCTAGGCTTGTGTTGGTTTGTGTTGAAATTATTTCAGAATGGCTACTAAGAATGAACATAAACCTTCACTAAAGTTTCAGAGAATGCACCACCAAACTAGTTTTGATGCCCAGTGACAATCTTGGATCCACAATGACAACTGACTGTACATACATTTTGGAATCTCCAGCATGCCTTCTATGGAAGATTGATCTGAGTAAAGTGTGGGAACCATTTCTTGGAAGTAAATTATAAAAAAAAAAAAGTTTAGAAAAACATTCTTAGAAGGGCTTTTGTGTGTGTGTGTGTGTGTGTGCTGATTATATCTTACTTTTATAATGGCAGAAGAAGACCCAAAATATACTTAGTTAATATAAGTATTATATACTTATATTTAGTGTAAGAATATTCTTTTAGGGGATGACTACTTACATTTACTACATCTACATCAACACAAACCACTCTGAAGAATCAGGACCCAGTTTTGCAGAGGTTGGACACGTCAAAATTGAAGGCATATGTTTAAATCTTTGTAATTATTTCTACCTATAGAGTTAATAAGCAATTAAGTCTGTCTACAAAAAATTCTGAAGCAAACAGATTCATTATTTTCTGTGTTAACCTGCATGGTAGCTTTTGCCTATGGAGCGTTATGTCTTAATAGTGGATGGTTTATTTGTTCTTGTGCCTTCTGTTTTGTTTTTAGAACATTATGTGGTACCTGAAAACACAGGAATTCAATTATTCTTCTTGGGTTTTGGAGGGAGGTCTAATTAAGCAGGTCTCCACTGTTACCAGCACAGCTGTGAAAGAACTGACTGTGACATGAGTTATGTATCCCAAACTGAAGGTAAGATAAGTCTGTAGAGGATTATGTGTATTAATTGAGAGTAAAATCAACAACAAAAGATATAAGTAACATCAGAAGAATGTAGATGCCATTATTTTCTTGTGTTATTTCTTTCTTTAATAAGTGTTTCTTTTAATGTCAACCTGTTTTTTAAAGACTCAAATCATCACTGAAACTAGTTTGATTGTTTAGAGTACAAGAAAAGTGGATTCTACTTAGTTCAAATATTCCATAGTGCTCTGATGCATTAAAATGACCCAATTACTGCATATACTTATGAAGAAAAAATTTAACAGACATATCAGAAACTATATAAAAAACTAATGCAAAGAGACAAAATATCAAAACATAAATGAAATCAAGGGCCACATTTCCTTGTTTTAATTACTCTTATAGCCTCAATTTCCCATCTATAATAAGTGTGTATTTCCTTGTTCACCTCCAATGTCCAGTGGTTTCAGCTTCCTCTGCCATAGGACGATGACAAAGGCTCAGTTGAATTCCACAAACAGAGGCACAGACATAAGAGGTCCATTTCATGATACATACATAAACAACTGAAGATTTTTTCAATGGGAAAGCAGGACTTCGAGAGTTGAGAACTCTTACCTTTGAAATCTACAATGAATTACAGGAGCAGATTCTGAGTTAGCCTATAAAACAGTTTGGGAGCTGAACAAAGTATCTCACTTAGAAGCATTATTATTCATAATTTTAGGTGTAGAACCTTCCACATTTCTTCAGATTCATTTAACCCAGAATGATTAGAGCTACACATGTGAAAATGAAGGACAGATGTTCTTGCCCTGCATTTGCTACAAAGCCTTTTTATAAAGCCAAGGAGTTCCACATTTAAGGCCATGAAGCAAAACCACTGATTTTTAAAAAATTTAATTAAATAATTGTCAACCCAGCCATACAAAGGAACTTTGAGTGGCCTGAACTTTACAGACCTAGAGAAGTAAGCAGGAGGAACCACATAAAAGATGCAATGAATAAAATAAAGGTATGATTCTATGATTATTCTTAACATAGTCATCTCTCAGTCTCTGTCTCACATGGCTCATTGGTAAGACTTCACACCGTTCTTGAAAACTGTGGCTTTACCCTGTTCTTTGCATCAGTCTCTTCTGTATCTTTTACTGTTATCTCTTAAACCATAGTGAATTTTTATCCTGATAAGAACATAATTTTTATATCTACCTATCTATAAAATAAGACAATATTCCATCATGTTTCAATAAATAAAATCCCCATCTAACATTTTCTGTGCATCTACAGAAACAAAGCTAAGTTTAAATGCAACTTTCAGGGGAAAAAAATCAAACAAAATCAATAAAGTATTACTTATTTCTTAACAGACTACTTTGCTCTAATTTTTTCTGCCTGTGATAAAGAGACAAAATCATTTGCCAAAAAAGCCTAATCTGGAATTGTGCCTGTCATCTTTTTAAAGTCCCTATAAAGCACAAAGTATAGTCCTTCAGCTATGATCCCCTTCATTTGTGGGCTACCCTTTGCTGTTTCCTGCACTCCAAGCTTCTCCACAAGGTAGATACGTTTGGAGCTATGAGCTTGTTTCCGCATCACATATGCCACTCAGAAAACATTGCATTGATTCATGGAGTTTGAATCCCCATGGTAAAAGGATATGCATCTGCCTTAGTTGTTTTAGGAGCAGTGAGGAGAATGTATCTCCTTTCCTTCAGAGCTTTATGTGAAATGATGTCATGCAGTGTTTACAAAACAGACTGCTGATCTCAGGGCAAAGGTTGTCCTATAAATTATTTTGATGTGGGTATATTTTTTCGTATTTGGTGTAAGACACATTATCTGAACAATCTTCTGGAGCAACAGCAGTGAGGATAGTAACTTTTTAGCCCTGCTATCCGAACTCTGTTCAGAACAAATCTGAGAATAAATTACAGTGTTGTACTAGTCTAATGACTTATCTACTTGATTATTACTACTATTGGCAAAGAACTGAAACACGAAAAATTCTATCATAGATGGATTTAATGAGCCAACTCAGGTTATTCAGTGTTACCACAGCAATCAGACTGACTGTATATAAAATACTTTTCCATGAATATTTTTTCAGCCTGAAGAATAATCAGTTATGCATCGATGTAGACTAACTATTACATATATCTTGCATTATAGACTAAACAGATGGTTTTAAATCCCTCCCTTTGAAATCATTATTGCCTCTGAATTTCAGCAGTGTAGTAGATGATAACAAATCCCATGAACAAGGGGGATGAAACTCTGTACCAGTTGCTTCAAAATACAGGAGTTTAATATATGATAAATGTCTGTCTATGGTTTGTATAATACCATCTGTGTGAATAGAAATTTGTACCATAAAAGCTAACAGGCTTCTATCCTGATTTTCCAATCTACTACTGAAAATAGTACTGGGGGTTAGTTCCCTTCTTGACTTCACAGTATTTGTGGAATTACTGTAGAATAAATTATTGGCAAGTATGAACTAAAAGGACTTTGAGGAATTGTGTTGACACATTGTAGTTAGTACAGGAGAGTAAAACTATTGATACAGAGTAAAAGATAGAGTTCCCCGAAGTCAATTGGAATTTTGCTACTGGATTCCATGTTCCCAACATTTCACTGCCAGTACACAGACAGTTTAGCTATTTTTACCCTTAATTAATGTACAGTTCATCTGTTTTTCTATCCCTCCACACTTTTTTTTTCTCTTCCTACTCTCCCTCCCTTCTTACCTCTCTTTAGTTCCTGTTCTATATCTGCTGCATCTGCCAGGCAGTTAAATTTTAAAATAGCTCTTCCCTTTGAAGTGCTAATGCCAGTACTGCTATTTCTATAGCAAGTAACTTCACTGACTGTTGTGGTTTGCTTTTACTCTCTGTTTTATGTGTTTGTAAGTGCATTTGGAGGGTGTTATGTGATTTTAACAGTGAAGGGGTGGAAAAAATGGAACGAAAGAAAAAATCTCCTAATTAACTTTTATAAATAAAAGTTAAATCCCAGCTGTTCCACCTCAGGCTGTGATCTTGTCAGATCTCACAAGCTAAGCAGGTCGTACTTGGTGAGTAATTAGATAGGAGACCTTTGAGGAAAAGCCAGGATGTTATGTGCTGTAGCACTGAAGATTCAGTAGCTGCCATGGTACTTCTTCAGGAAGTGGCTATGTTGTTCTTTCTTCATTGAATCCATCAGTGGCTACAAAACATGACAGGACTGTACAAAAACTTTGTTTCAGGAAACCTTAATATTACCTGAAGGTAGGAAGATGTCCTTCTGAAAAGACCACTTTGTATAAACACTCATTTGGAGTCTTTAATCGTCTCCTATCGGTCAAAGATCAGAAAGCAGATGTATACAGAAGGCAGAGTACTGGACCTTTCATCAGTTCCAGCATGTGAGGTATCCCATTTTTGTGTATTGAGCACTTCAGCAATCACTGTTGTCTTCTGCAAGGTGGTTGTTTTTCCTGTTGAATATGATATGTATGTGTGTGTTGATTTTAAACTGTCCTTATGTGACCATTTTACAATATGGGGTACATTCATGTGGCAAAGTGAAAAAAACTGCATTACATGCTTGGATGTTAACCTTAAGGAGTTTGGGAGTCCTTGCTGATACTGTGAGATATAGAAAGCTCAGAGCTGTCCATTTTAAATATTTATGTTTCATTCTTTCACACTGGGAATATTTCATTCATGGTTGTATTGTATCTTCTGCATTAGTAGTTTCATTTATTTACGTGTATACTAAAAAACACATTGATTAGTAATGAAGTCACTGGTCATATATGCACGGAAAAAAATAATCATCTGCATTATTTGGATTATTCTTAAGGTTTTCTTTGTGAAAATAATTTAAGATGAATGTTTCCTGGTCTGTATAAGTCAGGAATATACTCATGCTTCAATGAGTTTAACAGTGGGTCAAAGCTTCATGGCTTTGTACAGCTGGACCCACTTGTATGGTTGTTTCCTTGAGTTGATGAACATACAAATCCTATTTCCATGAACAAGACAATGGAGTATTGCTTCACTGCTTACTCCAAGCCACTCCCAGCCCACTACCCCAAAGGCTCTCTCTTTGCTAAGCTTTTTTCAAGGCTCCAACAGGTAAAGTCAAAAGATACCTGCCTACATTCTCCCTTATTTTTTTCTGACCTGATGGAGAGTGGATGTAGGTGTATTGGGGAGGTTACAGAGGGAGGTTACAGACACTTAAATCTTCACTTAAAAGTTGGGAATTCAAAACTTTTCCTACTGTATAGAAATGTCTTTTTGATTTAGCAGGTCTTTGGGGTATTTGGATGAGATAGATAGATAGATAGATAGATAGATAGATAGATAGATAGATAGATATACCAATTTAAGCTCCAAAAGTGTAAATGATTCCTATGAACACCTTACAGGAAGGCAGACTTCTGATAATGTAAGGTGGAAGTTCTGTAAATCAGTTAATAATGACATGTATATTTATAACGGAGATTTATCACTTTAATAACAGCATGTATATTTATATCTGAGATTTATCACTCTATCACACAGCTTTGTTATTGTGCCCAATGGCTGCTCAAAATTTGGGGGTTTGTAGATTATTCCCACTAGAAGGGAATAGAGTTAATAGATATTGATCTTTTCTTAGCACAATACTGTTTCTAAAATGCACATTTAAAAAAATCTTGTTTCCTCCAGCACAGCAGGAATTATACACATTTAAAAAGCTTTTCTTTCTTTTTTTTTTTTTTTTTTTTCAGAGATTCAACCCATGCCAGTCTGTGCCAGAAACCCAAAACCCGTCTAGGTTTGTTCCTTGGTACCTGCTGTTTGGCAGTAATTTGACATGAGCTCCTTCTACATATAGTCTCCTTCCCATGTTTATGCATGTCCTACATACAGACTCCCTATTTGCTTCACTTGTATTTGTTTCCTTCTGAAAAAATCAGCAAAACCACTCCACCCACTTCATTCACATTCTGACTTGCCTTTTTCAAGCTTTTCTTTTGTACAGAGACGTGTAATTGTGTTTGGGGCTTAGAGAGTACAGTCATTTCACCTACTTGTTTCTTACATCTGTCTTAAATGAAGAGGGACAGCTCTACCCAAGAGCTGCAGTGAAGTTTACCTGATCTATAATTTTACAGCATTATAAACCAAATTTCAGCTGAAATTTCAGGCCTAGTAACACAGTAAAGGTCTTGCTTCAGTATTGTGGTGTAGTGAGTTTTCCTCCCAGTGATCTCATGTCTGTTCCTCCAGAAGCAGGAAACACAAAAGAAATAGCATTTCTCTGGAGTATTTCAAAGGTTGGTACTGGATTGAATACCAGATGTTGCCTATGCCAAGACCTGAGGTTTTGTATGATAAAGTTCCTCTTTATTTTATACAGATTGAAATCCACATTTGTCTTGATAATCTCAGTTGTTATAAAGCTCAGAATAAAAGGTCTTTGGAGAATGAAGAAAAGTTGATCCAAACTCACTCTTAATGAACTCCAGTGACTTGAGTACTGGATCTGCCCCGTTATTTGTCAGATATTTAATTCACTTCAGATTAATTGAAAATCAAGGCAAAAGACACCCTTTATGTCTTGAGTTTTAGTCTTTGCTTCAACTGAAACCACAATTTCCATGTAGTAGCCAGAATCAATCATAAATCAAATCAACTTCATGAACCTTAGCAGGTGAATAACTGTGACCAAGCTTTGAATATTAAGCCTTGAATCAAGCAAATATTGTATGCCTTCAGACTAGAGATATTTCACATAGATGTACTATTATTATTTGCTTTTAGTTTCACTAAATCAGTACTGATTTTATCATGAAAATATTATTCCTTCAATATGATTTATTTTTTAGAAATAAATCTAGAAACATTCTATGTTTATATTTTATATAAGCTACTGTAATTAGGAATTTTATGTTAAATATAGTAAACCCTCAGAGAAAATTCAGTGAATGAAATCCTAGCTCTGATGAAGTAACTAGCAGAATTTCTTTGATTTTTATGTGATTGAGATTTCATCCAAAGTCTTTGATGGAGATGCACAAAGATCAAATGTCTAGATGGGACAGCACTGAAACTTGATCCACAATATGAACAAATTTATTATTTGAAATATTTCCAGTGAATCTGTGTCCATATGAATTCAGATGTTGCAGCAGTGGAACTATGCACCCATATGTAATAAATCTTTTCATACCAATATGGTATCAGCAAGGATGTTAATTATTTTTTAGAAACATAAAGTTGTACTTCAGTAAATGAAAACAATATAAAAAATCCAGGCTTTGAAGTTTTGAATACTTGCATATTTACATAGCTCTACAAATGTCACTGAGATGACACATGAATAAAATTGCCTGTGCAATTGAGTTCTGTGATAAGGAGTCTGGAGAATTTCCAAAAATAGAAGGAAGAAGTGAAAAGCATTGAAAATAGGTCTTTCCCCCCGTCTCTAACCACAGTGATTTTAACTTGACTAGGCTGTTTCTAAGTAGGAAAGCCAGCACAGCAGATAGACTGGACTCTCACCAAATTAGCAATAGCTGTTTTTCTACTCTAACCTTTCAATTATACTACATCTTTATCCCTCTATCACAATTGACACTTCATACACCATCTCATTTAACACCTTTCGGTTTTCCAGACTTTAATGCTAGTAACCTCGAAGCAGGAATCTCTATATGCCCCTCTATTGAAATGGAAGAGAAGAAAACCTGAACAAAAGTTGTGAAGTGAATAAGGATCTGCAAAAGAGAGAGTGCTTATACTAAAAAGAGATCAATGCATAACACAGAATTTGCTAGAATCATTAAGAATCAATCTTATTATTTCCATAGCCATTAATAAATTCACTAATGATCTTAGAAAAAAAGAAAATGTGTAATTTGCTGTTCGTTCCCAACTTGTCAACATCACACACAAAATACTGGAGCCAAGAAATTGTGTTCTATTATGGGATAACAAAATTCAATATTATGCACTAAAGCACAAGGAAAACTTCTGGTAGAGTCTGGTATTTTGAAAGTCAAAAGTTGTATGGCATGAGAAAGACTTGGTGTTAGTATGGAACGTGAGACAAACTAAAAGCTATAAAAATAGGAAAGTCATGAAAGAAAAGCAAACCCCTTTAACAGTGTTTAAATGGAGATGGAGAGATTTAATGCTACTGTGCACATTACAAGTAAGAAATTATGGGAATGCCATGTATAAAAATCTGTCCATCAGTGTTTAAGACACACTAATTCAAACTGTAACAGATCATAGACATTGTCAGGGAAATCCAGAACTTGTTTTATGAAAAGGTATTCCAAGAGGATCTGGTTCAATGTAAAAAAAAAAACAAACGTGAGAGTTATATATAAATACATCAATTAGTGAACAGAATAAGAAGAAGGATGTTATTGGGAAAGAAACAAATGAGACAATTTCTAATCAGAGCAGTGATGTTCAGGCTCTGCCTTCACTAGGAAGAGTAAAATGAACTGATTTTAAGATGAAGCACTGGATTACAGAAGATATTAGATAATGTCTGCTGCAAAGCAGAGTTTTGGATTGGTGATTCAGAGGTTTTAATCAAGTCCCACCTTTTTTACTTTTTTCTGCAAAAACTGACATACTCATCTGAAACTTTTTATTCTGACAAGCTCCCTTTTTTTTCTCCTTCAAAAAAAGCTAGGAAGAACAATTCCATTTAATATTATGTAATTATGCTGGAAACACTAGTACACAGTGCAATGAGGTAATATGGTGGATATAACCAGAAGCAATCAGAAAACAGTGAAGAAAATTAAATCAACTTGAAAAACAGACACTAGAATAAAATTTTTGTTTCATCAGAATATTAATTTAGTGCACACACTTTTTAAAACAAAATCAGAAATGGCTTTCTCTGGCAAATATCTGTCAAATTTAATTGGGCTGTGACAAATAACAGGGTGACTTTATAAACTTAATCGTAAAAGTTCAAAATTGGCTTTAGTTGTGTTCCTTGCCTACGGTAAGAATGGCTTGCAATATCCACGAGTCTTCAGAATTTATAGATGTGACAAAAATGTGAAAATTTAGAAAGAGAGGACAATTAAGATTCCTCCCTGTAGAAGGCAAGTAAATACTATTTTTAAAAGAATTCTAAGTGCTGTTGTGCTAAATATTTAGTCTGAATGCAAGCATTCGAGTATTGAACAGAGATTTTTAGTTCCACTCTAAGTGCAAACCACAACACAGCCTTAGCTGTGGAGTCAATTGTTCTTTTGTATAGGAATAACAGAAAATGTACAGCATAATGCAACAACAAGAAACTGTTCTACTTTTTCACTTATTTTATTCTTTCTCTTTACACAGTTTTAAACCTCATTACCTGTGATTACCTATCTTAGGGCTTGCAACAATTTGTGGGATCTCTTCATGTAAAGCTTATGAATTCTGTTTGATATCTGGAAATCTCTATAAATAGCTGTATCAGGTTGAAAATTCTTTGCTAATCTAAAGTCCACAAGAGGTGATTTTTGCTCCTGGCACATGATCAATAAAGACTTGTTAAACCTTGATAATATCCTATTCAAATACAGTCCCCTGGAGCATGGCAATGCTACCAGGTAGGCAAACCTGGATTTATAGATGAGGTGAGGCAGTAATACGTAGGTGATAAATCATCTGTTCTGCACAAATTTAATCACCTGACAAGGGAGTTACCTGACTAAGAAGGTAAGGCATCTTCTTGATTGGTGTTGTAAAGTACATCTTGTACCAAGTATTGGAGGGGGATGGTGGACTTGTGGGACTTCTACCTATACTTGTACTGGAAAATGAAGGCAGAGAAATGCAAAACAGCTGTTCTGAAACCCTTAAAATGGGAGAGGGTTTTTTAACCCTACTGTGAAGAAACTCCAGGGTGCCGCCTGTTTAAATAAATGGCATTTGAAGAAGTCGGCACTGCCCTCATAAGAGAGGGCAGCAAAGCTCTGCGCCGAAGGGCTGGGAAAGGAGCCGGTGTTGCTGCTTCAGCAGACCAAAGCAAGCTCACATGGACATCACTGGTGTGTTGCATGGAAAAACCTGGCTCCAGCAACTGGCCAGTGGCCGAGCCGTTGTTTTTACCAAGGCTGAGGGAGGGTGTTGGACACCTTTGTGCAAATGAACTGCTATTGTGATCATGGACCCAAGGATGCTCGCGGCCCTTCTGCCCCCCGGGATGTTCCTACCGTGCCCGGCCCTGCTCCAGGGCCAAGCACCTGGCGGGCCGCTGATGGCCAGAAGACAAGGGAGGGCTGTACCTCCCGTGGGGATGGGGATTGCTCCCACATCCAGCTGCAAAGCGCTTCGTGGTGCGAAGCCTTCACAACTTCCCGTGGTCACTTCACTCTTCCCCGCCGCCTCCCCGGTGAGGTCCCGCGGGCCGGGAGCGGCGGTGCCGCCTCGTCATCTGCCCAGGGGTGTTCCCTCACCCTCTCTCACACCGGCAGCTCACGGGCACACGCGGCGAGCAGAGCTCGGCGCATCCTCCCTGAATCCCTCCCTCTCTCTGCGCTGGCGAAGCTCTGCACCGGAGAATGAACTCCGGGAGAGAGGACCGTCCCGTGTCTCTCCCCAGCCCCTGTGCCCCTCCGCCTGCCTCCTCCCCGGTCGCTGGGACTGATGAATTAATCATGATGTGGTTGCTGTGAATGCATTTATGTGGGGCGGGCTGTGCCGCCGCCCGAGGCGCAGCGCGGCGCGGTGAGGGAGCACGGGCAGCGCCGGCCCCTCCGCTCCGCCCGGCGCGGAGCCGCCGCGGCCGCGCCCGCAGCGCTGTCCATGGCTCCGGAGGAGGTAACGGGAGCGGGACTCGCGCCCCGTGCCCCGGCCGGCAGGAAAGGGGCAGGGCTGGGGGGCGCGGAGGGGGCACGGCGGCGCTGGCAGGGCAGCTCCAACTTGCCGGCTGGGGGGAGAGGAATGTTCGTGTTGCCGTGGAGGGGTGTGGGGGTGTGTTCGCTTCGCGTCCCCGAGGTTCCCCCCAAATCCTGCCCGCAGTTTAAAAATCGCTCTCTCGGCGTAAGTGCGCGGGAGCCAGGCTCACTTTATCGCCGCCGACGCTGTCAAATTCGCTGTGGTTTCAGCAGTAACAACAGCGAGCCCCCTCCCTGCCTCTGCCGGGTCACCCGCTCCTCCTGAGAAACCAAAGGCTGCTATTCCTGTAGCTTCATCTTCCCCTCTTTCGCGAGAGTGAGGAAGACTTGCTAATTAATTTACATACGAGGGAATGATGTCTGAAGGAAGGAAAAAATACCCCGTTGCACCTGCTCCGCCGAGACTTGTCATCTGAATCTGGAGGAGAGCTATAAATCATGTAAAGTGTTCGCGGTGGAGTCGGCTTCTTCTGAGAGCTGTAGGATTATGTATCCAAATGCTGAATTTATATTTCCCACTAGGAAAAGACTGAAACTCAGGTCAGATATAAACTACATCATTTCATTTAAAACAAATCTGTAGTTATTTATTGCAATTCTAGGGGGGATTTTTCTTCTTTCCTGATTAAATAGTAAGTACTATTAGTGCATGTAGTAATGATTTGCACATTATAGTCTGAAATCTCTTGCAGAGTTGGAAGTGGTTGAGTGTAAGGATGGTGCTTTAGAATCACATATGTCCTCTTATTTTTGCTACACATGGGAAGACTGAGAATTACCAGGCTGTTAAATTTTACCTTCAGTTTTCAGTGAGTACAAAACTATATTTTCTGAGATAGAGAATGGAGAAAACTTGGACTAGGGAGACAACAACTTCCATTAAAAAGGTTGACTTTCTCAACTACAGCAACAAAAATCTGTATTATGTCTGCTTTGATTATTTCTATCCTTTGAAAAAAGCTTTAAAAAATGTGATAAGCTACTTCCAAGTATTTCATTTACTGCCTGTAAGGCAGTACTGTTACAGTTCTTGACACTTGTCTGCTAAATGAGCTGAACTGGGAAGACCTACTGTTCAGTAAGATGTTTGTGTTATTGCTGCACCAGGTATTTCTTCATAAAATAAAAATGAGGGCTTTAGTCTGATAAGATCATGATTTCATAATGTAGAAATTATTCATACTTTAGTTTTGTGACATCAGTGAATTTTCATATATTTGACTAGTTTTGTTGCTGGCAAAACTAGACTGAGGTTTTGTCATTTCAGATGGAACTAATTTAGATTAGGGTTAATTGCTTTAGTAGCCTAACATGTATTTAGTAATGCTGTAAATGGCAAACATTATTAAGTTCTTTCATTCCAATTATATGAAAACAAGGCTTTTTGATTAAAAAGGTGTTGTGTGCTACAGATGGATCCTATACATTGCATCAGAATGATGGAACTAAATTAGTGTTCTTGGACAGCACATATCATTTGCAAGTTTCGTAAATTGTGAGCTTATTGTAAAAGTGTGTGTATGTGTGTGGCAAAAGACTGCTATGCTTGTATAAGAAACTAATAATAACACAGAAATCTGTGAGGTAAGCAAGAACATATGAGCTAGGCTAACCACTCAATATGCTTACTTTGAAAACAAGCCTGTATGCAGTAGTTTTCATATCACTGTTCTACAGCAACAAAGTAAGGGATCCAAAAATAAGCATAAGCCAGAAATAAAAGGACAAAAATTTAAAAGGAGACTAGTCAGAGGGAGAAAACCCCATTTTGAAATAGAGTCTTTTTGTCAAATCCAAGGCTACATGTCATTGTTAAACTAAATCATACTCACGCATACAGCAGTTTATGACATTTAAGGTGGAAGCCTTGCTCTAGTCTATAACCAACCAATTAAAAGACATTCTGTTGTCGAGGATTTGTTAGTCACAGAATAAAAGATGGTCAAATGATAGTCAATAAAGGTAGAGTTCATTTTTGAACTTGGAATGAGAGAACAATTTGTTTTCTTTTCTGAGTCTTCTTTCTCTAACTGGAAAAGCTGTCTTGAACAGCAACCCACAAAGTGGCCAAAGTTTACTAAGTGGTGAACATTTTTTGTTCTGGGATAACATTGTAATAGAAATACTTTTTTGGTGTAACTGGCGTTGTTCTGCCCAGTGCTTTGGCTGTGTAGGCCATAAGTGAAAAATATGGAAGTTCTGATTTGAGGTTTGAACAATGTATGTCACTGCATAAGTTTCAGTGCAGTGGACATTTTTATGTTTGGTCCCCAGAGTGTTGGATCAAGTTATACTGGAAAAGCATTTCCTCCTTTTATAATCTAAAATGCAAAAATGATTTGTCAGCCAGAAGGAGGCAGGAAGATGTGTTTATGCTCACCAGACTTTATTGTATATACAATAATGACTTGTGTTTGATACAAGGGATTGTGGGCTTGTTGACTTCAGTGAATGACAGTCCCACCTACATTTTCAACATTTGCAAAATGTTGAGCATGCTTTTTATGTCAGGAAAACATAGTGCTGCTTGTTTATTGATGAACACATTTTGAAAGGAGCTGAATGGAGAAGAGTTAGCTGTCTGCAACATTGCGTGATGTTCACTTAATGCTATGCAAATGACCACTGGCCGGTATTTGTAGTCTTGTGAATATGCTCTCTCTCATTTGTGTAGCTGTTTTTGATTTACATACTGGCATAGGAAACTTCTGAATGGGTTGTTCAATGATTAAGATAAAAGTACTGTGTTATGATGAGTGTAGATAGCTGTGTGTCCTGAAAGACAGGGTAAGTTACAAGATTTCAGATAGTAACTGCATTTGAGGTGTATATGCATGGAGTACAATCAAATTCCTTCTTTCACTGTTTATATAGTAAGCAGGAATCCATTAATCTGCCAAGGAGGACAAATATTTAATGAAGACTTAAAGAGGCAATATCATTTCAGTATGTTTGCAGTCCACTGCTCTGTTTAGCTGGTGATTAAATCTTTTGACCTCAGGGAGAATTTCTAGTCATCTGCTTTGTTGCAATACTCGATGAAACCGTTTAAGGTAGAGGGGTGGGGGTTTAAGTCTTACAACAGTTTTCTCCTACAAATAAAAAATTACACGTAGTTCTCCCATAGCCCTACTTGAACTTTAGTGGGAACAGTGGAAACAAAAAGACTGGGAAGGAAGGGAGCAGAAGAGGGAACAGTTGATCACCAGAGTAATTCAGGGCTGAAGAAAAGCCCTCTCTGAGTTAAGCAACAATCTTACCTAATACCAGTCATAAAGTCATCACAGTCTACCTTTAAGCTAGTTAAGTAGATTGCCTTGTTGCTCTTTCTGGAAAGATGTTTCAAAACCTCTTTCCTAATGCACAGAGCTTTCTTTGTACTTTCAGTCTAAATATATTCTTTGATTCCTAAATTTTAATCTCTCAATATTGTTATTTAAAACCAACTCCTTCCTTGGTGCGTAGCCCTCAATAAATTATAAACATCGATCATGTGTCTTCTTCAGCTTTTATGTACCAGGATCAAACAAGCAAAGCAAGCGCCTTTTAGTCTCTCTGGCAAAACAGACTAAATAGGAAGATACAGAGCCTAGTAACTTAATTCCCCTGAATTCTGAACTTTGTACCTGAAGTGTTTTCTTAAAAGTCTTCAATAAGAATGCTAATGCTCCACTTCAGTGTTCTGAAAATACTTTGTCAGATATTGGTGAAGATCAAGTTTGTTTTACAGGTATGCCAGGTTGGCTTGATCTTTTTGTAGTAAAGTAGACATGGGTGTGTGATTCATCTTTTCATGTTGCTCTCAAATGATCAGAGACCATCACAAAAATAATTACAGAAATTCTGCTGTTTTTAATCATGTGGCTTTGAAGAGCTGCTAAAGGTTTTGCCATTTCTGATGCTACAAATGGTCCTCCAATTTCTTCTGTAAGTTAGAGAGAACCTCCTCTGGATCAAGAGGGCTTCCTATAACTGGTTTCCATCAAAACACCTCTACTTTTTGCCACGTTCACAGACATGAAATAAGATGAGTCTGAGGAAGGATCTTAAATAAGTCTATTCGATATTTTACCATGTCACTTTTATATCAACTTTTATTTTTATGTTACACCTACCTATCTTTTCCAACTCAGTAAATAATTGCTGGGTGATACCACATCAAATTCTTTACTGAAATCTGGGGAGGTTGGATTCTTTCCTATAATATTTGCTTTTAAAAGTTAACTTAAGTGTTCCAGACTAGTATGTCTTTTCTAAGTTTCTTCTCTTTTTTGTTGTCTAAAATTTCCTGTTAACACTGTACATCTGTTTAACTTGGAAAGGCAGAGCAAATCCTTCTCAACTGGTGCTATAGAAGGTGCAGATTTAGTTATTAAGTAAAAAGTTATACATTACCTGCAGAACAGTAGAGAAGATTGTTTAATATGTTTTCCCTACTATGATTCTTTAGAGTGCTAGCCAACCATTTTATTTAAGTCTCTGCACTTAGTCTTGCATTTTGTCATCCTAAAAACTGTTTAAAGAGGAAAAAAAGATGTCAAATTACGCTTTTTATAACCTGTAAAGGGTAGACTTTTTTTTTCAGGAGTTGATGACAGAAAAATGTGTTCTAAGGCTGTAATTGTTTACAATGGGATCTTAATGGATATCTGAAAAAAATTGAAGCAAGATAATAGAGAGTTAGTTAGATTGTGTTGAAAAATGGCTAAATATCAGTAGAGATACTGGGTTTTAGACATGAATGACTAAGGTAATCCAAATAAATACAAGCATAAAATTTTAGTTTCTGGATGAAGATAAACTGGGCTACTTGTCATAATGTAGCATTTATGTAGTGTTTACTAGGTAAAACACTTCATATATATTAATCTTCATTACACCCTCTGAAGCAGGTGGGTGTTCTGCAAATTAATGGGATAGGGCCTATATATTTTAAGCATAGAAATCTATGAAGATTTTAAATTTTCATATAAATTTGTTTGAAATGTTTGAAGGGAAGACTGCATCCCCAGTATCTGGAATCTGCTCTTATAAGATACACTTTCATTTTTAAGGAACAAAGATACAGGGTTTCATTCTGAACACTTGAATAACATCATGTCTCTTTGATAATAGAGTCTAGTCAGATGTAGTTTTTCCTGAATAAAAGTGTTGGGTACTATAAAGGACAGTTTTTTAAAGGTTCACACAGAATAGATCTTTAATTTACAAAGGTTTTGTCAGATTTAGCTTCCACTTTTTGTGGAAAGGTAGTTACACATGGGAAGAGGGAGCTTGTCTTTCCTGTCTCCACCCTCCTTGGTTGGCAGACTTTCCCTCCAGCAATCAGTTGACAGCAATCAGTTTGAGGATTATTTCTGGAAGGAAAAAGTTTACAGCTTTACTTCAACAGTAAGATTAAAAATAAAGTAGCTGTCATCTATTTCCTTGGCTTAACTAGTTAAAATCATAGCCACAAAGATGCCATATTACTCAGCTAAGCTGTTCCATGCATTTATACAGTAAGCAGGCCTTATTAAATGAAAGGCAGTAAAGCCTTACAAACAATTTCTAACATAAAATTTCTTTCAATAAAATTTTGAATGGAACTTCATAATTTGTTATTTATTGTTTCTAGATAAACTAATCCTTTAAAATAAGCCTTACACAGATATTGTATTTAAATGCTTTATTTTGTGACTTTGTCATCTATGAAGGACATGTAGATAATTCTCAGGATAAAAGAAATTCTTATCTTAGCCACATTCTTGACCATCTTCCAGACTTGCCTCACATTTATTCCCACAGTACCTCATTTTCCATTGTACCATTTTTAAAGGAAAATACTGTCAAGTTTAAGATGGAAAAAAATTTGAAATTGTCAACTTTGACACTTTCTAGTGATAGATTCCTGAGTTGCAATATGCAAGTAAACATTTAAGATTTTTTTTTCCTATGTTGCAGCAGCTGAACATCTATTAGACCTAATCCCAAAAGTCTCAGAAAGGAATGACTCTGCATTTTTTGTCCTGCATTTTGACTATTGTTTATTCTGTAAATAAACAGTTCAGTTTAGTTAGATAGTGTTTTGTTGGAGTTTTTTCATCTATTTATTTAAATTACAGAATTTCATTTTACGACTTTGATTTTGTTCTATACCGTCAAATGTGTAGTCTTCCAGTAGTTTTGGTATCCTGTGCATTACTGATTTTCTGGCTTTGATATTTTTCCCTCCCTTCCTATAGTAGAGGGCTGAAATATCCTTATGATGCAGAGACTTTTTGTGCTTTTGGGGTTTTCTAAATTGAAAATCTGATATGTGCACTGGAGAATGAAGAACAACAAAAGGCTTGTTATTTTCATACTCTACTGGACTCTTACGTTAGCTCAGAGTTTCTGGATCCTAAAGTGAGATCCATGCCTGTACACTGCAGACAGTCCTGAGAGGTTAGGCCTCTAGCAAGTTGTTTTCATTCTTTTTTTTTTTTTTTTTTTTTTTTTTTTAATTACCATCTCCAAAATTAGGGAAGTTTAAGACAGTTACTTAAATGTTTGATGGCTGCCTTCTTTTGCTTGTACTTTTCTCCTGTATCCTGAGATCATAAAAAGGGTTGGAAATAAAAACCCAAAGTTTCAAAACTAAATTTATCTTGAAAAGAGAAGTGTTATGATAATTATGCATAGAGTTTTAGAAAACAGAAATAATGTAAATCTTCACTATAGTCAATACTCAAAGTTAGATAATCTGGCATTCTGAAAATAGTATTGGATCTCTCTTTTTTTGAACCTTTGTGTGATCACATGCACAGAACATTGTTCTTTAATACTCCAAGGAATTGTTCTACTTTGCTTCCACAGTGAAGCAGTTTCCTTTAATCAAATGGAAGCCAATAGAAACACACAAGCATCGAACACAGCTCTATATTGCCCACTGGGAGATATTTAAATTTGTGCTAGCTTGCACTGGAAGGAAATGCTGTTAAAGCATTTTGTTTTGTTTTGTTTCTGTTAAATCTCTAATATTCAGTGTGTAAAATTTACATTTTTAAAAAAAATCAGATAATATTGTATGCACTCATGATGGAAATTAACTGTTCAGCCAATTGTGGAATAGTAATAGGCACGTTTTAACGTGTTTATTATTTTATACCATAAATAAAGAAATATGGGCTGCTCTGCTCTTGCTAGTTTACTTTTTGTGATCCCAGAGTATTCTCATTTATTAAATAGAAATAATATTTTATATATGTGTGTGGAAGGAAGTCATTATCTGTGTCTTAAATTTCAAGTATTTGTTTTGATCAGAGTGATTTTGCATTTAGCTGTAAATGATTCCGTGCTAAAAAGGTTCAGAATAGGTGGAATGCTAAGATTGCAGAGCAATTTTAAAAAATTGCGAATCAAAAAATATCAATTGTCTCTGCATATGTTTTATTGTATGTGCATTAGTATTTTGACACAGTCTTTGCCTGTGCAGTCATGTGCTATTGATCCTGGTCCCACAAAATGTGTTAATTGTGCATATTTATTAATAGCAACAGATACTTTATAATTTTTCATTTGTAGATTTTAATGAGGATCATAACATTATAATTATATTTATTTTTACGCTCTTATTATTATAATATTATTTTTAAACAGATGAAGCAACCAAAACATACACTGTGAGTTGTTATACAGGAAGCTTTGGGTAAGACTCAGAATTAAGTTTTGGCTTTCTAGCTATTGAATGAGAGATGTTCGATATGAACAGTGTGCCTCATATACAGATTTAAATCTGTTGCAATGTGTAATTGAGATGAGCTGGTTTTCACCACTTTAAAGTGTACGCACTTAAAACATGAAGAAATTTTAGGTGTCAGCATAGGGTTGGTGAGAAACTTCTGCAGGGAGTGCACCTGCTCACACACTACTTCAGCTTAATATTACATGAGAATGAGTTGATTATGTATAATAGAATGACTGTGCTTCCTACTCCTAACTGACTCCAGGGAACTACAGTTCCAGGAATCCCAGTTGTAAGGCAGAGCTTACCATGTTGGCAGCAGGAAATCTGTATAACTAGGCAAGTTTGTTTCTCCTAACTTAGCTTTTTTTGTTTTAACAAAGAGCTTTGGGAAAACTTCTTTCCCCTTCTACAAATTATCTAAGAAATTTTACTTCCTGAATGACCCATATATTGTAGTACTGAATCTTCAGATCTCCTCAGTATCCTTAGTATCCAAGTATGAAATAATTTCAACTTGACCTTTTAATGTCTAACTTACTCAAATTTTGCTGCTGAGTGAATACCTACCTAGCTCTAGTAAAAAAACATTCTTGTTTAAAGTGGGATGGCTCTGAAAAGTGAGTATTATCATACAATTTTTAAGGTAATAAGGAAAACATTTTGCCTATTTGAAGTTTTATGCATTGGTCCCTTCTTATTTAATGCCCAGAGAATGAGTTTAAGAAGGCTCCGTGAAATGGGAGGAGCTGTAAGTGGGTTTCCTCCAAGATAACTGGACCATCCTTTCCAAGGCCCAGGCAGCGTTGTTTGGGCAGTGCAACAGAAAAGGGTCCCACCCACCTCTTTGCTGATGACAAGGCTTTTCTTCCTCACTCTAATAAATAATGCAGCTACTTTGTTTAGAAGGTGCTTTGCTCTGTGTTTCAATGTCATTTAGTCACATTTACCTTTCAGGTGCAGGTCAAGTACAGCTCTTACATTTCTTATGAGTTCTGATTTCTTATTTATTTTTCTGTTTCCTATAGTCTGTCATTAAGTATAATCAACACTGAATGCAGACTTTTTTTTTTCCAGATTTTTTTCTTGTAAGTCTGTGGTTCCCTTGACACATATTTGTTTTATTTTTCTGTCTTCTCTGGGAGTTTTGTGTGTTTTTGTGAGGGCTTTTTGGTGGTGTGTTTTTGTTTCTTTAGATTTTTTGTTTTGTCTTATTTTCCCCACACTTTATTTTCAGTTCTGTTTTTCTTCTCTGATTGTCATTCTTCACCATCTTCCAGTCTCCCAGATCTGATTTTATGGGTTCTGAAATGAAACCTCCAAACCTGTTGAACTGCAGTTTCTGATTCCTGTTGCTTTGGATGGAATTTTCTTCTGAAATACTTCTCAGTAGATGACACCAGTTTGTCAACTCTACCTGTTCAGTTGTATTTTGACAAAATTAATAATTCAGTGGTTCAGATACACCTGCTGTTCGGCTTGCAGTAAACTGGACAGAACTGGGGCTTTGTCTTACCACAGTTTGTTTATATGTTGCATGTTAATGAGATGCAGGATACCAACACAGTGCCCATATACCCTGAAGAATTGGTATAGACCTTAGATCTTGTTATCTTTAAGGGCAGTGGCCTCAGGGACAATTTCATTTCTGATCTGGGGTTAGTAGGTTAGTGCCTGCAAAGTGAAATAGTTTTACAAAGTGAGTGAGGAATAGACCACATTTTCCCGAATTTCCTCCAGCATCTAAAAATGGATGGGCAGGTGTAGTGGAAGGTTTAAGTTCAGATCCCCTCAGTCAATACAATTGTTTTGTGTTTCCCATTGTCTCTGACAGATGAATGGTGACATTGGCATCACCCAAAAAGCAAGGAGAGCTGTGCTAATGTGTGCCAAAAGCATCCAAGAGTGAAGGCTTTGCCATGTGTGCTCTCTGTGAGATACTTGTTCAAAAGGGGTTGCAATGGGAGAGCTGGAAATCACCTCATTTGCTGCAATGTGCTGCTTGGGGAGAAAGACCTGGGCAGTATTTAGATGGCAACTAGTGCACACCTGAGTGAAGCTGAGATTTGAATGTCCAGCAGTGCTACTACCAGCATAGTCTCAGAACTGACTAGTGACTTTGGATGCTCCCAGCTTTCTGCTGACAATTGCGCCTCCAAAGGGTGTATATTTAAAAAATATTTGTGGAGAACAGAGATTTGATTTTTCTGAGAGTTAGACTGATTTTAAAGGAGTCAATTTTTCAAATTCTGGCTTCATGCTTGGAGAAACTAGTCCTATGTGTTCTGTACTTTAATATATGTTCACAATGCTTTTTTTCATAGACTGGTTTACAAGAAAACAAAATACATGGCTTTAATATTTTTCTCCTGTTTTCCACTGAAGGAAGTTAGTAGACCTACTTTACATTAGTAATTGAAACAGAGTGGTTTTCCATTTTCAAATTTCACCAGATACTTTAGAATGAGTATTTGTAAACATTGTATTAGTTCTGCTGAAATCCATAGAGCTGTATGTGGCTGAAGTTACAGTTACTTAAATTGAGCTTACATTTGGTATTTTTGGGAGGGATATTTGTTGAATACTGGAAAACATTCTGTATATTCAAATAATAGTTAAGTGAGATAAACTTTTTTTTTAAAAGAGCCCATGACATATCAAATTCTGAAAAGGACCTAATCAGAAGAAAAGTGATATTTTGAATTTTTTTTTTTTTTTTTGTAGTTTAAAATAAGGAGCTGTCATAGGGAAAACTTTTAATTATTTTTCGGTGGTATTTGGGTTGTGGTAGTGAAATATAAGCTTCCAAGTTTGTGAATTATGCTAAATTGGGAGAAACTGTAGATCCACATCTTCTACAGAAGAACCTATATTAGTAAAGTGTTCAGGCTAATAACTATCAGATGCAGTTAAATGCAGATATGTAATACTCCTCCCAGGCATGGGTATCTGCTGTATGTATGAAGTGTGTTAATTGCAGAGGGATACAAGAAGCTGTTAGAAGAATACCTGGTGTATAAAGCAGTCTCAGTACAGCAGTATTGCAGCTGGGAAAGAGGAAAAGGAAGAGTTATATGCATAAATATGCTGGAGTCATAGAAGTTTGTTAAATCATACATACATGGGAGCATTCAAAATTGAACTAAACATTTTTATTTAAATCATATTAATTTAATACACATATCATATTTCTCTTTTGTCTCTATTCATTGTGTGTCACTGAGTGGCCATTTTATTTCTTAAGAAATATGTACATACATGGATCAATATTTTAGATTTAATTTGGTTTAATATTCCAGAGTTCTCTTATATTGATGTGACCTCAGATCCTATCTGGCAAAGTAAAGTGTGCTGTGTGCATTTGTTTGAGTAGTTACTTCACTTGCTCAAGTCATAAATTCACATTATCTCCCAATGAAAATGCAGACAAGTTAAAAATACTGGTGTACCTTCTTGCCAAACAGCAGACTTAATCTGCGGCATGTGAAGCTGGTATTTTGGAGAGGATAGTAGAGAGTAAATAGAATGTAATAAAAAAATTCATTTACTGTTCTTTCTGGGGGGAGCAGAAAGAATATGAAACACATCAGATAATAGGGTGGAAAGATAGATGTTCCTGTTTTAGTGCAGTCTAGGTAAAAGGAATGTCTGGGATTAATCTAGTGGTAAATTAGATTCTATCCTACTCTCATAATCTGTGCTCATTGGACTTGTTATTGTGTGGTAATCCAATTTCTCCATATACCAGTGTAAAAGAAGACTGTCTTTGCCTGCAGAGCCCAGTGGCATCCATTTTCCTGGCCACCTCTTTTACAGACCAGAAAGTACATTGTTCTGTGTATGGCCTTCTTGGCCACTCCTTGAATTCTGCATTTGGTATAGAAAACTCAAAAACTGGAAGTCTGTTTTGATCTGCTGTGCTTGACTTTATTGGTGGATCAATAGATGGGGCTCAGATTTGATGTCAGAGACAAAGCTTTCTACTGTGAGTGATCAAGAGTTGTCCAGCAGCTGTGTGTGGAAGGGCTCAATTGTAGAGCCTTGTTGGGGAAAGGTAGTGTTTTATCATTCATATAATTGGATCTGAAATCCATCTGCAGCCATGTGTCAGCACATAGCTCAGGTTAGAAATTAACAGTCTCTAGCAGTGATAGCCAATTCCTGGAGAAAACTGGGGATGCTCTGAGATTGTGATAGAGCTACAGTGTTGATGTTGAGCCAGTGTTAGAAGTCAAGGGGAAGGACAGAGCCTTAAGACAACGTATTGGCCCCAAACTGGGACCAAAGCCTTGGCCAAATTCTAGTTTAAATAGATACTATCTGCCTACACTGACTGTCTTATTTTGAGAATGGTGTAGGATGAAGAAAAGAAACTGAAAAATGTCTGTGGTACAAAGAAGCAATTCTATCTCTGGCATTACAAAATACAGGACACCTAAAATTAACCTTGTGAAGTTAATCTTGCATGCTCCCCATACTCAGTCCTTTATCATTAGAAACCAGGGGCTCTTCATTGTGGCAAACGTTCATCTTTTTCCCTGTTCTTCATTTGTGGTCATCTTAAATGAATCCTGTGCGTTCAGTCATTTCCGAGGCTACTGTAAAGAAGCAACATTTGTTCAGCTTCAGATTCTGACTATTTGCTTCTAAGTAAAGTCACCAGCTCACTTTTATCTCTCTCTCTCTCTATTTTTGTTTTGATTTTTTCCCCCCCAAGCATTGTGTATGTTTTTTTCATAGAAGACAGTCTGCATGCCCTAACTCTCACCCTGCCATTCTAATTCTTAAATTGAAATATTTGGTTTTATGTTTTTATATATAATCTTGGCATATATGCTGTCTTTCCCCTCTATTTGTCAGAAAGATTAATGTGGGAGTAGAATATTAGCATAGCACAACACAGGACGGTATTAGCTAGTTCTTGTGTCTCTATAAGGCACCTCTATTCCTTTATTGTATGTTGTGTTTGAATTAGTTGACAGTGAGAGTAGGATCCCACTGAAGGATTAATTTATCTCTTTGGAAAGCTAACAAAGGAACAATTTCATGCAGCGGAAGTGTCAGAGACGAGTGTTCATAGTCTCCATTGCTTGCACCTTCAGAGTAAAAAGTTGAAATGGATCCAGTCATTTAGTGCAATTCTTGGATACTGCAATCACAGTAGTTGAGAGTAGTGGACATAAATGGACAGACAGGAAAATTGTCAAAGCACTTTAGTATTTAAAGGTACATACCATTTGAATTATTTCCTGAAGAATCATGGGGTCACTATTTCACAGTTAGGTAGGTTGACAGAATAATTTAAACGCTTATTTGTAACAAAGTTAACTGAAGCTGATGAGCCACTGCCTTTCATTTAAGAAGCACCAGAACAAAGGTATGTCACTCAGTAAAATGACAATACGTGTAGCTGAGGGGTTTTGCAGTATAATTCTTAGAATAAATGAGAAAATTATACAAAATTGAAAAATGAACCAAATGCTCATGACCTTGTGTAAATGACTACTTGAACTGCGAATTCGGGCACTGCTTTGTGAGAGCTCTTAGATGGAATGGTAGATGAAGATGAGTAGTAAGGAACAGAAAACAATTGCTGGCTTGTGATTTGTTGTGCTAAGAAGAGAGGAACTTGAACTCTCGAAATAAGCAAGATTGCATCAGACACCATTTCTGTCATCTGTTTCTTTTCTTAATCAGAAGAAACCTTGAGAACACTGTAATTTTATGTAGCTGTCTGGGTCAGCTGTCGTTCAGCTGATTCCACCTTTAGAAAGAACCTACTCTTCTCATTCTAAAATAATCAAGATAAGAATGGAAAAAACAAGTTCATCATGCTTTGAATCATTCCATCTCTGAACTGAGTAATTGTCCCAAGGGATCTCTACAGAACTTCAGTTTTCTGATTTATTTTTTTAGAACACCAGAAGCACTTTAATCTCTTAGGGAAGCAGTTCGCTCTACAGTGCACTCTAACTCACTTTGTAAAGACTTGCACCTGCTTCCAGTGAAGTGTCTGGGAAGCCAGATGAAGTATTGGAAACTGGGAAAAGCATATATAATGTGCAAGATAATACATATCTACTGAAAGTGTTGTTTGTTGTTTCCTGAACTTCTTTTTTCTTTTTTTTTTTTTCTTTTTTTCTTTTTTTTTTTTTTTTTAATTTAATAGTGGTGGAGCTAGCTCAGATCTTGGTCTGTTCCTTAAAAATGAGTTGTGAATACTTCTGTAGTAAATTGTAGCTTAATACAATAATTCAGGTTGGAAGATGTCTCAGGAGGTATCTTGGTCCCCCACTGCTCAAAAGAGAGTCAGTGTTGAAGTCAGGTCAAGCTACTTACAGTTTTCCCAGGCTGGTCTTGAAAATGTCTGAGGACAGAGACAGAGTGGGGCAACCTGTTCCAGTGCCTGACTCTGGTCATGGTAAAAAAGCTTTTCTTTATAGGCACTCAGAATCTTATGTTTGATCTTATATCTGTTGTCTTGTGTCCTCTGACCATGCAATGCTCTGAAGAGCCTGACTCTGCTGCTGTGCTGACTGTTGCTAACAGTAGTTAACAGTAATATTATAGATGTTAAAGTGCTCTATCTCACAGAGGAGATTGGCTTCCTTTTTTGTAGTTCTGATACCAAAAAGGCACTGAAGGCAATTCGTCCTGTGTCTCTAATCTTCTCTGTCATAGATATGAGGATTTAAAGAGAAGGCTCAGGAAGATCTTGTGCTTATAAATACCTCATTGGAGAGTGAAGATGAACCCCTTAGTGGTGCCCAGTGGCAAAATAAGAGGCAATGGGCATAAGTGGAAACACATGGATTCCATCTGAACATAAGAGAAAGGTTTCTGCTGTAAAGGAGGTCTACAGTAGAAGTGTTTAGATTTGGATTAAGGGTTTTTATTATTATTTGGGAATAATAAAAATAATCTAATGTAGATAAATAAGTTTTACAAGATGATCAAGAGATGAGATGCAAGTTAAAGGAAGCCAACTGAAATAAAAATAAAAAACTGTTGGAAGAAATAAATTCTTTTAATGATACATTCTTAATTATTGCCTTTTATTCAGAAGCATATATCTGTTGAAATGAGAATAAAATATCTTGATGTTCTCGTTTCCGTCTGTGAACTCTTTGGATCTAATTACTTCTGTAATGTTAAGCATTTCAGTGAAAGTTGTGGGTTATGTCTCCAATCAGTTCCCATTATTCCAATAGGAAAAAAGGCATGCTGAGGAAAAAAGGATACTGAGCAATTGCAGAACAAAAAAATTATTCTCTTTTTTATTATCTCAAAATTTATAAAGCAAGTAAGGTTGGTAGAAATTTATTCTTCTAGATGCATAAACAAAAACAGATACTTTTTTTTTTTAAGATAACTATTCAATTTCAGCCTGAACTAAATTTTCCACAGGGTAAACTTGAAAATTTGTAGAAGCATGGCTTGTATCTGAAGATACTCAGAATTACAAATTATTAACTAAATGGAAAACCACTGTATATTGAGGGATTGCCAGACATTTCTAAAATGGTATTTAAGTCCTTTATGTGCAGGTAAGTGTGTATCTTGAAGTGTCAACATTCTTTACTTATTTAGGAAAGTAAACTTGAGGCATTATATCTCATGCTAGGATCATTTGGTGCTGATGGTGCTGGACTCTCCAAAGTCAGTGGTGGATTCAGAAACTGATTCAGCTCTCTGAGATAGGAACACAGTCTGCATTGATTGTATAAAGGAGCCTCATTTTGTGCAAACTTGACTATCTAAAGAACCAATCTTCAATTAAATTATGTATTTGGGAAAAGGGAACATTCATTCTATCCCCATCTTTACCTGTCTCCTCCCTCACATAACTTGAGAAGTAAAACAGCTTTCAGTAGATTGTGTTTCTGCTTTTGGTGTTTGGTTGGGGATTTTTAAACATGAGCTTTTTTTCCTCACAGGTCAGCTATTCCTGCCTCTTGTCCTAGTAGACAGAACTCTTGAGTAAAAGAAAGACTGAAAGGTGTTCCATTGAAAATGGATCTCTGTGCCACCCAAAGAGGTGATCTTAGCTATTGTCATCTGAGGAATCTAAAAGCAGAGAATCTCTGCGATTATTTATTTTCTTTTTTTTTTTTTAATTAACTTGTTGTTGCTGGACTAATTGAAATACATGGGAAATATGTTGCATATCACTAGTGGTTTTGTCTCAAGGCAAAACTCTGCTTCAGAAATACTCCTTGAGACCAGCTCTCCGCTGCCTGGAGATCACTTCTCCACCTGTGAAGTAGTGCTAGGGAAACCAAGTCACTCGATATAAATGCACACAGTAAAGAGAAACCATACACTGAGATATCCTGTCATAGCATATCTGCCTTGTAAGTTTTCATGTGAAGATTGTCAGGCTTCTATTTTTACATTGGGAAATATGTCTCCAGTAGATTTGATGGCAGGGTTTTATGAGGACTTTACTTTGAGACTAGAGAAAACTGGAAAGAAAAATTTTCTTTCAAAAGCTAAACCTCTAGCCCTTGATTATTTGGCTGCCAAAGTGACAGTTAATCCACTAGTACCATGAAGAATTATATCTCCATTCTGGTTTTCTCCTTGAGTTATAAACCCCTAGCAATTTAGAATACTTGCCATATATGCTTCCCCTGCCGAAGTAGTAATAATAGAATGGATTGGGCTGTACAGGACCTTACCCCTGCTATGGGCAAAGACACTTTCCACTAGACAAGGTTGCTCATTCAGCCTGGCCTTGAATGCTGCTAGGAATGGGACATCCACAACTTCTCTGGGCAGCCTGTTCCTGTGCCTCACCACCCTCATAATGAAGAATTTCTTCCAAAAATCTGATATAAATCTACCCTCTGTCAGTTTAAAGCTGTCCTCCCTTGTCCTATCACTACATGCCCTTGTAAAATGTCTCTCTAGCATTCTTGAATACTCCTTTTGGGTACTGGGAGGCCACTCTAAGGACTCCCCAAAGTCTTCTCTCTCAGCCTGTTTTCACAGGGGAGTTGCTCCAGCACTCTGTCATTGAGGCCTCCTGGACTTGCTCCAGCAGGTCCACATCCCTCTTGTACTGGTGGCCCCAGAGCTGGATGCACTACCCCAGAGCAGGTCTGACAAGAGCAGAGTAGAGCAAAAGGATCCCCTCCCTCAACCTTTTTGGCCACGGTGCTTTTGAGGCAGCCCATAGACTGTTGGCTTTTTGGGCTGCAGGCACACATTGGCAGGGTGAGCTTCCTGTAACATTAAGACAGTGCAATGGGAGTAGACTTTTGCCAAATCTTTTACATAGATTCAAAACCCCTCAGTAGTCATAGCATTATGGCTTTTGGTGTGGGGTGTGTGTTATGATTAGCACTGAGTGCTGTCTGGAGGGACTTCACATGATCTTGACTGAGAGTAAGTGGCGTTTCAAAATGGATTTTTTTTCACAATTGCGCACTGAGTTAAGCCAATTGCTGAGATTACTTTTCTCTATAACAATACTCTTCCTTTTATTGGAACTTCTGAAAATGAGGTATTACATGTTTTAATAGCCTAGATTATATTTTAGGTGTAAAACTCATGGTTAGAATGGTCTAACTATCAGGATTTAAACACTTAAAGAGGTATCAGAATCTGTATCTGCAGTGGAGTGATTTGGTAAAGGTGATTTAAAAAAAAAGTATGAAAAAATTCTTTGAATAAGAACAAATCTTATTTAGAAGCATTTCTGGTGCTATCAGTTTTCCTCTTTCAGCCATGAAAGTGATAACCATGCTCTGACATGGGAGGTTGCCTTCAGATTTTAGAAACATTTTTATTTGAAAGTGAATTTTCACGCTTTTTCTCTTATTAGTCTGCTGTGACTCTGTTAGACAAGGGGTTTTTCCTGTATTGATAAGCTTTGCTAGGAAATCCCTTGCTGATCATTTCACTTATTAAGTTTTAAAGCTTTTCTATCCTGGGCATTAAATGTAAATCTAATTAAATCTAAATGAAGTTTTATTCAGGCTTCTTGATTTTTATGCATTTGCCAGAAAATTAACTGCAAATGCAAATGAGGTTGTAGAGACAGGTTTACATAGAGGTAGGTGTACATGAGGTAGATGTTCTAGAGGAATTGTCTGTAACCCAAACTTGGATTTTTACATTTCTAAAATGTTTGGGGTTTGTTTTGTTGTTTGGTTTTTTGGTTTTGGTTTTTTGTTTTTGTTTTAAATGTGATTATTACCATGGTTTCTTCAAAGAGAGAAAAAAAATTCTGTCCCACCCCAAAGTCACTGTTGTAGAAGCACTGTTCACATCTTTCAATTTTGTTTTGTAAAAATATTTTTTTATACCACCAAAAAACTAATTATGGGTAGCAAAAATCATCAATTCAGTTTACCCTGTCTCTTACCATCTGGATTTATTACTACTATATCTACAACTAGGTCTAAAGAGTGCTTTAATTCTATCTCATGTGTCACTTTAAAAATAGCATATTTAAACTCTCTCTAGGAGTCATTATTTCTTTTTTAAATTTGAGAATTTGTTTTGAGGATAATTGAAGTTAAGTATGTGCATAAAATAGTATTAGAGATAGATCGTCCTTCCTGTAGAAACTGTGTAAAATTTTGCCAGATTCTGTTTCACATAGATTACAAAAGAAAGTATTTTTACTATTTGATTTTGACTTGGGTTTAATTTGCCCCTCTTTTTCCTCATATTATCTTTTGGGAACACTGGATATGGCTTCAGGAAACACCCTTTTGCCATTTGCATGTTGGTACCAGAGCAAAGAAATTGAAAGTGCATTTCTTAAAATGAAAATCAGGAAAGACAGTGCAGGGTACAGATACAAAGTTCTGCAGTACTACAGAGCACCTGCTACTTGCTGATGTTTACGTGCTTGAGCAGTTCGTCGTACTTAAAACTGACACAGCAAGTTGAGATTTATCGGATTGATAACCATGAGTGCCACGGACCGTGCTGTGGCTACCAGAGACACGGGACAAGGCTTGTCAGGCATGAACTGTTGTGGCTGTGATTCCTACCAGTTCTACAAGCAAATCAATGTATATACTTCCTGTAACTGACCTTTTTAACAGCCTCAATGTTATGTATTCAGGTTCTTTTTCCTTGTCTGATAAATATAAATTTAAAAATATGTGATGTTTTTGAAAAGTTCCTTTTTGTTCTTTAATCTGTTCAGAAAAATGAGCTACATTGAAGGTGTTGCAAGCACATCAGATATTCTCAGGTGCTTCACTAAGTGATCTGTTTCGCAACACATACAGAAAGGCAACAATTTGTAACTTCAGGCAAGTAACTGATGTTGAATAGAAACTTTGCTGCTAAAGCGATTTAGCAAGTGGTAAAGAACAGTGCTTGTGGTTTCAATAAACAAGGGTACCCTTACTATGCAGTAATCTTTTATTTATATTTATTTATACTCCTTCAATTACCAACTCTCAAATTAAAATACAGTTGATGAAACTTGAAGGATATGTCACTTTTACTACAGACTGAAGTGTTATACAATAGCTCAGTTTGGGGCTAGCTGGAAGGTTATGTGTGCTTTAATGGCACATTCTTCTATCCCAAATTTCAAGTTTTCTTTTTCTTACCTTCCTCCCATCTGTAGTGACCTGTACAGATACTACTGTGGCACAGGAGTACTCTTAAGGTAGTTATTATAGACTCAGTAAAGAAACAGGAGTCAAGATTTTTAATTATTAGAATTCTAACTCACACCTGTAACTCTTGTGTGTTATTTTGAACTCCTGAAGATGTGCCACAGAACAGATTATATATAGTTATTATTACTGGAATTATCCATATTCCACATTCTTAGAGTTCTAGAGTGTTGTACTTTTAATTAGTCAGATATAAAGGTTTTTCAGTTATTCAGAAAATCTTCTGATGCTTTTACCATTTCTCATAACTTTGATCTCTGATTAAATTTGAATAATACTAGCAGTTGTTTTTTGAAATTCTTGCTTCTTTGTAATTGTTTCTAAGAGCATCAAAGACTAGAATGAAATTGATATTCTTATAACTTAATTAAAATGCTGCTTTACTGCCGAATACCAAGCATAACCTTCATGATAAGAGTGTACATATGAAACAACCCCTTATTAAACTGTAGGGAAGAATCTGCACACACAGATATTTACGTGTAGGATGCATTGAGGATGATGCTGGTGCACTTTGCAGTTTGATGTGACAATACACAGCAACTTCATGTATATCTGCTTATGTTGCCCTGACTGTAGCTCTTACATTAACCCTTAGAGGGCTGTAATGTGTGTCATGTCTGCAGTGCTGTCCATGAGCTACACAAAAACAACTCTGAATGATTAAAATTGAGGAATTTTGTATTTTTTAAAAAGGCATTTGCTTTCATGCTCATTATTAATACTTCTTGTCTTTTACCTAGAGTTGGTGTGGGGTTTGTGGTTTTCAGTTTTCTTTGTTTTTTTTTTAATGCTCTGGGAAAGTTCCATATGCAATCAAATACTAGAAATGCATGGGTTTAGGGCAGATAGAGAACAAGGTAAGACTTACACCCAACCTGTGTTTGAGGAATTCTGTGATAATGAATAATAATATGATAATAACTTCCAGTAAAGACTTCTTCTGTTTAATTATATTCAGTTCCTGAGAATGCCTACAGTGACCATTTAGCAGTGTCCAAGTAGGTCCATGTTGAGCATCTTGCTCTTCTTTATAATTCAAGTGTTTGCTAAACTAATTTTTGGATTGAAATTTTTGTGGATTAGATGATGTCAGCTTCTTGAAACTTCCTGTTCTACTTCTTTCAAGGAAAATTCAGGGAAAGAGAAGGTGGTGCTTTGATAGCTGATTCTCTCTTTTTTTTTGCCCCCCCCCTTTTTTTTTTTAATTT
>JAWWEV010000169.1:20884282-20896806 GCA_035583235.1 Hafferia zeledoni
CTGCAAGCATTTGTTCTTTTTAATTCAGTTTTATGCCAGAAAGTTCTGTCAGTTCAAAACAGGCTTTGTAGACAACACTGTGTGCTTTTTACATCATCATAAAAAGTTATTGGATTTTTGTACAAGGATAACATTCATTTGCACAACAGTCTCCAACAGAAAAAAGATTACTGATGGCTTTCTTATGACCTTTTTTAACTGAAGTATTTTTCAGAAGCATGGTTATTAATATCCTGATATTTAATAGGTAGTAACTGATGTTAACAGAATCTCAAAGACTTTATTCTTTGTTCTCTGATGCAGGATTTCATGTGTGAGGCTACTCATGCCTTGACAGCACTGCTACCTGTAACATTTGCTGATTATTAGTGATTATTGGCAGCATGTCGCAATCTGTATTTCATTAGAGGTGCAGCAAAAATCTCAGTCAAAAAATGCACTTCAATGAAGTGACAAGGTGTGAAAAAAACCCAACCTAGCACTGGAAAGGTGAAGTAAAATTATCAAAACCAGGAGAAGCCTTTTCATTACAACATCATGAAATTGAAATTTAAAGGCTTTCTAATTCTTTGGACTACTTTAATTAAAAAATTTTGGTAGGTTTTTTCCCTAATTCTTTTTTCACTATGCCTGGATTCTGATTCTTTATTTAACTCTATTGTTCTCTCCACAGAGGTTAGTAGCTTAACCTCATTTGTTATTAAGAAACTAAAACCAAGTAACAACTAAAAAAGTAGTTACAAATGAACATTTATTATGTTATATTTTATTTAAATAATTTGGTTGTGGCTTGTATAAGGTCAAAAATATGCTTGGATGTGATACTACTCCTTGTGGAGTGAGTTTTTGCTCTGTGGTCATCTCTGGTAGTTACACTAATGCCTTTGCCACCCTAAGCTTTCTCTCAGAAAACGTTCAGTTTACTGCTGTATTCTATTTCATTGCCTACACAGATTAAACAGCCTGTTCTTAATTAGTAGGCAGATTTGCTTACCAGCCACTCCAGGTTTGTTCTCCCTGCACACAAGAGGCATAAAAAAAATAGTGAAATATCAACTGTTACAAGAAAACAAATGTTTTGGGGGTATTCTACTTACTACATTGCAATGTGTCTTGGAATTCAAGCCTGGGCCCACTGAGTGGGGCTGTACAAATGCCAAAGACTTCTGCCTATGATGGATTGTAATATGAGCATGAACTAAGAGACAACACATGGATACGAATGAAGAAGGAGGAGCACTATGAGTCGACGATGAGATGTTAGATGATAACCACTTCTCAAAGGAGCAACTGGCTTTCAAAGGCCAAGGAAGCAAAGAATTTAAACAGAGCAATGAAGTAGATTTATGGATACCTTCTAGATGTTTTGTGTGCAGAAGAGCACCATAAGCGGAAACTTTGCAATCCTCCTGCAAGTAAAGGAATGGACAACAGAAATAAAGCACAGTTGGATGGTGAAGGATGTCAACAGGAAAGGGTAGATTATCAATCACTGAAGAAAATGAGGAGAAGCAGAAGACCATAGAGATTTTTGGCCTATATTGGGATAGCTTCAAATCTTTTGATCTTTTCTTCTTTTAAAGAATTATATTGTTGAAGATCGGGTTTAAAAGTATCCAGCCTACATACAGTATGCTATACTTTGTCAGAAAAGTTGCATGTTAATCTGACATTAACAGTATTTTTTGTTATCTTTTAGTTGCAGTAAGTATAGAATCCAAATGATTTAAAGATTGAAGTCTTCTGAGAATACATCTGATTCTTTCCTTTTGTGTGTCAGGTTGTTGAAAATTTTTTGCCATGCTTAATTAGCAAGCAGATCATAAGTGAAACTGCTTCTTCACCAACTGTGACCAGCAGGTATTGACAAGAAAGCCATGTAAACTCTACAAATGACTGCTGGTGTGCTTAAAACAGCAGAAAAATATGTTCACTTCAATGTCCCTGGGGCATTTAGCTTTGTATTAGACAGCAGCTTTTACTGGAAATGTGAGCACAGGGCTTGTGAACCTGCAAAAATCTATTGGTAACATTCCAGCTGTTTGAAAAGGCCCCCACATACTTATTGGTATATGTTGTCAATATTTAACTCAGTAAGTTTAAAACTTTTCTTCTAGGGAATATAAAATAAAATTTAAAAAAAAGGAGATTGTTCATTATTCCACTTTTCAAAATAGTATTTCATCTATTTTTGGTGCGCTTTTTTCTTTTAAATATCAGGACCAAAGCCTTAAAGCATTCCTTTTTCTGTAACTGCAAGAGCTTTCACTCTCTGCCACCAAGAAAATTTTAATTTGCCTAGTAAAATTATTTTCATAAAGGAGAGAAAAAAACAAAGTTCGGGAAAAAAAGTCAGAAGCCTTCGTTAATCTGTTTTAAATTCTGGAAAGAGTTGTTTTCTTTGCGAGTAAAATCCTGCTGGTTTTTATGTTGTTGGGCAAGAATTAATTCTTCATTCTAATTGCAACCAACTGGGATTTCCAGATCTGGATAAATTGCTATATTGACCCTTTAGTGCAAGTCAGAATGCACACAAGTGTCAAGAGCCATCTGGCTTGGCTTGACCACAGAACCTTCATTTATGAAGGTACTAATTTCTTTATCATTAGATTCTTTGGCTTCCACAGACCTAGACCCTCTGGGAATACTTTGCATGAGAAATTTGTATTAAACCATGGAGGGTGTGTGTGCATATTTATATATACGTGTCTGAAAACCTCTGTCCTGTATGACAATAATATGAAAGTAAGATAAATTTATTTAGCATGGAGAGTTTAGTGCATTTGTACTGTGGTTGGTTGTGAAGTCCTTTGTCACTTAGTAATTTAAGAGCACTTGTGATCAGTTATGCAGGATTTTTATGCAGTTGAAAACCAACACTCATTATGTATGCCCAGTCACAGAAATTTGTGTGCATTGTTATTGTCTGCATGAATTCAAGAGGGCTATACTGTGTATTAAAACTGGCAAAGAATTAATCTTTCAGACCAGTATCAGTAAGGACTTTTTGTTATATTGAATAATAGCTGCAATTCGTAACAGTATTTTTGTAGATTGCCTAAGGAAACTATGGAATTTCCATCACTGGAAATTCTGCAAGATCAGGTTATACAAACATCTGTCAAGAATGGTTTCAATATAGTTGATCATGCCTTGGGGCAAAGAGGCAGACTAAGTGACTGCTTGAGGTCGCTTCCACCTCAGTGTTCTGTGGTTCTGTGGCACTGTGATGCCACATATTGGAGATACATATATAAAACTCACCCAGTTATAAAAGTTTATTTCTACTATTTTATCCTAATTGTATTTCATAAGGTTGGGGGATTCATGTGTATAAGTAGAAAAGAAAGGAGAATTGTTCCTCTTTAATTATGGAAATTTTTACCATTTAATTGGATTATGCATTTTAAGATCTACCTTGAGACTGAAAGGAAGACATAAAAGTAAAGTAGCAAGACTTGCAAGTTTGTTAAACCAACCTTTTTTATTTAAATGTGTTTTAAAGAAAGTACATCTCTTAAAATTGGATTATGCATTTTAAGATCTACCTTGAGACTGAAAAGAAGACATAAAAGTAAAGCAGCAAGACTTGCAAGTTTGTTAAACCAACCTTTTTTATTTAAATGTGTTTTAAAGAAAGTACATCTCTTAAAACAGGACAAAGTATTCTGATAACAAATTTATGAGGAGTAAAGACTGGCATTGCCTGAAGGGAGATTGGAATGTTAGAACTCAGAGTGAAGAGTTGAGTTTAGTGTGAAATCCCAACCATGCAGAGTGCTGTGGAGTCACGATTCCTATTAAATTCATCATGGTCTCAGGGAACGTAAAAGAGTCAGTGACAGTTAGTGCTTTACACAGTGGACTGTCTTGTGCCACAGCTTTTCCATTTGTGCATTTGTAACTGTTGATGAAAGAGCTAGAATTTCAAAAGTAGACTGCTTCAAGAAAATAACATGTATTGAAGAACACTGCTTTTATTTCTTCCAGACATGATGGTATGTTGTTAGCCTTTACCAACTGGTGATACAAATAACGTGCTAATTCGGAGTGTTCTTCTGTGAAGTTCAGAATGTACATTTGTAGCCTCCCACTGTATGCCTTGCCCTGTTGATGGAACAAGTGGTATGGTTACCTTGAGGACTCTTCAAAGCTATAGATGGCAACATATGGCAACAACGTTTGTGCCTATGCAGCTATGCCTGCAATTTATTATGAACTTCCCAAGCTCAAAACCTGAAACCCATGGGAGGTGTTAATTAAACTGGAGTTAAAAAAGTATACTGGAAGATGGAAAAGTTGGCAGATACAGAGGAGAAAACACAGTATGTTACTCCTGAGGTCGTCTAGTCTAAAAATGGAAAATTAGTTCTCAATCAGGCAAATCAAGTACTTGACTTTTCTCCCAGAAACCCAGATAAGTATCGTAATGGGGGCCGTTCAAACACATCTTGATGTACCACTTTTGTTAAACATATGAATGTTTCAATTTCGGATTTCTGCAGAGGGAACATCAGTTAGAAAACCTTGGAATGAATATGGCTATGCAGTAGTGACCTCGAATACATGTTGTAGATACAATTAATACAACTTGGTTGAGAGACACAACACAGCTTCTTTATTGCAAGCTATTCTGAGCTCACTAGAATTAACTGGAATTAAACCTCTAATGAAGGCAAAGCAGTAGTTTCACTGGTAGAACAGAATTGAAGTATCTTGAGTCTTGAACTGTGCCTTATGGCTGCATCATCTTTCAAGCTTAGCAACAATTTTTGTCTGTGCATATGCCTGTCAATGTTTGTTGTTCAGTTGAAGACATCTAGTATCTTGGGTTTCATATTACTGAGGTCTGATTTTTTCTAAGTCACTATTACTTGATATTATTAGTTCATGTTTTTGTCATTAAAATACATGTCTGCTATTAAAAATTAGCTCTTGAGAATATTCTTTAAAATATAGTACAATAATAAACTGAAAGTATTTATGTTTTTGCAACTGGCCCATTTTTAGAAATTTTTGCAGCATTTGCAGATTCAGAATACAAACAGCTACTCTGTTTATAGAATACTCATTAAAAATAAAGTAGCAATTTAGTACAGTAATAGTTAAGAGGTCAATGAAAGTCCCTGCAGCCTGGGACTATATAATTTCCTTTATTTGTAATACTACATAACTGCATACAATTTTCCCTCAGTAAAATTAAAAACTGGTAATATATAGGTGACATAAGTTGTTTGTTACCTTCAATATACATGCATGTTTAACTTCCTTATTCTGAGTAGACATATTAAAATAGTAAGTGCTGATAATGTAAGTACATAAGCAAATATCCACATTAAAAGAAAATAACATGAGAAAATATTTTCTGTTGTCTTGAAAAATATTTAACACATTTTGTAAAGTACTTATTAATTTTATATGCCTCTGTTCTTAGCTGTTTGGTGTAGTCATTATCAGGTTATGTGTACCTGTCTGCTCTTGTTAATATGGGCTGTATTTATAGAAGTCTTGCATTTGTGAAATTTTATATATTAAAGGTTCTCTATTTAGAAGTGTTGCATTAAAATATGCTGGAAGTTTCAGAAAAGGTTGCCCTATGTTTCCATATCCACAGGGTCTTAAAATGTTGTGTGTCTGAATCTTAATTTTTACAGAAAATTACTAGTTTGAGCCTTTTTATTCTTACTGTTCTTTTCGTTCTGGATGCTGATTTGTCATGATTAGCCAGGTATTTAAGAATGTGTGAGCAATTTCAGTGAATTTTGAAAGGGAGCTGTTACCGTGAACCTTAAGGTTTACACTTACTCACGTGACATTCAGGTGCCAGATACAACGATCTAGTTAAAACACCGCAGGACTTGATGTGAAGATACATCAACTGAAGGAGTTGTTGCTGAAATCACAGCATGATATGGAAATAAATAGATATAGATATATATATTTCCTGGGTGTTTCTTGAGTACTAAAACCTTTGATAACAAAATAATGTAAGCAAACACTTTTAGGCTGAAGGATGGCTTTTTTACCTCAAGCAATTCTAATGCATGCCTAAATTCAAGAACATGAGTAAGGGCTTTATTGGATATCTCTGTTCAGTTGTACCTTGAATAGCAAGAAAAAGTGAAAATGTAGTTCTAAAATTTGGCTGAGATATTGACAAGTAATCTTCAAGAAATGTTTGCTCAATTTCAGAGAGGTTGCATAGTCTGAACCAAATAATAAAATGTCAAGTGTAAAGACATTCTGGGTTAATTAGTATTATTTAACCCAGTTTTATGAACTGTTCCAAAACTACTAAATTCAGTGCAAATAATTCCCACTGTCAGGTGGAGTTGTAGAAGATGTTTACTGCAAAAACACCAGCAAATCTCAGCAAGTGAACTGATGCTTTCATCTAGGCCATTTCTGAAGCAGTGTATTGGCATCTTGAACTGTCTGGTTGGTTTTGGTCTTAGACTTCAGCACCACATTAAGATCTTCTAGAATGCAAAAAGATTCCATTGAGTTATTCCAATTTATTTTTCTCTATCTTAAATAGCTTTATGCAGCTAATTTTGTTACATCTCTAGCAGGTATATGTTTAGTCTGTTCTAAAAATCAGGTTTTGGCTAAATCTTCTTCCAAGGAAGCACCAACAAATCAGTATATATAAGAAACTAAGACAGGCCTGTTATTTTATTATTCAAGAATAACATAAACATAAAACCCCAATAAGGCAGACTAAAAAAGAGCTTACAAAGCAATTTGTTAAAGACATGAGACTAGCATTATTTCAAATGCATTAAGAACACAAAGGCTGTCTTTATACAGCAAAATTTGCAGTGGATAGTAAGTTATGCAGAGTAAGAGAAATGAAAGCCAAACGCAAAGAAACACCTCAGTGATCCTGAGTGATAAAGTGACAAGTGAAATTCACTGGAAATAAATGTAAAATAATTCTCAAAGGGTAAAAAAAATAAAAGTAATTTTGTGCGCAAGAATGGACTTCACACTGACAATATCTGTTCAAGAACTTCACTGTGAGATTATTATTCACAGAGCATTCACTGTGAACTATGAAAATAATAGCGGGGGGAAGCAAACTTTAACATTAGACATTTTTAGAAAGTAGAATAAACTAAAGAACATCATGTTTACAAGCAGTCACAATGTTGCATCTGGGATAGTGAAGAGAAGAATTGGTAGGGTGAGTAAAGGATGATTAAATAAGCCTTTCAAACAAGCAACAAGTAGAACTAGAAGTTTTCAGTCTGGGAAGGAGAAAATTGAAGAAGGCTGTGACAAGTTTATTAACTCAAGAGTGGCAAGTAAATAGATTATGAGGGATTGCTCACTGGCTCTTCTACTGCAAGGATATTGGGCATTAGATGAAACTAGTAGGTTTAAGTTAAACAATAGGAACAATTTTTTCATGTTTCATATAGTTTTGGCATGGAACTCCTTACACAATCTGAGTTTATATTGATTCAGAAAGTAGTAACTCTGGTTACTGATATAATCCATTGAGGACTATAAAGCAAATAAATCTCTCTGAGAGCCACTCAGACTCACTGAGCACTAGGAAAGTATGCTTGGAAAAAGTCACTGTGTGTTTGCCTTGGTTTTGTACACTCTCTTACTTGTCCATGATGGGCTACTGCTAGAGAGGAGCTACAGGACAAGTAAATGCTTGGGTCAACCAAGTGTAGCCTTTTTTAGATGAAGTCTAGCAAATATTTCAGTTTAAAATGCTGCCAAGATGCAAGAATACTTCAATGTGCATGTATCTTCAGAGAGGATGGGCTGGCTGGCTTTCTTTTTTGTTTGTTTTGATTTGACTTAATCTGAAATTAACATCTCCATTGAGATGAATGGCATAGGATTTCTAGATGTTTGTTGTTATTGTTATATGAAAGTGTGTTCCTTTCGTGGCTAATTCTATTTTAATTTACTTACCAGATACATATATATGGATATGATTTTTCTGCATTCAATCATATATCAACTATTGCCCTGTATTTGCTTTTTGTACTCTCTTTTAATACATCTGAATGAGAGTTGTGCTGCAGTGTTCAGTGTTTATTGGCAGAAAGCTACACTGGACTGCACAACTTCTAAGCATAAGAAAACCCATAGGTGTTTATGAAGGAGACAAGGGTGACTCTTAAGTAAGGAAGAGTGCAAGCAAACTGGAGAACTGGACTAGGTGTTAAAATGTTGATGCTATATTCAAGAAACTTTTTGACTAAAATAGGCTGCAGTTTAACGGAAACAAGTATAAGTAGAAGAAAAAATGTTTCACTGTACAAATCCCAGATGTGGACTTGTTGACTAGCTAAGAGTGCTGCACAAGAGAGTTTTATGTGATTTGAAGGATTAAAAACTGCCCAAGAATTAATGCCATGCAAGCAAAAAAGTAGAAGAATATAAGGACTATTTACATGGACCAGAGTTTTGAAGCCAGATCGGGAGGTTTTTGTTCTCTGTGTTGGTGGGATGTGACCTGAGGAAAGAGGGCTAGAACTCAATGTTGTCATGTGGATGTGCAGCAACAGAAGGAGTCTACAGATCAGTGAGAATGGTGAGCATCTAGAAAATATGACTCACAAGCTGAAATTAAAAGAACTGTTATGACATACCCTCTTAAGTTTAATCACTTAATCATGTTATTTTTTACCCTGGCATCTATAAAATGTAGAGGCATCTGAGTTTCTGACTTTGTTAGTTTGCTTCAGTTTTTATATTTGGAGCCTTTTCTCCTCTGGCATGTGACTGTGGTCTGGCATGCTGCTGTCCTTTTACTTGTCTTCTATAAATCATTCAGCCTTGCTTATACTTTCAATATCAATGTCAAACTGTGTGCTCTAATTATATATTTCCTGGTCTTTAGTAAATAAGTGAAAGACGAAAGTTGTGCTTTGAACAATGACAGTGGGAACTAGGGTTATTTAGTCAGAAAGGGAGATTTTTCTCTGCCCCTCTTTCCACAGAACTCAGTAAAGAAACCCATCCAAACCTATTAAAAATCATTTAGACTTTATTTACATGAAATTTCTTTGGAAAGTTTCTTTAGTAAGTTGCTACATTTTTTTTATATTTTCTACCCTCTAGTAATTATGATCCTAGGAATGTAGATTTTTCAAAATAAATTCTCTTTCCCCTTGAGCTCTTGTAAAATCTATTTTTTATAGATTGTTTATATAAGAAAGTAAATACTCTATTTTGAAATACAACTTAAGCTGTCCTTTTTCTTTGTTGGCTGTTCTTGTTTTCTTTTTGTTTGTGTTAGACAGATCTGCAGTCATATTTAGTGGCAATGACACTCCTAGATTAATTGTGCATTGTTCAGAGCATATAACTTTGTCAGTTTTAATTTTGTTGCCTTTTTGTTTCACTGAAACATGCTTTGTGAACTTGTGAGGGGATAAGCAAAGGTTATCCTAGTTCATTTTTCTAATGTAGCAGTCAAAGTACAGACTCTGCATCTTTTGACTATCTCCTTATATTAACAAATTATTTATGCTTGCAATCTTCTGTTGACAGCCACCTCTGAACTCCTTCTTTCTTTTGAAAGAGATTGACCAGAATGAAACACACTGTTCCTAATCACTCTGAAACATTAGTTTACCAAAATACATTAAAATTGTACTGTCGTTTTCTCTCGCTGTTTTGCATCCTAATAGTGTGCTTGCCTTTGTCCACTACTGTGCATCAAACTGAGGTTTTCAGTGAAATATTTGAATTTCAAATTTCAAGCGAATCAGTAACTGAAGCTCCTTAGACTCTTCTGAAACTCTCAACCTGTATCTTTTTCTGAAGGGGTGCACAGTGCAGTTATGAATTAACTGAATGCTGAGAATTTCCTGTGCATTCCTACATTTTGTTTTCTGAGTTATTTTTTAATCCCCATTGAATCTTTGCTTTTTATCCAGACACTAATGGTGAACACTTTGTCAGAAGGTCAAGTGAACTAGGTCAATCTGTTTTTTACCCCATGCTTTTTAGCTTGCATGGTCTATGTAATTTAAAAGCCACATAAAAATTTTGCTCAGCAAAACAGGACATGTGTTTGCTTTTATGGAAGCGGGGTATAATCTAAATAAATTTATTTAATTTTAGAATGTCATGGCTACCTTCCGTGTTCTTATATTATTCAGTGTAATTTCTCTCAATTTATGTCAATGATCACGACTTTTTTTTTAGTTTTCCTCATAGCTCAAAAATTGTTACCTTTAAACATGAGGACTGGTATTGCTCAATAGTTTGGCAGCTCTGTAATTTAAAATCCCTCCAGAAAATCTGGATATATTTCTAAACGTGCATAGTAGTTCAACATTTCCTTTATTGTTCAGCTGTAGCAATCCAACTCAGCATTTTTATCTTAAGTAATCCATTTTATAGTTTCCTTCACTTTTCTATCAGTCAGACATTCAAGGTCTTTGAATTTGCCATTGTAGTATCACTCCAAGGTGAGAAACACAATTCTGAGGAGCACAGGATGAGGAAGAGAGAATATTTCAAAACTTTCATAAGTCTGCTACTAAGTAAATAATTTTATAAAGGAATTCTGTGGGACTAAAATTAGACCACCTTAAATGCTTCTTAAAATGACAGAATTTCACCCTCAAGCCTTGTCTTAAAGGGGAAATTACCATGAGAAATTACTGTGAGAAAGCTGAGGTGTAACTGCTGAGCGTTAACTCCACATATGAATAATGTTGGAGGTTGAGGAGGTTACTCTACTTGGAGAGCATGTAAATTCAAAGTTCATCTTGGTTTTTTATGGCATCACTTTCCAAGGTATGTTGGATCCAGCCTACACAAGAACATGTGGAACTAGAACTCCAATCCATTCAATTTCCACTTCAATCAACTACAATACAATCCTGACTGCTTGTGCCTTCCCTTGTACGCTATAGTAGAATCTGTTTTCTTACAGTTTCATATGTTGTACCAAATCTAATTTCTTCTGCACTTGAATATTTGATCTTGAATATGTTTCCAGGGTATACACATTCATGTGTTTGCAATAAACTTATATAATCTACATTTGTCAGCATCAGTGGCATTGCTCATGAACCCAAGTAATTTAAATTCTTAAATTTGACTGCATTATTTTCTATTACTGTCTATTCTTTATTTCTCTATGTGTGTGTGTGTTCACACAAGTATTAAACCTAACTCTAGTCACTAAAATGATTAATAACATGGTTTTGCCTACAGATGCTTAATTTTTTGCTTTTCATAACTTCCACTGCTTTTTCCACTCCTTGCCTTTTTAACTACTACCTTTGTGGTGCTTTTAGTAGAAGTCGATTACGTGGTATAATTTGAAGTACTCCCATTCAGTTTCTCTTGCCTACTTGCATACTCACACATACACAGCAGCTCCGTGATGTTTTAGGATATAGGTTGGACTTGATTTATTTTGCCTAGTACTGTTATATTTGACTGAAATTTTATTTCTGAAATGTTCACAGACAGTGAATAACAGTTATATCACTTACTATTTTTTTAAATGTCAGAGGAAATACTTCATTTTATGATTTTTTTTTGACATGCTATGCTCTAATTTCTTATCTAATTTGGTAAGCTCCATAGTATAGGAATCGAGACTCTTTCATGTTCAGTAATTGAACTCTTTTTTTCTTACCCACTCACAAGTCAATATTGTTTGGTCGTTACATTTTTTTCTGATCTCAAAAATTTGCTCTGAACTGTTTATGATCTATAAACTCAAAGTGATTTTTTCTTTTGACTGTAATTCTTTTTAAAGTAACAGTAGGTGTGATAGCTTTCCAAATACAGCCATACCAGACTTTCCTCTGTGGAAAAAAAAGGTTCTAGAAGAAATTTAACCTACTCTTAACATTAATGTTCTTTTTGCTTGAAATATATTTAAATTGACAGATGCCTTAAAGAAAAGTGAGACGTGAATGTGAAAATATTTTGGCTAAGATATGTCAAGCTACAAATCTAAGGTGAAAATTCAGCATTAAAAATGTAAAATAATATATACAATTTATAGTTTCTAGAAGAAATACTGTCCTCCTTTGAGAGGAGAAGCTATTACCATTGCTTTAAAACAGAGCTGGCATCAATAACCAGTAGCTTACACCACCTACTTGCACTACCTTTTTTAGTATGCTATAAACAGAAATAACTATTCCATATTTTATAGTTACATATTAAATTTAAAATCCAGATTTATTTTCCCTTGTGAGCACATATTTAAGCTAAGAGAAGTAAGAGGTCTGAACACTTATAATCAGGATGCAGAAAAAATTCTTTTATTGCCACAAAATAAAACATGATGCTGGTTTAAATAGAAGTATACTTTATTCACAGAGGCAGTCCCGTGGTGTAATGGAGAGCACTCTGGACTCTGAATCCCAAGGTCCTGAGTTCGAGTCTCAGTGGGGCCCATCCCCTGGCAGTTAAAGCCTCCCTGATATGCGATCCTGTCAGATCTTGGATGCTCAGCAGGGTCAGCCCCGGTCAGTACCGGGTGCTGTGACAGTCCCGAGGACTTCACTGTCACTGTC
>JAWWEV010000169.1:20896906-20911627 GCA_035583235.1 Hafferia zeledoni
GGGTGCTGTGACAGTCCCGAGGACTTCACTGTCACTGTCCAAGCTCGCTCGGCCATGGCAGATGGACCTTAGGGCTTAAACAGTGGGGCCAGTTCTGCACATGCTGTGCCTCACCTAAAAAAATCCACTGTGCAGGCTGGAAGGGCACACCCACATGGGGAGAGCCCTGCCCAAATCTTCGTTCGCAAAGTTTGGCCATACATACATTTTTCACAAGCTGGACTCAATGGAAATAGGGTTATGACAATGCTTTGCAAACCACTGTATATATGAAAGGCCAAACAGTAAGGTACTAAAAGCTGAAAGCAGGAGGATGGATAGGCTGTGTAAGTAATTCGGAGATTCCAGCAGAGATCCGCTTTCCCTAACTTTCCAAACTACTTTGTGTTCGTAAGGATTTTTTAAATATTGAAGTTCTCATGAAATGGTACAAGGTTTGGGCACATCATCAGCTGCAAAGAGGGAGGATGTTAATGTCTGCTGGAGAATTTTTCCACATACGGTGCATATGTTTTTTCCATCTTTCTCAGTTGGAAAATTGTTGTATTGGTGCCTGAAAAGAGGCAAACTTCAGTGGAGATCTCAGCCATCCCAAAATACAAAAAAACCCTCAGATGTTCAACATCTTTAAAGATTACACCACTGTTTATGTAGGGAATTAAGATTCTCTAGTCTTACATTCAGCACTGTCCAACTCCCTCTCCCTTTTATTAAAGGAGTAAACTCCTGTTCACTGTGAATGACAGCACCAGAACATCTTTCTGTTTTTATGTACTTTTAGGCAGTCTGATTTGAAAGAGTTGATTTGTATAAATCCCACTGGACTTTTTCTTTGTATAAATCCTACTGGACTTGTGAATTAACTGGTATTCAGATGCTGACATTCATTCTTCCAAAGGTTTAAAGTAACTGATGAAGGATGCTGCAAGAAATCTGCTGAAAATACTTCTGTTAACACTCTGGGAAAACTCAGAATGCATTGGAAAGGGGAGAAAACGTAGAAGTAAAATCTACAGAGAGACAATTATTTCCTTTAAAATTGCACCATTCATAGGGACTGCTAAGTGTGTTTATGAGGCAAGAGAAACAAAGATCCGGATGAACAAAATGTGTATTTTCTGTTTAAAACCATCACATACAAATGCCTGCATCCTTGTTTTATAGGACAGTGCTTTTCTGGTAACGGAGAACAGGTAAAAGGGAAATGAGAACTAATCAGCTTTTGTTTTTTACATTTCCTGAGAAAAAAGTAAATTAGCTAGAACAGTATGGAAAGTTGTGAGTCATTTGATTTATAGTAAGAAAAAGATTTAATTTTGGCTAGACAATGGCAATGAGAGACCATGTATCTGGTCACCTTCTCCTACAGAAAAAGTGAAGTTCTTTGCCATTCTGGACTGAAATAAAATTTTGAGCTTTGGCAGGGATTTTCTCTTTTACTTGGGAGGGAAGGAGACTGAGAGGCAGAGGGAGAATGCAAGATTATGGAGGTACCTTTCTCCTCTATCCTATGTTTGAAATATTGGTCCTTGGGGAAATGTCCTGTTGTTTTTTACACTGTAAGACAAAACTACTCTGCTGTCAGATTCATCTGTTTGAGTAGCTGAAATCAGGGGATTTATAATCAATTAAACTGCTTGTGCTGTACAGTCTACTGACTCTTAAGGGAATGACTTTGAACATTCTAACACTTTACTGCTCTAATAATATGCAGTTAATTATGAGAATATATCAAGTCTTTCCTTAGCTCTGCCTCTTTTTCCTCTGCCATAGGAGTTCCTACCACCCTATCAAATAACTGAATACTGATAAGACCTTTCAGATCTAAGGTGAAAAATAGGGAAAGGTCATAAGGTATCTAGATAGATGTTTTCCAAATTAACACCACTATTTAAAATAAAAAATTGCTAATTATAAATTTTATTACCATAGACTGCAAACACCATATTTTAATCTGCAAGGTAATCTTACAATTCTCTTATTTATTCTCTGACCATATCTATTGTGGCTCTTTCTAGTCAGTTTCTAATGTGTCAAATCCTCACCATTTGTCACAAGTCTCACATATTTGAAGTCTTAAAGTCCAGATCCTGAATGTATGTGATGGCTCCTAAGTATGATTTTACCTTTAAGACTTAGGTGAAAATTGACAGATCTTAAAGGTGCCAGAGAATTGCTGTAGGCACTCTCAGCCTTCAAAGTGCTTTTCTGAGAAGTTGCAGCTGATTTGAAGTGAAGCAGCATTAAAGGAAACGTGTGGAAGGCTTGTTTGGGTGCAACATAGCATTGAACTATCAGGTAGAAGTCATGCTCTAGGGCGGGTAGCATGTTTTGCCTGAATTAACCATGCTATTTGGTGCAGTGGTTTAACAACAGAAAGTGGTTTTGTGGAGAGACCTTTAACTTGCAGATGCAGAGGTTACTTTTTTCACAGGGAAGTTGTCATAATAACTGTCTGGACTGGGAGAAAGAGGAGAGGGAGTTACTTTGTTTTCCACTGAAATGTAAGAGGTTTTGGCATATGTGGTTGGACTGCCGACATGCTAACAGGTTCAGGCTGTACATCAGTTTGAAAAATTGGGACTGCATAGAAGCTCTTCTAAGTTCTGTCTTTCCTAACTAAGAAATGCAGAAAGGACCCTACTAAAACTCAGAAGTCCTGAAGAAAAGTGTAAGATGTGTTTGGTATCAGCTATCTGTTCTTCGACTTTTCAGAGTGGTGACTATTCTTTTACTGTCTTTTAACATGCTGCTTTGGCAGTGGGAACAGGTTTGGTAAGGAGCAAAGATCTGATTGCTGCTTTTCTATAACAGCCAGAAAATAATCTGCATTTACTTACCATGTTTTCAGATGTTGTCATCTTTGACTTTCTATTTTGACCTGAGGAGTGTGAAAGACACATCAGTTTTGCACACCAGGCTGGTTGGTGTTTTGTACTCCAGTTAATGGGTGTTTTCAAATGTTTCCTCATTTGTTTTCATTTCTGTGTCTCTACAGCTATCTGCTCGGTTAAACACACATAACTTGTCAATGGATATGTGTTGAAGGCATTAATTGAGTTTCTATTCAAGAAGAATGCTATCTGTTTGTTTCTTTTCTAATATGTGTGCCTGTTCTGTATCACGGTATATTTACCGTCTCTGTTAGCAAGGATTTGTTAACGTAAGACAAAGTTTTGCCTTTTTAGTACAATCTTTATTAATCAGTGTTAAGAATTGCCAGGCTGTTGCTTTCTGTGGTTTCTGACTTCATGTAATGCATGTTTGTTTACTCTGAAGATAGACTATGAGGTCCTTTTTGTATAATTTTTGATTCCTTGATACCCAAAGTGTCTCAGCATACCTAAACTCAGTGTGGATTGAGTACATCTCTTAGTTTTGCAAATCCTGTTATTATATCAAACATTCATACTCACACCTTTCTTCTCTCATCTTTATCTTAGTCTTGATCTTATCAGAGCCTATGCCAGTACCCAAAATGTCAAAATTAAATTTTCAGCTTTAAGTCAATTGTCTAGATGACTTACGTTTTCAGCTTCTTTATATTCCTTCATATCCTCCATTCTCTATTCACTCATTGAAAAAATGTCACTCCTGAGCTGTTATTTTTTCTTAAATTTTTTTCAGTCATCCCTAACAAGGATTTCAGCTCTAATGGGGCCTTTCATGTGCTTTGTTTCATTGTGGGTGAATTCTCAGCTCACTGAGAATTACACCTGTGCTTTACAGTATATTCCTGAGCTAAGAAGTTGGCTCCTTCTCTTAATGTTGGAATTTGACATTAGAAGGTCTACAGTCTGCAGATTGTTGGATAGCAGGACTTACTACCAAGGGTAAAATCAGTTTATTTCATGCCTTGTATAATGGGGATATACAGCAGTTATATAGGACCCAGTGCAGCAATTCTTATCTGTCAGCATCATGTAACTACTTCCCAGAGATTAATGCCAGAGCCTCAGAAAAGTTATTCAAAAAGATATAAACAGAGGGTAAGATACTGACCTTGGCCCTTCAGACTTGTCTGAAGTGCCTGGCTGTTGGACAGCATTCAGACTGGGGACAAAGGAGTCTCCTTGCTGCATCTCTCCCTGGCCAGTTTCTCACATGTCACTCTTGCATGTCTTAGGCAGCTCCCCAGGCAGCTGCCAGTCTGATGAGCTCTGCTTGGAGTGCTCTCACCCTGCATTGAGGCAATGCTGAAAACCTAAGGTATAATATTGACAAGTTCTGCCCAGAAGAATTCTCCTGTGAGATGTTATCCCTTTTTGGAGTCCTCAAAGCTGTAATGATTTAAAATCCCCACCAGTTCAGATTAGCAGGGGTTTATGGGTTTTGTGGGTTTATTTTTGTTGGTTGGTTTTGCCAGGGGCAGGAATTGGTAGAACCTTTTGGTTTGGAGTTTTTTGGGTGTGGACTGTTTTGCTGTTGTTTTGTTTAGGGGGGTTTGGGGTTTGTTTTGGGGTTTTTTGTTTTGTTTTGTCTTGGGTGTTTTTTGGTTTTTGGTTTTTTTTGTTTTTCAATGCCAGGCACTTGCACTCTTTAGAAGACCACAACAGGTTCTAGGGTCACTTACTTGACATGGATATCCTGTAGGAATTTGCTATTCTGTACCATAGAGAGTTAACCCGTCCTCATGCCTATCAAATGCTTCTCTTTCCATCTCTGACCCTCTGAGGAATCCTTTCCTTTGAAAGGCAGGTCTCTCATATATCTTCTGCATCCAATTGTAATTTTAATTCCTAAACATCAGTTTTAAGGTGTTCTTTGTGACAGTGAATGTGGGAAAATTAATAGTGTTCAATTAATTATACCAGAGGTAGAGAGGCTGAAGTTTAACCTTATCACTGTACTGTAGACATACACCAAAAAAAGAAAAGCCAGTCACCAGCCACACATCGTTACACCTTGCGCCTTTACAGCTACTGCTTATTTGGCTGAAGATGTGGCATGGCATCTTTATTACTTCTATTTATATTAATCCAGATGTGTAATTAACCATTAGAGGTGTAAGTTAAATTCAATAAAATGGTAGTGCAATTCCATTTGAAGTATGCCAGTGTGATATACAGAGTGATTAAGCAAATAAAATTTGCCTTCTCATCTCTGCTAATCTGACTGCTATCTATGCTTTACATCTTAATAGCAACAGAATTTCTTTATGCCTGTTTAGAATGTACCTGACTTTATGGACTAAACATATTCAAGACATTTATGAACTTGTGATTCAATAACAAGTTTTATGTGGATGGTTTGAATATGATATTTTTCAAAGATATCATAAAACATAAGTGTGTAGGCTACACTGTAGGTTTGTTTAGCTCAGAAATTTATTGGTGTGTTTATACAGAATATATGACCTTATATAAGGTACTGCTATATATGTGCAGACACACTATCATCAGGCAATTTTCTTCTTGAGATATCAGAAAAGGGAATTAGGAAATGTAATGCTAGCCTTAGGGAAGCAAACTTTTTTCAAATCTTCTATCTGCTAATATCACCTGCCAGTGATTTAATGTGTTTATGGTTTATGCTAACCTTTCTTAGCTTTGCTTTTTATCAATTATAGTCTGTGTACCTGGTAGAAGCCTGCAGCCAATTGCTGTTACTTTGTAGCTCCTATCTTTGTTCACCAAATAACTATTTTCTTTTTTATTCCTACAAGGCAGTAACTGTAGGCTGTTATAAAACTGCAATCTCATTAGGAAAGGTTCCTGCTGATATTAGGACTTTAAAATGTTAATGTCTGTGTCTTTCTTTGGAATAATATATATTTTTGTATTGATGCTTGAAGAAACACCTTTAAACTCTTTCATTACCTGAAGAGGTGTTATGACTGCAGGACAGCATTTCAGGACAGCCTGTGGGATCGTGGGTTTTTAATTAGTGCTTCATTTAGGAACTCTTAGTATATCTGTCCATTAAAAATATGTCTGTAATTTGAGTAAAACGAAAGTGAACATAATACTTAAGTGCATACAAGACTCAGTGTTCTTTATGAGCAATATGCGCTGCTGCAATATTGGTTTGACTCTGGTTCTGTGGTCCTTTTTGTACTTAGTCCTCTATTCCTTGTATAACCAGAGTCCAGTGGAGCTCAGCTTGTATCTCTGTTACAAAACTCCAGTGTCATGTTTTAGTCCCTCTCAACCTTTCTCCAGGATGCAGCAGACATTTTCTGTTACAGATGGGAAGTGTTCTTCATGTCCAGCCTGCATTTATACATGGGAACTGACTTACCTCTCCTAACTGATTTTGATAAAGCCCACTAATGACATATTGAGAATGTTATTCAGTCATTACACTTAGTCTGACAATGGAATATAGAGTAAATGTGTAGCAGAGAAGTTTCATGCCCTATCTGAAGATACAGGGTTATCATGTGCTGGGATAACCGTCCTTTCACACATAGTCTTTAGTTTCATGGAATAGTTAATTTGGGATTCTTCTGAATCAAATCGCACTTCTAGGACACAACTCCAGACCTACTCAGTCACACCTATTTCTATATTATCTCATTTTAACATAAACCTAAAGTAATTGCAATGCTTGTAATAACATTAAGGCTTACTCACAATTGTTTCTACATAGGAAGCCTTTCCAAAATTTTAAATATTTTTTACACTCAGAAATGTGCTCTTATTGTCTCCTTGACTCTGTCTAGGCATATCTGAGCTGTGTGGATAGAAGTAGCTGAACTGTATTTCCTTTCACTTAATATTAAAGAGGAGACTTTTTGTTCAATCATTAGACATGCACCAGGTATTTTTAAATGTCCATTATTTTACAAATGATACTATAAATCAGAACTAAGGTATTACAAAGAGGACTTTCGATGATAGTATTCCTTCTAGTATTTGATGCTTAGAATTAATAGAATTAGTCATTGCTTTATTGGATTTGAATAAATTGATACTGGATTGTATTAAGCAATGTGTCCTATATGCCCCGGATTATTCATTTGTCTCTTTTTACAAAATGTATAAGCCATACTGAGTGCAGATTTGCATTTATCATGCTATGTAATTGGTTCTAGTTTTACTGAAGGAAAATCACTAGCCTAATTTCAGATATTTGAAAACTTTTAGAATTTTATTATTCTTGTTGTTATTTAGAATTATTTATTATATAAAGGCAGTCTCTATATGGATACTTTACACTGATCTAACTATCATCACAGTATTATTGGCTTTCAAAAAAGTTTCTGAAACAGTTCACCTTGTATGACCTTAGGCTGCCATAGCTTTTCTGTGTTGTCAGCATTAGAAATGGTCTTAATTATATAATTGAGCTGTTACAAGTTTGTATGCAAGTAAGCCTTAACATGTTTGAATTGTACTCTGCTCCATGATTGATCTCTGTTGGGATGAGCTGATACCTAATGGGAATTAATAGGAAAAGGAGTACACTTTTTTTAATCCAAATATGTTTTTAAAGATCAAGATAAAAATTGGTGCTTTGTTATACTTGCTCTGACCACCTCCCCTTTTTCTAGTTTTCAGTCACCAACAGTAGTATTTCTGTAAAAATACCTTGAAATAACAAAATTCTGAATTTCTATTTGGTTCCAGGTTTTGTTGTTTTTTGTTTGTTTTTTTTTTTTGGGGGGGGGGGACGGGGAGGGGAACCAATGGTAAGAAGTTGCTGCATTCCACAAAATACTTGAATATTATGCTGAAACATTGAGGAATCTCTCTACTTTTCAGTTCAGCATGTAATCCAAGTATCATAAGTGGTGTGAGAGACTGCCATGTAATGGCATACAGTTGGAATTGGAAAGGGAATTGGGAGCCCTGGGGGTTTTATTCTTAGTTGGACTATAAGCCTGTTATATGACCTTGAGCTGATCACATTAACCACAACTTCCCAAAGCGTTTGCACTCCTGGACGGGATCTGTATGTTGGTCAGTTGCAATTTCCTGTAAGGTGAAAATGGTGCCTTAATAGGGTGCAGGCAATTCATTAACACAGAGTGCTGCAAGATTCTCCAATGAAAAGCATCACAGGCAGTGGGAAATACTATTAGAAACCAATAATATTATAAATTAGTCACAATAATGTACCCTATGATGGTGTACTTTACCCCAAAGCAAGATAAATCATAAGCTGCTTAGAAGTTTTTTTGGAGTCGATTGCAGCAGTTAAGGGTCTTTAGAACATTTCTGCAAAATTAAAATGATTTTTCAGCCTGCACAGTAGCTTCTTCAGCCTGGTCTAAGGCTTTAAAAAAGTAAAACAAACAGAAGCCCGAGGTATTATTTACTTAATTACTCCTTTCTGCAGCATGAATTTATTTCTAAACTTCATTTCTTCTTAATAAGTATCATATCTGTTGATGTTTCTTATGTTACTAAGCAACACCAACGCCACCAAATAATAGAGGAAAACATGTAATAAGGCATTATAATTCTGATCATGTGTCATGGGGTTAATTTCTTAAGAATACTCTCAGATTCCACGAGTTTGCAGTGCAGCACTTTAAAATATATTGTTTTCATTATAAAAAACCCTTCATATCTTCTTAAAATGTGCATTTAATTGCATAAAGGCATAAAAGCAATGCAAACATTATTGAAATAACATTCCAATTATATATGATAAATCATCTTTAAAACCTTTACATTTATGTAGCAATTATAACCTAACCACAGGATCTAACATCTTACAGCTTCATCAAAATCAATCAAATATCTTAGGCTGAAGCTGGAACATTGTTCTAATAGAATTGCTCCCAAAGGCAATTTTGATCTATTTAGGTACCAGTCTTACAGCACTTTCTGAATTTGATTATTTCTGGTAGTATTTCCTGGGTAAGGTTTTGTTCTAGCAATGACTCTAAGAAATTTGTAAAACAACTAATTAATTACAAACTGGTTGAACTAACAATTGTTTTTCAAAAGACTACTAATACTTTGGTCTTTAGAAAATGCAGAATCTCTTCTTCTGCTTGTTTTCTAAGTGTGTTTTATAGAGAACTATTGATTTCAGATGCCAAATTAAACAGAGTCTCACTCACACATGTAAACCTGAGAATATTTTGGAAGACCAATTTTTCCTCAGTAATAAGTATGAATTTCTCATATGTCTCGTTCAGCTTACTGGCTTTTTTGGGTTTCAGTATTTGCACCTGATTCTTAGGTTCCTGAAAACAGAAAGCACTCTGTTAATTAGGGATAAAATAATATTAGTGTGTTGGGGGGTTATAAATAAAATTTAAAAAGTGAATTTGAGCATTTTTTCATCTATCACTAGGTCTAGGAATACTATTGCAGAGTCCCTGGTCTCAAATACTTCTGTTTCTTTTTTATTCTTGTTTTAGTTTATTTCATAAAAATACCTGCTTTTTTCCTCCCTCTACCTTTCTATTTTTTATTTAAACTATTAACCTAGATAGTCTCAAGAATACTTATTCTCAAAACCTCTAAATTTAGTTTTCTTTCTCTTTAAATAAAGTTGTCTAAAATACCTGTCAAGAATCAGTTCATGAAATTGCTTCAAGACAGGATAGTTCTGGCATTTAAATTAGATCATGAACTGTATGTCTCCACCTTGGTATTTGCAAGTCATTCCTTGCTTGGCAGACTTTCAGGCTAGTCTTGCCTTAGTTTCAAATACTTGTATACAGGTGTACATGCATTTATAATGTACATTGTGCTGTATTAGCACAAGAGGAAAGTTGAAAAAAATGGTCTGGTGTTTACAAAAACAATTCCTCAATCTTTCTGTAATAACTTTAATTTAAAAATTACAATGAATAGAACTTAAATTGACACTGGGATTTCAGAACAGGTTAAAAGAAAGATTAACTGCTCCCTTGCCCTCTGCTCCAAAATCCCAGCCTACTGGCATCACAGGTCTGGAAAGCAGCTGTACTGCCATATGTTGCTACTTCAGAAACCATCCTATGCATGGCTCTACCATTAGTCAGACTTAACTGTTGAGGAACCTTGAGATTCATCAAAAATTTGGCTTGAAATTATTAAAGCAGAGTCGCTTGTTTGAAGGCCAGCATTTCAGGAAGCATCTGGGGTGTGATGCCTCATATTTCATGCTGAACATTCTGTGGAGCTTTTCAAAACCAGCACTAGCTCCCATTGTAGCAGGATGCATTTTAATTCCTCGCAGTACCAAATAGCATGTTTGCTGTTTCCTAATCTGGCCTGCCCATAGAATAGTAAGCACAAATGGTTTTGGTATAAACATACCTGTTCTTTCCTTCTGTAATTGTCATAGCAATGCTTGCATTAGCTGCTCTTGAGAACTTCAAATAGAACTTCCATGTGCAGTTCTTAGTAAAAAACTTGTGATCTTTAAAGTAAAACTTCCTTTCCATTTTGTAAAGGAGAACACTTCTCTCCGGTCTGTCATTATAAAGCCAATTTCACCTTGGACTTTTCTGATATTTAGTAATTGTGTGTTTACACACTTTTCTGAGTTGAAACTGTGCTCTTTTTGAAGAAGCCGTTGCCCTTTAGGTCTTGCTTGGACATAACAGGGAATGCTCTCCACAGATTTCCTCACTAAAGGTCATAGTTTATTTTTTAAATTACAGTTTTAGGGTTAATATTTGCAATCTATCTGTGACTTTAGCACTCATTGAGCCATTCCCTAGATATCCAAGAAGCTGGTGTAGGTTTTAGCAAGATTTAGAAAATAGATTTAATGAACCTGCTGCATTGCCTAGACTGCTATTATAAAAAAATTTTAAATTTTCAGGTCTGTAAAATAAGCCTCAAAGTAAACAATTTTTAAATAGAAATATTGAATGCATCTCCGGGGCATGACAAATGGGAATTGGCTGTGTTTTCTAAGGTTGTTTCTAAGAGACAAAGTACCGTGACCAATATATTCAGAAAGAGACTGACAGTGAAACTGAAGAAGGAGCTAAAGTTGTAGCATTTCTGAGACTACTTTAAAATATGAGTCGTAATTCAAATAGATTCCAAAAATGGTTATTGTTTTTTAGATGACTGCTGTTTGACTGTATGAAATAGCTTGTTTCTGCACTCTACACTGAAAAACAAAACAAAGAAAGGAGATCTGTTCTACAATTCTGAAAATCCTATAATTGCTCAGAAATGGAATGAAACCCAAGAATCCTTGCAATGAGCATTTGTCCTGTAAGATTTTCAGATGTAGCAACTGGCAATCCAAGAGCAGCGATTCCAGTGCAGGTGTTTCATTGATCTGATTTTTGTATTTGTATTGTGATGTCAGATCTGTAAGCAATCTGTTTCAAATAATATATGCAAGATACCCAAAAGATTTCAAATGTCGGCAACACAAGTTAGAGACATTTTCTTTCACTTATGTGTGCATGGGCACCTACCCGCGAGCCTAAAGTTTTTACAAGCTTTTATGATATTTAACATTCACCACTTCTTAAAATGATCAGATGTTATGTGGATTAAGTAAAAGAAGTTACTCAGCTTCAAACAGACTTGATTCCCTGCAGAAGTTTTTAAGTGCCCAGGAATCACCTAGTTGTCTCTTATATGGAGCTGTGGAGTAACTGCAGAATATCATCTGAAAATCTGATTTTACCAAGATTTTCCCAACACTTATATAACTTTGCATCAGAACACTTGGACAGTTGCAAAGAATCCACTGTCTCATTTATTTTTTTCCCACACTGATCCAACTCAGCCACTTTATTTTTGTTTTGATAGACTTAGTTTTTTGCTCTAAATGGCTCAGATTTCAAAAGTTTTCATGTATTTGTGGTTTGGTTTCTGTGTCTAAGTAAATAGAACTTTTTCATGTGATTCATAGCTCACTAGAACCCAAATGGTTGCATCACCATCCAGGTCTGTTATATAGATTAAGATATACTTTTTTGCAGGCAATCTGAGGAAAGATAACGGCAATCAAGCATACTTTGGAATTAATTTTAATATCATACTAGGTATGGTATGTCTAAAAAGTATATGGATATATAAAAGATAATTAGGAAAATAAAGCAAGCAACTAATGGTCAGGAATTTAAAATCAGATTAAAAATTCTAATCTTCTGCTTAGAGGAAATAAAAGCTGTTGAATGGTTAGTATCCATCATTGGCTACCCATAGGTAAGGGGAAAAAAATGACACTTGGGGCTCTTTTCATCCTTCTGAAATAAAGTCAGGATAAGCAAATCACTATAAATTTTCTCTTGGGATCACAGATTAGATTTGTGAATTGAATTGTGAGTTGAATTTTCAGCTGATGATGGGTTTAGAAATACTGACTTGTCTTATTTTATTTTGTAGATGCTTCAGAAACTTGCTGTGTGCTTACTGCTGGTTCTGCCAACCATCTTGAGAGGGGACTTACCTACCCTTTCATTAGTCAAGCATAACATTACCTTGAAATAATTATTCCTCTCCACATGGCCTTCCTACTAGTGTCAGCTTATCTTCTGCTGACTCACGCTTGGGGTGCTCCTGTTGAGAATGAAGCTCTGTTGGAAACACTGAAGTCACAAGTAGGATTATTCAGCAATAAAAGTGAACACTATTCAGCACAGGTGAGACCTCCTGGCACGAGCCGACAAATACCTCAGACAATCATCATAGGAGTACGTAAAGGAGGGACAAGGGCTTTGCTGGAGATGCTGGATATTCATCCTAATATTGTGGTAGCAGCTACAGAAGTCCACTTCTTTGACTGGGATGAAAATTATGTGAAAGGAATAGACTGGTATAGAAATCTGATGCCATTTTCTTATGGAAATCAAATAACAATTGAGAAAACACCAGGCTATTTTACATCACCACATGCTCCAGGAAGGATTCATGACATGAATAGCTCCATTAAACTGCTGCTCATTCTAAGAGATCCCACTGAGAGAGTTATATCTGACTATACCCAAGTATATTACAACAGAGTAGAAAGCCACAAGCCCGTTCAGCTTTTTGAAGATATTGTTATTAAAAATGGAGTCCTTAATACCAAATACAAAGCTATTCAGAGAAGTCTATATGATGTTCATATGGAAAAGTGGCTTAAGCATTTCAGCTTGGATCAGATTCATATAGTGGATGGCAATACTTTAATCAAGGACCCTCTTCCTGAATTACAAAAAGTTGAAAGATTTCTAAATCTTCCTTCCAGAATTATGTCTTCTAATTTTTATTTTAACCAAACCAAGGGATTCTACTGCATTAGAAGTGATGGGAGGGAGAGATGTTTACATGAATCCAAAGGGCGTCCCCATCCTCTTGTTAACAGCACTGTTTTAGAGCAACTGTATTCTTACTTCCGGGAGCACAATGCAAAATTTTACAGAATGGTTAATCATTCCTTTGACTGGCATTAATGCATTTGGAGTCAATGTTTCTTAAAAAGGGCCTGAAGAAAACTCTTTCAAATGTATCTTTCTAAACTGTAAGGACTCGTATTATGAGAATTAACATCCTGGTTATATGCTCCATTGGAATAACACATCTGTTAACTCATTGAAGTGGTATTCTTTATGATGGGAAAAATAAGTTTTATGTATTTGTAGGATTACTGTGAGTCATATTCTGATCTTTCTCTCATCATGCAAATACGTTTAACTTCAGCAAACATAGTACAGATTTGTATCTCTACAAGATTTGTGCTGTTTTGGAAAAATCCTTCTAACTGTAAAAACTGTAAATACTTGAAACGGTATTATTCTAACTAACTGTTCTGGTTTTTTTGTTAGTATTTTTTATATCCCACACAATGGTAGTGGTGTTGATTTCTAGAATTTTCTGAAAATAAGCTAAAATTGTATGTTATAACAGGGGCATAAATAGTGGCTCCAATAAATAATTCATCCTCTTTAATATGCTCTAGTACTTAATCAATTAATGATAAAAACAATCTATTTCACCTATGATTTTGAATAGGTGAACCTGTCTGTATATCATTGGTACTAAACTATTGGCCACACTCATACCATCTTTGGTTTGCAAAATACCTCCAAAATCTCCAAAGTAAGATCATTAACTGTTTGAAGAAGGTTAGAGAGTTCTGAATGTAAAGAAATTAAAATATCCCAGGCAGCCTCAATTTCATTGATACTCTTACACTAAAAAAAAAATCAGTGCATACAAATTATTAATATCAGCAACTGTACAGATGTTTCATTATATAAATTATGTCACTTTACTCTTGAATGGAAAAGGTCTTAGTTAATACTACCATATTAATTTTGTTTGTGTTCTGGACTTCTGGCTTTAGTTTATATATCTCCATTGGGAAATTGATTCTTGTTAAAAAAAAAAAAATTGCTTACCCCCTGAAGCATGAAGTAGTTTTGTTTTGCCATTTCTAATGTAGACCATGGTATATCCTCAGAATAACATCTTGTTATGTTACATATCTCAGACAATGTTCAGTATATTATATATAAGAACAACACCTGTCTACAGCCCTGCATTAGGATTCTATTTTCAAATTTTTTTGACAGTATTGTGATGGTCTTTTCTACTTTTTCATGTAAACACTTTATTATATATCAATACCAAAGAAAAAAATCGACTTGAAATGTTAAATCTGCTGCCAGATAGAACTGCAGATGCAGATGTGCTTGTTTGCTGTTGAACCTTGCAATGCAGACACCTGGTGCCCCAGCAGAAGAGCATTCCCGAGGTGAGTTCCATCCTGAGCTCTCCAGGCGCTGCTGAGCTGCGGGGCTGGGGGTGCTCTCTGAGCAGCGCAGCATCGAGCTCACCCAGCCTGGGGCAGGTCCTGCACCTCTGTCTGTCTGTC
>JAWWEV010000169.1:20911727-21016182 GCA_035583235.1 Hafferia zeledoni
GCTGGGGGTGCTCTCTGAGCAGCGCAGCATCGAGCTCACCCAGCCTGGGGCAGGTCCTGCACCTCTGTCTGTCTGTCACTGCTCACCCCGCAGGGGTGTGTATTCCTACGTGGCATTCAGTCTTCCACTTCACAGGCTAAAAGGTACGTATTGCTGCAGTGCTCATGTTTAGGCTTCTAATAATTTGTGAGTGGGCTACTTAGATGTTAGGCAGATTGTAGTATTCCACTGCAGCTGGGCAGAATCAGACTCGGATTATGTGGAAACAGCCTTCATCAATATTTCCTCAATAAATGTAAAATGTTAAAAATAATATAATAGATCTTATTATTTGTTCCACTACTTGCATATGTATATATGAGAGAAAATTATTTTCATTAGCATATAATTAATCTCTGAAATTATCTTTCTGGAGTATGATTGTTTATTACATCTTTGAATTCTAGAGTGGCCCAAATTGTTTTTTTACTTCTGCCACTTTTTCTGAGATTGTGGCTTTTTAATCATTAATATGTGGGCACTAAGATGTACAATGTCAATGAGAATCTGTGGGGGTACAAATATATTTCTTTCAAATTACTCAATGAATGAGTTGTTTATGTTGGTCTTCTACCTTCTCTGCAAGAACATTGGATAGAAAACTGTAATAACTACAGTTATCCACTCTAACAACATCTTCATTGTCATTTGTCAAGTAAAAAGTTAAACTGTAAGAATTCCAAACTCTGAATTAACAGGGTGATTCCATATCAGAAGATTCTTCGCGTATTGTGGGCACAGCATTTTTATCTGTTAGCAGAAGCCCCAAATCCAGATTCCCAATACTGTTTAACATAGCCTGTTCTTTCTGACCAATGCACTCTCAGTGAGAAACAAAACTTTGCAATCCACTAATTTCAGATTTACATTATTGGAGGTAGCAATACAAGTGTAGTTTGTATCTCATACAAATTTATTACTTTCTGATTCTTATACATTCCAAACCTCGCCTTCTTTTCTTTTTCTTTTTTTTTCCCTTGCAAGAAGCAAATTTGAAAACAATGTATACTTTAACAAAGGTTTCAGGTAGATGCTAGTAACTGAAGAATTCACATGTCTGTACGCCACATTCAGTTTTATAGGCTTCCAAGAAAAAGGAAGCGAAAAAATTGTAATGTCTTTCTATATTTATGCCTGCAGGCACCAAGTCTTTCTCTTCTCTGAAGTTTACAGCTAATCTTTAAATGAGCTGAATGCAGGAGCACCAGTTGGCAGAAGCTTTATGCATCTTTGAAAATGCAGGTCCCTTTCCGGAATTTACATTTAAAGGAGAGCTGAGCTGTATGGATTAGTGATGCATATATCTACTTGATTTGTTATCACTCTTCATTCCTGCTCAGCACTTTTGGGAAGGACAGAGTTGATGGAATGAATTCAATGATCATTTTAGCGTTTAGTAATATCATGAGAAGTATATTATGCATAGTATAATCTGGATGAGGGGTTGGTTGGTTTGGTTTTACATAAATCAAGATTCTCATCCCAAGTTTTGTTTTGGTAAACAGTCTAAAAAGATGCAACTTAATCTCTGCATAACAGAATTCAATAAATATAATAGACTGTAATTTTATATTGTAAACCATTTCAGTCAGTTTTTCATTTTGTGGTCTGAAAAATACACTCTCATTCAGTTCTGACCTCCTCCATTCTTACTGTCTTCAAGAAAATCCTCCTTGTCTCATGCTCAGGAAGGGGATGAGGTCAACTTAATAGACAATCTACTGAGTCACAAATAAAAAATACTGAAATAAAAAATACTCCATTTTTGGCATACGGAATTCAGTACTAGCCACATTTTTTAAATGTTTAAGAAATTACAAATTTCTCATGAATTTCCACAAATTATAGTAAACCATAAACTACTCTTCTCCACACAGGTCATCAAAGGACTTTGATCTTATTGTCTGGTAGTCAAGAGGTGTTTGCAAAAGTCAATTTCATGTGTGCAGATTGCTTAAAGAATCATGCAGTTCTTTCAAAGGTTTTGGGGAGCATCTGGAATGGATGATATAGTCACGTGGGTGAGACTACTACAGAATTTGTAATGATTTGAGCAGCTCTTTGTTTTACATTCCAAAAATACTTTCACTTTAAATACTGTCCCTTTTTTAGTAAAAATGTAGTTACAGTTGCTTTGATCTGATATCACTGAGAATTAACAATATCAGGCAATTGCAGGTGTAACTCAATCGGTTTAGCCTTTGCCACAGTAAGTAGCACACACGTTTAGTACATACATGAGTCTAATACAACTTTTTTTTTTTATATAGACTATATATATTACCAATAGTATATAAAGAAAAATTATTGGGACACTTAAGAGCTAGGATTTTACCCCAAAAATCTCCTAGTACTTAACTAATGGGAAAGAAACAACTTCCTCTAGTGCTCTCACACCCATTATTTTAACAGCAATAGGGTTGGATTTTTACATTGTATCCTCTCTTTCTACGTACTCAAAGACCTTGGGCTGGCTTCTGGTCATTTCTTTCACAGTTTAGGCTTGATAGAGCATCTATAGTTCCTCTTAAAGAATACCTGTTAAAACAGAGACATTTTTTCAATATTGTGAAAAAATTCATAGAGGGCGTGCACATCATTGCAAGCTGCTACGCATCAGCTCCTTCAGTATCCACTTGATACAAAGCCAGTAATACAATAAAGATTATCTATTGATGACCAATCTGATCGACTACTGTAGCACATCAACATCAGGAGTTTTCAGTATTCATGCACACCAAAAACAAATTTAAAAAATCAGTTGTTTCTGTCAGATTTGATTGCTCATTGCCTTTGCCTATTCAGATGCTTTCATGAGTTGGACAAAAATTTTAATATTTTCATAATCTCTATAATTTCTTGTTTAATCTATGTGGTCAAAAATATCAGTTATCCATTCGCTTAAGCAGTTTAACTGGGGGGGGTGGAGGGGTGGTAAGAGACATACATCCCAATACCTTGATTCATAGTAAGAATTGCACAATAACATTTCCTTGCAGGGAAAGGAATATTAAAGTTATTTAAGTATTCTGCTATTGTAGATTATTATTTTGTATAGATGTCGATTGGCTCCTTCATTTCCTTCAAAAGCTTGAATTTTGTCATAAAAATGAGCAGACACATTGGAAACAAAATCAGTAATAATTTGCCTAGCACGTTATCATTACCAGCAGTTAATGAAAAATATTTAGCTACCAGCCAAATAGTTTCCACTTCAATTATTTCAAGTTTCAATGTGACTTACTAAATCATGTTGCTTTTTTCTAAAACTAATTTAAAAGTTAGAATCAACTCTGGCTAAAAAGACTCTGTAGTATCCTTCTGTGATTACAGAGAATTGTATTGTCTTGTCTTTAAGGTTAATTAACAGTGACATGAGCTTACTACAATTCCTGAAAACATTTTGGAAGCCAAGATACTAACAGAACTGCAATGTATAAATTAATCCTTGAAGTGGAATCTGCTACGTAGGAGGAAAAAAAAAAAAAAACCAACAGATCACCACAGACTGATATAAATCATAGTTTTCTGTTAAAATCAACGGGATGTAAAATGTACAGCCTCTCTTGTATTAGCCCACGTAACAAGTACTATGAAGCAACATTTTCTGATGCAACATAGTTTTACACTTTTACATTGTATGTTCTTTCAGTTCCATTGCAAAAACCTATCAGTGAGTGTTTAAAGAAAGTCTTCATGTAAACTCTTCACCAGTGATAGTTTTTCTCTCAAATGCCATTTCTCTAATTCTGTATTGTTTTGTCTGAAATAAAAAGATGGTTTGAGTCACCTTGTAATAAAAGTAGAATGTTATCATAACAGAATTAAGAATATTACTTCTGTTTATTACAGTTCTCAGTGGAAAGCATTTTTACATAGGGACAGATAACAGTGTAATAATCTCTTTGTATTTTCTCTGTCTTCATTATATAATACAACTCTGTTAAAATTGATTTTATTCTGAAGAATGATAAATACTTACATTATCAGTCACAAGCAATGACTTACAGATTTAAATCAGATGGCAGTAATAAAAGGGAAGCACAGATAATTAAGCATGCGCTCCCTTTGCCACTTGGACTGGCTAAGATTTTCTTAATTTTTGACTCATTTTATGTGAACATTTTGATTCATCATAAACTTCATATTAGGGATGTATCAGCCAAACTTGCAACAGGAGAAATTAAGACAAGGGCAACTAGAATGCAATAAAACCTGAGCTGAAGACCCTCTTCTGCTAAATATTTGTTGGCATAATATGGCACAGTTACAGATGAAAATTATGACTGACCTGGTAAGACAATGCACTGGACTAAATAGCCTACATGCCTGAATGAATTTGATTATCATTAGGCTATTAAGGATATATATGAATATACATTTTCAAAACACTGTATTTCACCTTATTAGAGAGTACTACAGTGCTGTAGGACATGTTGAGTATATTATGCCTGTATTTGGGTGAAACTCTGCAGTGATACCAAGGCAAATTGGATGGGAAGTAAGAATTGTCTGCACTAAATGTTGGGCATTTTAAAAAGCCTTACGAAAAATCAGCAGCACTAGATGCAGCAGGTTTCCTGTTGATTTGACAAGGACTGTCAGCCTAGAAAAATGCTGTGCAGCTGTCATGAGAAGATTGAAGATACCTTTTCTGTACTCTGGCATGATACAAATCTACAGCTCAAGACAAGTGATGCAGATGGAGCACTGTAAACTGCGAGGCCGAGGCATTGCTGCCTCAAGTGAAGAAAGATTAAAGGCTCATAAACATATGCTAGAGTTGCACACACACACAATAAACAGCTTGCAAAATACGCTGAGTCTAAAACAGAAAAAAGCAGAATCTATTGCTGTGCACTGAGTGACCCTACTGAAAGCATGCTAAACCAGAGGCTACAGTTACAGGATGAGCTATGTATAATTTATTATTTGTCATATTAATAAACTGAAGTCTGTTTAGACCATGCACTAGGTAACTTCCATGAGCTAGCACCATACACTGCTCTTAATATTTTCACCTTACTGTCAATGGGTCATGTATCCTCAAAGTAAGCTCCATCCATTATTTGTCTGCCAAACAACAGTGTTTATGTGACTGAAGTTCTTTGTCAGGTGTACATATGACAAAATTAATAAAACAGATGTACAGATTCTCTGGAAAAAATGGCTAGTAGATCATATACTTAGGGCCAGTTTATGCACAGTAAGCACACCAGAACAGGGTTGACGTGAGCTGCCTTTAATGCTTTTAAAAATAAACTTTCTTGGTGTTTTAGCTTCCTTTAACTAGAGGGAGTGTGTGTGTGTGTGTGTGTGTGTGTGTGTGTGTGTGTGTGTGTGTGTAATCCTCCTCTATGCTGTTTAATATTAAACTTGGAATTTTCAAATTCACTTAAGAAATTAAACATATCATGGTTCAAAATAGAAATTATCGTTCAAAGGTTATTAAATTTTTAGCAATGTTAGAAAGCTGGTCACTTGCTAGTAATTTTTATGCCTTACATTGCACCCTCCCACTTCTTCCTTGAAAATATATTTTCATAGCAAATACCCTTTATGCCAGCTGATTCCAATGTTATATGGGTAGAGTTCCCAACATTCATCACTTCCATTAAAAATACAAAGATTAGATATGGGGATAGCCAAGTCTTACACTTCCACATGAGTTGGGAAAATGGCATATGAAATAAAACTATGGTCACTTAAAATGAGCACTTGCTGCATCATACAGAGCTGTGTGCTACAGATTAGAGAGAGATCAGGGCTGCTTCAGTCATCCCAATGTTTGCTTGCAACATTTGCTGAGAGCTTGGGAAGATTGGCTTTCCCCTTCCATCAAACAGACATCAGGCTTCCATCTGAGAAAAATCTTTTTTCTGGTTGATTGGATGCTTGTGTGGAATTGAGTCATTCAGTGCCTTTTCTACCCTTCTAGTTACCCAGAGGACACATATTTGCCAAATTGCAGCATGTATGGCATTGGTAATGGCAAACTAACTTTGGAAGCCCCATTTAATTTATTTTACTAAGTTTTTGGTTCTCCTTTATTTTTGTCCAAAGCACTGGTTGTCACAGATGGTAACTATTTTAGATAAATAAAGGTACTCAAATGAGTATGAATAAAATATACTAATCTAGCTTTCTGTACCTTCTAGATATAATGAGCCAGAAAATACAGGAGCTTGTTATCTATCTTGTTAGAATCCTTTGTGCATGACTCTTTTTTATCAAATGACTATTGGGTACAGTTATATATGCTAGTATGACTCCCTATCCTGATCATCTGTGCATTGTGATCAAAGGGAACAGGATTATGTTACCTCACTTTAATACTAAAACCCAGGATGTTTATTTCACAGAAATGCAACTTCACTGCCAGTCACCCACTGTCTTTGATTTTTCTCTATAAATTCTTCTCTGTGTGTTTGGGGTTTTGTTGTTTTCTTATTTGCTTATTTATTAATAAATTCTGGCTTTTCTCTTTCATGAAATAAATAGTTTTGATCTTAAATTGAGCTTACCTGATCTGAGAACAGTTAGACCTGAAACATACACTATAGCTTGCGAAAATAAATGTATTTGTCTATGTGATGTGTTAGTATGTCAGGGAATCAGATTGCAAACTTGCAAGCAATTAAGACAAAATAGCTAATGCTATGGCACATAGCAAGCATGATAGAAGATATTTTGGGAGGGATAGGGAAAAAATCACCTTCCATTTTAAAAAAGAAGTACTTACTTGATATTTAACAGAAACATTTGGATTCATGTGCTTCACCACTGTAAACTGACACTGATGACAGTCCACTACAGCAACCGCAGCAAAACTACTCTAATTTGTGTTAAGGATCTAGCATGAAATTTATAAAGCCAGAGAATCCTACTTCAGTCTTAGGTGGCTGATGAACCAAATTAAATAGCAAATAGCTGCACTTTCAGAAACATAAATACTCTTATCCCTTAATACACAAATTAAACATTCAATAGTAATACTAATATAGAAGCTGTTTCTCTCCTAATTTCATTTTTTTGTAGAAATTCTGGTCAGTGAATTAGTCAATGACAAGCAGTAAACTGCAAGGAGAGGAGGAGGGAAAATTCCTTTATTTGCATCGCTGGCCTCATTCTGTCAACATATCACCCAGATTGCTGGATGCACACAGAGATGCATTCTGGCAATGCTAGGAAGGGACCTGCATTTCTTGCTGTCTAGTTCTACTTATTAGTAATAGGATGATGCTTCTGGCACATCTAAAATAAATTAATATTGGATTAATGCACTTCAAAAAGGTGTCAAGAAAACACATCAAAGATTCATTCATTGCAAACTTGAGACTAATATGTTATAAAAAAGAATACCTTAGTAATTATATTTACATGTATAATTGCCTAAAGCTGAGCTAAATGACAGAATATATTCTAACACTTTCCAACATGCCTTCAGTGCTGATTAAGCCACCAGTTCACAAAATAAATACAGTATTTTCAATGCTAACAATAACAGAAAGAAATTACTCAAAATGGTTTTGTTTTACTTCAGAAAATGTTTTGTCTGAATTAACCCAAAGATTTAATTTTTTTAATTGCTCTTGATTCAAACTTGTGTTCAATGACTGGTTTTTGCTGTTCAGTGATATCATTGAGATATCTTTGAATATCAAGGAATGACAGTGCAGTAGTATTTTTTTAAGTGGTAATAGGTTGGGCAAGAACAACAGCCAAACTTTCTAAGACTATATCTAACCAATTTATACATAGTATTATACAATGCCATAAGAAAGAACAATAGAAAAGTCTGAATAAACATTTTAACATTTGCAATGCCTTATTGATAGGAAGATTGAAATCAATGAAACCAATGGGAGCCTGATTCTGTGCCTTTGATCAGAAAAAATTCCTACCTGTGTTACAGACACAACACTTGATCTGAAGTTGCAGATATGAAGCACTGATTTGAATGCGCTTGTATTCTGATATTTTATTCACACTGCCTGTGTCTTCAGTAGAACCTCAGGTACAGTTATAATCTGCTCAAGTTAAGTAAACCTGTCACAATTTCACTGGATGTAAGGATGAATTTAGATTTACTCATGACAGGCAGATGAAATACATATAAAGTAATGAAGACACCTTTAGCAAAAGGGTCTCAGCATGTTTAGTAGCTTGCCTTTTGTGCATTTTACAAGCGAAGAGCTTAAAAACCTTATTTAATATTGTATGATTTAAAATAAACAATCATAAGAGCATCTCAAAGATTCTTAAAAGTACTGGGAAGTAAGCAGAAAAAGAAAAATTAATAATTTTTCATAACCAATGTCCAAGGCAAAGAGTGATGACTTTAATAAGATTAGGATATTTCTGCAGTCTTTCTTCTTTAGTCTGCTACTTTAAATCCTAAATACTAACAGTTAAATAATTACAACTGAAAATGTGCAAAGCTTAAGTGGAAAACATATTTTTAAATATACTAAATTTATGACATATTTGAGCTCTAGAGTGAAAAATTCCACACACCCAGTACTCCAGAGAAAAAGATACTGTATGCTCTCAGATTATTCTGTTTCAGAAAGCCCTCAGGCCCCAAATCTCCCTCTCCTAACCATCAAGATTGAAATGGAATACAGAGCAGAAACTCAAAAATGCACTTGGGATGCAATCCTCCTGGGACTTTAAATATTAACATGAAAAATCTTAAACCTTGGGCTACCAGGCAGCTGAGACAGATAGCAAAACACAACAAGGAGTCACTCTCCCTCCTGCTAATCTCTCCTTGCAACAATAACACACAATTAGACAGTGAACCAGCTGCAGGCAACAGATCCTTTATGCAAGTTGCCCAATGTGCTGCATGTACTTCATTAATCTGTTTGCCATTCCGCAAAGATGTGCATCGTGATTGTCATCAGGGAATTCAAACGGAGCTTGATCATCACAGTAAAGTTACCTGTGGCTTTGGGTCCTTGAGCTGCAGCCTCTGGTCAATGAGAGCACTTACACTGCACAACCTGCTGGCTCTCAGGAGCGGTACCTCATCAGGATTCCAAATGCCAAGGGAAATAACACTTTCTTCAGACCTCCTGCCCAAACCAATTATGATAAGTTAAGTCTGCAGGGATTCTGTTTTAGCTAATCTTGACCTTTTATCATGTACTTCAGTCATATAAATGAAAAGCAATTGCAAGTCTTGTTTAGTTGCAACTGGATATAGGTTAAGCAGATGGTTACTCAGGCCATCTTCCACTCAGACTCTCAGACTGCTTTCCACATAAGCACAGGTACCAAACCAGACCCCTGTGAGACAAAATGTTAGGCAAAAAGAGGGAAGAAAATAACTAGGTTCAGAAGTATGCTGGCACCATCCCAGGCAGCTTAGAAAAATAAACCAGTCCCAAAGAAATGCAGGACAGAAAGAAAAATTACAGGTTTCTTTATACTCTTCAGGTTGATATAACCCTCTATTTTTAAGCCTTCAGGGTGTGTCATGTGTCTGTGCTTTTCTCTCTCTACAACTAGAAAACATAGGCACATTCCTTAATTAAAAAAAGAGTAAGGCAAGATACTTACAATAATAAATTCCCAAATTTTCAATAATTGAAACATTTGGGGAAAAAAGAGCAATTACCTTGACACTTGAATTTCAAACATGAGAGCTGGCAAGGTTGGAGACAGATTCATCACACAGATCCTCTTTAGCTTATCAGCTGGACAACTATCTGTATCTGCAGTATCAGAGAAGAGATGGTGCAAAAGGTGGTAAGGCAAACAGTTACAAATCATGGGGGCCACCTTTTCCTCATCAGATCCTCATTTTATGCTATATGGCATAATTCAAAGCCAAATTCTGCTAATTTAATTTGAATTTGGGTCATGATAGGAATTTACAACATTTAGATCAAACTCTGTGAACAAACCTTTTTTTTCAATCTAGGGAATATATTCTTTTATTGATAAGAATCAGTGATACACATTCTTTACAATGTTTTGCTTGTAATGAGATGCTATTCTTTAAAAAGGTTTGTGCAACATGTTTTAAGCAGAAACTCCAGATTTTCTGTCTCAGCCCTATAGAGTTCTTTAAAGTGGATTTTGCTATTGTTCAGTCATTAAGCTTTGCTATATGTTTATGCAATAAAGGGGTTAAATCAGATTAGGGCTGTATTAATGCTACAATACTGTCAGGCATTCTGCCTATGGGAATGAAGTATAAATTGCATAACTTAATAAATGTCTGATTTGACAGACAATGTGTTTTCTTGATGAATAATACCTAGAAGTTAGCTGTTCTGGTATGGATGGGAATGACATTGAGTTTGCATCTGTAAGCCCATCAACAAATGAAACATCAATTATTTTAAAAAGCTGGAAAGCAACAATTTCATTATAATCTTTTAGTTTATCCTCAACCAAACACCTGTGCTTTGACACTTTGTAAAACATTAAAATGTGAAATTTCCTTCTAGTCTTTGGAAGCCAGCTGGTTTGCTGGGAGATCCTAAACGCTCCTCCATCCAATTCACATCTATTCAAGTTTATCCTCCTTCAATCACTGTGACCAAGTAACTGAAGAGAAACTAAGTAAGTTGTTTGAAAGCTTTTTCTCAAAAGGAAGGAGCAGTTTTCTCTTCAAGGCCCCAGGCTTATTGGCCAGCTGTTAATTTACTGTGACTTCCTTCAGCAGTAGTTAAATCGGATGCATGTTTAACTTTGCAAAAAGCAAAAGCAAATAGTGTTGGAACAATTTCTTTACATGAGGTTAAGAATATTGAATAAAAAAAGCCACACTCCTTTGGCAGACAATGCCTCTGCTGGTGTGACCCATCCTTTATGTGCATCATTTTGCACCAATTGATACAGTCACAAGGACTGTGTCATTCCTTCAGCAGCTCCCTGAACTGTGCAGACATTGCAGACATACTGTGCGTACACCCCTGCTATGGGCTAAACACCCCTGGGGACAAGGAGCTTGTCCTCTGAGTGGTGGTTTATCAGTCTGATCTACAGATACAACACAACATGGAAAAATGAAACAGAAAATAAAATCTCTTCCAAATTTCTTAAATGCAGTGGATCCATATCTTTCATTGTGGTGGGCTGAGGGTTGAGAGTGGAATAACAAGCTACTGGGAATGTCTGAGAAAGGAGAGAGAAAAAAACTCATGCATTTATTTCCTCCAGAAGCAGACATTCAACGAAAATTCTGTACTGGGAGAAATTTCAAACCCACTGTAAATATCAACATTAAAAATATTCGTGTCATGAAGGGGGAAATATAAAAAGGCGCCTATATTTCACGTTGAAAAAGTTCAAATTATGCAGATTTACTTAGATGCTGGGGGGTGGATCAACAAATGCTAGATAGATCTTAATTTTAAAAGAGAAAAGAAATAATGAGTTAACCAGCAAAATTTAAAAATGTGTCATTTACTGAGAATATTAAATAGATAAAATTAAGTGGAGTACTGTTTCTCATTTATTTTATGTAAATATATAATTTGAGAGTGTTCAGTCTCACCCATTATATGGGATTTGGATATATCAGATGATTTTTTTCCTCTTAAGATTAATCTGTGTTGTTTGAGTAGTCACTAATATAAATAGAATACTGATGGCTTTAGGAATATTCTGTATTATAAGAATTAGCTCTCAAATAAATTTATTTTATAAAATATGCTTTTGATGATAGAAAATGACAATATGAACATTAACAACCAAATGTGTGGAATCAGAGGCTGAGACATTAAGAACATTTTTCAGAAAAAAAATAAAGCCATGGTGGCTGATTTTGGATATTAAGGATACATCTTAGTGGTGTAAGTTCCACACAGTTAATTAGAATGACTAGCAGGCAAAGCTGACAGTCACAATTACTTTTTCCTGCCAAAGGAATAGTTTCTTTTTGCTTGTGTTTCTTGACAAAAAGCAAAACAACAAAAAACCCCATAGCATGACAGAATTAGTTTTCCTTGAAGAAGTCCTACATAACTGTTTTCTTCTGACTGAAACTAAGTTTTAATCACAAATACCTAATTTGTTCAAGTATTTTTTTTGCATCTATCTGTGTATTATCACTACTCATCAGTGTCAAACAGGCATGCAGGATTTTCTGAGAGGTTGAAAAGCACCTGGCACTAAATACAGATTTTTTTTTTTTTTTTTTTTTTTTTTTTTTTTTTTTTTTTTTTTTAATGCGTACAAGTGTGCAGAATGTGTTTCCAAATCAGTATTTCAGGAGGACTGGTACGGACTGTAATCTCAGCAGATTTTTCAGATGTATCTATTTAAAATGCAAATATGTGTTTATGTGAATATAAAGGTCTATATCTATAAAAAGCCTTTTTAAAAACTAAAATTCCTAATTATTTTTTCAAAAGATTCCTGGAGATACTTTCACTCAGATCACCTTTCAATTTTTAATTTACTTTATTAAAATCTCAATAAATCATCATATTGTGAACTTCTCTATCTGGAATTCATTAACATATCAGAAGATAATTTATCAGCCACATCTCATATATTGCTTCTCATACATCAATTTGTCATTTCTCTGCTTTCATTCTCTCTTGTAACTAAGAAATCTTATCTCATTTTGAATTTCTATTCATCCAGGACATATAAATTTTGACTATTTAAAGTTATCTAACTGCTTAAATTAACTAAGTTTATGTATGCCAACTTTTTAAATATTTGTGCTTGATAGATGAAAGATATTCCAAACTACTGAAGCATGGAAAGGTTAAATTTAAGATTCATCAATTCTGCCAAAATCTTGCAATGACAGATTAATAACCACGTACACAGGTAAGAACTATTTCCCAGTGTTAGTCATGTTGATATAGCAAGGGGTCTGTTTTCTGTGCACTCTTGGACAAGTCCCTTAAGCCTCCCTGAATCCCAGGGCTTTTCTGTAGGGCATCAACCAGAAGAACAGAATAATGCACTAAGTGCACCCTCTCCTTCCAGCACACATAAGGCACAATGGAACAACTCCAGGTTGCCCCCACGCAGAAAACGCAGTGTACCTATTTCATGAAAGTGGAGTGAAGATGGATCATTTGGGATTATAAGGCAATCAGGCAAGTAACCACACATGTCTGAACTAATACAATTCAAGTGATACTAAAAATGCTTTTGGTAGCTGCATCCTTAGGAGCCAGGTTCTCATCTGCACTTTTGTTCAGGTGAAACACAGGGTTTCAAATTGTATCTATACCTATTCTGAGTTTCCCCTGATGGTGGCAGGAATGAGCTACTGTGTAAGAGAGTTCAATCTTAAAACATTGGCTGCGGGAGACAAGGTATATTTTATAAAATTCAGTTAACTACGCAGACTACCATTAGAAAAGAACTCCACGTGGACTAGCAGCAACTGGAAAGTCAGTAACACTTTACACCGTTTAGACATACTATTGTCTGAATTTTGGAAAACTCAAAAAGCCAAGTCTTGTGGAGGATGGTTTTAGCAGGCCAAAAATAGTCCCATTTTAAAACTTTGCAATATAAACAGAGAACTGGCTCCATACATATATGCTAAAATCCATCATCAAAGATAATAAAAGCTGTGTGATTTTTGTAATAGCACCTTCAGGAGTGAATATAGAAGAATTTATAGAGCAAAGACACCAAGCAGAAGAGGTTACATGTAGATAATCTCTCTTAACATTTTGCAATACTGTAACTCTGAAAGACAGTTGTGAGCAACTGTGAGCAATGATCAATATAAGACTCATCTCATCTAAATTTACATGCTTACATTGTAGCTACTTGTATGTAAGTATTGTCTATTTTTTTTTTCAATAAGTAGTAATAGGCAGCAGGGAAAGAACTTCTAGAACACAGTTCATCTGACCTATTTTAGACATCTATGCAAGAGAATACAAATTATGCCCTAAAGGTATCTGTTGCCATTCACTGAAATCTAAGTAAGAGTTAACATTTGCAAATATTTATACTGAAACTGTTCAAGTTTGAGTAAATTAAAGATGTTTATCTATAAACCTGGATGAAAACAGTCATATTCCTTCCCTCTGGCAACCAAAACCATGGTTGTTGCCATAAATAATTGTGGGAGTTTAAGTAGAAGTGTTTTCTTTAATTCATATACTGCCTATTTTTTATTTTCCATTGTGCTCAAGTTCCTTGCTTTTAAACATGTATCTACATTATTTGGCAAGTAGTGTTCTGCAAAGTACTCAAATGAAAAATTTCTGCTAATTGCAGTTAATGAACCTTGAAAAGGCAGTTACACTCAACTCCTGACTTGTCTCAATGATCTCCTGAAACAGAAAAGCCAATGAATGATTATGCTCCAGGGGGAAAAAAACATTCCCTTTGTCCTTTAATTTCACTTTATCTCCTACTTCATACTTTGTGATAGAGCTAAAAGGAAGACAGTAGTCATTTCTTGCTAATCTTCTCACTTCAATCAAATGTCTATTATTCACCTTATTCAGATTGAATTATCCTTGTACTTTTCAATAACTCTTTGTTCCTATAGAAGGTACTATTGTGGCCATAATCACTTTCTTAACACCTATCTGAATTCTTTCAGCCCCAGCTTTATCTTCTTCAGGCAGCTGCCAGAGAAGGCACTGGGATCACAAACATGCAGAGAAACAGTTTCTTACACAGGGTTTCTCGGATTACCAGTGAGCCTGTGCACACACTTGTTCAGTCTTTCAACTTGAAAAACAAAATGTTCTCGTATCAGTTTATGGACTGCAAATAAACTTGTAGATGACACAATAGGAGATGTCATTTGAAACTTTCACAAATTCTAACACAAACTTGTAAACTCTTGTAAACATAAAGCAGTCATGAAAACAAAGTGTCAGTCTGCCAAAGCAAATATGTTACAACTCCAAGGGACAACTGTGGGAAAACACTGCGAACTGCAGGATAGAAAGTGCAGGCCTAACAGTCACAGAAGGGAGCACAAGTGTGGAGAAAGAGTCATAGGAAATTAAATAAACAGTAGAAAATTAGTTGATGCAGGAAATCTGCCTAGGTGAAAGTAGGAATAATGGTATGAGAAACACACTTTAAGAGGTCAGGGATATTTTATTCTGGCAAAAGTGTCAGAGAAAATTAATTCCCACGAAGTTCATACAGAATTTTGTTCTCAATCCTTTGAAGTTTATCTGAAGTTTATCTATTCTGCCCTCTCCTGTCTCCACCAAAGAAATGCACAATGATCAAATGAGACCTTTTACCTCTTCATATCAAGTTGAAGGCCAAGGAGAAACCATTAGAGAACAGCTTTTCCTGGAAAAACATGCAACTTTCTTTGTAAAGTTTATTGTTGTTCAGGGAAAAAAAGACAGAGGAGGAATAACACAGCTGAATGGAATTAAAACCATCACTCAGAGACTTGAAAGATTGCCTACACATTTTTCATATAGCATTGATAGAGTATTTGAGCCAAATTAACCTAATTACACGAGGGATAAGTGAGACACATTTTCTTGAAAAATGTGCAGCCATCTAAAGTCAAAGAAAAAACCAGAGACTAAGCATTTTGTCATAAAGCTTCTTAAACAGACTTTGCATGATCACAGGAAAAATAAATTAATTAGTTAATTTTAAATTAAAAATCAAGGAAATGTTAGCAAAGAACTGAGAAAAACATCAGGAATGTAGATGAACCAGGTTCACCAAAACTATAATTCTCTTTGAATCAAAGTTTTTTAAATGGTTTTTAGACAAATTTTGTTGCACCAGGATGACATCAAGTGGCTACTCAAGCCAATTACTCTACACTTGCTGGAAACAGTCATTATGACATCTCCTTAATAAGCTATTCCTACTGTCTAGACATAATTGTATTAACAACAACTTCACCTATTTTAAATTCAAATTTTGCATGTCTTAACTTCAAATCCTTTGTGCTTTCCTCAAGCATTTTTAAAGAAATAATAAACCTAGAAACCTTCCAGCTCATTAAATAAATTACTTCTTCATATAATACCTTTGTATACAGGGAATCATAGATACAGATTTCTTTGGATTTCACAGGTTTATTAAACTTTGTAATAATTAGACTTAAATAATCAGTCTTTAACCAGAGGGAAGAAATTAATCTAATACCTTGAAAGATCTTCTTGGTGTCTAAACCAGATTATTAACAATTGAAAGAAATCTCACATCTTAATCCAGTGAGATCATTCACTGAACCACCTTCTCCAGTGCCATGGGAGAGTTCCCATTACTGGAAGTTTTCAAACAGTCTCACCTAGGCTCCCTTTCCCATGGAAGGCTGGACCAGATGATCTTTCAGGGTCCCTTCCTACACAGCTGCAGTTTCTATAAGCTTGTATTAGGGCTATAAAAGTATGATAACTGGTTTAGAACTAGTTAATGGATAAATATTGCAAAGACCTTTTGACTTTATTAATAATATGATTCACTGCAGTTTGTATTTCTCACAATTCTATTGGAGAAATGTCCATCTTCAAACGTGGCAGTCAGGGTTATAATCCAAAATGGAATTTGCAGGCAATCAAATATTTACGAGTATGTATAAGTCAATCTCTTCCCAACATAAAGGATGTGATCTTACAAGTTTACACATTTCCTTCCTAGATGTTGCACTGAGTTTAATGAAGTCTTCAAGGAAGAAAAAATTAATTTATTAATAGCAGAAGTAATGAAACTTTCCCATGAAAATTTACCTTTTCTCCACCTGCCAAACTTTAGTCACCTCATGAACCTCACCTTTATTCCAAAGAAACAGGTGTATTCTGTCTACTTTTATTTTATTGGTACATTATTTTGAATAAATCTTTTGCATCCGAGTGCCACAGATCTCATAGGAAAGTAAGTATACTTAAAATGTGCTTGAAAATAGCTATAATTTCAAAACTTATTACAAGTGCAAAGACCAGATGGAGAGAAGCAGAGAGACAGCATTGACAAGTAAACTCTGTCTCCTCAAGGAGATAATAAAAACAAAACACACATACCCCAAAAAAGCCCATAACCACCAAGAACTAAACCAAACCAAATCTCAGCCCCCCTACTATTGCCCTGAACAGATATCAATTTTTAAGGTATCTTTTTCCATTCCTTTCTCGTGCTCTGTATGAATTTATTGTAGGGTAGAAGTCCTTCACATTCCTTTTGTTCTTTCCTTTTCACCAAGTCTAAATGCACTTGACAAGATTCCCCACTCTGAAGGTGTCTTGCAAAATATCCCTACAGGAGTTTTGTCCAAACCTTGTCTTGGCAGCAGTTTCTGCTCTGCTTGCCTGTCAACTGATATCTTTGTTCAAATACTCAAATGACACCAAGCTGCCGAGTTCTGCCAAGAGTTCCTCTAAGTTATGTTGTCATGTTTTTATTTAACATCTCTGATTGACTCTTGGAAGGATATTTTTATCTACTCTGATGCCCACAGTAAGCAGATCCGTGCTAAGCCCCAGAAAAGCAGGCCTTAAAGAAGCCACTGGTCTAGAAGAACTCGGCTGCCCTTCAGAGTAGGATATGCACCCAAATGCCCTCAGGGACTTTTCTAACAAGATAGTCACCCTGTCTTGTCTGAGCTTTAGAGTTTCAGAGCTGAACTTGATGAAGAATGACGGCTCTTAGTCACGGCAGACTCTGGAACTAATAAACTTCTCTTAGATGATGGACTGAAAACCTGCTGCATACAATCCATGATTTTGTGGTACTAGATATAATACACTTTTCCAAAAGTATTTGTCCTCTAAATACCTGTGTCTCTTTTTTTTTTTTTCTCCAATCATTTATTCATATTGAAAGTAGATTTTGAACCATATAAACAAAGGGTTGTATTATCAGGATTAATATAATCAGTGTTAAAGTACTAGCAACTTAGTAATCACCAGAAGCAACAAAAATGCTTGATTGTGCGGCCACAGAAAGTCACAACAAAATGCATAAGTTTTAACAGGAATACACTTGTGGTCCTAACATTTTTAATACTTTAGCTTTCAATCTCTGAAGCATTTCCTTTTAATAACACCCTGCAAGTTTAAGCGTCTGTAAAGTTCACGCCATTATCTAGTTGAAGAGTTTAAACTATTGCTAACAGCTTAGTCTTACAAGTAACTGGCTGAGTGTTCAGCTGAAGTAATTCAGATGGCTTTTTCTAGTGGCCTTCCCTTTTTATGTCCACCTTTGGTAGCTCTACCAGTTAATTTTCTTTCCTCACTGCAAGATGAAAAAGAATGTTCATTCATGGCTTCTTTGATTCTCTTTATTCAGAATATTTGTGTCATTTCATTTTGAGGACAAAGTGGAAGCAAACTGTAAGCTTTGAAACTATATTTGATTGTCATAAGGCACAGATAAGAAACCATGCTCCTGTTTCAATCATAGACTGAAATAAAAAATACAGAATTAAGTTCTAATCAATTAACATCATTAAGTCATTGACTGTAGATCACTGTCAGAGAATGGAAACATGGGGCACTCATCTAAGGCATTTTATAAACATTATTCAAAATAGTATCTGATAAATAGCTATAAACATTAAATATACCACAAATCCTGAAAGACAGACAGGACATCTTATCTCTTAATAAAGGACAGATATAATCACAGACTGGTTTGGTTTGGAAGGGACCTGAAGATCATCCATTTCACACGCCCCTGCCATGGGCAGGGACACTCTTCACTAGGCCAGGCTGCTCAGTGCCCCATCCAACCTGGCCTTGAACACTTCCATAGATGGGGCATTCACAACTTCTCGAGGAAACCATTAACAGCATCTTACAAACCTCATAGTAAAGAATTTCTCCCCAGTATCTAATCTAATCTTCCCTCTGTCAGTTTAAGGCCATTTTCCATTAGCCCATCACTACATGGCCTTGTGAAAATTCCCCCTCCAACCTTCTTGTAGACCCCGTGTAGGTACTGGAAGGTGCTAAACCTGGTGCTGTTCTGCAGGGTGACCAGCCCCAATTCTCTCAGCCTGTCTTCATAGGAGAGGTGCTCCAGCTCCTGAGCATCAATTAGGAAACCTGTTCTTAATGTTGTCAGATGCCTGTTCCAGTTTCTAGAATGTATTTTTCAAGGCTTTCAGTGTTTTTCTGTAAATTAAGGCTAATAGTGTGTTAGTGTCAGAGGGAGAGCCTGAGCAAGCACAAAGATAGAGAGATCGCACACATGCACACAAAAACTGCTGGAAGCCATTGCCCACAGGCTTGAGCTATAACAATGGAAACAATGGTACAATAAAAACCTGTAGCTATTTAAAAGAATATCTATGAGGGTTCTGTTTTAACAATAATTCAACATGTTTGCCAATATCGACATCACTGGGGAATTCAATTCTTTCCAGGTATAGGACCAAAGGAAAAAAGGCATTGTAATGCAGCACTCTGCATAAAGCCAGAGAGATGCTTTCTTTCCAAATTACAGGAGAATTTGCTTCCTGACTTTGTTTTGGCGCTGAGTACTAAATAGGATGCTTGGATACCATCCTTTTTAAGGAAAAGGAAGAACCTATAATGGTAGACAAGAGGATTCATACTGAATGCTAAGTACTTTGTAAACATCAGAAATACTACTAATGTTTAATGACAAAATAGACAAAAGTCTAAATAAAAATCTGTTAATGCATTATCACCTAGCCACTTCAGGCTTGGTTTAACTTTATTGAGTGTCAGAACTTTACCTGAAGGAATTGCACATAGTTCCACTGAGTTAGCTGGAACTGGCTGAAGTTTCATGGGCTATAGCAAAGAAGCAAGCGAAAACATATAATATTTATAACTGTAATGCCTGGCATGATGATAATAATTTTGTTTCTGTCTGATGTAGAGTGATATTATAATTTGATGTATAATTAGTCAAAAAGGAGGACTAGGGAAAAAGAAAACTTTATAAATCCATTTCCACTCCTACTGCCATAGACAGAACTTGATACTGCAAATTAAAAGTAGATTGTAAAACAACTAGATAAAGTAATGTAGTTCTGTTTGACTCATTAATGCAATACTGCATTGTGAATCTAGCCATAAAGAATGCTCATGCTGTGACTTAGTCAACTTCAGGCAAATGAAAAGCTTCAGAAATAGCATAAAACAGGATTAGATGCTTTCACCAACAGACCTACAGGTTCTTTTTGTTACTGCTATACTGGTAGAATCAGTGATGGCTACTCATTATGCCCTGACCTAGTGTTAGCTCCAGCTCAGCTTGGCCTTAGAGATCTCATCCCTTAGCAGTGCTTTTTTAGCATCTTCCCTTTGGCAGCTGTTCTTGCTTTCTCTTCCTATATGCCCTCTTTTTACATTTAGAATCCATAGCTGGCTATCTGTTGTTGACAATAGTCTGATTGATTTTGAACAGAAGGTTGGACTAGTTGACCCTCAAAAGTCTTTTCCAAACAATATTTCCATGATTTTTTGAATACTTTCTTCACTAATTATTGATTTCTATTAAATGTTATGTTACTAACAGTACATATAAAATTTGGCATTTAGTGCACCAAAATAGTCAATATTAGTTTTGGAAGCCCCAGGATACTGCTCCCATTGCATAATCAATGGTCATTATCTCAGGGAAAAAAAAAAAAACACAACTATTTTCACAAAAACTTTGGTGTTTATACTGAACCATCGTAATTTAAATGAAAATATTTTCTTTAAAGAGCTATTACCATGGTGGTTGTTAGTACCTTAAGAAAGACAATCATTTCAGGTCCTAAATGTTGGTTGTTGACTGCTCTCACTTGATGATACACATAGATGTTTTATGAGTTATAGAGACAGGCAAAAAGATGTTTTATCATTTCCACATCAGGTGAAAGTAAACAGACAAAATCACTTTATTTTGCCACAAAGGGTTCAGTTCCTTTAAATTTCATCACAATAATTTACACCTGTTCAGAGAGTATGCAGTTTGTTGCCAAACTGGACTGGTTTCATTTAACACCTAATTTCATTCTGCATAAGTGCAAATTAACACACGAGGTGCAAACCAGTGGAGAATTAGGATTCAAGGCAGAAAATTATTGTCTGGTGATTAGAATTTCATAGTACACTTCTAGAATGGAAGGTCATCTGAGGCAATTCCTGGAGTACAACTAAGTGCTTATAAAGATATTTGAAACTCTAGTTCTGTAACCTGGGAAGAGAATGGAGGTTTGGGGTTTTTTTTCCTTCTGCAACCTGGGCCAGGAAAATGAGCTACACAAACAATGAATGAAGATAACAGCAAAAAGAAATCCTTGACTTACGGAAACATCCAGTCACCAGTATTCGTAAGGAATAAGGAAGCTTTCTCTTGGGAAGACTAAATTGGCACAAGGCTTCTCAATAATTTTGGCCTTCTTTAAAGTATCAAAAGAAATTATAAAGTCCCTAGGAAAAAAAAAAAGGTGTCATGCAAATTTGCTGCAAGCACAGTGTGAGCCCCAGCAGGCAGATTCCAAGGCAACAGGGTGATAAAGGACTTGACAGCAAGCTTAAAAGCTGGAAGGAAGAGCCTGTAGGATGTTGAACCACAGCTGAAGAGCTAACCTTCAGCTGGATTGATTTAAAGACATCACAGCCTCAGAAAAAGTGAAGGTCTTTCCTTAAAGGGAAAGAACATTTGATATAGTCTAGAAGGAAGCACAAAGAAACAGAATAGATAATGAATAGCTGGCATGTGTAATCATCAGTCCAGGAAAAAGCTAAGTGGACATAAAATTAATTTTCAGTGTCCACACTAACAGGGGACATTATATGCTTTGGTATGCAACACTTAACTTGGGTGCCTAAACTCAGAAGTTTTCTATGTAGAAACATAAAGGCTTCCAGGACTGTAACACCCAAGCATTAATTTCCTTTGTGCCCCCCTGCAAAGGAAACACAAAGTTGTCCCTTTAACCCTACCTCTACTTCAAGAGGCATTCACCTGACATCACTTGGGTTTTTCTAGCTGACAAAATGAAACTGGCCTCTAGTGGCAACACCCTGACAGCAATAACCTCCAGGATTTTTGGTATCGATGTCTTTGTTGCCAGAATTTCACTCATTCATCCCACAATAACCTGTAAACGTTAGTTGTTGCTTCCACAACAGGAGAGTTAGCACACATGGAGGAATGCAAGATTGTGCTGATATATCCGTGTTAAATCAGGTTCCAAATGTGATAGTGATGAATCACTGCATTGTTCTGCTTTGAGCAACTTACTCTGCTTTATCAGCAAAGCAACTAGCCTAAAAACATTGATCTTCTAAAGTTATGTTGCTTTAGAGATCTAAGCAAGTGCATGGTACTGCATTGTGCCATGTCAGCCCTTGCCAGCAGCTGAACTTATGTGAAAGTGTGGAGGTCAGTCTTGGAGGCTGACTTCTCTGGTTTGGAACAAAATATAAGGGAGAACTGATTGCTGAACACATACCTGAAATGACTGAGGAGAAAAAAAGGAATTGAAATGGGGAAATTACAAGAGTTTGTATCTCGGTGATGTTTGTACCTGTGAATCGCTGCAGCTGAGTGGCAATGGATGGGGAGATTTTAGACTCTTTGCTATGTCCCCATCATTTATCACCAGTTTCATATTGTACAGGACCAAGCAAAGAGAAAGCCTGTACAATCTAATTTTACTGCAAATGAAGCTTAAATTTTGAATGGCTATTTTTGCTTTTTTGTGGTTTTAGTTTATCTTTTATATGAGTGTAAAAAATATGACTGTATCCAGAAAACTACCCTGGAGGAAAGAGTGAGCTTTTGACTCTAAAATTCAGCACCTAGACAATCTTAAATGGCCCGTATCTTTTTAACCCTGAAGTTCAATGCTTTGAGATTTTTGGACTTTGAGCAATACAAAAAACAAACAAACAAACAAACACACAGCCTGTTACTAATGATTATAAAGAGTGAAGTCTCAGTATATTATTTTGACTGTATGCTAGATACTGGTTTTGTCTAATACTTCAGTTTCAAGAGTCAGTTCTTAGAGAAAAATAATATTGTTTCAATTTTTCTAATTACTACAGTATTTAAGTAACCTCTGGCATAAAAATAACAAAAGATATTACAAAGGATACTTTTTCCTCCCTGGACAATAAACACTGACATTGCATGCACTGCTCATTTCAGGTGGGTACAAATAATTCACAGGAGTAGGTCAGGGACTAGAAGCAATCATACAGTGTTGATGGTGAAAATGTTCACAAAATCATGTCATTACATTAGCTCTCCAACAGCTTCTCTGGAACTAATGCACATGTAGGCTGATAATTTCTACATAAGAGATACTGCACTTCATCTTAATAATTATAGTTTGCAGTGTGAGTCCCCTGTCAGGGGAAGCGAACAATTGAATAAATAGTGCAAAATTCTTCATATCTCTGTCACAGAAAAGCAAAAGATAGTGCAAAATATAACTCAATATAGGGTAGACATGAAACAGACCATCTTTAAGAAAGAACCTTAAAATTTACAACAAGTGTCATGATAAAAAGCAAAAGAAATTAAGACTTTATGGTGACAGATGCATGGCAAGTATTTTAAGTTTGTAATATGTAAATGTGAACAAAATTATCACTTCCTCGAAGTAAATTGCAGTGTCATAATTGCAAATCATAATTACAGGTCAGATCCTGCGGCTCAGACATCCAGCTTTTTGCATAACAAGAGTTGTGTTTATATATTTTAAGTATCAAAAGCAGATGATCCTCTCCCTATAGTCTTCTTTTAATTCTCACATCTCTTGCTGTTTTAATTTATAGGGATTTCAAGATATCCTTAATTTGTTCTATTTTTTCATTGTTTTAATCCTACAAATGGACACTGATTTAGATGTCTCAATTTGTGTATCTTCCAGTAAGATCCTGGAACCACATCTGCCTTCTGCTTATAACAGTTTATATTCACTAGTTCCTTTCCTGTATTCTTAATACATATGAAACATCCACTTTGGACATTGGGCACCCAACTTACCAGCTGTTTTGGTGGTGGTGGTTTAGATTTTTTTTTTTTTTTTAACATCGACCAAGTAGAACAAATTGAAAATTCCATTAGGACACCTGAAGTCCTAGAAAGCATTGCAAGTGGCCTTTTGTATTCTCTTTTATACTGTTATCATAATTTATATCTGACCTGGTTTGGATGTAGCAGTATGTCATGCCAAGCATTTATATCTGGATTTGATATTAAGAGATTGAATTAAAAATAAACCCCTAAGATACTTTACATGCATTTCATTTCACTTTGTTATTACTGCCATCTAGTGATACAATACTCAAAATTTTCCATCTAGAAATTATATTTCATTAGATGTATTTGGAAATGTGCAGGATATATTCTGAAATCTATGCTTCATTTACTGGTATGCAATGACATATATATTTAGTTTTGAAAGTTGATATTTTTAATGTCTTCCCTATAAGCATGGACTTGAAGATCCAGATAGGAAGAAACTTTTCAGAGCTATAGAAGTAGCTTACAATGTATTCAACTTCTCTTCTGGCAAACTTCCCTTGAAATTACCATATTATTTATTACTGCCATGGTTGTTAATAAATTACTCTTCATTATTGATATTATTAAAAATTATTAAAATAATTAGGTCAATAAAGGGAGTTAATCTCTACCTCTTTTCAAAAAACATGAAGTGTCCCATCTCTGTTAACTTTTTCTTCACAGGTTGATGTATATGTCTCTCCAAGTACTTTCACAGTCCTCTAGGGCATGTTTTTATACTCATTTAGATATCTTTCCTTGGTATTTCCCCTACCTTGGACATTCTAAAGACTCTTGACATAGTTTAAATTTAGTAATGTTTGGGTCCTTTATTCTAGCAGAAATTTGTATAATAAACACTTTGACTATTGTTATCATTGTGAGCTGATGATGAATGTTTTAATATTTCCAATTACCAAATGTCTGCTTGTATTTTCCTGTTCTTGATATTAAAACAGTCAGGTATGTTTAATTCTGATTTTGGACTTAACTCTCTGTACAAAATAATACCTGATAATTTAGCAGAAAGGTAATCCTGCTGTCTCATATAGCAGCCACCTCGGCTCTAGATGACTTAATTAAAATCATCTCCAAAACCCCAGACAGCTTCATTCTTAGATTTTCATCTTTTTGATCCTAGATAAATCTCATTGTAACAATACAATCAGACAAATGGACCTCTGATACTATTAACTATGCAAATTGGAAAGAAGAAAATGCATGCCAGACAGTGTATTCTGTACAGTGGATTTTCATTCTTTCTGGAAAATTCAGATTTAGATACTATTAATAAATATGCACTCTACCATATTACAGTCAGATATTCAAAACACGTATTTCTAATCCCTCAAGTAAACTGAAAGAAAATGCTGCTTCTGAAATCAGAGGTGTATTAGCATTGTTTATTAAATACACAGATTATGCTATTTAGAAAAGCTATGGCTTCCTGCTTCAGCTAGATCATTGTCAAATTAACTAAGTTGATGGACTACTAGCAATTCTAATTTACACTATTTTATGGGCCACCAAATTAAACAGCATATCTAATGCAAGAGATGACTTCGAGTGATGGAAAAGCATGCATTACAAATTATGTTTTTAAGAAGCTATCTACTAGTGTCAGAAATCAAACTTGGGATAGAAAGCAGAAACCATGCTCAGACTGAGAATTCTGTAACTTGCCAGAGCTAGCAAAGTGGATCAGACAAGTGTTTTCAAATCAGTGTGTTACCTAGAACTAGACCAGGAAATATCAATGCTCAGTGTTTAACTTTGAAATGAAATAATAACGATTTGGGGGTTTTTTTCTGAAAACTGTTGGGCTGTTGCAAAAACTAACAGCATGGGATTAAGTTTAACATTAGATCTTGAACTGATCTACTGGTTCATCACGACCAAAAGGGGGGGATCTTGTTCCTCCTCCTTCAGGCTATAAGCACTATTCTTTCTCCTCCTTTCACATTCTGGCTTTCCCACACATCATGCCCTGAACCGAGCCAATTAAACCTGCTGAACCAGAAGGAAACGAACCTAACAGAAGAGGGAATATGAATCGTTTGTCTATGATTTAAATACTTGAATCAATTTATCTCACAATCAGTGAGGTGCTAGAGTTGGAGTGAGGGAAAAGGTGGAATCATGCAGTTGGGCATAGTTGAAGAACAGTTTGCCTAATCTCACAAAAACAAGCTGTTAGATTACACTAGTCATGAAGTGCAACTTTGTCCTCAAACTGTGCCTCCAAATCCTCCATCTCCAAGTCATCTACACAGTGTTGCTCCCTCCTACGCCCCAGTTCTGATGCTTGTTCAACCAGTGTACTGTCATGAATAAAAGACATTAATTTTTTCATTGTCACTGACATACTTTACTGGCTTAGAGTGCTTCAAAAAAAAAAAAAAAAAAAGAGGCACTTGAAGAAGCCAGGCTAGCTGACACAAATCCTACAGGTTTAGTTTGCCACTAAATTGCTGTCTCAGAATTAGGAAAAGCTTTTTTATCCTCATAAGTAAGATAAATTAATTCCACACAGTATTCTCATTTTTCATTCCATTTCTTTCTTCATATGCGGACAGAATAACAGAAAAGAGCTGCTGAAAGATAGAACTGGGGCAACATTTGGAAAAAAGACAACTAGAAGGTAAGTGGGGAATATTAGCCCACCCCACTCCTAATCTTTACTGCAACTGGGAAATTATCTGAGGCTCACAGCTTGATTTTTTCAATAGCAGACTTCAGCAGCATATAAAATTATTTCATTCAAATGATAATTGAAGAAACTTAGCTGAAAAAGATTATTGTATTGTGATTAATTGAAAAACCAAGACTGAGCTAAATGTCAAGTTTAAAAATAGTATAATCTCATTAAACTGATTCATTATTTGCTGTAATAAAGGCAACTCTATTATAACTAAGGCTCTATAAAGACAATATGCCATAAATTATAAAATAACAACCTATGTAATTATAAAATTCAGCAATAATGTACCCACTATAAGCACAGTCTTTATAATATCTCATGAAAATGAATTAGAAACACAGTAACAACTTTACCTTATCACAGTCAGCTATGTATCTTCATATACTGAAAAATTAGTAACACAGGGTATATGGATTTTTTTTTTTTAAGCAAACATCTACATAACAAAAGGAGAAAGGATTAAATGTGAGTTTTGATCCAGTTTGGAATTAAAAGGTGCAAAGATAAAAGACAGGTGAAGTCATGTCTGCTTTTTTCAGCTGATTAATTGTAACACTTAGGAAAAGTTTTGAGCTTGCAACTTTAGAGCTGCAGTTTGACTCTTCAGCTACAAAGTTCAGGCCATGCAGCAATCAGTTACTGTACTAGCCCAGAAAAACATGAGCCTGCAGCGAACATTTCTAGGTCAGTTCACAGTTCAGCCTCCTTCAAACCCTTAGCAGTTCTCACTGCTCTGTTGAAAATAATTTGGCTAACTCAGTTGTTGGCTAACTCAAACAATCTCAACACGGACCCTTTTGCTCCTCCAGATGTGGTTCAGTGGTAGAGCCCTATCACACAAAATGCATCAACTAACACAACTCTCCACAGATCAACTTCCAGGTGGAACAGCTGTAATGTGGTCTCTCAGTGCAGCTTTCCACTCAGAGCAGGCTCAGCTTTGAGCTCAGATGAAATTAACTGGAGCTTTGTCCATTTAGTTATTGAAAAACATGCAAGGACAGACTGCCCAAGTTGTCTGTGCAACCTGCTCCTCTGTCAAAGCAAACCTGTCCTGAAACAGGATGATTGAACTGTTTCCTTTGTACGGCCAGACACTGTTGGGCAGCAAAAATGCCGAAGGACTATGGTGAATTGGTCTATAAAAGATCCTGATTTCTGGCAAAAACTAAAGTGAAATAAATTGAACAGCTGATGTATGCTCAGCAGAGCAGCTTCTTTCTGTCTTACAGTGGCCATGAGGGACAGAAGAGAAGCATCCCCTTATAATGCTCTTTGAAATACTGATCATTTCTTTGTCTATATTCCTCAGAGTCAGGTCACCCAAAAAGCAGGGGCTTTTTCTTGCTTTTTTTTTTTTTTCCTCTGATCTACTGTTCCTTGATGAGAGATGAACTAAGAAATTCTGGACAGCTGCTAGTTCAGCTAACATTCATAAAGGTGGGTTTCTCTTAAAATTCAGTTGGCTGTACATCTAAATGAAAAAAGGCTGAAAACAGCAGGTCATAATTATTTCAGTGAGCAAGGTCATCTGGCAGACTGCCTGAAAAAAAAGTCTGGAAAAAAGTATGAAATGGCAGGATCAAGATATTAAAACACTGAACTGAATGATGAAATCACTACCTGTATACACAAATGCTTGTGCCCAACACTGGAAAGCAGATTCAGGCCCAAATACAAATCAGATCAAAGCATTCAGAGAATATTCTATCCATATTTAAGTAAGTTCCTATATAAATAATTGTTTTAAAAGAGCTATATATTATCACCTTCCATAAGTGTCTATTTTATCCTCTTAGGCAGTAATGAAAATAAATGAATATTCAGAATTAATCCTTAATTTTTTCAGAAGTAATAATTTCATTTTTCTTAGAAAAAAAATACATAAGGCAATAGCCAGAAAGAGACCATCAAATTTTTGATTATTTAAAGAGGACTAAATACTGAAGTCCTTGTGCTTTCAATGAAAAGCAATCTACTGCAAAAAGAGAAAAACAAGTTTTATACTGAAAAGTTTGGAACTAAATATTGATACTGGTTTGTATTTCTGTGTTTGCAGCTACCAGAGGTCAAGTGGGATGCACATGTTTTTGCTTTAACTCAGCTGCAGAGGAGCTGTTTGGTCTTTGGTCTCAAAGAGCGATACAAAGTATTTTTATTTGGAGAAAATACTAGATAACAGAGAGTTACCTCATGCCTCAGGAATAGCCTAACAAGAACTAATGATGAGAAACTGAGAAAAGAGAAATGCAAGGTGATTAACAGTGACACAGAGGAGAGAGGCATTACCAAGAAAAATAAGGGTGCCATCTTTTGACATTTCAGTAAAAATAAGGTAATCTTTTTTAAATACAAACTGGTAAAACAAAATTAATAGGCTCAACAGCAGAGGTAACGAGGTAAAATTAAGACTATAAGTGACCACCTCATGTAACATGTCCTAAAGCTTCTAGTTGTCTCCAGTTCCATGAATTCAAGTTCATTTGCAATGTTTTGCTTCAAAACAAAAATCGTACTTTATAAGTTTCAGAACCCTCTCCAGTGTAATCATAATCAGGGAGAGGGAGTCAAAACGGTATTAAGCCAGATCTTAACTGAGGGTGAAAAGCAGATTAACTGCAAGAGGTATATTTTTTAAGGCTTAACATCTGCACAGAAAGTTCATTCTAACAAGAAGATACAGATCTATACACTACATTGTCTGGTAAGATGCATTTCCTGGCTATAAATTGGAAAATGAAAATGCTGGTATTCCAATTTAAATGAACGATTTTAAAATGGTAATTTTGGTAATTTTTGTGTAGTCCTGTACCTCACCTGATTTCAGAGTCTGATTTTATAAGTATTTTGCAATCACCTGGGAGGAAGAGCATAAAATAAATGGCTTTTGAGATTCCTTATGAGAATGTTTTCAATGTAAAAAGCCCTTGGTGGGGGGGGAGAGGGAGGGGGGTAAAGAAAAAAAAAAAAAAGGGAAACTTTTCACCACCAAAAGAAAAAGGTCAGTGTTATCAAAGTTCTGGTTTATATATTTTTTTATAAGCTTCAAATTCTTGTTCTTATTGGAGCATTTTTAAAGAAATACATGAATACAAGTATATACTAAAAAAGGAATTTAATTTTCTGTGAATAAAACTTTTTCAAACAAACTGGGTAAAAACTTAGGGAGAAAAAAAAAAGAAAGAATTACACGAAATACTGAAAGGCCTTTAAACCATGCATAGACTGAAAAAAAAGTCTTAAATTCAGGAAACCATTTTTAACAGTTACTCTGTCTTCATTTTTCTAGACAAAATAGTGTTCACTGTTTTTCTGTTTATGACACACATCACCTCGCATAAAGGGAGTTCAGAACTTGGCATAAAGGGTTAAGATTTGAAAACACTGTTAAAGAGTGAATGCTTACTGCACAGAAAGAAAATATTTTTTTTCTTTTTCCTGTTTATCAGTCTCTCTCAAAACAAAATTGTTGCAGATGGTACAGAGGCTGCTTAGAGATATTTGCAGCTAGAGATACTGCTAGACATGGATTACATTTATTCACAAACTGGAATAGTTTTCCTGTTTTCTTTGTTTTAGGAGCTCACAATTCTGCTACAAAGAAGTCTGTCACAATTCAGCTAATGATAGAAGAATAGACTGTTGTGCAAACCTGCACTGGATGAATTTTTTGGGAGAGATGAGCCATTACCCAGTACCACACATGGGAACCCCTCAAAGCAAAACTAGAAGTTGTCTGTCCATATAGCTACTGAAGTATCATGAGAACCTTATGTTCAGGTGCATGAGACATGTAGCGAAATCTTGACCTCATTAGATCTACCAGAAAAACATTTTTTTTACTTCAATAGAGGCATAACCTTTTCCTGTTGTCCATCCATTTCCATCGGTCTTTAGTACATAACCACTTTATTTCACATACACTGTATAAAGTGATCAAATTTACACATGTATCAAGCCAGTTTTTGTCTTGTCAAAAGGGAAAATTGAGGAAAATATTTAAATGGGATTATAATTTTCTGTGATTCTTCAGCAAGCCAAGACAAAGCCTTGAAAACCTGAATAGAGTAAATTTTGGATGTCATGCCACTGTAGTAGTCATGCTGATACAAAGGGACAGAATATATGTCTAAAAGCTTCAGGAAAGTTAAAATCCTTATGAAATGCATTTACTCTTATGCAGTAAATAGTAATAATTTTCCTTCTTTAACTTCACATCTCAGTCCGCTTCATGATAATATAAAGTAACCTCTAGTTAGTCTAATATTCCCTTGGTTAAATATAAGATCCAGTCATTTTCACTTTTCTTTATGTTGCCCTTTCCTCTCTGACTACTTGCACACTCTTTACTATGATTCTTTTCTAGTAAAGGCTATTTAAATCATAGAATCATAGAACAGTTTTAACTGGAAGGAGTTTTTTAAAGGCCTTCTGGTCCACAGGCCCTGCAATGAGATCTTCAACCAGATCAGGTTTTTCAGTCCCATCGGACCTGACTTTGAATGTTTCCAGGGATGGGACATCCCCCAAGTCTCTGGGCAACCTGTGCCAGTGATTTAACACCTTCATTGTAAAATACTTATTTCTCATATCTAGTCTAAAATGACCTTCCTTCAATTTAAAATCATTACTCCTGGCCATATCACAACAGGCCCAGCTACAGAGTTTGTCCCCATCTTTGTTGTAGGCCTCCTTTTCTGAATCACAGAATCAACTAGGTTGGAAAAGACCTCTGAGATCATTGAGTCCTACCTTTGACCTAAAATCACCTTGCCTACTAGACCATGGCACTAAGAGCCACATCCAGTCTCTTCTTAAATACCTCCAGGCACGGTGATTCCACCACCTCACTGGGCAGCCCATTGCAATGCCCAGTCACTCTCTCTTGTAAAAAACTTCTTCCTAATGTCCAACCTAAACCTCCTTTTGGTGCAGCTTAAGACTGTGCTGTCTTGTCCTATAGCTGGTTGCCTGAGAGAAAAGACTGACCCCTACCTGGCTACAACCTTCTTTCAGGTAGCTGTAGAGAGCAATAAGGTCTCCCCTGAGCCTCCTCTTCTCCAGGCTGAACAGTCTCAGGTCCCTCAGCTCTTCCTCATAGAACTTGTGCTCAAGTCCTTTCACCAGACTCATTGCCCTTCTCTGGACATGCTCAGGCACCTCAATGTCCTTCCTAAACTAAGGGGCCCAGAACTGGACACAGCACTCACCAGTGCCAAACACAGGGGGACAATCACTTCCTTAGTCCTGCTGACCACACTATTCCTGATACAGACCAGGATGCCCTTGGACTTTTTGGCCACCTGGGCACACTGCTGGCTCATGTTCAATTTCCTGTCAATCAGACCCCGCAGGTCCCTTTCCACCTGGCCACTATCCAGCCACTCTGTCCCCAGCCTGTGGAGCTTCAGGGGGTTGTTGTGGCCAAAGTGTTGAACCCATCATAGCATTGGATTCAGCACACCTATCTGGCCTGTCCAGGTCTCTCTGCAGAACCCTCCTACCCTCCAGCAGATTGACACTCCCCCCAAACTTGATGTCATCTGTAAATTTGCTAATGGTGGACTCAATCTCCTCATCCAGATCATCAATAAAGATATTAAACAGGATTGGGCCTATCACTTACCCCTGGGGGACACCACTAGTGATCGGCCACCAGCTGGATGCAGGACCATTCACCACTATTCTCTGGGCCTGGCCATCCAGCCAGCACTTAACCCAGTGCAGAGTGCCCCTGTCCAAGCCATGGGCTGCAGCTTTTCCAGGAGTATGCTGTGCGAGATGGTGTCAAAAGCTTTGCTGGAGTTGAGGCAGACACATCCACAGCCTTCCCCTCATCCACTAGGTGATCCATCTGGTCATAAAAAAGAGATCGGATTGGCCAGGCAGGACCTGCCCCTCCTAAATCCATGCTGGTTGGGTCTGATCCCACAGTCTGTAGTTTCCTGATCTTCCTTCCGGCCATTCTTGTGTATGGGTATCACACTGGCCATCTTCCAATGATCTGGGACCTTCCCAGTGAGCCAGGACTGTTGATAAATGATGGAGAGCAGCTTAGCAAGCTCTTTCACCAGCTCCCTCATCACTTTAAAATGGATCCCATCTGGTCCCATCGACTTGTGAGGATCCCAGTGGCTCAGCAGGGCACTAACTTCTTCCTCAGGGATGGTGGGGGTGCTATTCAGCTCCCGGGCCCTGCCTACCAGCTAAGGAGGCCACTTGTCTTGAATAGGGCCTGTCTTATTGTTGAAAACTGAGATAAAGAAGGTGTTAAGTACTTTGGCCTTTTCCTCTTCTTTGGTAACTCTGTTCCCTGCCCCCACCTGTGTGGAATGAAGGTTTTCCTTGCCCCTCCTATTGCTATTGAAAGACTGCAAGATTTCCCCAGTGCCTTTTCTTCTCCAGGCTGAACAATTCCAAGTCTGTCAGTCATTCCTCATAGGAGAGATGTTCCAGGCCTCTAATCATCTCTGTGGCCTCCTCTGGACTTGCTTCAACAGATCCACATCCTTCCTATGCTGGGGGTCTCAGGGCTGGTTGCAGCACTCCAGGTAGGGTCTCACTAGAGGAACAGAGCCCTCTCCCTTGATCTGCTGCCCATGCTGCTTTGGATGCAGCTCAGGATACAACTGACTTTCTGGGCTATGAGTGCACATTGCTGGGTCATGTCCAGCCTCTCATCCACCAGCTCCCCCAAGTCCTTCTCGGCAGGGCTGCTCTTGATCTGTTCAGCCCCCAGCCTGCGTTCATGCCGGGGCTTGCCCCAACCCAGTTGCAGCACCTTGCACTTGGTCTTGTCAAACCTCATGAGATTCCCACAAGGCCCCTTCTCAAGCTTGTCCAGGCCCCTCTGGATGGCATGCATCTTTCAGGTGTGTCAACCACACCACTGAGCTTGGTGTCATCTGCAAACTCGCTGAGGGTGCACTCAATCCTTTCATCTATGTCATTAATGAAGATATTAAATAACACTGGTCCCAGTATGGACCCCTGAGGCACACAACTTGTCATGGCTGTCCATTGGGATGCTGAGACATTGATCACTACCCTCTGGATGTGACAGTTCACCAATTTCTTACCCAACAGTCCACCTGTCAAATCCATCACACTCTAATTTAGAGAGAAATATGTTGTGGGGACCATGTCAAAGGCTTTACAGAAGTCAGGATAAATTGCTTTACAGGAGTCAGGGTAATATACATCTGTAGCCTTTCCTTTGTCCACTGATATTGTCACTCCACCATAGAAGGCCACTAGGTTGGTCAGGCATGACTTGGCCTTGGTGAAGCTGTGCTGGCTGTCCCAACTCACCTCCCTGTCCTCCATGTGCCTTAGCACAGTTTCAGGGAGGATCTGTTTCATGATCTTCCCAGGCAGAGAGGTGAGGCTGACAGGTCAGTTTTTCCCACAATCCTCCTTTCTACCCTTTTTAAAGATGTGCAGTGTTTCCCTTTTTCCCAGTCACCTGGAACTTCTCTTGACTATGATGATCTATCAAATATTGAAGTGGCTTGGCAATTACATCAGCCAAATCTGTCAAGACTCTGGGATGCATCTCACTGGGTCCCACAGACATGTACATTCAGGTTTCTTAGGTGGCCATGAACTTCATCTTTACTTACAGTGGGAAACCCTTTGCTCCCCCAGTCCCCATCCTGCTGTCCGTCCACTAGAGAGGTGTGGGAAGAGAGGTTGTCACTGAAGACTGAGCCAATTCAGGGATGAAATTTAGCTAGTACTTGTTAAAATTCACTGTTCTGAAAGCAGAAGTGCAATGCTTCATGGCTTGTTTTGGTTTTAGTGTAACAATTATCCCATGACACGAGTATTGCATAACCTTATTTAAACTAAGATCTGAAAACACATAACAAAAGCACCAAAATGAGGTCATAGAGCACACTATTTCAGAAAGAACAGACATTAAAAAAATAATGTTCTTAAAAAACAGGCTAGTAGACTATCTATCACAACCCCCAAATATTAACAAGCAGTCTACAGCAAATATATCCAAGTTAGTATACCCTAAAGACCTAAGCATCATATTAACAAAACTTCATGTCCTGAAACATAAATTCTAATCATCACAAAGGGAATGTGTGTTTGAGAGCTTTTCAGCAGGTTTCAGCTACAGGTAGGAAAAAGATCTTCAAATATATGGAACAAGTCTGAATTTTATTTTTATTCTTCTTCATTTTTAAAATTCTGCTGACTATCTGAAACTGAGCCTGAAGCAAGAATTTTAAGTCTGACTGAGGCTGCAATTTTGACATGTTGAAATTAGATGCCTGAATTAAACTTGGCTTTTGAGAATACAAGGTGAAAAATACAAAAATCGAACAAATCCTTCTATCAGACTACAGAAAATTTGAATACATTGTATTTATACTCAAAAATTTTAGAACAAATAAGTCTGCTGAAATATTACTTTAAAAACACAGTAAATAAAATGTAACTGCCCATAATCGGTTAAAAACTGTTGACCTCTTCATATCCATAACTTCAACATTGTGTCATGCTGTTTTCACAAGAATGCTCTCCAAACAGTGTTCAAGGTTAATTTTGCTCTTACTCCCTCTGGCAGGGTAAGAAGATAATTCTGTCTCCTTGGTAATTTCTTTCCCAGCTTCTTTGATATCTGTAACTTGTACCAACCCTAAATGAAGTTTTCATATTTTGTCAAGGCTGCTGTTTGAATTTGTCTGTCTGTTGTATTTCTAAAGGTAATATTGATACTTCAAAGGATGTAGAAAAAAACATTGTCTGCTTCTTGTTAGTGAGATTGCTGAGAACGTTTTATGCCATTAGTGACAACATTGTAGAACAAGCTGCTGTGTTTCTCCATTTGTCTTTCAGAGTAATTAAAATTGAAGAAGTTTTACTTGAATCCGATCAAATATATTTGCCCCTGTGGCTTTATAACAGATTAGGGAAAAACATAAATCTCTTTCTCACAGTGTCAAACATTAAGATATAAATTAAGTAAAGTTTTACTTTTCAGATCCCATCCATCAAAAAGTGTATCATTCCTTGTATTACATTACTAATTCTACTGAAATAAGACTATTCTTCTTATTATTCTAAATATAAGCATGTAAATTTGCTTAATTTTGGGGATGTGATGCTTTTGGATACAGTCAGCTCAGTTGTTAACAAAATTAACAGATTCAAACTTAAACTAAGGACTAGACATACCAGCAGTACTATCTGTTCAGAAATCCCTTTTATTAATGCACATTTTTCAAGTTAGAACTCGTTCCTAAATACTAAAATAGGAACTTTTGTTCAATGAACAGCACAAAAACTTTAGGGCCTGCTACTGTGAGTCAACATAATTTCACCCCACAAATCTTTACTCATTCACATCAGCTGGTCTACAGGACATGTGTTACTTTGTATTTGAGGCAAACAGAAAGTCGAGATGTGCTACTGTCATTTACTCATCAGTCAGGAAAATGCTTGAAGTACTTGAAATCTTGTGAGCCAAAACACATATTTACAGATGAAAGAAATCCTCACATTCTATTGACCTGTAGGCATTTTTCCACACTCACCTGAGATGCATTCTTTTTACAAAATTTTATCCAATTACAGTAATAATGTGTAATCCATATGAAACTATTGCAAACAAATTAAGCTGATCCACACTTGATAATGTTTTATACTAATAAGCGGCCTGTCAGTCGATAGACTGGAAGAGAACTACAACAACAATAGAGAAATAAAATAACAGAGGTTTTGATTTCACTGTGCTGTTTAGCATATGTGACCTACTCCATTTTCAGTTGGAATAGAGACAAAACACGGTCTGGGGGGATGGCACACAGTGAGCAGTTACACAGTTCTGAGACAACACGCAGAGAAATTACTGTTATTCTGGCTATTTACAATTTGAAAGTGTGGTTCTGCAGCCAGGCCACTAATGTTCCTTTTATGAAAATGGAGAACCTTTATTTCCCCTTCTTTTTATTTGTTTTTAAAATAATCCCTTAATTGAACGCTAACTAGTGAGTTGAACTAGGTTATAAAACAGTACATCAAAAGCCAGAGTCAGCACAGAAGAAACTGCAGAGACAAGTGCCTGGGACTCAGGGAAAATGCAAAGAGGTAGCAGTGCTCTCTTAAGGTTGTCTCAACTGATGTCAAGAAACTGAATCTTTAGAAAGATTCAGAACTGACTCAATTAAGAATTTGCCCTAATTACCTAACCTTCCACCAATATCTTCTGCTAGATTTCCACAAAGATGAACAGTGAGATTTATCTTTCAACTTGCTGGATTCCCCACTTTTATGGTGAATGCATTAGTACTTCAATTAGTGTACTAATGAAACACAACAAATGAAAACAGCAAAATCACCTACAAACAAAGTTAATTTGAGAAGAATTTTAGAAACAGTTCACACACAGTCCTTTCTAATGAAATACAAGGTGACAATGCTTCAAATACTTCCATCAGTGTTCAACCTTAAACATGACTTTTTTTTCCTTGAATTCAGTCAGTCTGCAGGGACTTAAAATGAAAATTATATAAGAGTGTACTACATTGCTGAATTAATTGGAGCGATCCGCTCGGGTCATGAAGAAAGACATAGCTCAGATGTGAGAAGCCAGAAATGCAAAGCTGTTTTTTGGAGCCTTCATTATACTCTACATACTTGTTAGAGATAAAAGGCATGAGGCAGCTTATCCCCCAAGTCATAATATGATCATAAGCTCAACAATCTTTTCCAGGGAACTGTGAAACAAGTTGTTTGTCCTGTGAGAACACAAGGGAATTATCAGCTGCTCAGCTGTTTAGTCTGTTTCCTCACTGATAATCTGGGAAAGACACCTGCATGCAAAAGCCTCTTGCAACCTTTATTATGTGCTCAAGATGGATCACTTAATAGATCCATAATAGAGTACCACATTTTAGTTAAGAAATACCACTTTCAAGGGAGAGAATGACCAGCATCAGCACATGAATAACAGTTCAAATTTAGCCAGCCCCAATGTGCAAAATTGAAACCAATTATTTTTATTTTCCCTTTAAGGAAGCTGAGCTGGTACTTTGGTAGCCCAGAGAAATCTGCACTTTAAGACAACTCTGTACTACATAAGTGAAAAGTATAACTGTGTATATTCAAGTTCTACCACTAGATCAGCCATACAAACACATAGCTAAGCACGAGATAACAGCATTTTGAAAGAAAAAAAAAAAAATTAAAAGCCACACTTGTAAGGAAGAAGTAAAATTAACCCAAAATAAAATATTTAAAAGGAGACTTTACTCCTTTAAAAGAGCAGCAGGAGGCAATTGAGGGGTAGGAAAAATTTTTAGGGTAGTTTCAAAAAATGCTTGTGTTGATTAATATATATCAAGTGGAACTTAAAATTAATCAGATGGAACACCTTAATTTAAAAAAAAATTCTATTATTTGTGTTGAAATTCTAATGCATCTGTACACTTAAGCTAGGTTTCAGTTTTGATTTTTAAAATACTGGCACTTCATATATTCCTCAGGAAAACAGAGGAAAAAAACCAAACAAAAAAAATATTTTGGGGTTCTTTTGGTGCCCAGTGTTTTCACTGGGAATCTTTCACTGACTTCAGAACACACTGAATTAGATCTCTGAATATGAGTTTATTCCAGCTGATTTTCATAAACTGCTTTCTGCAGTTTGCATGCAAACAACTTTTTTTATGTAACTTGACCCAGAAAAGACACTTTTGAAGGCCAGCTACTGCATCTTGCATTCTTTTAGCAGTAAAGATGCTTGCCAGCTTCATTCTTTCAGACACAAAATATGCAAGCCTTCTTTTCAAAAGTTTTGACCATTGCCACTCGTGTCAGTAGCATATTTTTTTATTTATGCTTTGGTTATCTGGTCACATTTAATGGATCTTCACTTTAAGACAGTTCAATTAAAAACCCCACAAAACCAACAAAAAAACAAGAACAAAACAAGACAAAAATACAATAATCCATCTTGTTACAAAATAAGAACTTGGCACTGGAAAAAAGAATGCTCATTCTCTTTTGCTTATATAATGCTAATATAAATGGATTTTATGCAAATGAAGATTTTTTACAAGGATCAATCACCAACAGTTTTATGCATTTGCTGCATTTTCCTGAAATGAACTTGCACTGGTCCTCTTTTTAAGTGAAATGTCTAAGACTTTAGGCACCAAACAGTGAAGTAATTGACATCCACAAAACAAACTGAACCTGGGCAGAACATGGTTATATGAAACTTCAAAGCACTGCATACAAATACCATGTACATCTTCAGTACTTTTCAGTTATGTGTGTTTACCACAAATGCTACAAATAATAGTAGTTTGTTTATATGTTTGTCCAGGTGAGTATGTTATGTTACAGAATTAATTACAAACTTAAAACCTGACTAATTTAAATTCAGCAGTTTTGACTGCAAAGCCTTTGGCAGCTCTCCCAGGCATCTGTTAAGAGACTCTGTGTTCATTTTTGTCTGGTGAATCACACAGGGAAATGCAGGGCTGTAGTTCCATTAAAAGGAGTTCAACATTGGAAAGAAAGACCCTGAATGGATTCTATTAGGCACAATACAGAACAAATGAAAATTTAACTCTTCCTCCACACAGTGAAGTACAAAAGAGAAGATGGGGAGTACGTTAAACCAATGAGACAATTAGTCTCATTAATCAGTGCTGACAAATCCTCAGCATGATGAGCAATATGATTAGTCCCACAGCAACCTATCCGTAAAGGTAATTTTTGTACATACTGTGGCAGAGCTGAATTTTAACAAAAGATTTCTAGACAGCAACTCAAAAAGCTTTGCAGATGTATGACCAAAGCCATGTTGTAGAGTAGAAAGACAAAGATTCTTGTTTGAAAAAGTAACAATTAATATTGTCATCCTTTTTTAATCAGAGGTACAAATCAACTTCTCAGTAGTGAACAAAAGGAGACAGGTACTGACTGTGTATGGAAGGCCTAGAAAGTGAAAAACATGCCTATACCACATAGTGCTTATGCCTTAGTCCTAAGAAAAACCCCAACTCAGGCCACTGCAACCAAAGAAACCACCTTTAGAATATAGCAACATCAGTTCTTCAGAAAGTTTTTAAAGCTGTCTACAGAATGTACATTTAACTACACCAAACACTACAAAGGAGTATAATCAAAAGACAGAAACCTACTGAACTCACACATATAAACATGAAAACATACAAAATAGAAGATTGCAAAAACACACACATACACACACAGAGCTGCTCATAAATGAAACTGTTTAAGGCTTTCATACTGTTAAAAACACAAGGTAAGACAGAGCTCTGGTGTAAACTGATGAAAAACATGTTCCAGAGCTTCATAAGCACTATAATCCACCCTTCTGAAAATATATTACAAGATAATTGGCTTTTCTAGTCTCACTAATTCTAACAGCTCAGAGGGAGTTGAAACAATAAATATCCTGTAAGATACATCAGTACCACATAATTCATTTGACTATTCTTTTTTTCTTTTTTTTTTTTTTTAACATCAGTTAACAATCCACAAGTTTACATATATGCATGAGATGAAGTTTGCATGAATCTTTTTATAGGAAGTGGTTGTTAAATATTTATTATACCTAATTACACATACATCACAAAATATTGGAGACATCAATCTTTGTATGCACTAGAATTTCAGGCTATTTATTTTATAATAGCTACCAACTTTATGTGGCTTTCAAATAATGCTTGAATGGAGTACAGTGCAGAAAACATGCCTTGAGGTTAAAAAGGATTAGATCACCACTTTGTATTCAGCATCAAAACCAAAAGATTGATGAGTGTGTTCGTTTAAATTTTTTTCTAAAATTTCAAAGTTGCTTGCTCTATTTACACTTCTGAATAAAACAGTTTAATAAAGGCTTAATTCTGCAATCCAAACCCAAACCAGCTTTAACTGTGCTCTTAAGAGAGACTTATGCATTACAAATCAGCTGCACCTGATATCTTCCCCCTCCAAAAATAAATTATACCAAATATAAACCACAAAAATCAGAAGACTGCTACTTCACACACAAATAAGCAATCTTATTACTCTCGGTGAGAATCCTTATCAGAAATCTCAGACCCCACACCAGATTTCATTGAGGTTTTCTGTGGATATAGGCCTTAACCAAAGCTTCACCCACCATCGAACAGCATTAGATGGCCTATCTAGAACTCAGGACTAGAGCATTAACAGCATCGACAGCCCAGCTGCTAATCCAGCAATGTAGTGTTCAATTCCCCAGGAAAAAACCTTTTTCTCTCTCTCTTGGTCTCTCTCAGAACACCATACAGCAAAACCAAAACTGGCAACTCCTCTGGCACACCTGTTTCATGAAAAGCTGTTGAAAAGTGTTTGCAGCTCTAAACACTTTCTAGTTTTGTGTGGTGCAGTTTTCCTCCTTCCAAGGGATATAACTGTCTGATTGCAGGCAGAAAGCCCAGCAGTTTTGAAGTAAGTATTGCATATTATAAATTACAAAACATAAAGTATTTGCTTCAGGTCCCAACTAAGATGGCTTCAGGCCAGAAGCAGAGAACCTCTCTGAAGAACTGAAAGAATCAATTGTATGTTTTGTAAAGATCTAAGAAAGATTCATACTAAACTGAAAGACAGATTTTTTTTTTTTTTGTTCAAGATACTGTGTGCAAATCAGAATGTTATGACTGTTTCTTATAACAGAAAGGAACAAACTGAACCTGAGGTTATGAAATTAAAATTAGGAAATTTTAAAAACTGACAAATCTTCTGACACTGAAAGAGCACACAAGGGGTTTCAGGAGTGTCTAAAGGTATAAATAAACAAACAACAGCATGTAGAAATTAATATTGTGACTGCTTGTGACATAGTAGTTCTCTTAATTTGAACCAATTCCAAATAATTTTAGCTATTTGCTTCAGATTTCTAATATACAAAACAGGACATCTTTACATAGGAGATGCAGTTTAAGAGTCTAATTGAGGTCCTAAAAGAAAGACAACAACCTGAAAGTCAATGGTTAAAGAATTTGTTCGCAAATAGGATTAAATATGGTGAAAGATGTTTCCCAGCCTTGGCATCCAGCAGGGAGCCTCACTGGTGCCTGGATAAGCAGAGGAAAGCCTTGTACACAGACCTTGCTATCTCCCCAGTAAAGTCGTATTTGCAAGTGAAGGACATTGATACAGATTCTCAAAATAGTGTGCTGGGGAAAAAGGGGGTAGGTTAGAATGAAAACACAGCACAGGCTTTGAGAACAAAAAGTTCTCTCACAGATTTACATTTTCCCAACTCCATTGACGTATGTGAAAGAAAACACAGATGATAAATTCTTATTCCCAATGCACATTTCAAGACATCACTGTAATTATTCCTATCAGTTCCGTTGTCTATTGCACTCCCATTTCTACCTCCCCCAGCATATGAACGATACTTTCCATGTTTTCAGAAGCACTTTTTGTGTACCCAATCTGCAGGTGCAGCAAATACCTTGGCAAGGGGCAAACCAATTATCACTTAAGAAAACAGTAACACTGTATAGTTCATACTTCTTCAAGGTCTCCAGTGAGCATAAATTCTCGTGAAAACGAAGTTACTGCACTTCAAGCATCAAGAGAGCGAACCAGGTATGTCCTATTGCTGCTTGTAGAGATCATTTTACCATATTTTATAATTTAGAAACTTTTTTCTCTCTCTCATGCATTTGTTCTGTAATTCAAATAAGTATTTTCTCAGGTCTTAAATATAAAAACCTCGAATATTGTGCTATAGTGCAATATACTTAAAAAAGGATATTATTACTAATTTGTAATTAATTTTCAGGTCCAGTCTAAGGAGCTGCTCTTCACTTTTTCTAAGAACTCTACACTTTCTTGTATGTATTTTAAAAATGCTCTGATGAATTTTTAACGTACTAAGTATTGTTAAATGTCTGCTGAATCCTAGGTATTAATGTTGGCTGTCTCACCCGTCAACTTCTGTTCTAGCCTGCACAGGTTTTTAGCAGCCTTATAGGTCAAAAGAAATTGTACTGTGTAAAGAATATAATTCATTTTTATTCCCCCTAATATCTACATTTATATTCTAGGTTTACTCTTGCCTCAAGTGGAGTTCATCTTGATCTGGCTCGTTGTTCCTTTTTCCTATGCATATACTTCTTTGAGAACTACTTCTAAAGAGGTATAGGGCATGGGAAAATGGGGCAATTGAGGTACTTCACCCCTCATTTCAAACAGCATTGCCAAGGCAACTCTAGAAACGTATAGAGAAAACAGAGGTATCAAGAAGTCAAAGGTAAATTTATTGAACTCACAATTAACCATCAAAACCTGCATTAAAAGACGCTGGTATTATTTCCTCTGATGTAATGGCTAAATGTTGGTTTCATCTTAAAACATGATTTATTACAAGAGTAATATTTTAAGCATTTATCAACTACATTATTAAAGATTTCACTTGGATTAATGTTCTTTCTAAAACTTGCATTGCTAAGAAGTTACTTCCATAGTCCTTATTCCCATAAAGTTCCATAGTCCTTATTCCCATAAAACTCCAACTGAAAATAATGAAAATACAGCCCCACAAACGCAAAACTGCAGCTCTTTCTCCCTGTCTCACAGGTGCTGGAAACCAGTCTTCACTGAATGCAGTTAGTGCTGACTCAGGTGTAGAAAGCCCAGTCGTGCAAATACCTAAGGGGGCTGCTGTCGGCAATGTACCCCTTAGTTTCAGGACTTCATCCTTTAAGATCGTAAGTACCTTTTACATGATGTCTGATTGTGTGACATTACAAATTCTTCTCTAATAAAACACAGACAGTTAATGGTAAATTAAATAATAAACATACTAAAATTTTTCTTTTTTGACCCACAGGTGCCTTGGAAGTGTAGAAGCTCTCTTGGCTTTTATCCATTCAGTAGAAAAACAGCCAATAAAGACAACTTTTACGTTTCTGTCCTATTACTTTTATTTACTTTAAATAGCAATGTATCATATGAATTCGGGGGGAAGGGGGGAGGATACTGCTATTATGAAATAATATGACAGTATAAAATGCATGTCAAATAAAAATCTAAATGTTTCAGTCACAGATCAGAAGTTTGTGTTACACTGCATCAAAGTTTCTAAAAAGTCTCATAAAGCTTTGGGCTTAGAAAAAGCATAAGAGGGTTCATTGTAAGTCATTTTACTCAGTGGTTATCATTGTGGTACATTATTCAATATTAAATAAATATTTTAACAGTTACTTTTCATTTATCTCTACCATAATAGTGTCAGAGGACTATCCTATTTAGATATCACTATTTTCTTAAATTAAAAAGCAACTAAAATACATCCACAACCATATCTTTACTCACTGATTTCATATCAAAGCTTGTGGTAAAGGGGAGCTTGTGAGGGAAGGGACCTATTTTTATATTTAAAAAAAATACTGGATCTATTAACAGTCATTAAAATCAAGAGGAACCTCTAGAATTACTGCACATAAAGGTGGGAAAAAGACATAAAAAATAAACAAAATTATAAATAAATGAGAGACAACAACCCCCATATAACTTAGATTTTCTCATAGATCACCGAAATCTCACAATAATGTCAAATTTAAAAAAATTGTATGAGAAAAGTGTATATTTTACCTTTAACACATCTCTTACATAACAGACTGTAACAAATCCCAGATCCCTGTGCAACAGCATTACAACATGTTTGCCCCCCCCTCCCCCCTTAAGGCACAGAGTATACAGCATACACCGTTAAAAACTAACAGGAATAATAATGTCATGTTGGCTATTACAAAAAAAAAAAAAAAAAAGCTGTTTGGAGTTCGCAGAGATATCAATAAAAATACGTCAACCAGAAGAGAATTTTATTAGGTGTGGGGGTTTTCTTTTAATTTAAAATTAATAATGAGAACTATTTATAAGGAGAAGTTAGAACAACCAGATAAGCTACCTAAAATCAAACAGGAAACACAATGTTCACACTCCCTCACTGTATTATGAGAATAATTTTAGCTCATTTACAAAAACTCATGGGAGAGGTGTATATGAACTGATGAACAAACACCTCATTTTTTGTATATAATTTTGAGTTGTCGTTTGGGGTTTTTTTTAATGCTTTTGAAATCATTTAAGGAGAACAAATCTATTTCTCTCTCTTCTTAGTGTTACTGGTTACTTTCAGGGCTAAAGTCAAAATATCCCACCTTTCTTGCCTGAAGTCAAAACTTCACAAGCCATAACATACCTCTAATTGTTCTCAAACCCCATATTTTTTATTAACTCCAAACACCAGTCTTTGTAAGCATATATAAAGTGATGAAACAACAGGACATATAATTGATAAAACTCAGGAAAGGTACTGGGACCAGATCTAGCTCATCTGGAGAAGGGATGGGCCAATGACGGGATAGTAAAGCACAGATAATTTACAGGTGTTTTTACATCTATCCAGTTTGTGCTTAATCTCTCAAACACAAATCACAACTCTATGCTCAAACTCCTTCCTGAACAAGACTGAAGGGAGAGTAAAAGACATGATTAAAGTGCAGGTGGAGAGACCTTTCCCTTTTTCTTTGTGACACAGTGCAAGATACTCTACAATTATCACCAAAAAAAAATCTGATAGTGCTGATAACACCACCTCAAAACAAGTCTCTGGGATCTCAGAGAGTTAGAACACTCAATCCTGACAAGTTTTGAGCTAGCAGAGAAAAGCTAGTCTTCAGCTGTCAGTATAATATGCCATTTAGAAAAAAAATATTTTCTCAATTGTCTCTTTTGTAGTTTACAGATTGGGAGATACTGATAAACACTGTGGGGTTTAATTACATATGAAGCATTTTATTATATAAAAAAGGTGTAGCAAAACCCTCTCAAAAGTCAGGCCAATTTAACTGCATTGCAAAGGTTTTCATTATCACTGCAAGTTTTACAAGACACAGGGTATATAACTTTTTTCAGAAATCATGCCCTCATATTTAGTAACACTGTGCCTTACACAACCAGTATCCTGCAGTTCCCATGACTCCCTATTCCTGCTTTTCCTTCGCTGTGTCTGAGCTTTAAACAAGATCAGAAAACCAGCCAGCCCAGGAAAGGGAAAGAAAAAAAAAGGACTAGCAGATTGCTGCTTCCCCACTCCCACAGGAATTATTTCTCTGATCTGATTCATTTTGTACCTGCAAAACCAGTTACATCAGTATAATGAAAGCAGAGAAGTTGCTAAAGCTGGAAGAACAATAGGAGCATCTTTGAAATTGCAGTTTGAGGGAAGAGATTTTACATTTCCTCTGCATGCACTTTCTCTAACACATAAAATACCCATAACAGACTTGCCCGAGAGAAAAATCTTCATCTCCACCCTATTTCAAAGACTCACAGGTGCTTGCAAATTTAATTCATTTCTAAACACCACCTGTCAGCATTGGGATAAGTGGCAGTGGCAAAAAAATGCAGAATCATGGTCTGTACTTACAGTTTTTTGATACAAAACCCAACACAGCAGCAACACACTCTACTATGAACTTTTACATTCATTTTTTTACTGAAATTAAAGCTAAATATTCAAATACTGTTCCAGCATCTACATGAAACCTGTTTTTTTTTTTTTAAGATGACAATAGGTCGATTTGATTATTCCCTGTCAACAAGAGAGGTACAGTTGTACATGAAAAGTTAAGCAGATTAAACAGCTGAAACTGATGCTGAAAAAGAACAATCCTTCAACCTTTCTCCTCCTCCTGATTACCTTGTGTCAATTCAGGCTAGTTTTCTGACCCTCAGCTAATTCTTGCCAGACATCCAGAAAGAGGAAAAATTTGGGGTTAAAAAACCCCCAAACAAACAATAACCAACAGGAAATAAAAACCAATACACCAAATAACTTAATATATTTCTCTTTGCTAACTTTGTGAGGTTTTACACTGCAGAACTGCAGTTTAATGATAATTTACATGCCACACATGTGTGCAGGGGCAGGGGGGGAGGGATGAAGGAAAATATAAAGCAAAGCCTGACTCAATACCCGACCTCAAATAGCTCAGTCTGGGGTTAACCTGGGGGCTTCTTACTATAGCAAACAAATGACAAAGCACTTTAATGAATGAGCTCCTGTCGTTCCATCCTTCAATACTTGAACCAGACACACAGCACAGAAGTCTTAGGTGTGTGTCAGTTCTTTTCCTCATGAAAATTGTTCCAACATTTAACAAGCCCTAGGTGTACTCCCTCTCTGCCCCTCAGCAAACTAACTGAATCCAATCAGATTCCACACAGCGCCCAGATGGGGGCCGGCGGGATTCAGCATTCTCCGAAGCCTTTCCCCGGCTGCGCGCGCTCCGCTCTGCGCGCGCTCCCCCTGCTGACACCGCCCGCACCGGGACGGGGCATGGACAGCAGCCAAGCAGGCTGGGGTTACAAAAGCAGACATAAAGGAAAGAAAGGACTGGATATTTATGGAGCATATGGGCAGACAAGAGCTATTGCTGTGGTGGAAGAATCTGGGGCCTTTAGGAATTTTTTCCTGTGCTCTTCAGTTTCTGCAAGCCATCTGTTTCAATAGTACAACCCCCTTCAGAACTTGGGATCACAATGCTTGGACCTGTCAGCAAAATTAATCTTTTACCATTTTTGATAGTCGGCTTTGATACACGTCCACATTGTTTATTTATTTATCTATCTATTTTTAAAAGTTACCTTTGTAACAATTATGCAAGCTATGAGGAGCTTAAAAGTAAAAACATACTGGAATTATTCATAAAATCTTAAATTCATAGAACATGCATTATGATGTGGTCTGAATTCAGTCTTCTCAGTCCAGTAAATAACTACTTTTTTTGCCCCATATTCTTCCTCCCTTCTGCAGGATCAAAGTCTCACAGCTATAGATATGGGAAGATGTAGATCAAGTGAAGAAGGGAAAGCAGAAAGAAAAACGAAAAAAAATACTACAATGCAATAAGAAAGGTTAATGACATAGCAAAAAACTGATTTCGTTTTTTATTGTGCCTTATAATGTGTCAAGGGGGTTAAATTAAGGTTAAGAGGTTTTTGAATTTAGTTCAAAGCGAACCTCCCCCAATACCTCAAGTCTGACAGGCAGCAGCACAGGGAGAGGGCAGAGGGCACGGTCAGACACTGGGAGAAGGGGGCAGAAAGGAAGCCTTGAAAGTAGAAGTCATGTTCAAAAATAATTATTTACTTACTAGTGAGTTACATATGCATTTGCTCACCAACCTAGTTCTTACCTTGTTTTTCTTTCTGTGGTGACAGGTGACAGGACCCGAGGGAATGGCCTGAAGTTGTGTCAGAGGAGGTTTAGGTTAGATGCTAGAGAAAAAGGTGCTTCTCTCAAGAGAGTGGCTGGGCAGTAGAACAGGCTCCCCAGAGAAATGGTCACAGCACCAAGCCTGACAGAGCTCAAGAAATGTTTGGACAATGCTCTCTCGGGCACAGGGTGTGACTCTTGGGGCCTGTGCAAGGCCAGGAGTTGGACTCCATCATGCTCATGGGTCCCTTCCCACTCAGCATTTTCTGTGATACCTTAGTCTCTCTATCTGGAAAAAGTAAGCAGTTATACTGATCATAAAGACACCTGTATTTACTTACATAAAGCAACAAATCCACTCACTACTATAAGGAATCACCCCATTTTTTCCTCTTTTCCTTCCATGCTTCCAGCATTGCCCTGTGCAAGCTATAGAGCTCATCCAACTTTTCAGTGAGTGGATTTATCTTCTAGCTGTCAAAAAGCCATTTGCTTTTCTTTTCCTTTTTTTTTTTTAACCCTGCTTCTTGCTAGCTTAGAAACCCAACTGGACTCCCTGATAGATCTGAGGGTTACCTAAACTCAGAATATGTGGGGAAAAGCAGACCCAGGAAGAGGAATTAATCAATTCCCTCCAACAGCAGAGATGGTAGTTCTACTCAACATGTTTCATTTAGATAGAGGTATTCCTTTGTATGAGTAGAAATTAATGTCCTTAATATTTGTTAAAATGACTGAATTAACTTGTCTCTAGTGTTTCTCATTGCTAACATACTTACAAATCCTACTACAGCTTCTACACATTAATATTTTCCATAATCAAACGAACACCAGAGGAAGAATTGTTGCTTTGCAAGAAATCATCCTCACACCCGATGCAATAACTAAAAACAATAACAACTATAAGATACTCCATGAAGTTATTTCATTGAGAGACTTAAAGAGACAATAAGACACAACTATAAGTGATACCACATATTTTCTCTGAGGGCTCTGTCAAGAAAGGCTTTCATTAAATTGCAGCGGTAAAATGTGAGTCAGTTACACCTCCACTACGCTTACGTAGTTACTACTGACATTCAAAATTTTGATCATTATGGGGTTTGTAGTCCATGTGTTCATAAAAAGTGCTAATAATCAATGGAAAGTGGGATAAATGTTTCATCACAGGATCTGCCGAATGTTAATTGCTAACTAGAAATACAGGGCAATTACCTTTTAAATTGTAATTGCTCTCAAGTGATGGTCTCTTATGATGTTACAATCACTCAAAGTGCTTTGAATGGGAGCTTTGCCTCAGGCCATGTCCTGTATCTTAGGTAAGTTATCATAATAACTCTCAACAGCATGAACATTAGCATTTTTAACAAATAATTCACTTCAAGTATACTATTTCTTGTGTTTATCATCTTTAGAGCCACTGATACTCCCTCCTTTGGTTTTGTTGAGCTCCCTGTTTTGTCCTAACATTACAGGGTCGAATGGCCTGACAAAAACAAAGTTTGTTATTAGTTAGGACACCACCTCACCTAAATACGTTAAATAAATAAATTGATAAATAGATAAATAAATAAACCCCGCACAACAAAACCTCAAGTCACGAAAGTTTAAATATCAGCTGAAGGGAACACAACAGAAAGATCGTGCAGGGGGAAAAAATCACATTAAATAATACTAGAAATCTTTAATAACAAAATGAAACACATAGAGTTTCTAACATAGGAGAACATTACAGTTCTTTTTTAATTCAGTCACATGCCAAAACAGGAAAGTTTAATCATTATGTCATCTATTCCTGCTTACAATAAGAGGGCCAGTGTCTAAAACATAAGCAGCCACTAGAATCGCTTTAATTCTGTCTGCACATGGTTTTCTGCTGATAGTTATATTGAAACAAACATGTAATTGCCAATATATTTTATTTCACCCAAGAAGCAGTAAAAGTCTTTAATGGTATGTCTGTGTTGCTTACAATTATAAATTAAAGCTACTAACATTGTTTTTAAAGTGATGGTATTAAATGTAAAAATATCCTCAGAGCAAGAATTCTCAAAGCAATTCTGACAGAAATCTGTGAACGTTTTCATCACCAGCACATAAAGCCAAAGAGATTTGTCCACACTACCCCCTTTAAAAAAAGAGCTGAGCAGTATGAAAATCCCTACTCTTAGTCTCGTAAATACAATGGCAAAACCAAGCTACTTCAGAGGATTTAAAGAGAAATTCTAGGAAGACTTTCTCAGATGATTCAGTACCATGAAAAAGGTAGATAGGAAGCCACACAAACCTAACCATAGCATGATTCTGAAAGACTGCTTTCCTGAAAAAAAAAAAAAAATTATTAGCATCCTGTGTCTTTTGAAACTAAGGCTTTTCTCTTGAAAGTTGTTAAATTGATTATTCCAATCTAATCAGATAATAACATGATTAATGATCACAAGACTAAAAAAAAATCCACAAACACACGAGTTTCATTATCACTAAAACACAAACTTACAAAACTGTCATACTGGCAATAATTTTGTTGTTTTAGACATTTGTTCATCTATTAAAATAAGCACAATAATAATTAACAACTAGAAACATCAAAATGAATGATTTGTTGGTAATCCTTCTGCTTAGATGTTACCTGCAACACTCAGATCACAAAGACTCACTTCAGAAATGGTCTATGAATTTATCATTTTTCCAGATCAAACTTTATTTTCTCCAGGATTAGTCTGCAGGGTTTTAGGACTAGGAAACAAGCTAACTAAGAATAAGGGTCCATTATTTGTATTGTCCACTTCAAACAAATCGTCCTGAACACCAAACTACTCCCCAGCAATTTTCCCTATAACGTTACGTGAACTAAGGGTTCAAGACCATATTCCTTGGTTAGTGTCAAAACAGACTACTTAGCAACAGGCTCTTTCCTCTGTTTTTGTTTAGTTTGCTTTGTTTCATTTATTTACTTTTAAGATCTACTTAATCGATCAAATGAAAAAAAAATAAAAAGCAAATGCAGAAAAGTAATCTGCAGTTTTCTGTAATCCTGTACTTTTTTTTTCCCTGGCAAGGGGGGGTTGGGTTGGATTTGGGTTTTACTAAAAGGAAAAGATGTAACTTCTAACTTGCATCTTAACTGTGTTTAAGAACTGCAAATTGCTGTGGGTGGAATCAGAAGCATACGAAGACAACACAACGGCCCGTCCCTGTTAGCTTAGTCAGAAAAGCTTTTCTGTAAAACATGTGTCATATCTGCAAAGTCACCTCTTTACCTGGAAGCAAATATAGCCACCTACTAGAAGTGTCATGCTGATTATAAAAACAAAACAAAACACGGACTGCCTAAGTGGATATTCAAGAAATTTTTTTGTTTCCTCTTTACTACATGGAGAACAAAATTCTTTGTAACAGCATAAGTACATGTGAAGAACATTCAACACCTGAGTCTAAAAATTTCTTACATACATCATTCTTCAGCATAGTTAACAAAAAAATTATGTAAAGGCCATTGCATTTTATGGCAGAAAATAATATCCCCACATGAGAAAATACAGAAAATCTAAGAAGAAAGAGATCTGGAAGTGTAACATCTTACTTTTGCCATCTCACTACAAATATATCACCCTTCATAAAAGGTGACATGAATCTCTTTGAAGTTAAGAATTAGCATGTTGTCTCGAGCATGTTCCACTCTGCGTGGAACTTCGTTCATTATCTCTGACTGTATAAACTCAAGCAGTAGTGACTGTTTACTGAAACACCCTGTAAATGTGTTAGCCTGGGTTTGCAGAGGATAAGGACTGTGCCATGCCAAGCCCACTTCAGACCGTAAAAGTGGTTCTTTTCTCACCCTTATCTGAATCATCCTTGAACAGACTGCCTCTGAACAGAGTTTACACTCCTCTTCTTTGATCTACTTCATAAGAACATCAGAACTGTTTGCTTTGAAATGCACACATTTCTTTCTTGGGGTGCAGGATAAGGAGATCGTGTTTTGAGACATAGATAAATTCAAGAGACTAGTTATTTTCTCACTGTTTCCTATCCTGTCCAATATCCTGACACATAACTGCTCATTACTTAGTCTTAGTCCTAATAAATTGATAAGATTTAACTCAAATTATTCAAAACTGTACCTACTTTCTGCAAAGGACCTAACAAATTGCCATGCTAACGCTGCTGTGCTCCAGTTTCAATCCGTCTCTCCACAAGGACTTCTTAAAATCTCTGATGCAACAGTCAACTAAAGTCAGTAATTACTTCAGAGGAGGATGAGTGTCTTAACTGCATCACTCTGCTTCATAGACAGCAACAAAATATCTAACCCTGCATTTTCAACTAACTCCGAGCTCAAAGAACATCTGCCCACACTGACTTAAAAAAGAGCAGTGTGTTCCTCATAGGCGTATTGGCAAGATACCAGTATCGGTGTTTCTCCATGATTCCTACCTGTCGAGGACTATTTACTTGTTCCCACCTCCTTTGCTAATAGAAAAGCAAGGGGATTCTTTCAAACCTTGCATCAAACAAACAAGAGGGGCTCAAAATCTGGGTGTAAGACTCATATAAAGGAGGCTTCTCTGTTATCGGTCCCTTCTGAATACTTGTGCTTCATACCAGGAGATAGAGGTTGAAAATCACGGGGCGGTTCGAGAGTCGAAGGAGCTTGGACAGCGCGAAGAGCACAGGCCGTGGTGCAATTCCCACCACCTACGTGGTCAGGAGACGACTCCGCGCTGAACTTGGCGCCAGGTCAGGCAGCCTTGAGTTCTGCTAACCACTGCGCTCGGAGATTAGGCGGATGTAACAATCACCTGAGAGGGGAGATTAAAGCTCCTCTCAATGAGGTCCTTTGTCCTCAGCCTCATTTGATGCTTTGGGTCTTTTCAAACCACCCCGGGGTTTAAATGTTTGCCCCGACAGCCGGGGCGGCTCCAGTGAGAGCCGGCAGCACTGGGGGACATGGAGAAGGGGCCCTTCTCGGTGGAGTGGTTGGCCCGGAGCAGCCGCGGCACCGGCGGCCGGGAGAGCCCCGCGGTGCTCGGTGAGTCCCGCTGTGCCCGTCGGTCACTGCCCGCGGGTCGTCGGGACGCGGCAGCCGCCGCTGCGGGACAGCCCGCGGGGGTCGGGGCCAGCAGAGGTGTCGCTCCCCTAGACACCCCCTTTCTGTCCTCACAGAGGCGTCCCGGGACCAGGAGGCCGCGGACCGCAGCAGCAGGCCCGGGCACGGAGCGGAGGCGGCCGGCGGCGCCGCGCCCGGGCGGCCCCGCACCAAGTTTTCGGCCGCGCAGCTGCAGGAGCTGGAGCGGAGCTTCCGCGAGCAGCGCTACATCGGCGCCGGCGAGAAGCGGCGGCTGGCGGCAGCGCTGAACCTCTCCCAGAGCCAGGTGAGCGGGGCCGGTGCCCTCGGCCCGCTTCGACCTCCGCCCGAGGTGGGGAGACGAGTCCTGGTAGAGTTGGTTGGCACCTCACGGTCACCGCGGGGACGGGGGCAGTGACAGTGACAGCTCCTGCAGGTGCGGCTGGACGGGCCGCCCATCAGCGTTTCAGAAAACGGCCTTAAGCAAGACAACACCCCTGTCTCGGCTGGCACTGCTGTGTCCGCCGCAGCTCTGTGTCCACCAGAGACAAGGTGCAAATTCAAAAAGGTGAATGCAAATTCAAAAGGTGAAACTTTACTGGTGGGGTAAAAAGACTTGCACAATCTCCACTATTTCAATTTTCAGGCTAATTCTTTCTCACTCAAAGTTACGTATCTACTCGATAGATATATTTCAGAATTTTCGAATAGAATTACCCGTGCCCAGCTCTTTTAGTCCCACTGTACCCAGTCTTGAGTTACAGCCCTGGTCCAAACCTGGTTAATTGGCTTGCCATCACGGAATATTCATAGCTTGCTTTTCCCTCATGCCAAGACAATCACTCTGCCCTGATGTTATTAGCCCTTAACTGCTAATGTATTCTGCTACTCTGACAGTAAATCTGCCTTCAGGATGTACTGCTTTATGGAAAAGGGACAGCTGGGTTAGTTCTTTGTTCTTTTCTTATCCTCAGATAAAAACCTGGTTTCAAAATCGTCGCATGAAGTTTAAACGTCAGACCCAAGATGCCAGAATCGAAGCTCTTTTCTCAGGCTTATTTTTGTCCCATCATTGTTACCCAGATACGGCTACAATCAGCTATTCTCATGGGATGAGTCTCAATGTTTCTACCTCTGCTGTCTGCCTTCACCCAGCTATTCCAAACTCTGCCTTGTTACCTTCGGTTCCGTCTCAATCTCTTCAGCAAGTTCTGTTAAATCCAGCTTTACTATTGCCTCCTGGCCCAGAATTATCGTGTTACTCTTCTATAATTCCAGCAGTGACTGTAACCGCTGAACATAAAAGACTGAGTTTCCAGCCGTATCTTCCTTCTTGTTAAAAATGTCAAAGGTGGCGTGTAATTTAAAAAAGAACGACTAAATATGAGTAACTATTCAAAACTTATTTTGATACATTAAATAGATTGATGATTCTATGAATTATTTTCTTTAACATAAAACCCGAAGTTTGATTAGAAGTAATACTGTTAGTGGAAGTGGACATGAAACGTCTCTTTATTCCTACAGCATAGTGAAGGCTATATAACTTATAATCGTGCGGAGTGCTGTTTACACTGAAATTTACATGGTAACTGTCATGTAATGGACAACAGTCTTAAAAGCTTTGTCCATTCTACCCGAGTGTAGGTTTTTAAGGAAAGATTTATATACTACAGGAAATGCATTTAAATTAAAATGGTACCAAATGTAGCAAACCCTATGAAAAAAACTGAACAAGTTGCCCATTATTATATTTTATATGTATATTCTGCACCTGTTTTTTTATGGGCATATTCCATTTATGCATTTAAAGAGAGGTGAGGCTAAGGAATCAATTGTTAAGTATGTATGTTGATGTCAGTGTCAAACATACTTGTAATTTAAATCCGCTTATGAAAACATTAGAATTGTTCACCAGTTCAAATTTCCTAGAACACTGTAAATGAAAATATTCCCTATTTACTCTAGAGTTTCAACAGAGACAGACTTCCTAATTTTAAACTGCAGGATTTGTTTAGGCTTACTATCAGGAACACTCAAGGCTGTTCCTTAAAGTCCCAAAGCAAGCTTTATGGAAAATGGCAAAGCTAGACCTTTAGTGAATAATGAGAAACTAAGACCTTGCATCAGCATAAAGCAGCTGCAGAAGGTGTGACCACATCTCCTTCCCTGATCCCAGACCATTCTACCTTGCTCACTAGGTGATGGTTAGACTACTCTGCAATTGTGAGGGAAAAAACAATACACTCCCTCCTCCTGCCAAAATAAACTAACTCCCCCAAAACCAACAAAACAACCCCTCTAAACCCCACCAAGCCTTCCATTTCTTTGCTCATAAGGAGAGTCCCACAAGAGCTTTGTGCTATGCATTCCCTTATCTCCTCTCCACCTTCCTCTCCTCCCATACCACATTCCACCCTCCCCACCTTCGAGTTGTGCCATGGGGCTTAAGGACTGCAAAGCTGAAATCAGTCTTTGGTAGACAATGGGGAGGAGGGAAGGCTGGGAGACACTTGCAGGAATTTCGCCCACCACACCCCTTCTCAGCGCCCCACCAGGGCAGCACTGATCCGAGAGGGAGCTAAGCAGCTGAAGGGGCAACCTGTGCATTTCTCAGTCACTGTGAACACAGATTCAGCAGGAAATTTCCTTTATCCCTTCCAAGTAATTTTTTCCCAAATGAGAAACTTCTAGGCTATTAAATCGAAACTCGACTCACTGAATTAGCAGGTGAGGGGGGAATTTTAGACTACAATACAGCAATCAACTATTGTATTTAAAAGACCTTTCAGGTGAATTAATGGTACTTCATTAAAATCTAAAAGATCAAAAAGTGTTACCTAAGCACTTTTAGGAGAGTACTGAAAACCAATCCCAGGATTTATCAAAAAAAAAAAAAAAAAAAAAAAGTCAGGATTCCTAAAGCAAAAACTTGAACCCTTTACACGTTAAAAGGGAGTAGCCCAAATAAAAACGTTCAAAATATGCAACTAAATTTGGTATTCAGTGGCGAGTCAAAGGCCATATTTGCAGGTTAAAATCCCATTCAGACAATATGGCTCTGAACTGAACAGAGTTATGCTCTTAGTATTTTTTGCCAAGCAATTGTTTCAGCAATTGTAAAACTTTAAATAGGAATTAAACAGATCAGACCTTCTGTATGGAATTTTAAAGACACATTGACTTAATTAATATTGGTAATTAACACAGCTGTTGGCTTCACATGGAAGATGGAATTGGAATTGTAAAGCAGTAATTTATATTCAAAGAGAAACTCACCAACAGCTTATTCTTCTTCCTGGAGGATGCATTTAGCCAAAAGCACAGTGCAATGCAACTGGAAGGTTGCCTGTGTCCAGGCTACCAAACACACTTACCAACAGACCATATGTCAGCAGCTGGGAAAGTCAAATAAGATGTATTAAAACATCTAAATCCACTACCAAAAACAGGAGGACAAGTGACCATTGAGGTTTACATTGCACAAGTACAACCTTCGTGGAGTTGACACAGGTAATATTCAGATTTTATTTATAAATATACATTTATGGAAATGTATGTGGAGATGTGTAATGAAAACCGTTTACTTAACACACTTCAGACTAAATAACTTTGCATCATGGGAAATTTGCTAAAAGCATGTTTCTGCCACATTTCTGTCTCCAGTTTCATTTCACCAGCTTCCTTTCAGTATACTTCAGTTTTTTGACTGAAGAGAGTATACTACCAGTATTTGTAAAATTAATTAACTATGGGGAAAAAGCAGAAGTGACAATACATCCAATATTTTTAATATTAATTATAAAATATAAAACTCATTTTTCACATTTAAGTTAAAATAATAAAGACATATTCTTCCAAATCAGACGAGACTGTGAGCACAAAATACATTACAGCATACAATGGTTTTCCTCTTTGCTGCCAGCCCCTTCTCTTTTTCACTATAATGCATATACAGGGTGGCACTGATTGTCCATTTTGTTCTGAATAACTGGATGGAAAGAGGAATGAGGAATAAAGTGTTGATGGTAGTACGGCAGCTCATTTGCCATAAAGTTGTAGGTGCTTTGTGATGCATCATATCTGGGAAAGGAGAAGCTGAATTGCACAGCAGGCACCGGTGGAAAAGGCAGGAGTCTCTGGTGCTGAGGAGCAAAGGGATAGTGGAGACCATCCTGAAACAGACCTGGTGAGGTCCCTGGGGAGTAGCTGTAGAGTGGAGCGGGAGACACGAGGCTGTGCTGGTGGTCCTGTATCTGCCTCTTCAGTTTCATCCTTCGGTTCTGAAACCAGGTCTTGATCTGAACAACAAAAAGGTGGTGAGAGGATGGAGGAGACAAATCAAAGACATTACTTAAAAGTAACATGCAAACTATGAACCACTACATCTCATCTGCTTCTACCATTTTGCTTCAGTTGGAATTGACAAGAGGACCTGCGGGATGTAGAGGAGAAGTGTGTCTGTGTTCAGCGATTTTAGATTAATCACTTTGAATCTTTAAGACCATATATGACCTTTCTAAGGTTTAAGCAGATCGCTGTATATGCAGGACAGCTTACTTTACTAAGAAATAAAGAAACCTTAATGCCTTCCAGGTAGAAAGTGCCCCAAATTTCTAGTAATCCTAACTCGTTAAGCCCCGCGGGATCCCACAGCTCCCATTAAACGCAGCTGAACAGCGCTACGTCTCTTAATCACAGGAAAGGCCCACGCGAAATCGCCGCCCCTGGCTGCTCCTGCCCGATAGGGCCGGGAGGGATCCTCTTCTCCTGAGGGACTCACCTGGATCTCCGAGAGCTGCAAGGCAGCCGCCAGTTTCCTCCGCTCCGTGGCCCCCAGGTACTTCTGGCGCTGGAAGGTTTTCTCCAGCCGGCAGATCTGCTCCGAGGTGAAGGCGGTCCGCGCCCGCCGCTGCCGCCCGCGGGTCCCGCCCGCCGCCGCCGCAGCGGAGCGCTCCGCGCCCGCACTCTCGCTCTCGTACCCGGAGGACTCTTCAGCGCTCAGCCAGTCGCCGTCGGGGGCTGCACAGGAGGAAGGAAGAGGAGGGGGTGAGGCCGCTTGGGGCAGTGCCTCCGCCTCCCCTCGCCCCTGACAGACCGCTGCAACGACGGGGGTCGCGGTCCCGTGTGTGTCCCCAGCCCGCTCCCCCCTCTTCTCTCTTCCTGTTCCCTCTTCACCCACCTGACACCGACGAGTCCGGGTCAGTGGTCTCCACAGGATCGTCTGTGTTCCGCTCCGCCGCGCAGGGCTCGCTGTCCGCGGGCTGGCTCGGCTGCGGGTCGCCCCGTCGGGGCTTGGCTCTGACCAGGAGAGGCGCACTGCCCAGAGAGGTGGGGGCGCGGGGAGGGGGCGCACAGCAGATGTGGGGCCTGACCCCGTGGGGCTTGGTCTCTGCCGAAGCGATTTGGGCCTGGCTCATGGCTGAGAGGGGCTGGGGGATCGTCGGACTCGGCCCGCTCTTATATGGGTGCTCCTATCCCTGGAGGGGTAGTTTGTAAGTGTGAACCCACATCAAAGTGGGAATCGAGCAGAGATAACAGCTACCAGCGAGGAAGAAAGTTCACACGTCTGGCAAATGTCTACAGCCTCTGGCTCCAGCGTGTCTGCGGGACCGGGAAGACCCCCTTGAAGTGCAAACCTGCCCCTCTCCCCTGGAGGGCCGGGCACGGGCAGGCCCAGCCCCACAAACGGGCATTTAAAGACACCGTCGGTGCCGACAACTGCGCGGTTTTAGAAGCTCCCTTTTCAGTCACTGGCTCTCACATTGCACAGATGCCCAAAACGAGCCCCGACATGGCCATTGGGATCGGGATGAGGGATAACGAAACTTGGGCAGGGCCTGCCAACCCCACCGTCGGGCACTGCACCTTCGCGGAGCTGCAGAGACCGGACTCCCCGGGAGAAACCGTGGGAGGCCGCTATCAAGAAGTCTCTGTTCCCCGGGCTAAGCCCTCACTCCCGGGGACCAGAGCCAGGCTGGGGGTTAGCAGGGCTGCGGGCCTTCTCAGCTTGAACTTGGCGTCGTCTGTCTAGCCAGAAAGCAGCCCATCTCCCGAATCGTTTAGTGATCAAAGCTCCAAGTGAGCAGCGGACCTCGCACCTCATCAACTTCATAATATCCCAATCCACAAGTCGCTTCTGGAGAAGGACGATGCCCTTGTAACGCAGGGAGGACACCAAGATACCCGCCAGCAAAAGTTGGTTGGGTAAAGGAGCATCTTGGCAGCCCCACTTTCGGGCTTTTCTTATGTTCAGTTTCCAGCGGGCTTTTAGTTACATCCATGGAAAACTGCACACATATTCTAACCCTTGATGCTTTCTAAAGACAAGTCGGAGGGATCGCCATTCCTGTAAATGCCTAAATGAACTTGGCAGGATCTTAAGTTTCAATGGGGATTCCAAAATCCTCACAACCGAGAGGAGTGGGCACCATAAATCTGGATCTAACAGGGCAGGAGCTTGTTTCTTTCTAAAACACAGCAATAATCTAGGTTACCATACCAAACCCCAACCAAACCAACTTCCCAGTTTATTATGAAAAGCCATTTGGCGGGCGGGGGTGGGGTGGGGAACCATATTCTGCTACACATTTTCATTGTCTCAAGTGTTCCCGTAACTCATGGCTGCGGGCATGGACAGCACATTATCGACCCCTCCCGACCCGACAAAGGCGGCTTATCCCCACACTGGCCCCAGGGGAGGGATAAAGCCCAGACACCAGAGCAATGCAAAGACCTTACCAAGCCCACAGCCCAGGAGCTGGATTCCTCCTGGAGTTTGCCTTGCAACACCAGCCCCTAAAGGCAGAGCTGGGAGAGGCTGTTTTTGCCTCGGCACAAGCCCAAGAGAGAGTTTGCCCTGCTCGTTGAGGGGTGCTGGGCACAGCCACTAACGGAGGTTTGCTTAATGCTGGCACAAGACGAACATTTTGGCTGGTATGCATGAGCCAGCGAAAACATCCAAACAGTTGAATACAGCTGGAGACCAAGCGCCCCCTCGCAGGGTCAGAGCCATATACCTCTGGGTGCCACTGACCCAAACAAAACCTCCATAACAGGGGAACATTTAAACCCTAGACACGTTTCAGTCAAGCAGAAATAGGTCACTCTCTGTTCCCTAAGAGAACTAAGTGCCTAAACATTAATTTTAGTAACTTCAGGATCTAATAACTCTTCCTGAACTATTCCACCTGTATATGGCCCCTTTTTTTTTCTGAAGCAAATGCTTCATTGTACTCACTATGTCCGTCTTATTTCAGAACAACCATTTCTTAATAACCTTATGTGTGGGCAAATCCAAGGAGAGAAACTCATGCTTTGCCACATACAAACTCATCCTCAGCAAATTGTCCTTTGCAAAGCAGCGTGCATTATCGGCACAGCCTGACTGCCTCACCAAAAACAAGTTTAGAGGTAATACCTGAAAACCACTGGGATTCAGGAGCTCCTAAAGTGAGCACATACCTACCCAGCAAGAAGCATGTCCCTGCTGCTTCCACCAGGGCAGCCTTCCCCACCGGTTCTGCAGCAGAAGAACCCCGTGCCAAGCCAGGCAGCCTTGGATCGCCTGTGCCCTGCAGTCCCCTCTCCCGGACACAGAGACACCCAGTGACTACCATCTAGGGAGAGACACTTCATTCCCAGCTGCCAAAATTAAACTAGACATGAGGTGGTCATTCAGTGCAGTGCCCAAAAAGACCAACACTGGCATTCACACATGTCTTATAGAAGGAAACTATTATTAACTCTGAAGACCTGCTGTCATTTCCCCCTCTCACTTGGCTGGGAACACAGAAAAGCAGCTGACCTCATCCAGTGTTTGCTGAAAGTCAACGAAAACTGATTTTTTCTTATTAGACTCCAATCTGAATTACCTGTTTAGGAAGATATACCCAGGTATAGGGTCCTCCCACTCCGGATGAAAGTAGCTGCATCTGTGTACCACAAAACCCTGGAACAGATGGGAGAAGTGTGAAAAGTGTTATGTGGCTATTGTAGCTCCCATCAGAAAGAGGTGACGGCTTGAGAAACTTGAAAACTTTAATGACCCTGGGTGGATAGAGGCCCTGCAGCTGCAGTTAAATCTTCCCCTCATCTTGCAGAAATACAGTGCTCATAAGAGACACAAATTTAATTTAATTCTTTTGTATCACTTGATATTTTGACAGCATTCGATTGATGTCATATATAACCATGATCAAAAAGAAATTTAAGTTTTAGGGGAAATTGTGTCTCTTCATATAGAATTCTGTACACTCAGAACTTTGGAATACTGTATTATATTGCAAAATATATGTATTTTTCTTACATGTTTTATATTCAGAACATTGTGGACCCATTTCTCCAAATCACATTTCAAAATATTTAATCTTTTGCATTTGTATGTAACCCTTACAAACCTAAGAAACATTTACTGGTAACTTCTGCACACTTGTAACTGAGTATAGTATCCTGAGATTTAGGTGCAGTGATTAATGCCAGGATGTGATCATTACAGCTAAGGTCATCAGGACAGAGTGTTCTTTTCATGCGAGCACTACAAGACTTGTAAGGGAAATGGTAGATTTATCTCATTGGTATGCAGGAGAATATTTCATCTGGAGCTTTGTCCACACACGGAGTATAAGGCCATGAGAACAGGCGGGGCTGCAGCAGCTCTACAGCATGAAGGCAGGGAAAGTCCAGCCCATTGTCCAGGCAGCAGCACCTCCTGCACCAGATACTAAAAGCTCACCCCTTTCTAGATACTGAAATACGGCCCAGGAGGGCTGCTGGTGTGCCAAGGCCTTCAACGTACAATCACAGTGATATTGCATGAAAACATAAGAAAAAGATGGCCACATTTAGCAAACAGAAGAATAGTCCTTCTCAAGAGTAATAATTGCTAGCATATTGGGGCAAATCTTCACGTTTCAAACTTTCCTTCTGCTAGCCATGTTGGTACATAGTACATGACAAAAAAAAAAAAGGCACCAAAACCCCAAACAGTAAGTATACCGAGCGAACTATGATAGCATTTGTCATAGATTAAGAGCTGATGTACTATGCCACCAGACCCGGGACCTGATGGGCTACAAAGCTACTGGCTTAATCATGGGCAATCTCATTTATTTTTCTAAAAAGGCTAGATTTTCCAATATCTTCTTGACAAAACTGAAGAAGTGGGAATGATAGATGATGCAATAAGAAAAACTTCAATGCCATCCACGCCACCCAGGGGAAAAAAACCCCAGCCCTACAACCCAACACTCAATTCCCCCAAAATATGTGTTTAGTTGCACAAACGGGCAGGACGAGAGAGCCTGGGCAAGTGTGGCAGCCCCTCAGAAGTAAGCAAGCTCACTTACTGTAGGGAACGAGGTTTTAACATGGCTAAAAGTGCGGACAAGATGTTTTGCCTTGCTCCAGACGGGGCCAGAGGAATCCCAGGCCCATAGGCAGCCACAGGGCCCAAGGCTCCCGGCCGGTGGGACAGCTGATGGCTCTTTGTACCCTTCACTGCTCGCCTTTGGAAATGCTAACTCGGTTATTCAGCGCTTCCTTTGATCGTCCTGATAGGTGCTATTAGATAGTCAATTAGGCATCAACGAGATCGATTGTTTCGGAATAGATGCTTTTTTGTTTGAAGTACCTGTGAACACTAACAGTGCCATCACCCCGCCGCTCCTTTGCCCACGGGAACAATGCGAGCTAACACACAATAAATGACAAATGCTATTAACACACCCGGCAGCCTCTTCCCTCCTGCCTCACACGATGCAAGCCCAGATACTCCTCCTATTCAGCGACTGTGGGAGCAAACACCCACTTTGCATTAAAAAAATCGCAGGGGAGATATTTATGTGTTCTTTGCAGAACCAGTGGACAAAGTGCCTAGATGAGTTAACTACAAGTTAGCTAGAAATAAAAACTAGTACTTGAATTTCTATTCACGTCTTTGCCACATTGCCTGAGGACTTGTGACACCTCCACAGTTGTTCAGAATTGTTCAGGCAGAATAACTAAAAGCTGAAATAAGAACTAAAGCACTTAACCTACCTGAATACCAAAAATTCTCTAGGATTAGCTCTCTACTAGGTACTGTTACCGGATAACACTAGGTCGAAGCCTAGGAGTTTAAGAGACAACTATAAAGGAAAAGTAATAAAGTTAACACAAGGAACACATCAAGACCAATAGGTCTCTCCTCTTTACTTCTCCCTCCTCTTCAGTGGGATTTATCAAGTTAATTGTCATCTAATTGCGTATCAAAGAAAGAGATAATGGGCAGCAATTAGATGTAATGGCCTGACAGTGCGAGATCTCTCTCGATTAGCACACAACACCGAATAACTTCACCTCATTTTTAAAGAGTGGCTCCACCGTGTCTGGGGAGCTACGGGACGGGGCCGGGGGAGGTGGGTGGGTGTGGTAATACATCCCGACCCTATTCCCTGTCCTCGGATGGCTGCTCTAGTGAAACTGGGACGGGCGGTACCGAGCGCGGCTGCCGCTGGGTCCCCCACCCGCGGTGCTAATTCAATCAGGTTTCTCCCCCTCCGCTCAAGCACTGCAGGGAAGAAAGCCTTTGAAGTTAGCGCTCTGGCAGTTTCCCCCCTCCCATTCCCTTTTCCTCCCCTGAGAGCCCAGCGTCCAGATTATACAGCCTCTTCGCCGAGAACCCCCGGGCCGCGGGTTCCGACAGTTTAGTCCCACGAGCATTAAGCTACTCCGCCCCAGCTAATCGACTCGAGTTTTGTTGGTTGGGTTTTTTTTTTTTTCCTTTTTTTCCCCTCCTCTCCCCGTTTGTAGCTGAGTTGCCAACACAGCTTGGTCCTGCCGGGAAGCATTCCAGTAACTGAGGCGACACAAAGAGGGAGGGTGCTCCCCGCGCCGCGCTGGTGGGGGGCCCCGGGGGTTGGCTGCAGAGGCGTTCGGCAGGTGTGGTGCCGGAGCAGAGCCCGGGCTGCTCCAATCTGCCAGCTGCCCGGGCTACCAGCATGCAGGAGGCCGGCAGTGGTACTAGTGCCCCTTTACTGCTGCTAGGAATAAAACACAGTGGATGAGAAGCAGGAATAAACCATGAAGTCCGAGTTTCTTTTTCACAGAGAAAAGGAAAAACTTGCATTCACGTTTTAGTGCCAGAATTGGACCGCTTTAGCAAAACCGAAATGATGTCACACACAGTTTTCTAGACCACTGGAATGTAGTAGTTACCGTCTAGAGAAAGCAGACTTTTACAGGTAGAAGATGAATTATTATATAGATATTCTGAGGAATCTGCTACTACCAGGCACTCAGCCAAGTGAGCATCACCTATCACGTTCATTTGAGCAATTGTGGGGAAGCGGAGAGGTATTTGCAAGCTAACGCTGCCAAAACACTGGCAAGGCATTTCGTGTGCTTGCTAACTATACGTGTGGCCAAGGAGTCATTATGTTAAGTGTCCATTAGCACTCTTTCAGAGACCGGCTTTTGCCTCTCCAGCTGTCCCGCAGCTCAGTACGGCCAGAATCGGTCGCTTCGCTAGTCCCACTAACCAGCCCTCGTCCTTGGCACGAAACCCGCCAGCCTCAGCCAGATCACAGGAAGCCGCACGCACCCACCCCACAGGCAGAACCCCCACCTCCGAGCCCGCCCCGTGGCCGCTCGGCCCCACAGTCCCGCTTGTCCCTGCGTGGTCCCCACCACCCTTGTGGGCTTAAATCACCGCAAGGATCGCAGCACTAAATGTTGGTAGGGCAGTCCCCGTTGTGTCTGCCTTGCTCTAAACCTCTGCATGGAGGAGAAACTGTTCTCCCACCCCGACCATCGCTGGACCTCGGTCGAGCCGAGCTCGGGAACGGGCGGATGCAACCCAGGGCCCGGAAAGATGTCTCACCGGCAATATCTGAGGACCCGACAGGGTGTGCTCCTTGCCTCTCCTTTATTACCCTTAGGTTGAGGAGGCGACGACACCCTCCTCCCCCGCACAAACCCTGTCCCCACGGAAACGTTCCCCTCCGCAGGTGGGAGCACTTTATTCTCTCTCTTCCCTCCTGAGGCCTTTCATCTGTCTCTCACTTTCCCCAGGCCCAGCTGCGGTGCTGCTCGTCCCCCCTTCCCTTTCACTCTCCCTCCATTTGGTCCGGGGTTGGAGCGCTCCCGCAACGCTGCGGGCAGTGCCGGTCCCGGCCGCTGCCCTCCGACGATGCTCCCTGCCCTTGGCCCCCGCTCCTCAGCCCCCCAGCCCGCCACTCCGGTCTCTGACAGCACGAGGGGCTATTTTTGTAGCGGGTGAGCAGAGCATTTGGAGGAGAGGCGGGGTTGTCTCTCCAGTGTGGCCATGCTATAGAGGAAACGCCCAATTCTTCAGCTATCCTCTTGAAAACGGCATAGCCACATCGAGTCTCTCACGTTTAACACTTTCATGCATTTATTGGTCTTGACTTTTGTTATTTTAAACGTTACTGCTTTAAAGCTGAGGAAAATATTCACCATTTCAGAGCTTTCTGGAGACATCTCAGTTCCCTAATAACATTTGAAAAAGTCTGAGAGATTTCGAATCAATATAACCTTTTAGTAATACTCGAGTCCTTTTTTTTTATTTAGCTGAAATCTTGCATTAGAGACACATAGTATGTGCAATTGCAAATAAATACTAAGATCCCAAAAGGTCAGAAAAATACATAATAGATTATAAAATAATTAAGGAGACCTCCAAATACGTCTACAAAGCCCACTGTTCACAGCGGCACATAATGTTGCTTTTTACCAGGCTAGTGTACTCAAGTGGCAGATTGGCCCCCTTTATACAAAAGGAAGTAGGTGTGTTCAAGGATACCAACAGAGAACCTTCAGACCATTCATTACAGGAACCCAGATTACAAGTGTGCCGGAAATCTTCCAATAACCCCAGAGATCACCTCTAAAGTGATGGAAATTTTTATTGCTCTTTTCATGTTAGTTGACAATTGACTTTGATTTATGTCAACTTACATGAGTCAAGGATCACTTCTCAAAGCCCTTTCTCTGGCCTGAAATCAGGCCATTTTGATCATAAGTTTACTAGAACATTATTCAAATTTTAAAGTGCATAGCACAGTGGGAAGGAATTTTACTGTTATTTATGGAAGAACAGCATTGGAATAGTAAATTTCTTTTGATCTCACCCTCATACCCCATTACTTGCATGTGAGTTGATAAGATACTATTTTGTACATTAGAAATTTTAATAACCTTTCCATGATCTGTTTATGCAAGAAGTCCTTATTAAACTGCTGAAGCTACACATGAAAGCATGAAGATATTTTATCATATTTATTTAGAAAGTAACTTTTTACACCTTAAAATAACATAAATATGTTTAAGGGTCTCCAATAAAAACATCTGTTCCACTACTATAGCAAGTCCAGTATTAAATAACAGGTGTATTTGGTTAAAAGCACAGTTCCATGACAGAAAATCCCGTTTGGGAAATAGCTGAAGGGGTTGGATACCTGTTGTAGAAGGCAGGGGGAAATTCATACTTTTTTGCACTCACTCTTGGTAAATTGCAGAGGGGCAGAATAAATCTAGATGATAAAAAGTCTGTAGGAAAAGGAGGTTTCTTTTGGGGCAGGATGAATAGCTCTACGGTCCTTGTGGAAGGAATTCATATGAAAGCTGGAAAAAATAGGTTTATTACAAGATTCCATTTATATTAGTGTTTGTCCCACTCTGTTGCTCTTTTACAGTTGTCTGTAAATGCATGGGCATAAAGTCCATGATTCAGATTGTCCAGCATGTCTTTGTCAAATATTTTGTTCAGTGCTGCATCATAACTCCGCCAGGCAGTTACAGACAGGGGCAGCCCAGATATCTGTCAGTAGTGCAAATCCTCTTTAGTCATAGTCCATGTCAGACGGTCAGACACCCAGCAAGAAAGCTCTGGGATCCCTGTACCCTACAAAGCAGGGTGTGGCCCAAAAGCCAACTGGCTGTGCTCTGCAGGCGCTGCTGAGGTCCAGGGCAGGTGCTGGCAGAGCCGCCAAGGTGAAGCCTTCGGAGACAGCCCCTTGCCGGGGCAGAGGTGGTGGTCGGGCCACGTATGCGAGAGGCAAGGGCACCACACCACTCTGAGGTCCGTACGGGAGAGGAGGGCTGCAGAAGGACTCCGTCCTCAACTCCTGCAGCTGCCGCTTGAGCTTCATCCGGCGGTTCTGAAACCAGGTCTTGATCTGGGGGCAGAAGATGAGGTTACAACGGCACGCAGTTTGCTCTTTATCTTGTTATTTGGAACTATGCTGTCGTTATTCACCAAGCCCACGGCACAGCCGGTGTCTCCGCACTCACCTGCACCTCAGAGAGGCGCATCCTGCCGGCCAGCTGCCGGCGCTCGGCGGCGCCCAGGTACTGCTGCCGCTGGAAGGAGCTCTCCAGGGTGCTGATCTGCTCGGCGCTGAACGCCGTGCGGAGTCGCCGCCCGCCCCGGCCGCCGGGTTCCTCGCGGAGCGAGCACTCGGGACCCTCCTCTGGCGGCGGCTGCCCCGCTCCCGACAGCCGCCCGCCTGCTCCTAGGGACAGGGGAGAAGGAAGAAAGGGTCAGCGACGCCCGAGGACCGTGTAGGGAACCGCCCGCGACCTTCGCCTCCGGGCAGCCGCCAGGCAGTGGTGCCTCCCCGGGCCCGCGCGGGTGGCCCAGGCCCGCCAGACCTCCTCCCCCGGCGCGGGAGCTCCGGGATGCCCCGCTGGCCGCGGGGACTGTGGTTACCTGCAGCGGGAGTGGCTGCCACGTGCTCCCTGCTCTTGCCCCTTCTCCCGGCCCGCGGTCCGGCGGCCTGTTCCCGCCTCCGGTCGCTCAAGCCGGGGCTGAAGCCAGAACCGGGCCGGTGGCCCGCGGAGGATGGTCGGTGCGGAGAGCCCTCGGTGGGGCTGTTGAGAGCCTGGCTGCTCTGGGACAACCACTCCACGGAGAAAGGGGCCTTAGTCATCCTGCCTTGTTTCGGAGATGCCGCGAAGGAGGGTGTCAGAGAGCACGAGCCGCTCCTTTATACCTCAACTCCCGGAGGAAAAGGTTGTTTGTGTAAATACACATCAAAGGGCCAGATAAGTGTCATCTAATTGCGATCAGTCGTCCCCCCCCCCAACAAAAGATACCGTTCACACATTGCCCCAGCTCGCGGAGGCTCGGCTCCGCCGTGTCTGCCCCTGAGGAGTTCACTCTGCTGTTAGTGATTTACAGCTCTTGTTACATCTACCCCAATGCAAATGGCATTTATGGAGCTGAGCGGCCTCAAACGGCACTGGGGAATTTATCCCCGGGGGAGAGCACAGGGACCAGCATCCCCGGCCGCTGGCGGGAGAGGAGACGCTGCTGCTGTTTCCGTCCACCCTTTCCCAGGGGTTTGCTTTTTCTTTCCTTTTCAAGCACCAGATCCACTGTTTAAAGGATTCATCTCAAGCCTACTCCTCTCTGGCTGAGCACTGCGTTTCCGAGATTGCCTGAGGCAGGCAAGTAGAGAAAATCACTCACGGCATTCTCCGGGACTGCATCATCAGGTTATAAGAACAGGCCCAGGCTGAGGAGTTTAGAGAAGGTTGTGAAACAGAAAAAGACAAATGTCAAGGTCATTGGGTTGTACGAATAGACAGGTTTATGGTGGATTATATAAAAGTAGGGTTTGTGGACTAAAGAATCAGAAAATTACAATTATTGCCTGAGAATTAACATTCTGCTGAGATTTCTGCTGAGGTTACAGAATTCCTCTCTTCCCTCCCAGATCTCTTGCAGCTCTGCAGGTCACACAGGTTTCTTTGCTATTTTACTCTCCCTGTCTTTCCTTTTATTACCTATGCGTGTCTTTCAGAAGTGTTCCTGTTCATCTCTGGGTTTTGCTTGCAACAGGAACATTTGGCTGCTACACTAATGCCTCTGTAGTATATTGACAAAAGGTTCCTGGTGCTTTATGGGCAGTTTTTCACTGCAGGGTAACAATGAATTCCCTTCCCTTTTCACCCTTCCCTCCTCCTTATGCAAGAACAGAGTGGAAGTTCCACATCATTGATAACTCCTATCACACTCTTCCTTGGTATCAGTTTGTTTCCAAAAATCATGATTGCGTGTCTGATTTGTCTATCCTTATTGTTGTCTTCTGCTTTACACTCACCTCTACCACCTGCACGCAAACCCAGTGCTCTACTGTCCCTTTACTTTGTGACTGGCCCTGTTATTCTGCCACTCCTGATACATTTCTCAGCATATCATTTGTGGTAACACTTACTGGAACTATGCTTCTAAGCATTTCTTAAGACTCAGTGAGGCAGAGGTTTGAAGACTGAAACCCTCCGACTTAGTTTGTCTAAATCTTCCAATTAAATTTTTAAATTTAATCTTATAAAGATAATCTTATAAAGATACATGTTTTTCTTTATATTAATCCAGTAAAAAGCTTTATTCAAACCCTTTGTCTATGTTTTCCTAAAACCAACATTTCAACTTCTTGTCCACTCCAGATATAGCTGCTAAATCCATTCATCATGAAATTCTACAGTTTTTTGTTAATCAGAAAATTGTTTCATTGAATCATATTCAAGTTTAACTTGTGAACTCCTTTTAAGCTCTGTCTCTCCTTGATTGTTCATTCTCATGGCACATTTGGAGTCCTACTCTGCTCTAGCAGTGATGACACTGTTCAAGAGTTTGTCTCTAACCAACCAAAAATACAAACATGATTGTCACCTTTATTTAAAGGTGTCTAATAACCAATTTAGAACCACAATCATGCATGACCAGAGCCCTCCTGGAGCCCTTTGTTTCTGGCCTGTGTAGGTGGGGATTGACATTGCAGCAGGCACTGCAGCAGCAGCCTAAGCCCACTAAACAAGCTACCTGGAGGAAACTGAGGGAACTGGTGTAAAAATGTCTAAATAAACATTCAAGCATTAATGTCTCTTGCATGTGTTATCTGTTTAAAGAACTCCACAAATATCTTCAGCATGGACAAAGCCCTGCAGGGCATATATAAACATATATATATATATATATATATATATATACACACACACATATTTGTGGGTTCCCCCCTGCCCCGCATCAAAGTGTTTGATATCTAATTACTAGAAACCTCAACTGTATATCCTTCCCAAGCATTTTCTGTTTAACAATGGAAAGTTTAGAATGTTTACTAGACCAGATTGTACAAGACGGCTTTTAAATTTCATCTGTTTTATAACACACACCTTGACACACCCCCTTCCCCCTCCCCACCTCAAATATTCCAAGCACAGGTTCTTCCTTAACTATTCTTTTCATTAGGTAAATGTGAAGACTACCCCCACCACAAACCTGAGGCAATGCTTTAAAATATCAGAACCTCTGAGTATTAGACAATTCTGGCAGCAACCTATTTCACAGAGCAGACCAAGCAGACAGGATATGTAGAGGAGACTTACAGGAATCTGCTCTGTTCACTGAATCACTAAATGACAAGTCCCCTGAGTCAGCTGTATTTAACAATTAAGCTGTATTTGATTACTTTAACAGCATTCTGCATCACAGATAGGGCAAAATCCCACCCCAATGAGACAAATATATCTTATGTGCCCAGAATTATTTCCATTCTTAGTCCCTACAGAATATTATATATAACTATAAATAATATACTTGCGTGCTTACATTCTTATATACGTTATATACTTACATATCTCTATACAAATATTTTTAAGGTATAGGATAGCCTACCTCTATTATGTCAACAACTAAAGATACTTTGCAAGCTGTTGGGTAGGAGAAAAAGAATACATGACCTATGATGGAGCTCTAAAAAATAGAAAATCCTGAGTTTTAGCATGCACTGATACATCTGCCTTTACAGATTTTGAAACATTTTTACCATCTGTGCTGCAAATGACATCTTTATACACTGTTGGTTTATTAATTGCATTCTATTGAAAAAATGGCCCTGCAGAAAGGTAGTGTCATATGCTGAGCTCCCACAGACACAAATTGATCATGTTGTGACAAGGTTAAACCAAATCTCATTTTTATTACACATAAAATGTGTACGTATCCTGGATAGATGGCAGATGACTTCTGAATGTAATGACTGCTACAATATTTAAGAGCTGCTGGTTTAATTTTATCTAAAATTCTTAAGCTGTCTTCTTTCTATTTCTATCTGTTATTCATTAGCTGCTTGTTTGAAAACCTCCTGCTAAACTGTGATTCAGAAATACCATGTTTAAAATCCAGTGATATTACTGAGATGAAAACCTGTTCACGCTAATGGAATTTAACAGAGTAGAGCAATGGCTTTCACTCTGCTGCTATAGGGTGGCAGAGACAAAGAACTCAGACATACCAACATGATTGCCACTAGCAGGAGTCTGAAGATCCATTTACCTCAGATAACAGCAATACTTTATGCAGATGTTTATAGAATACACAATTGCCTTCTTTTGGAGTCTGCACCTTCCCCTTCAGCTTTGCAGAAATGTGTACACACAACAATGGTCTCGTGCTGAGTAGGTTCCGCAGAACTACCTAGTCCTGCCTCGATGTCTAGTAGGTAGTTGACAATAGAAATATTTTGGCATAACAGCTCAGCCTTTGAGAATTAATTGCTGCTCCACATCGTTCAGCCCAAAACTCATCTCTGCCCTAGTAAACCAGCTCAGAGCCCTGCAGAGGGGCAGGATTGTGCTGAGATATCCCCTTCCTACTAAAGCTATGGAGGAACTGAAAAGAGAGTAATTGAGGGTTAGTTACCAAGTACCTTGGGTTCCCCATAGGTACTGGAGAAAACTGCCACCACTTGGCTTTGCTGCAGTGGGGGTACACAAGACAAACAGAAGGGATTGTCATCTTGGACCATCAGGTGACCCTTTACCATAACAGCAGAGGGTTCTGGGAGACTAGAATAGAGTGAATTTGTTATCCTTGGGAGTAGCCAGGTGGTGATGGAACTCAAAATGTAAAAAATAGGCACAGGAGAATGGGTGTTCATCTGTAGACATGTAGATTTTTCAGGAAGGCCTGCCCAGAGATGCTGGCATCTGCTATACAATTCACACAGTCTTTGCCCTGACCTGTTAACCCATTTCTGAGTAATCACTCTTTAGGAGTGATTACTAAAAGCATTACAAATGGCCTCCAAGCAATGTCTTTATTATCAATTATTATAATCTTTCCTCTTTGACAGATTAAGAGTTACTTTTCCATGAGGAATTTAAAGACCATATGTGCAGAAATACCAGGAGGTCCTGGAAAAAACAGATACAATGCAGAGACAAAAACTGAATGTTTTGTCATGTTTTGAATTGATCTAAATCAACACAGCACTCAAAATACCAAGAGCTCCCATGGCTCCTTAACACAAGACTGCCATCAGCAGCTATGCAGAATCAGTGAGATGTTTTAAAAAGATACATAGTCTGCACAGAGATGCTGCAAATATGAAAAAAGGAAACACTTACATGGATTATGTTTTTAATGGCTCCTTACCAAAATATAAGCTTATTAAAAAAAATCCTATTCAGTATGAATCAGGACTACATTTAAAACATGTACTGCTGTTAGTACAGAAGCAAGCTTCAGAACCAGATTATTTTATTTATTTGTTAGACAAACTATTATCCAAGTCTCAGGAATGTAAATCCTTCTTCAGCACTCACTGCTATCATATTGCCATGGAGAGAGATCTCCATGGACACTGTTCAAACAAAATTGCTCAGAAGTCTGTAGTTTAAGTCTGTCTGGACTAGTAATGAGACTTTAAAAACTATTTTTTGAAAGGAAGCAGCATGAAAAGGGGCTTTGGAAATGGTTTTAATTTCCAGAGTAGATAGGTATTGTTAGCTGCTTTAGGATCTGTGTTGTTTTAAAAATATGAATTATCTAAAGATATGAGCTGCACCTATAGGGTGCCTATGCAAATTCATATAAATCCCACTGGTTTCAGTAACTGTTCAGATCATTCAAACTAGCAATCTGATTAAGATCACAAAATGTCACACTTAGACACCTTGAAATCTTTCCAAAACCTAACAGAGAGGCTAACTTCACATTTTACATCAAGGCCTTTTTCTTTGTCAGCCTGCTGAAGGATTTTTTTTTTTTTAATGATGGTTACTTCTAAAGTTACATTTAATAACCTATAAAAGTAAGAATTAATTAAATCAGAAATCTCCCATTACATTCATGTATTCCACAAATACTTTCTAAAGAAACTTAGCTATACTGACCAAAGCATTTATCATTCTTGAAAGTAACTTTTCACTTCCAGCTATTAAAGAATCAATCATTTTCCCCTTGATTTTAGAGTTAGCATTTGAGCATGATGAGGCAGTCAGTAGGAGAATGAGCTATCACAGCTGGCAGCCTCGGGTCATCTATCACCCTTTGTGCCCATCCCGGTCTATGCCATACAATGCAGCTTTGAAATGCATTGGGCCCAGAAGTGAAAATGTTTTACTGACTCTTCCTTCCCTTAACTTACACCTAATATAAATTACATCTTTGTACTGCTCCAAAATGAGTCTGTTAAAATTAAACGGAAATAAATGTTACTTCTTTTTTTTCTTTTCCTGACTTCAAGGCTCTTCTTCATTTCTCATTTCTAGTTACTTCTCCCTTCTTCTGTATTCCTCACTATACACAGTTTCTGCCTACTTTCTTTATTCCAGTCACTTCCATCAAAGATCCTGCAAATGTTACAAAGAGAATAACTTTGGCAGGATATATAACTGCAGCAACAGAGCATAAATGACACTAAGTCTGCCTTCACCTTATCCCAAACAGGGAGCAAAAACATGTCCTGACATCCCCTCTCCGTTTACTGATAAGCGAAAAGCTGGGCTTAGAGGGGGAGGACAGGAACGTAGTTAGGTAAGATGCTTAACACTGCCTCTGTAACCTGCAGTTTGACGTCCGCGTTTCCTCCGAGCAATGCAGTGTACTTCTTTAGCCAGGTTTTGCAGTAATGAGTGCATTACACATGGATAGCGGGCAATTAAGATTTAAAATTAGGAAGCTGTGTGTACAAGTCCTCTAAAAGATTAAAGGAAGCAGCTGAACGCTGAATGCAAATACATGCTCGTTTTAAAACAGAATATAAACAAAACCCTGTCATTTTGTGTTTGCATGTTTCTAACGGGCAGATTTTAGGCAGACATCTGGAAGACCGATCGTTTTTCACGATACCTTTGCTCACAGTGCGGCCCGTACATCTAAGAGATTGCAATGGGTCTCTTGTGCCATCTCCTGGTTATATTAAGACTTCACATCCAGGAAACTGCTACATAAAGGACGGGAGGATGCAGAAATGTAGCTGAGGCAATGACAGAATCAGAAAACCATTTAGGTTGGGAAAAACCTCTAAGATCATCGAGTCCAGCCATTACCCCAGCACCACCAAGTCCACCACTAAACCATGTCCCTAAGTGCCACATGTACACATGAACACTCCAGGAATGGAGATTCAGGTCTCAGCAATTAAAATGACTCCCCCAACACCTGATGTGCATAGCAGGCTTGGACTCTAAACCACTTTCAACATGAAGTATTTATGCAAATAAAACCTTGAAAATGACAGTGACTAGAATACAATTGCACTAATAACCAAATTAATAGCATGCCCTGATTGCAGCTAAGTATTTGAATGTGTGTCCAATATATTTTACTGAGAAACACAAAAGGACTAAAGATCTGTGCTCAGTCCCTCTTCCTTTCACAGGGAAGAAACAAATGGGCCTGTGCATTTATGACCATTTTATTTTATCTGTTCTTACAAATTTATAGTAAAAGGGATCCTACAGGTGCATTACATATGGGTAAATTATTCCAGTGCTTCACATGAAGTTTTCCAAGGTAAAAACTGAAACATAATCACCCTTGCTTGAAGTTCAATACTGCTTAAGCTTCACAAAACATGAAAAAAACCCCCTCACTCTGCAGCTACTACAACTTTTTACAGCAACATTTCACATTCACTATTATGGCTCAATCTAATCTTGTCTATATAAGTCAAATTCTTTCTGTCTCATTTTATATTTCTAAACATGTCTTTATTGTGATTCTCTATTTTTTAATTTTGCCTGTATATGTCTTGGGTGCAGTGCCTAAACGGTGAAGTATTCCTGCTGATCCTTTAATAGGCAAAACAGAGCAAAATAATTCCCTTCTATCATATATAGCTCTATGTAGCACACCTCAGGTCTTCCACTGTTCCCCCCCTTCCTTTTCTTTTCCTTTTTGAAAACTATATACATAGATTAACATTCAGCTTGTGATCCACTAGAGTCCCCAGAGATTTTTTCTGAAGCTCTGCAGTTATTTTTCATGTAATATTTATCCTTCAAAAATGTAAGAGGAAGCTTAAACTGTTAGCATGATTATTGTGAGTTTCTTCAATCTATGTTGTGTAAGTGTGCTTTCCATCCCACCTTGTATTTCATCAGTAAAATTCACAGACACAAAGATCTGAGTCCTAGACATGATAATGCAGAATACAGTGTGAGAAGACTTTGTTATGGCAACCCCGGATAGTTTGCCTCCCTCATTGGAGCGTGTAGACTCCCAAGCAGGTCTTATCTTGTTCTTACTGTAACCTCTGATAGTTTGCTTCTGAGTGTGTTGAGAACCAAGCATGTCTTACCTCATTACAGTTAGCCAGGATAGTTTGCTTCCCCCCATCTGCATGGCTGCCAAGCTGCAGGCCATCTATGAACCCTGGAATTCAGACACAGCATCTGCATTACCTGGGTTAGCTAATGAGCAAATTAGGACATTGCATATGGACGAAATGTTAATCAGCACAGGTTTCATTACTCACTTCTTGCAGTGCTTTCCCTTGAGCAGGGCTCCACTGCATTGGGTCCCCACCTGATTAGCACTGAGATCGCAGGATTCTCACTGTGGGAATGCTATGCTTTTGATAACACCAAAGCTTTCATGTATTAGTATTGTGCCTTGTTCCCTGTGGGATCTGCACCTACTTTTCACTCATAACATATGGGTAGTCCTACCCTCACTAAATTTACTTTCACAATGTAACGAACACCGGTAATTACCCTTTGAAATGATGTTAACTAGCTGTGTATTCACCTTAAAGAGTCCCATCATCTGAATCTGAGCAACCTTATATATAATCAGGTCAGGACAATTTGTTGCCAAGGCATTTATTGACTTCAGCGTACTGGTTTGATCTGTTGCTACACTTGCCCTGATAAAGGAGACCATTAGACTATTTAAAAATTACTCCATGGATAAATGCATGTCAACCTTTTAAATTAGTCCCTATGCTTACAGATTCTTAGACAGCTTTTTCACTAAGTCTTCTAGTATCAAAGTTTGGCTGATTCTCTGTCATTCTCTCACCTCACCTTTCCACTCATTCCTGTGCTCTTGCCCACTTTTAAAAAGTAATATTGTTTTCTGATTCTCTGGGAACTCATTCTTCCTTAATCAAAAATACAGTAATTCCAAGATTATTTCAGTTTTCCTCATTATTATAGAACAGATTTAATTGGAAGTTAATAATACATTTAATTAGCTTGATAAGTCTCCCATTCTGACCTGCATTCCTGATTAACTTTGATGATGATCGGCATTGTTTAGAGGGTAGGCAGTGAAACAGCAGGCACTTCAGGCACTTGCACCATCTCATACTTACTTACCTCCCCTGGTAAGCAGAGAGCTCTTATTCTATAATAGAAAAGTATTTAAAAATCCGTTTTTATTGTTTTGCTTTTCTCTTGCTAACAAAAGCATTTTGTCTGTTCAGTTTTGTTCCTAACCTGCTGCACTGTTCTTTTATATTTGTTCTTGACAATGCAGTCTTGTTCCTACTTTTTCTCAGCATATTTTTTTCAGGTTACCGATGAGCCCTTAATGTAGCCATGGCTCTCTTAACAGTTTTCTTTCCTTTGCATAAGGATAGGCTGTTGTTATACTTAAGATAAGGCCTGTTTTAGAAACCTCTTTTTAGAAACTCAGCTCTCTTCAGTTTTTCTTTGCCTTACAATTCCTTCCCCACGACCTCGTATACTAATTCTTTGAGATTGTTGAAATTTGCTTTTTTGAAGCCCAGTGTTATTATTCTGCTTCTTTCATACCTTTCTTTCCTTTGAATCACAAACTCTGTTGTCTCATGGTAACTTTCATCGATGCTTTCCACATTCAGATTTTCAACTAGTTTGACTATTAAACACTGTAAAATCTTAAATAGTAAGATTATTCCCCATGGTTCCAGCACTAGCTTATATATACGAAGGTGTATCTAAATTGTGTTCATGCCAGGTTCAGAGCAAATCACATTCTCGCTTTCATCTGAGGGATAAGCAGGTAGGGGTAGGGACCTCAGTCGAGGTACGTTGGTCTGGAAAAACAAAAAATAAGGGACTATTTGTGACATTTCAAAATATATAATCCTTGCCATTTTAGATGCAGCCTAAGATATTCAGTATTTCATCAGCTATCTCACGTTTTGTGTTTGGCAATCTATTGAATTTCATATGTATTTCTCTAGGTTTCAGTCTTTTGGTCAATTATCTTTTAAATAATAAACTAATTCAGAGGATTTTGTATTCCCAACAATGGTCTGTAACAGAATTATCCAACCTTTGACCTGCAGTTTACCTTCACGGAGGAAAGTTACTTTGCTAATATCTGTGGATCTATGTATTCATCTCAGGAATCATCTGTTCTTTTTCTGCCTTTTATTTTCAGGCCCTTTGCCCTTTCCTTTCCTTGCATGAAGAAACAGAGAATTAGGAAATATCTTAAGGGCATATCAAGACACTGCTTCCCCAGAATAAGCGACTTTATTCTTTGGCCTCCCTTTTCCATAAAACCCCCAGTAATTCTAGTCTATATTTGTGCAGCTGATTATCCTAGAGTTTTGCATATATCTGTGTGACATATTTTATTGTGTGTCATTACTCCACGTTGTCGAGATAATTTTAAATTTTGATCATATTTTTAAGTTTGCCTGCAGAGTCCCAAACAAACCACAGCATGTTAATGAAGCCATGAATTAACACCAAATGCAGGCAGACCTCTTCAGGGTGTTATTGGACACAACTGTGCATTCTTGTAACAAGCCATGTCAGCCACTCTGTTGTTACCCAAAAAAAAGTGGATCTGCCATTTAAGCACTTTTTTCCCTAGATGAGTTCTACTATCTTGTTTGCAAAAAACAGTATTGAGTTTCTGCTACTTAGATGAATAATTTACCCCTGTTACTGTTTATGAGTTTTATCAGATATGACAAGAAATAAGCATCTATTTGCAGAGATTTTAATCATGGCTGGGATGATTAGGCTCCACCATGCCCAGCTAAGCTTCCAAATTATGTCTCTCTGGTAACATCAACTCAAACTGTCCATTGCCCTGAACTGCTTTTTTGTTGGATGGTGCCTAAATAAAATACAAAATCTTAAATGTCTGATTGATGGAAACCGCTCATAGTACCGTAACTCAATACTATGCATTAATGGCAATATAAGGTCGGATACACGGTCACACAGAAGACATGAGAGGATTTTTAAATTCTTGTATAGCACCAGTTATTGTCATAGAATAAACATAGTATTTTTTAGATGTAGTAGTTGCTTTATATCCTGATAAAAACTGTAAGAAATATATGAGCTAATTCTCAGGAGTGCAAAACATAAATGGCAAGAAAATCCACAAAAGCAATTTCAACAGTCTGACTGGTAACTATATAAAATGGATTTATTAAGATCATGTGATAAGCAAGTTTTTTAGAGTTCTTTACATTAGTAAAGCCTATGCTACCTAAAATTTTATGGTCTTTCAAAGGCAAGGTGTGACTTTAAGGGAATGGTAATTTTTAATTGAGAGAAAACCAAATAACTACTAATAAAAACAATTATTTAAAATAAATGCACATAGATAAAATATGTGAAATATGTCTGAAGATAAGGTTATCATTAATGTACTTAAATCATATATAAAGATAGGAGATAAAGATTAAATGTTTTCTCATTTTTCAATTTTTAGAGAAATAGCAACACAATTTAATTCCTTAAGGGTAAGTCAGAACACTGTAATTAATGACATGCTAAACCTACACATGATAAATAACAAAATAAATCATATTAGATGCAAGAAAACCCCGTTGAGGTCTGAGATCTCCAGTATTTAAATGAATAAGAGAGAAAAGTTAGTATTATTGTATTAGTATGAAAAAGTAACTGAGGTATTTAATGGAAAGTATTGACATACCTTGTTTTTACTGAGAAAGATGAGAGGCCTGTGATGTATATATTGCTGTTACTGACAAGAGAAAAGGAGAAGCTTTCCTCTTAAACATTGAGAAAGCTACATTTTAACATGTGCACATGCACTTCTGTCAAATACAACAGTACAGTTTGCAAAATACAAGACGTGCACATGCCCATTGCTCACATCGTTATCCTTCTCCATCATTAACACATGACAAGGACACTTAGTTTCATGTCTGCCCTTCATCTGCCCATCTCTGAAAACATTTTCTTTTTAATTTTTTTAAATACAGTTCTACTTAAACCACTCTCATGACAATGCTTATTTTAGTTGTTTCTTGCCCTACCCTACCTCTCTTTTAGCACTACCGTTGTTACCTCTGGTAGAAATACTTGTAGTTGTAATCAATTTGTAGCCTTAACATTTTGGCCTTGCATAAACCTGTGTAGCTCCAAATTTTCTAGCAATAGCAATATATTTCATTGCCATGTAGAAGGTTTGGTAAGCTCCATACCTAGGTTAGCACCAAAACTTTTACAAGTTGAAGATCCAAATTTCACACAGTTACCTTCTATTGAATGCTGCTGGAGTACTGCAATCTATAAGATCAACAGGAGCAAAAGCCACACTCAAATGTGCACACGTACAGACATGCACAAACTGGCAAAGTGACTCTTGTGCCAAATAAAAGAGACAATTTCACATTTACTGTCTTCACAATGCCATGACAGCAGAAGCAGAGCAACAAATTGGTAATACTTAGATTCAGACTTACTTTCATTTGAAAACAGGTTAGTCTGATGACATTAAAGCCAAACCAAAAAAAAAAAAAAAAAAAAGGACAACATTCTTCTCCTTCCTTAGTGTACTTGAAGAAACAGACAGCCAATTATTTAAGTTCCATTATGGTTTTCATAATACACAACATAAAAGCAAGACACACCAACAGTCAATGAATAGCAGAGGATCTGTGTGCATGAATTATTATGCACACTGTGACAGGATATATTTGTACTATGCCTATATAAAAATATATTCAACATTTAATGAACTATACTCCAAACTCTCCTAGTCCAACTTTGCAACAGAAACTGTAATTTTAACTTATTTCCACAGTATTTTTAGATTGTTTTCAGGCTAATTATTTATTTATGCTAAAGAACAGTGACAAAAATAATAATCCTTTTCAACTATACTCTACTTTTATCTCTATTTTTATGCTTTTGATCTGCCATCCAGTTGCCAGTGATTCAAATCTGATTACTCATCATTTTATAATTCTGTGTTAAGAAATATAGTAATTTCAACTTGAGATAGTATTTTAAGTCACTTCACTTAAGTATTGGCTTGGGAATTGGTCCGGTAGATGAAGTCGACATAATCCAGTTTACAGTCTAAACTTGGAGTAGAACAGATGAAACATAAATAATTACTGAAATGTTGCTTTCATCCTGCGCAGTGTGTCCTGAATTTTTCGAGAATGTTTTTCTGCTGGTATCTGATGGAAGTTGGTACAGTTGTCAGCTGCCAAGGCAGAAATGTCTGCATCTTTAAAACGAGTTATTCTTTGTCTGAGGTAAGACTGCAGCTTGAAATCTGGTGTATATGTATAAGGATTCTCTTGAAATGCATGAACTTGGCTCACAACTTTTGCAATATTTCTTGTAAGAGAATATGGTAAAAAAGATTAGTTTGTTTTGCTGATGATAAGAACAAAAGCATAAATCAACCCCCCAAATTTTTAAAGGCATCAAGCATTTTCTTCAGTATTATAGATACTTTTAGTTAGATGTGCATTAGCTCTCATTATCGCATTAGAAATTATTCTAATAAAAAAGTTAGGTAATATACACATATAATTAAAATAATTACCTAAGTTTAGTCCACTTGTGAGCTCCATTTGTCATTGTGAATCCTCCAGTTTCAAGTTGCTGGACGTGCATAGCCAAAACATGGGCTGATGGAATTGTTGGAAGAGTTTTGAATCTCTCTCCTTCCATCAAGCATAAGCTATCACTTTTTAAAAACACCTAGTTTAAAAATGCACACAGATTAATCTCACATTAAGTATCGGTGAACGCTTTGTAAGTTCTCCATCTATTTAACACTACCTATTTATTTGTCGAATATTAACTTTTGACATTGAAGACAACACTGTGAATTAATCTGGTGGCAAACTTTTAAAGTACACAAAGAAAGTGACTTTAATCAAAAGATACTTCATACATGATTTTCATTGTTCTAAATCACAGCCAGAACTGCATTTTAAAACTTCAGTCTATGTTTCAAAATTCTACAGATCAACAAGAGAAAGCCTGTGATAAAATAAATGTTTAAGACTTTTCAGAATAGACTACAGCCACAAAGCTCCTGCAGAAATCTTTTAAAGCGTATCTAGTGTAGCTAATGTTTTAGTTTGCTTTGAAATGCCTCTTTTGATTTTTAGTCCCATAGGACAAACATTAGAAAAATCCTGAGATTAAAATTCATTAAGAGTAAAAAAGTCTTAAAACACATTAAAATCTCCTTCATAATACAAAGCAATAATTACGGTTTTCATCCTGCAGAGGCACCTATTTCAGTAGATCTTGCATCTTCTCCAACCCCAAAGAAGTATTTTTACTTTAGAGACTTTATACTATACCTCAACAGCTTTGAGTTCCTCCATTATCTCAGCTACTTTTGCAGGTAAAATTTTCCAGGCCTTACAATAAAACAAAATATATTTTTTTCACCTTAATGTCCATATTGGAACAAGATTATATTAAGCAAAATATTTACAGAATAGAGTGCCAAACTTACTGGTAACTGTCGTACAATAAGATTTTCCAAGCCTGCTAGGAATTGCATTGCAGTAGCAAAATTTCTTTGTTCATAGCAGCATTTTGCTATAAGAAGAAATTTTGATAACAAGCTCACCTGCAGCTGAAAAAAGAAATTAACCTATACTATATACACAGAAATATACACTAAATATACATAGTAAATCTACATAGTAAAATTAAATGAGAACGAAGAAGAAATGTATTTTTTCCCAATTTGTTATCAAAATTGTTGACAGTAATAACATTTCCCTCCAAAACAAAGTTGATCCTTTTCTGTTACCCAGGTGTTTTTGACAAAGTTTCCAAGTATTCTCCTCAGACAACCCATTTCTGACATTCTATTAGGTTTTTGACACCTGCTACTACAAAACATCCACGACCTTCCTTATGACAACAGACCACATTGTAAACTGACCACTCACAGGTGTATTTCAGAGTATTTCTTGCAGCTTTGCTGCATAGCAACCATATATAATAACAAATAAATAGCCATTTCATTGTTATTAATACAATAAACAATGACAAACCTTAGTTGTGTGACATGATACAATTTCAGCAGCAACCCAGGTGCTGATACTGTCTGCGTTTCTTAGTAATTGCAGAAGGTACTGGTCTTGTATGCACTCGGACAGAAACAGATTACAGACTTTAAGGGAAACTGTCTCAGCAGAAACTGCCCTACGGAGAATATAGGGGAAAAAAAGCAAAAATAATTCCTGCTGATACTGGATGTTCAAAGGAAATCTTCATTGTGAAGAGGCCAACTTCTAGCCATTTAAAATAATTTTGCATTGCTTGCAGTCTTCTTATAATATTTGGTGATGTACATAGTAAGCCATGTTACTTCTTCCTTGTAATTACAAGGTAATTATATGTGATCAAAAATAAGCATATGCAGGATACATTTCTGTATATAAAGACACCTTCACCACTCCTTAGTGAATAAAACAAACTCTCTGATCTCACACAAAGTAACAGCCAGAAATCCAAACTCATTAAAATCCGCAGCCATAAAAGAAATTGAGCCTGACACCAAGTGGCATCACACACTTTGTTTTCCATGACTGAACTCCAAAATCTGTATAAACCAACTGATTTAGCCTTGGCACTGAACAATCTGTAAAAGATGACTTGCTTTAGAAGCTCATTCCCTATCTCTACACACAAAAGGCAACTACAGGTAGTGCACTAACAAGTACTAATCAGAAGCTAGCTGAATCCACTGAGTATGTAAGAAGCACACCATAAAAAAACCAACAATTAGGTCCATGTGGCTGGATGAAGACATTAATTACTGAGGAGCAAGTAATTTAAATGAGTTGGTAATCACTCTAGTAACTACAGGAAAATTCTTATGTATCTTTGAATACTGATAACTCATTTACCTAAGAGTACAAAACGAACATTGCAGAGAAGCTGTGGAGTCTCCATTCACATTAAGAGCCCAACTGCACATGATCCTGGGCAACCTGGTCTAGCTGACCTTGCAGGCTGCTTGGACTACATGATCTTGGGAGGTTTCTTCCAACCTCAGCTGTTCTGTGAGACTGTAATTGTCTTCTGGGATTTTATATACATACACACATGCATGATCAAGGATCCCATTTTAGAATCCATTACACACTTTCCCTGCCAAAAAATAAAACACCTTTGAAGCAAGCTTCCAACACAACTATTTAGAAATATTTTGGCCTAACCTGCTTTAGATTTCGAAGAAATCACCTTGCAAATGTGACCTTCCACACACAAGTATGTGCATAGGTACATAGATAAGCATAAAATCTCCTGAAACCAAAAAAACCCATATAAACAGGCTATAAAAATCCCCTAACTATTGAAAATGTTTCTCTCTAGCTGTATTAAAAGTCTAACATGTTAAGTTATTGTGCATCAACAGAATAAAAGGGCAGTTAAAACAAGCAACTTACTTTTGCACAGGAACACATTTGTCTTTAACACCAAGTGCTCTTGAGTTTAGAAAGTGTACTGGATGACACTTAAGAAATACTTCCTAAACAAAAAAAGCAAGATACATCTGCTGTGAGTTCTAACAATTCTTTTTAAATGCTTGGGGATAAAAATGACAGTGTCCCACTCCCACCCTGCCTTCACAAATTTATGAGAGGGATCACAGCCTAAGAATAACATTAGTCTCTCTAAATTTTACTGTAGAGATTTCATGGGAAAAATGGATTATTTTAATTCAAAGTCTTATAAAATAGTATGAAATAATCTGGAAACACAGTTGGGAAATGGTAGAGAAATAAAGCTGAGTGCAAAGTAAGAAGACAGGTATTATTTCCAATTAGACCTAGACCTCTGTACCTGCTGCAGCAATGTCAGCTGCCAACAAAGCTGTTGTGCACTGTACTCTATTAAGAGATATGGTCCCACTTCATCTGCTTTAGCTTCTGTAAAACTGCATGGCTTTGGCAAAACTGTTGAACTAGTGTGCAGTCGCTCTCTTTGATATTGTGCAATTGGTCCCATACCTTTGGATAGTTTCCAGTAAAAGTTCTGTAGAAAAAATAAATACAAGGATATAACTTCTCTAAAACAAACACTAGGTCTCCCCTTGATGTAACTTTCAGGAATGTTTTGTTAAGAGAAACACCTCTGTGCATACAAAACTCTTCAGCTAATCTTCAAGGTTAGCCCAGATACTAATTGGTTTACTCAACATTGCTATTTTAAGCTGATATAATATTGATGATAAGTTGATGAGTCTGAGCAGGAGGTTGCCAGATCTCAATCAACAATCAGTATTTAAAACAAGCCTCTGTGTATTCAAGCTTGGTGCCGTGAAATGTTTTATATTCTGAAGTTCTATATATTTTACTTCTCATTATTTCTTGTATCCACTTTGCTTAGAATCAAACATCCCTTTCCGAGAAATATTCAGTTTTCCATTCTTTTCCCTTCTTCTGTCTTCCAGCATCATTCTCATGCAGTGACAATAAAAAAAAGTCTGTGTTTCTCTATTCTGTTTGCCCTTTCTTGGCTGAATCCCCAGTATACCCCATGGAATCCTCCACCTTTATCAGCAGGCTGATTCTAAATTCAGCTGGTGCATTGTTGATACATTTGACCTCCATATGTTATTTTGGTCACAATGTAAAAAGGTCTGTTTTCAGGAAAAGTCTGGCTTCTGGGACTCTAGCACACTGTATAAAATAGTAAATACAGACAGAAGTTCAGACACGTTCTTGCTACAAGCTTTGAAGTTGTAGCAGGAAACCTCTCACCTCCTGATGCTTTCCTATTTATAGTCTTACAAAGATCTATGCCTAAGAAAAAGCATTAATGTTTGACAAGGGGGTAATGGTTTCCTAGTAATGATGAGTCACAGGCTCGTGTCAAGAATGAAGAATTCAGCTTTCAAAATTTTGATTATCGGATCTATTATTGCTGGAACAGCTGACAGTAATTAAGACAAGATTATTTTCACAGTTACAGAACTGTTTAGGCCTTATATACTTTCAAAAGAAAATTTAAAATCCAGGTACGTAATTTTTACTAAATACATGGTCTGGACTCTAAACTGGATACTTCTGTTTTTGTCAAAACATAATATATGGAAATGTGCTCCATACACCGCAGTCTAAAGAAAAAACATACCTTTCTGGAAACGTCTTCTGAGAGCTTTTTACATAGGGAATGTAATGTTTTTCTGCCGTCCTCACCTTCCTCTTCACATTTGTCCATGCTGGAGCACTGATCAGCACTGCCATTTTTCCTGGCAGAAGCTCCCTCAAGCAGTGACAGCAAGCGCTCACCATAGCCATTTAATGAAGCAACCTGTAAATGCAAAGTAGGTTAACAGAATATTGAACTCATTTTTCTATAAATTATAAGTAAGCCACAATATAATTGTAAGATTCACATCTGTCCAAAACCAGACATACTGAACATGGCTGTCAAAGGTAGCATTATTTTTCTTTTGTTTTCTTTAACTGTACTTAGGAAATTTTTTTAAAATCAAAATCTTACATATACCATAACTGACTTCAATTTTTTTTTTTCCTTAAAGCATCTACTGAAATTCTGACTTGCCTTAGAAGAAATAAATTCTTTTAGGGTACACAGAAGACCAGTATTTGTTGCAAAGTCTACACTATAGCAGTCTTCAATCCAAGCCTGCAGGATGTAGAAACTGCGGTTATATATTTTGGTAAGTGATGCAGAAGGATCCGGGCTTGCACTGGTGAGAAGAAAAAGGAACTTATTACACAAAATTCATATCCAATTCTAATTTAAAAATAAGTGTTGAAAAGACCTGCAAGTATTATTTAATTTTTAATGTACTATCTGAAATTCCCATATTTCATGTCTCTAGAATCCCTGGCTCTATGGAAACAAAGCTGTGGTTCTACTTACTGTCCACTATTGAATAACTGATAAAAGTAAGACTTAGAATTCAGAAGAAAATAGAAGTAAGTACATTGTCAAATGCAGCTCTTGCTCTAGTTTCACTCTCACTTGTCGAGAGTCTTACCAAAACAAACAAAAATTCATTTTAATTAAGTAGGACTTTTGAGAAACAGTTACTTGCTATTAGGGGAAACTCAACTGTGCTTCGATAATGTTGTCATGGAAATTTATTGTACCTGGTTAAAGGGCTGCTGATTCTATCAAGAAGAAACTGCAAAAATTCCTCTTGCGTGCAGAAATAGCGAAATGTGTAGAGAAACTGCTGGACATAACCTTCCAAAAACGCATTTCTGTAAAGCACATGAAAAGCCTCAGATAAGCAGGAAAACATCATCTTTTTTGCATTAGAGTGCAGCAACAGCAAAAAATACTGAAAATATCAATAGGCATTTTAAATTCTCAAGTTCTTCATAAAATCTTGATCTTTTATTATTTTTACATGTCAAATACTGACTGCCAACACTGAAAGCATAGTTTGTTTTATAAAGAGTTTCTCTACTTTCAATTTTGTCAATAACCACTTTGACATTTCTATTATTAACAAAAGTTACAATCTAAATAGTAGAGAAGAACATATTTTTCTTTTTTTTCTACCATCTCATTTGTGATGTTGCTTTAGAGTTTTTTATTATAATAATAACATCAGAAAAAGTAGATCCATTAAGGAAGAAAATATTCCCTGTAGCTCTAATTAGAGGAGAAGTCACTTTAACAACAAAATACACTTATTAAACACACATTAAAAATGAGGGTATTTTACTTTTTTATATACACACACTCTCAAGCTTTTAACACAGGTTAAGTGTTGCATTTTTCTCTTGGCTTACAGCTCATCATGAAAGATGGGTTTGATGAATGGGGAAGCTCTGATTTCAAAACCTTTTCTTTGCTGTGCAAAATATTAACTATCAGGAAAAGCTGCACTCAGGGTAAGTAAGTGGATCTCACAGTCAGGTTGAGTGGAGAGAAGTAGCTGGGAGGAATTTGGTCCCTCTACAGCAGCAGAAGTCTGATGGAGCCTCTGGAAATTTCCATGTTTCATACTATTACAGCTCACGTACCTTATAATGACACTGCCCTCACTCTAGGTGAAGGACAACTTTGTCCCCATTTAAGCCCTGAGAAAAGCCTGCATCTTGATCAATGCCAAGGACTGATTATTGGGGCAATAATCTGTGCAACAGAGCCTAATATAAGAATTACCAAATTATATGATCTGAAAAATCATTGTACTACTGGCAGTAACATAAAGCCTTGATTCTATGGCAACTATCAGAGCAAAACCTCAAATGAGTAAAGGTTAAAAAAGTTTGAAGTTCTTAGTTTCTTATTTATTATCAAATGCTTAGGGTTTTAATCACGCCCAGCCAACCTTTTTCCATTTTCATGCCCATTTCTGTAAATAAGTGCTCACAGATATAACAGAAACTTGATACAAGAGAGGGAAATTTATTCAGTGTTGAGTAAGTAGGATTTATCACAAAGGCAAGTTTTTCCTGATTTAGCAACTATGCTTCAACCCACTCCTAGTTTAGGTGCAAAATATACTATACCTAGAATATAAATTAGCCATTAAACCAAGTGGTGTGCCAGCCTGCAGAACTCTTACTCCATTTTGATTATTACACTGGCGTTTCTCTGTGTTATAGTAAAGAAGCAATGATGATGCATCCAGAGCTGCCGTGTCTGTGGTGTCAGTTTTCCCATTGTGAATGACTGCAGGCAGCACACAGGATTCCACACCCCACTGCTCCGCATACAGCATCTGCTCAAAGAAATAAGGCCACAATAAAATAAAATGTAAGAAAACAGAGAGGAAAATCCATACAAAATGCAGACAACTTAAAGCCACATTGCATTTCAAAGTTTATTTTTTCCTTTTTAAACAAAACTAGTAACACTAACTTTTAATAATTCTTTTAGATCCTATTTAATTTGGCACTTTGACACAAAACATTTCACATTTTATATAGTGATCTGAGTGACCAACTACACTGATACAGTAATGAAATGACACATGAAGCACAACTGAAGTAAAGTCTGACTTGCCTGCACGTATTTCTTTACCAGTTCAAGAAACTGCACTTTTGACTTCATCTCCTGTAGCTGTCCTCTCAATTTGGGCAACACAGACTTAGTTTCAGGACCTTTAGATTTAAAACTTACAGCATAAGAATCAATGATACTGATTTACAGAACAAGCCCTTAAAAGTAATATGCACCCATTTTTTTTACTGGCAAGTTGCCATAATCTTACCTTTGCTTCTTCTTTCTTTCTGCAAAAGTTTCTGGTAAAACTTTATAGTCTTTCTGTAATTTTTTGTCTCCATCATTAGCAATTGTTCTAGTTCCTATTTAAAAAGAAATAGGATTCTGATGGTGAATGCAAGGTGGTTCTAGTAAGAAACAGAAGTTTTAGAAGAGAATTATTTTGTATGGAAAAAAAAAAAGAACATCCAAACAGAAAAGAATATGGTATTAATCATGAAAAAATACCTTTCACACCTGTGCTTATACACAAGTTAGAGCAGGTGTTACCTGTCCTCAGAAGAGCATTAGTTATGTCTCACAGCTCTACAACTTAAGAACAGGAGCAGGTTTGTCTATGATGAGACCACATGGAAGTTTGTCTGACCCCATTTACATAAATATGCCTTTAGTTATAATTGCACTTATCTGGTTGTTTTCAAGAGTATTTAAAACACTTACAATCAGAAGTCATCCAGAATTAAAAGTTACGGGTTGTGATTTTAGCGCAAACCCCAGAAATGCTCTCTAAAACAGCTGTATCTGCAGCAAGAATTTAATTGTCTGATTGAAATCGATGGTTTCCAAACAAGTGTAATCACAAGTAAATTACACAACCAGGTCAGAAGACAGATGTGAGAGCTGCTCCAGAACTAAAGGACATATGAATTTTGAAGATCAGCTTTCATATTTTACATTTATGCATTTCACATAATTAAAATAATTAAACTAATTATCTACAGAATTATGTAATGTAAGCAATGGTTAAAATGAAAGCATATTGGATTTCTCACAATGTATCAAACTTAAATGTAAATATTTGTAATTGTTTGCATGTCAAAGGTTTCATTGCTTTACCAACCAACAGGCCAGCCACTTTGGGTTCAGTTTCTAATTTATTATGAAACAACAAACATGATGTACATTGTGCTTCATAAAAGTGGTGGCTTTTGCACTTGGGTCCTAAGCTAACCACTAGTGCTCAAGTTACATGAAACAGCATTTGAAATGGAGTAAGTTCACAGAATGCAGCAGACAACTCCCACAGGCAGAGTGATCAGAGAACACACAGTTCAGAGCTAACATATCAAACAACAGATTGGTAAATAGGTTAGCTTTAATGGGATGGACTTGCTAGAAATTAATTTGAGTTTGAGAAAAACCTGTCACTGCTTTTCAGAAAAGCTCAAAAGATTTAACAAGGTAGTTCATTAGCATCAAGAGTTACAAAAGCCCTGTGGATTTTTAAAAGATCTGCTACACAGGCGTCACACAGAAAATAGGGAAAGCCCAGAGAAGCTATTATCCAGATTCTAATTGGAAGCTGCTTGCTTTTACTTAAAGGTCTGGTTTTGCTTTGTACAATCCTTGTCAGAAAACGAAAACTAGACTTACATTAATCAAGAAAACAGCTGCTGAAATAAAACTGGGTAAAAGATGATTTAAACAAGGAAGGATAGAGACAAGCTGTTTCTTTGAACTTCAAATATTTACAAAAAATTTTAAAAACTGAAGCTTGTTATAGATAGATGCTGAAATGTAAAAATTAAGTAAATGTGATCAATATGATCTTTAAGAAAATGAAAGATCTTGGTAATCCAAAACAATCCACTCCCCTACCCATGCTCCCTCAACTACTTTAAAGGCTGCACTCATTATGATGATTAGCCGTCTCCAAGTGAAGATGGGAGCAAATAACCACCATTCTGCTGGCAAAGGGAGAAGCCGTGAGGAAGGAAAAGGGCTCAGAGTGCATGGGAGAAAGGATGTCTTATGGGCCTGCAATCTACTCCAGTCATAGTCATTCTCTGATCTTTTCTATACTAATAACACCCTGGCATTGGTGCATACAGCAGATGGTGCTTTTCCAGTCAACTTTATGAAAAGAAGATGGGTTGTAGATCAGTGACTGCACTTCCATGTCAATACTCTTTATTTTGGAATACTACCCCTTCTGTGGTTTATTGCTAAGACATGAGAAATCTTGAGGATTTTAAACCAGTTAAGAGTCAGTATTTAAAAGCAGAAAGGGTGTTTTGACTTACTATAACGCAAAATATTATCATACTTTTAACCAGCAAGTAAAGAGGTATCTTAATGATTTAAAATCAATGTACTCACCACTTTTTTAGCATCTATATTTTGTGACTCACTTGATTTCTGCTTTCCAAGGTTTTTCAAGTAATTATGAACTTCTGAATCAAAACATTCAGCTCCATAAAATGCACTGCTCCAACCAGGACTACAGCCATGAAAGTCAGGTAGATTGGGAGATGTTAGGCAGCTGTTTTCAGCTATCTTTATCATAGCCTCTTCCTCTGGCTCTGTATTTTCTTCTGCAAAGCCTGGACCAGTACAACAGCCATTTCTTTGTAAACATTGTGACTCTTCCTCCATGGGGACAGTACTTTGCAGTCTCAGTCCTTTTTTGATAATATCTGAAGGTGACTCATTGAAATCCATTTCAACTAATGATGTATTTATTATAGGCTCAGCCTTCACATCAAAATTTGCTTCCCCTTTTCCTAAAGAAGGTGTATGGGGGAAAAAGAAATAATGGTCATGTGACTCATGTTTTGTTGAACTTAAAACACTACACATACAAAACACTCTTATGAGACTACCCATGTGCTCGTATAGTGGTGTTATCTTGGCTCTGTATTTTTTCTTGATTACACATTGTAAAATGATAAGGGTTAAAGGTATTTCTGAACTATTAAGCAATAGTTAAACAATGCATTTTTGAAAACGACAAAATATTTTCCATGCATGTGCAAAAAGCACTTAAACAAAGCATAGCAGAGCAGCTTTGAAACAGAAGCCCTAGGCACACATTAGTAAAATGCTTAGGTCTTGAGGGTTTTTTCCATCCATAAGCCTTCAAGCTTTTATTCCATACAGAAAGGGCAAGAATACTTGACACAGCCAATGGGGACATAGATCTTAAACTTTCTATTCCTACAGGATTCAATCCCTTGAGCTATGGTAGGACTTCTTTGATGTTCTAACAGCTACTCCCAGCCTTAAGGGACTGAGATGATAGTCAAAAGTTGGTATAATGCTGACAGGAGCTTTTAGACCTGCCAAAAGTCTCTCTCTCCACTTCAGCAACCCTCTAGGGTTTAAATATGCCACCTTGGAGTCAAATGAACCTAAATTACTGGTGCAAAGAAATTAAATACCCCATGGTAAATTCTGGCTCTACATTTGCAATCGTTCTGAGCCAAAATGGAAAACTGCAACATAGAAGAGCAGCCAAATGCAAAATTATAAATTTATGTTTCACTATAACAATTAACACTTTTTATACTGTGTATAGTGTGTAAGGCCTTCTGTAAAAAACACACAGTTTAACTTTGCTCAAAACAGAGAAGTAACCAAGTTTAAATCCTGAAATTTGGATGAACTGCCTTGAAAAAAAACCCTCATAACTCGTACAACAGCAACCAAATACAAGCTGTCTGTCAATACACTAAGGCTAGAAAGGGTAATGGTTTTGTTATAATCTTGGGATTCACCAGTCTCAGCTCAGTTTTGTGTTCAGTTACTGAAAGATGGATATTTTGCAAACTCTCCATCATGGAGTGTGTCAGGAGAAATATAAAACTCATACCGAAGCATAAATAAACAATCCAGTAATAAAACCTCAATGACTGCCCTGATATGGTGTCCTGAAACCAAGTTTGTGATCAAAAGCCAAAACTATCTTGATGAACAAATCATGTGACCCACTGTTCATATTGGTATCTATCTTTAAAAGGCATTTCAGCATAGAGAAAAGTGGAGGAATTCTGAGAAGATACATAAAGATTTTTTTCTTTCACCTGTTTGAGAAAACTCCTGTGATGAATAGTTAAAAATGTCCAATTAAATCTGAAAGCAACTCAGTTTCTAGATTTCTGTACAATTCCTTGCCCAAGAATTTTTAAATTAGATTGATTTTTTTTTTATTTTAGTGCATTTTTTAAAATTGTTTTTCTTTTACTCTCTGGGGTTTTTTTAATCCTGATAAGCGAACACTGAAGGATAGATCTATGGCACAGCCATTTCTCAATCAGTCCTCAACTTCTTTTTCTAAGGAGTTATAAGAATTTTCTAAAGTTCTCTCTGCCTAGCAAAGCTTGCTGTGCTGTGTGAATCTGACTCAGTATGACTGTCCCTCCTTTCTTCTCCCTACTTTAAAGCATCCCACTAGAACAGCTGTCAGAACACAGGAAAATCACATATGGCATTTTGGGAATTTTCAACAGACACATTCATGTAAACAGAAGTAAGTAAAAGTAACTGACATCCCACTCAATGATACTGGGTCATGTGGAAGCTTCATATAAAAGACATTGGTGTCCCCAAGGCATTGATAATGTCCAGATTTAGTAATAATGTCCATAACTGTTAAGGTGGGCATTTTCCTGCAGACACACCCAAAGTGTCAGTATCCCAAAGCTTGTGGCGTTTCTAGCACCTATAAAGATCTAGAAACAAGAAGTCCCTTCTCACCTTCTGTCTGATCACTGCTTGCCAAAAAGCTTTCAGATTTCTTCAGATCTTGGAATATATTGCTGCATTTTGCATCATTTGTCCCAGCTATGCTGAAAATACAAGATTGGGAAAAAATAATGTTTAATATAGTTTTATATTTACATCACAGTAAAATGAGATCTTACAAGTGACTCTACCATGGACATGAAGGTCTTCATTGCATTTATCTACTTCCTAAAGTTTGCATGTTCAGCTTCAGTTATTATTTTACAAGGAAAAAAATGTCCACATGGATATTAAAGCACATCGAGTAAGAGACAGAGATTTTCCTTTACAGCATTTGAAAAAAATTTCGACAGAAGTATCAGAGCACACACAAACAGAACACGTAATTCCAGGCACAACTTAAGACTGCAGATTACAGTAATGGGTTTGTCACTCAGGATTCAGCCTCTGGAAAACAGTCTGAGTCATCCCTAGTAAGAATAATTACAAGTCAAAGCAGCTAAGAATTAAAAACTGCTATAGCCTTTGTCGAAGTAATGTTAAGTAAGTATTGTCTCAGAGATATTCTAAGACAGGTCTTGCATGTGGTCTAAAGTTAGACCCGTATTTTTCACTGGATAATAAATGATGATCTCTTCACTCTTACTTTCAAAAACTTTATTTTGTAACTGAAGTTCATATAGACAGTGACCTCTTCATACATCTCAGCAATTCAGCTGCAACAGCCAAAGTTTCTCCTACTATAACATTCAACTCTGAGGAACTAAGGGCCTAATCTCCAACCAATTTTCAATATCTCCTTAAAAATCCCAACCCAAATGGGAAATAGGCCACTATGCCAAGGTCTGGTATTTGGAGGTCATAATCTATTGTTTCTGAAACTTGATGTAAGAATTACACATCTTTCAACACTGAATTTTTCCTAAACCATATCTACCAAGCTTCTTTCTCAAAACTTCAAATTCGTAGTTCCAAAAACTAAATTAACTTTGACATAAACTGATTGCAACAGTCTTCAGCACGAAGCTTTTATAGAAGTGTTCTACATTTGGAGGGTGCAATGAAACAAGAATGGTTTTTATTATTTTTCAGGTAGATAGGCATGTCATTGAAGATGAAATAGTAAAAATGAGAAATTAATTAAGCTGGTGTTTTCTCAGTTAACAGGCTGCTTATGAAAGACTGCTGAGAGGACACCGAGTCAAATTACACCAGTTAAACAAAACATTCCTAGAAAACCTAAATTAATCTCCTTTTTCTTGGATGTGAGTAGGACACAAGAATGTATAAAGAACTAATATCTAACAGAATAAGCAAACTGAACGGTAAGAGCAATATATTTTCACTTCTAATTAAAAAGTCTCCTTCTAACAAGACCAAAAAACTCTCCATCAATGGTTGTAACTGGTATTGATCAGAATTAGGTTTCCATTATTCAGCTATCCTAAGATGGAGTTATAGACAAGTGTAGTAGAAAGTACTTTTGACTGAACCAGTAAGTACTATTTACCATGCAGAAAGTCATGAAATATCTAATAAACTGTGAAATGAACAGTTCACAGGAAACAAGTACGGGTATCTGAAGAGAAGCACATATCCCTTCCTGCTTCTAGAAAGTAGGAATAAAAGGACTATATTCAACTCTTAGAATTAAATAGTTGAGAAACACCTACCATAAGAGTGAAGATCTTTCTCCATTTACTACCTGAAATAGATTCTCCAGTAATTTTTCATCCCAGTAGAGGTCACAGAATTTCTCACGAATTCTATCAGAGAACATACCAAACTTCATTTCCTTCAAGTTTAAAATGAAGTTACCTTGTGTAAAGTAAGAACACAAATGAGTAAAAGAGGGAGAAAAAAGACATTAATAACAAAATTCTTATAAATCAATGACAATAATGCACAGAAGAAAATGCACACACCCATATCAAAAACTTCAACTCCATTCTCTAGATAGCCATCAAATGCAAACTCCTCTTGTATGAGACGAATAACTTCCTGAAGCAAAGCATCACTTGTTCTGTTCTGATGGGGTAGGACTAAATCATCAAAGACATTATAATTGTCTTTATTCACTGAGGCACATGGTGTGTATTCTTGTTCAGTGAAAGTACTTTCTACACCATTAGCACACTTAGTTTCTTGGCAGTTGGTTTGAACAACTGGGCTTCTTTTATCAAACCTGTTCTTTGTATTAGTAGTCTCATGACTTTGCACATTACAAAGGGAGGCATTTTCTGTTTGCATGCTCATTTTATAACTTGCAATAGTACTTGAAAGTAACACTGGCAAACTATGATAACAATCATAAGCAATTCTTGAACGAAGAGGCTTATTTTGTATTTGCTCTGACACAGCTAAATGTACAGGTACAAATGTCAAAACTCTTTTCTCCGAGTCCTGTTTGAGAATGATGTTATTAATATGAAGAAAATTTGGAGATGTAGGACAAGCTAAGGAGCTGGAATGATCTTCAGATAAAATACTCTTTCCTTGTAGAATATGTGAGGAATCAGATGGTGATGGCAATGTAACTGTAGAAGTAAACATAATGCCTGATGTTTGCTCTTCTGAAGATAACCGGTGTGGAATTTGTAAATTACATTCAGGTGTTTCAGGTGTATTTTCAACAACATCTGTGTCCTCAATACCATAGCATTTACAGTCTTCTATATATCCTGATTTGTTGTGGTCCATATTTTTTTCTTTTCTTTTTTCTTTCTTGAATTGCTCAGAAACTGGTGTGTGAACCTCTCTAAAAAAGAACAAAGAAATTTTTTTAAGGAAAATTCCGGTAGATTTAACTTACTCTTCTTTAGGATATACTAACTTTGTTATAGTTGCATCCTGTTGCAGAACAATAGGCTTAAAGTGAGTTGCAGGAGAGGTGAATGCAACAGGTAATGTAGATTTCTCGGTGTTCAGTGAAATCTGGCATGGTACTGGTCCTTTAACTGCTACAAGTTTACTCTCACTGGTGAAAGGCACAAATCCTAGAAACAAAAACACAGTTAGAAAGATGAACAATATGAAAAACACAAATGCAAGGTAAATAATCAATTTAGATAGAAAAACAATGGCACATCAGGATGAGAAAAATTTTATGTGGAGAACTGATCTAGAGAACACTACAAGTAAACATGTCAGAGCCTGACTGCTTACCTAGACTTGACTCTGAAGAGTCCATCTCATGTTTTTCATTTTTAAATTCGAAAGCAACATGATCCTGGGACAAGACTTCTTCCTCAACAGCCTAACAATAAACATTGAAGCCCAAATTGAATTTATTAGCATTTTCTTTTTTTAAATTCTGCTCAGCACATGACTTAAACCCCACCTGCCCCAGTCCTCATATAAACCTAGAATGTTGCACAGCAACAACCTAGTCATCCCAGGTGGAATTTTAAATTACATACAGAATTCTAGGACTGGTCGATTTGTTTTGAAGTCTTGATAACACTCTGTTTCAAATCAAAACTTTAAAGGAATCAACGTTTTGAGCAAAGTCAGTTGCTTGGACTGACTGAATGCTGCATGCATTATATACACATATTTGAGTCATAAACAGAACATCATAACAATGACATATTAATGCCTTCCGATTAGAGTGGTGGTAAATAAAAAGATGAAATTAAGTCACTATTCTTCACCCCTACAGATGGTGGAGTCAGAGCATGACAATCTGTGGAGTGATCACTTCAATAGCAAGAACTAGGAAAAGGCAATACTTACAGACTACTTGAAAATAAATAAAAAAACTCAAAACCCAACAAACCCCACAACAACAACAAAACCAAATCCAATCTAACTACACTTGCAGGACACAAAATCTTACTGGAATACATTTACAGGATTAACCAAAAAAACACACAGAATTCAAGAAAGGAGACATCTTACCTTAAAGACTGATTTACTCAATAAGGTCAAAATATTTTTGCTATTTATACCTTGTTCAAGTAAATAATGACTGCATGTCTAAAAAGAAGACAAATTGTAATTTTCAGTCAGTCAATTAAGTTTTCATTTAAGTGAGGTATTCTTGGACAAGGACAAAGTCAAAATTAATAGTCAATTAGAAGCAATCTAAGTTTAGGAAGTCTTATGAACCTACTCTGAGAACCTTACTGACAATTTCAGTACAAATTAAAAACACACCCCTCTGTGTCCCTAAGGAGATAACTTTAAAAATAAAACCCTCAAGTAAATGGTTATGATTTAATTAGATACTCTATTACAAATAGTAAACTATTTTGGTTTTCAAATCTCTAAAATGAGACTTTAGAGACAACTAGATTTCACATAAAATTGCTTAAATCTAGTAACCTTAATTGCGGCAGCTAGAGAAGGTCTTTCTTCAGGGTTTTTTCTTGCCATATCCAGTAGCAGTTTTTTTAATTTTCTTGGCAATACTAGTTTGTGACCTGGCGGAACACTGTATTTTGCAGCCATCCACAGAACTGCAGCAACACCATAAATACAGACCTATTGGTATAAGGTAAGAGACAGGAAATATGTAAAGAGATCAAAAAAAGCCTCCACTGCAAAAAGAATTCCAGCAAATTATCCAAAAATTCACCCCCATGCCCTGGAAAAAAAAATTACTAGAGCTTTCCAAGTACGGATTACATTCTTGGCTTTGGAAGGTGCTGACGAACATCCCAACCCACTTCAAAAATTAGTTGTTATGCACGCAGGGCTAGTAACAGCAGCTGATTTTCTACTGTTGGAGCAACAGACTTTATTTGTCTCATGCTTTGTCTAGGGAAATTATTCAGTAAAAAAGTATTTTAGAACCATTGTGAAGAATTCCTTTCTCATGTATAAAGATTGCTGCCAGCCTCCGAGTTCTACCATAAAACCCTGCCAGTCGTAATAACTTAAAAAAGTCAGGATAATTCAGCAAGTAAGTGGCACACAGTAATTACAAGTTAGCCAGTACAACTCCTAATTTACACAGAAGATTACACCTATCAGAAGAATCAGGTACTGCATATTTATTTCAGCAATTACTGTGCTACCTGCAGCTAGACAAGCTGAAGTTGCCCCAATAAGGGACCTTGAAAAACACTTGCTCTTTACAAGCTTTCTGTTTCATTTGAAGAATTTTCCGACAGAATCAGATTTAGTCCACTTAATGCTTAGTTTACATATCTTAACATATACTATAAATGCAATTTTAACAAATTTAAAGCACCTTACTTCTTCACATTGCCTCTGAAAGATACTGAAAAGGTTCAATGAACAGAAACCTAAGCACAGCACTAAATAATGTGCTCCTGTAAAACAAAGTTCCCTAGTACTCTTTTGAGCAAAGTGAATAGCAAAACATAACAAGGAAGTTCAGTATAAAGCAAATAATCTGTAAACCATTTGAGCTATTGAATAAAAGCTACTAAGAGGTACAAAAATATCTGAAGTAGGAGAAAGCTCCATTAAAACAAAAAAAAAAATTTCCGCTCCTTAGGCTCAGATTTCCAAGATTACCCTAAATTTATTTATTTAGGAAAATCTTGCCATCCAATCCATTAGACTCTCCAAAAAAAGCTTTTTTTTTTTTACTGTTACTGTGACTGACACTACATAGTCTTCATTTCCCTACCATGATTTGAACTAAATGTTCATAATGAGAAAGTTATGCAATCATCAGGAAAAAGGCAAAAAAATGGGTCAGCTTATTCTATATATAATGTTGTAGAAAAGTAAGGAAACAGATTACTTCAGATATTCTAAAGAAAATGACCGAAGCACAGAGACTTTAGGATTACTAATTTCTACTGTTTGGTAAAACTGTTGTATTGTATTTCAGAGTTAGTTTAAGCTTCGGACGCCTTGGAAAAACCTACATGTTGGATCAAAGCAGGTTAAGAAAAAGCAATTTCAAGGAAGATATACAAACATCTTGTAGTTACAGATACCTTTACAGAAGTTTGAATGTCTTTAGTAGATTTTTTTTATGAACACTTTGTTTTCTGATTCATGATTATTATGTCTAATTTCAAAGAACTCAGGGGATACAAGGCACATATTAGCTAAACTCTTTTCTTGTTACAGAATAGAAAGGCACTGTCAATTCTATTTCCCTGACTTTTAAAATCACCGTGGTACAGTTTGCAATTCAGATGCAGTTCCAGTGGAGACACATTCACCTGCTACTTGACATTTTTATTATCTTCAGTCTAAGAGAACCTTATGGCTTTTATCTATAGCAAGAAGCTCTAGGAAAACTGTATTGGTGAGAGAAATAATTCATGATGTTCCCCTGGTAAAAACATACTGATAATGGTACTTTTATCCAGTCTTCTAAATGTGATTAATGTTTGGGCTCTTGCCTAGACAGTCTAAAATACTGATCGTAGTGTGACCTTCAGAAAACCTGACTTCAAAGTCTGTCATACTGCTAATAAACTGAAAAAAAAATTAAGTCTTATGGAAAACTATAGAATAACAGACTTTTGGCAGTTGCTCCAAGAATTCTGAATGGCAAAATTATACAATCAACTATTTTATGGGAAATCAATATATTCAAAAAATCTTCACAAATAACCAAGAAATATTGGGAGAAATGCAAAATATTAACACAATCTTAGAAGAGTTTAGCTTTCTTCCTCAATTAGCAGAGGGATAAAACTGTCCTTTGATAAAATGCAAAGCAACCTACATAACCTACCACATTACCTTCTCAGTATCCACATCCTCATCTTCAATTTCAGGAGCTAAATAAAATACATCACAAGATTCTAAATGAGAAAAGAAATCAGAAACAAAAGATAAGATGTTTGTCTTCTCCACTCCCCCTCCAAAGAAATAAAAGCTGAACATGCCATTTATTAGTTTACCTTCAGCTTTAGGAGCAGCAAAGAGGATACTTCCATGGCAGTCAATCAGCACTGAGTCCAAACATAAGATCACTGAAAAACAAACCACAAAAGGGCAAGGTATAATACGTATCTGTTCTTGTAACTATTTGACACTAATAAAAAGAAGTAACTTAAACCAGAATTTCCAGTATCAGCAATTACCCTACAATAAATGATGCTTTAAATAACACCTATGCTAGAACAGACACCAGCCAATAAAGAGACAGTAGCTGTGTAATTACCAAAAGCAACTCCTGCAGAACACAGACACAACCCTGGAAGTTTATCTCTTTATACCCAGCACCGAAAAGGAAGGTCAAGAAAGAGACAAAGCAAAAAGAAAGAAATATAACAGGTAGATGTACTCTAGTCTTCTCACAAGGTACCAATAAAAGATTGACAATTTATCTTAAGCATTTAAGTCTCTCCTTTCTTTCCTCCTTCAACCCCACAAAAATACAGGGTCATCATCTGGAGAAAGCAGAGATATTCGTGGCCATAAACAAAATGCCTCTTGGTGTGACAGGATACCAAGAACCATTTTGCACAAATAGTTATAATCACACACACACTCTCACTGAGTAAATGTTACATAGATCAGTATGTTAAAGGCCATGAAATTTTCCATACCTAAAAATGAAATAATGGAATTCTAAAACTATTTAAAATAATCTGAGGTCTTCAGAAACTTAACTAAGGTTATGAGATCATGTTATATAAATTTGATGATGAAAAACTGGTGGTAACATTGTGTCTATCTCTTTGATAACTTCAAAGCACACTGTAATTTAACGTGTTTCAATATACTAAGTCAACTGGCCAGCAACGCAGTCCTGTTTTTGTAGACTACTATCAAATACACTGTCTAATTAAAAACATAGTACTAGAAGAATAGATTCTGGCACTAAATAAGACATTAAAAATTTATTTATTTATTTATTTAATTAATATTAAAGAGGTCTAAGATCAAACAAAATATTACTTTATTATTAAATAATTAATTGAAGAGGTCTCAGAGAAAAAAATAAAGTAAGAAAAAAGGGAAATAATACTTTTGCTTTTCTAGTTATCCGTACAAAACCCACCTAAATTCAATACATTGTTCACTATACTTACCACTAAAAATGGCTTCGGTACTACTTTCAATAATATTTAAGCTGGACCTGAAGCACTTGTCTTGAAAAGGAAAGGCTTCCTGAAAGGGAATCTTTGCTAGTTATTTCTGCAGAGGCAGCTTCATGCTTGTTGTCTTTGCTTCTCAGCAGTTAATGCCTCTGGTCCTTAATCTGCCACACAGTTCACACAAACCAGACCTCAAGCTGTTCAGTACAACATAGAAATTCTCACCTGTGCTCCCTAAAGCATCCATGAGCAACCTGTGAGCAACATCCTCTGATAAGAGGAGAGGAAGTAAGTAAAGTCTCAATGAAGGTTACAAACAACTTCTGTAGCAGAATTGAATTAAAAAAAATAAATGAAGAGGCTAGCTTTGGGGTATGTTTTCTTAGCCAGATAATTCCTGTTTATGATAATGAAAAAAAGAGTAATCAAGGAAGGATTTGGAGAAAAAGGCTAAGTGAGTAAATAAATAATCCATCTTGTTCCACCCTTCATATATTTAACAATGACTCTACCATTGTCAAGACAAAGGATATTTTAACAATATATATTCAAAGTATGTATCAGCTTCACCTTTGGTAAGTTAATATTATTTCAAAGGAATGCCAAGAGAGAACTTTGTGTGTGTGTGGCTACTGAAGTAGTAACACCACTTTTCACAATGCATACCCTCAGAACAGGCAGAGAATCCTCTCACAGAAATATTCTGAATCTGAAAACAATATTCAACTTCAACGTAGCTTTATTTGTCAAATATGGAATTTCAAGTAAGGTGTCTTCCATTTGGTGTTTTGCATCATTATGTTAACTTCTGCAGGCTACATAAGGTTCAGATGACAACTCTTCATTATTTTTAAAACATGCATTCTGGCTGGATGTAAGTGCAGTAACAGAGACTGCCTATGCACATTCAATTAGAATCTGAGCCATTATGTGCAATCACCTGAACCCTTCACAAACATTAGGAACATGCTATGAGGCTGAAATAATCCTTCTGTTGCAAGCTATATTAAATACTTAGCTTTATGGGTAACATTTCTTAAAGTGCTAAGAAATCTTCATTTATGGTTAATTTCCTTTAAACAGTTTTATATCATAAAAGATATAATTGCTGAAGCTGAAATCCAAAGAGATGCAGTAAGTTGTCTGTACATTATTATCCCATTGTTTATATTCATCTACAGACTTCAAATTCATTGCTGTCCAAATTCTCAAAAGCAGGTATTTTAAATCAAGAAAAAAAAGGCAGGGGAGTGGTGGTGGGAAACTCTTCTCTGTTTATCAGAACTGCTACAGGTTTATCATTAGTATAAGTTAAACCAACATTCAGAATGTCTATGGAAATTCAAGATGGTCTTCTCATAAGTCACATGCGACATACTCCAATCTTGTCAAAAGGACAGTTCCCCATTCCTCTCTCAGAAATTTACTTCTGACAATTCTGTAAACTGAAGCATAGGGATTGTGGAAGGAGCAATGTCATGACAAGACCATGGACATTTTAAAAGAACAAAGCCTTGTAATGTCAAAAATATGTAAGGAATCATTTGTCACAAAGAAATCCAGGCAAAAGAGGACGCTTATGTTTACATACATACATATATACACACACACACGAAACTCATTTCCTCCTGCTTTCAAGATACAGGTCACAAGTGCTTTTCTTAAAAGTCACAGTACAGTTTCTCTATCCCCAAAAGGTCTAAACATAAAATTTGTTTCACTGCTTCAAGTCATAAAGATTCATTTCTGCTGCAAAAGCCATCAAACTCAGAATAAAGACAAAAGAAGGTATTCTATATATGGAAAAAAAATCTCCAATTCAGTAAAATTCTTAAGTCACGATTTAAGAGAGTGAAATTAGAAATATTGCCTGATTTTTTCTGTACGCAAAATGAAAGTTGAGATTCTTTCAGACAATTCAAAAAAACATTAACACAGCGAACACAAATAAATAGGCAAAATATTTTAAGATAAATAAGACTATACCTGGATAATCTATGCAAGTCTGCAGAGAACATAAACACTCGTGACATAATGCCCAGAGTTCATAGTCTTTCAGAGGTCTTTCATACCAGGACAATAGAAGTTTTAGAGAGATACACTGGAAAAAAGAGTGAGGATGCAGAAAGATATTAAAAATTATCACAAATTAAAAGCATTTACTGATGCAATGAAAAAGCAAATCCTAATATAAAACACACTCAACCTAAAAAACCGAAAGAAAATGTATTTCTTGCACTTGCCAGTAACGAATTAATAATACTTATTAAAAAGCATGGTCCAGTAAGCTTGCTGGATAAATGAACTAGCAGTTTCTTAACTGTGTAATGGAAGAGTAATTCAAATGAGATTTCAGCAAGAATAGAAGGGCTTCATGAAAAGGGAGCTGCCTGGAAGCTCTTTCTTCTCCTATTAAGAAAAGACTCTTTTAGAATGCCTATTGTATAATAGACAACTTTTATGATGAAAAGTGATTACATAACTATAGGGACAACACATAGACTGAAAAACAAAATTCAAATGATTTCTATCAACAAAAAAAGTCCCACATTAAAATTCTGATTTACATTGACAGTTGCATTGCATGTCTTACCTTAAAGATTTCATCAACATCTCTTGTTCTTCTGTGAAAGATGTTAACAATCTTGACAGAATTAACAACAGATTTAACTGAAGTCCAAGCACGTAGTTCTTTTTTAATAATTGGCTGCTCAATTTTTAGTAACAGCATTTCCTTTTCTGGCTATCAATTTAGCTTTTGATACCTGGTGTAACACTTAATGTGAGAAAGATACTGCTCCATGGACACTTACTGTCTTCAAAGACATGCTTCACATTTTGTGATTTTTTTTTTTTTCTGGGAGGGGTGATTGGTGTGCATTTGTGTGAATCTAAGAGCTTGACACTGACAATAGTGCACAACACCTTCCTGATCAAACCATGCTAATGGAAATGCTAATCTCTAGTAGTGGCCTTGACATCAGCTAGACTTTACAATCTCTGCTCATCTGCCAAAGGTACATTAAAAAGTCACTGTAGGCAGAAACCTCCAAGTCAGAGCAAACCCATCCAACTATTTTAAAAAAGAGCATGGCACATTTTCTATTGTATATGCAGTCTTGAGATAGTCAACTTTAGGCCATGATGGGAAAAAGAATTACAAGAAGCAATTCAGGATTAACTGGAAAAAACACCTTTCCCTGCAAAAAAACCCAACTCAAAAAAACAAAACAAAAACCCCCCAAAATACCCCAACCTCTCCCCTCACCCCAAAACCCCCAAACAAACAAAAACCCCCCACAAAAAAATACTTG
>JAWWEV010000169.1:21016282-21045359 GCA_035583235.1 Hafferia zeledoni
GCAACGGAGAAAAACAACCCCCCCCCCCCCCCCGAACCGCTCCATTGTTTTTACAGATGCCTTTATACCTCAATCAGTATTTGTAAAACTTAAACAGACCAAGGGTCTCTCTCACACAGTGGCAGTACATCATTTAGTTTGGCAAATGAGCCTCTGCACTGTCATTTACTATAGTCAATTTTTCATCATCCTGTCTATGAAACATCCTTCAGTGAGGTGCTCTTTGGATTTCTATCATAAAAAACATAATGAACAGACTACTGCAATGAATTTCATAAAGAACAGCAAACAATTTCAATGCAACCTATGGAGAAAAGAACCACATCACTTTCTGTAGCTGAAACTTTGTTGATAATGTAATTTTAACCAGAATATCTTCTCAAAGAATACAGTACTTTGGGCTTGTACTGTTTAAATATCCTTTGAAGGTGAACCAGGGAAACTACAATTTTTTAACAAGATGTGCCACAAAACACATAGTTTGATTTACTGAAAGTGTTTTATATTCTGTCTACCTCCAAGAGATAAATATTAACTCGGTGCTTTTATTCTTCTATCCTCCATTGTGGCGCTCTGAAGAAAATTAGTAACTTCAGCACAGACAGATTTGAAGCCAGGTGATACAATCCAGATTCATTCTCAAATATTGCTATCACCAGCACCCTGGATTGCAAAATTCTTTCATCCATGTGTTCTTTCACTGTATCTAGAAAAGTAAGCACTTGAACTGTCTGATAAAAAGGCATCAATCACACAGCAGGAAGGAAAAGGACAGCCAGCCAAAAGAATGAATTAGCCTAGAGAACATACAAGATAAAGCTTCACACTGTTGACAGATTACTGTCCTGGATCAGCACTGTGTTTTGCATTCCACGGCACCCTGGTTCTCCAATGTCTTTGCTCACAGATACTTTACAAAGAAAGGAGCAGTCAAATCTTCAAATCAATCCTGCACAGTTGACATGAGTGAAGAGAAATCATAAGAGAAATTTTAGAGGCTGACTAAAACATTAAGGTTTTCAGATTTGGAAATATTTTTGTAAGAAAAACACACCAGTACCACATGTGTCTCTTTTTAAGAGAATCCCTCCCCTTGAAGTTTATGTCTCTAGAGACTCTAAAAGCTGCAGTGAAGAAAGATGGACGTTCTCTACTACCTACACAAACCAGCTTTCACTTCAGGAGAAGGTGATGATTTACCAGCAAGGGGCAAGGAAAATCTCTCACTAAACTGGAGACTAAAGTTAGTTGTACGGCAGAAAGCTGAAAAGTATTTCTAATTAATTTTGGGATATCCAAGGTTTTTAGAGTAAGAAAGAAATGATAGACAGAAATTTAAGCACAGCAGGAAAGTAGGAATAAACCCTGAGAGCAGCAGCAAAAGTTTATGATAAGAAAGAGGTGTCAATAACTAATCATAAAATAGAGGATGAAGAGGCACCCAAAAAATTCTGTTTTGGAAGAAAAAAGTATGTAGGAAAAGCAAATCTTTGCAGAAGTAAGAATCACTGCCATCCACAGGATGGCCAAATCAATCTGAATCAGGAAAAAAAAAGGATGTGGTCTGGTTACAGGTTGGTGAACTTTATTTAAATGTATATCATAGAATCATAGAATCGTAGAATCACTTGGGTTGGAAGAGACCTCTGAGATCATCAAGTCCAACCCTTAACCCAACCCCACTTATATCCTCATTGCTTCTCTGGCAAGCATTTTAAAGAAACAGGAAACTTCAAATATTAATACTGTGAGCTGGTATCTGTATGCTAGTTGTTCTTTAATGTTAATAACTACCTGCATTGCTATTGTCTCTTACTGAAATTCTAGTCTCTCCCCACCTTGACCATATCAAAAGATTAATTTTATTTCTGAAAAAAGCATCTGAGGAGGTCATTCTTCTAGTGTCTTAATTATTCCAAATTCTCACCTTCCTACACCAGAAAGAGAATTGTGGAAGACTTCAGATGCAAACTGAGGGTTCAGACCTGCTGGGGACTTTCTAATACTTCGCAGTGGTTATCCCATGTAGTCAAGGTACATGGTAAGATGTCTCATCACACATTGGCATCTGTGATGAAAAACATGTGCAGTCTGGTTAAAACAGTTTTCAAAGGAAAAATAATACACTTCTCAACCTAAGGGTAGGAGGCAGTTTTTATTTAAGCCTCAATCCTTCAATAAAGGTATTTAACACAGTGCACCTCATACCTCACCTTTTAGGTATTTAACACAATGCACGTTCTAATTCCACTGAACCTGTTCATGCCTTGTTAAACATTTACATGTAAAACTCCTTATTCAGGTATGTGCCTCAGGTTTGACTGGTTTGGTTTTTAACATGCACATCTCTGATTCATGGCTATTGCTATTTCCTAAAACAAACAAAAAACTCCACTCAACCACCAAGAAAAAAAATAACATTTGAAGTGCTGGAAAATACATGATTAAAACATTTTCATCAAACCATCTGTAACATGCATTGTTTCTTAACTACCTCTTCGCATATTTTAGCAATGCAAGCACAAGACAACTGTTCAACATTCATAAGGCCTCAAGTCCACTTAATTTAAACCAATACTTTAATACTGATATTAAATATTCATTAATATATTATCTATAGTGAAACTGCACCAAAGAGGAAAAGCATTTATAATCCAATGCCTCCTTCTGAATTTTTTTTTATATTCTCAACCAGACCTTTTCATAACAGAAATTATATAATCCAGATTTTAAAATAAGAAAATGTTTTCACAGCACAGAAATTTTGTTAGAAAATATGAAAAAGCCAGATGACCAATTATTGCATACAGCTACACACTGGTGCCATTTTGTTTTATGCCCAAAGATTACACTTTTAAACCTCACTTGTTGGAAAAGTGATAATTTTTTTGAAGTGCTACAAAAATAATTTAAGAGATCTTTTACTTAATTGTTGGTACCAGAATTGTAAACCCCAACTTTTAACAAAGCATTTAGACAATGCAAACATACTCTATTTCATGAACATAATCCTGGCATGTTTTAAATAGCCCCAGAAATATTTTCATCATTCTTAATAAGTACTATTCTGAGAATTGACAACTTTTCTTTCCTTCAAGTGTTATTTCTCCAGTGTTAAACCACCAGCCTCTAGCTACATGGCTTTTCACTTCTCTCATGCTTGACAGGGTATGAGTGACTAACAGACAACAAACTTTCACGTGCCAGGCTCCCATTAAAAACCTTCCCAAGTAGAGCCCATACCATTTAAATCACAGAGAAACATTTAGAAGGATTAGAGATGAGACACACCTGATTGGAATGAAATTGGTTAGAGAAATAAAAGATCCCCACTCAAACTTGAAGTGAAAAATATTTATTTATGGCATGCAAAGCTATAAAAATTACTATGAAAACCCTCACAAGATACATTGCAGTAGCCAGACAAAAGCAAGCAAGTATTTTTAGTAATGCTTACTAGCAGAAAAGCACACAACATTACGAAGCAGTGTTGGAGTATTAGAAAAATATTGTCCACTGGAGAAATACTGACAGGCAAGAAAAACTGTCTGTTCTCCAGAGTAGACAAGGTTGATCTTCAGCTGGATGGAACTGGTATTGGCACCTTCTCTAAAGAACATGAAATATCGTAAGAGATGCTAGACATACTACTCTAAAGGATCTATTTGCTGCAATCATGCCAATCTGTTATAGAAAACCAGCGAAAGAGCAGCATTGCAAGTCTTCTGAGGTATTTACTATTTACCCCAGAAGATAGAAATCACATTAAGTGGGGCTTCACATTTCTTTTGCTTTTGCAGTAAATGAAAACTCTCAGATTTAGATTTTCTTAAAAAACCAACCAAACAAAAAAAACTTAGGTGTTTGGCAAAATTCTGGTCAAGGAAATGAAAGGGAACTTGAGAGAGACATCAGTTAGTTATACTTTTGTCACATAAGGGATAGCACAGTATGATTTTTCTTTCCTGAAATTGTCCGCAGGTAACACACAGGTAACATTGTCTGCTATGTTTCAGAAGCCTGAGGAATAAAATCTATTTTCAAAAGAAAAAAAGAAGCTAAAAACATTAAGCCCCTCCACTGCTCTAAGAAGAATTGTAAAAGGTCTGCAATACAGTTCAATGACCACTAAACATGAATGATCTTCCTTCAGAAAACAAAGAAATATTACCAGGCTAGAAACACAGCATTTCAGGAAACTATTTCCAAAGTCTAGGTGTTGCTTATGGATATTTTTATATTTAAAGGGTTTTTTTCTTGCTACAGCAGTTAAATAATCAAAGATCATCTTATTATGTTTGATTTTTTCTGTTTGTTTTTTCGTTTTAAGATCAACAAGATTTTACTAAATAGCATAATATTTTTATGTGGTAGAACCTGAACATTTGCTAGAATCAATTACTAAAAAAGAGAATACAGAGCATGACTCTATCAAACGTTGCTTCTACTGAAAAGACAGCTGTAAAACTCTGATACCAGAGAATCACCACCCTGCTGTCTTCATTTCAGATCATATGTATTACAACACTGCCTATTAGGGTACCTGGAATAAGAGTTACCTTTCACTGTGATTGTCCCATGAATTCAGCAGGAGCAGGATAACCTCACTGCTACTAAGAGCCTACTTGTTTGGAAGAATGAAATGTTTCAGGCTGAAAGAACACTTTATTTCAATTGATGATTAAATATTTGAAGAAAAAGAGGATTTCAGAAGAATGGCAGAATAACCTGAAAATGTATTTTGGTTTACTTCTCTGTGTGCCAATCTCAAGTGCTGCCACAGGAAAACCAAACAGATTTATTACAGCTTTTAAATCATATAAGAATTTTGTGAAACTGTAATTCTGGGGAAGATTATTTTCCTGACACTATCTTCATGTACCCAGACTTTAACTGTTGCCCTGCTAATCCAGTAAGTACAGAATATAGATCTTATTTCAGCACTTTTTTTTCCCTTCTTAAAGAAGAACCTCTATCACTTCACTCAATTTATGTTCATAACTGATGGTAGAAAAGATAAAAAAAAATGGATGCGTCTACAATAAACGGATTGTTTCTGAAGAGTCTGAAAAAGAAGAATGCACTTGCAGGATTTAACAACTAAATAAAGGATTCAATATGCATACACTGAATAACACCCTCAGAGAGCAAAATCATGCCATGTGGTACTTATTCATATTTACTATCCTCCTGAACTATGACCTTAATAAGCACACATGCTATTGAGGGGAGAAGAGACAGGATAGGGAAAAATGAAGCTAGGAGAGAATCTTCAGTTTGCACTGGTTTTTTGAGCTATGATGAACCAAAGGCACTTGACACACTTGACAATCATAGATTACTGCTCCACTGGAGGTGTTCAGGCAAGATGAAAAGAAGGATGGATAGAGACTGAATATAACCCTAGGTGCCACTGCTTGGGATTGCTGGAAGATCAGCTATTGGGCAAGGAGAACAAGGCTGAATTGCAGTAGAAAAGTAAGGAAAAAAACCCAGCATCTTCACCTAAGCATAATTTTTGGAAACAAAACATGTGACGTTTGTGCTGCTCATTTTTGTCAAGTCACAGCAAAGCTGGAGAAGTATCAACCATCCTGCAGTTTCAGCCAGCAGCTCCCCTGTCACAGGGATTATTTACAGCTCTGGGTGTGGCACAAGAGAAAATCATAGACCAAACTTGTCCACCCTGAGATATGTAATTTGAGCAGAGACCATCCTAAAACAATCCATCAACAAATACTGGTAGATTCTTCCACTCTTATTTGGCTACTTATAAACACTAAATGCATGAGACAGCATATTGATCATATTGTGCACATATTTGAACTCTATAAAGAAATATACATAACATAGAGACAGCAATTTAGGAACACAGAACAAATACAGCATAGGTACAATTTTCAAAAACTTAAATGTACATGTATTATTAAAAAAAAAATGGACTCTCTCACCTCCTGAAGCAGATGGCATATTGCCATTGATTTCAGTGAGGTCAGGTTTACAGTCAGGAATTCTGCAATTTTTGTAAGCACCTGGGAGGCTCACTGCAAGGTACTGAACTTCATGCATTGACCGTAACATGAAGAGTTAAAAATATATGTATGCTTTGGTCATGGTTCTCTCATAAATGCAATCAACTGTAAAGTAATGCTGCTCTAACACACTAGTGAGTATACTCCATTTGTAAAAAAAAAAAATAGAAAAATTTAAAAGGAAGTTGATTTTGCAATAGCATAAATTTCACTGTAGAACTTTAGTTTTTTTAATTCAAGAGGAAAAAAGGGTCACCATGTTTTCAATATGAACGCTTAAAGTGTGCAGGCAAGCAAAATTCCATTTTCAAGGACGCTAAAGGGGATGAGGGGGGAAGAAATCACACAGTATTTAAGTCATCTCATCTCCACATAAGTGACTACAGCAACTATATAACGAAGACTTTATTTTTACTACCTGTTCATTACTTTTGATTTCTGAACCTCTGCCTCCACAAAGATTATCTTCATTATTGTTTGCACTCATCACACCGTTGCTTAATTCTGGTGACCTAATTAGATTTGATCCGTATCTGTTCCCACTGGGTTTCGTTGTTAACACTGAATCCATCTTGTTAAAATGTGGTACATAATTTTCATTTGACCTTTGAAAAGTTTCAGAAGTGTCTTCCAATGCCAGGTAATTGTCCAGCACTTTTGCTCCAGCAATTGACTGATTTGGGCCTGTTAGCATACCCACTGGTTTTAGCATTTCAGAGGTAGCACCAGAACAATCTTCTCTGTGGTCAGATGAAGCAAAACCTAACTTTGTACCATTAATAAGTGACATATGTTCTTCTAGATTCAGGCCAGACACCTGTGTGCATACACATGGAGCTTCTAAATTATGATCATCAACCCGGTGATTCTTTGGTTCTGTTTCTGGTGGACTACCAGTAGTAAAAGAATTAAGATTTCCCTTTGAAAAAGCAACCTCATTATTATTGTCTAGAGGTAGTAACTCTTGTGTTAGGAACTGATTTTTCTTATCTAGTAGTCCACTGTTGGTTACAGAAGTAAAAAAGTTATTTGTATCTGCAGATTCAAGTGGTAGCTTTGGAAATGTTTTAATTTTTCTCAAAGAACCTTTCTTAAAAATGCCATCTCTCTCCAGATCAGTAACACATGATTTTATATCCAAAGCAACACTAGCACAGCTGTCAGTATACACTGTATGTTTGTCCTCTTCTTTGCTCTTTTTAGTTGGAGTTCCAAGTTGAGAATGTTGTGTTTTCTCATTATCCAGACCAATTTGCATTTCCTTTAAACCACTTTCTCTGCCAGTCACCATGGTAACTACAGAAGAGTTGTTATGACAGGTAGTTGTCACATCTTCCACTGCAGACAAATCACCTGCTATGTTGCTTTTCTCATTTGAATATAATTTAGATCCCAAACTTCTCTGACATATTCTTCCCTTCCACATGTTATCACAGACATCTAGACACAAAAAGTAGATGTTTATATTAAAGGCATATTTAAGCCTCCTAATCTCTTCTAGAAAGTCTTATATTGCTTTTTCTGCCACTGCGGTTACATATCTTTAGTATGTTAAACAAACTATTTCTGACAAATCACTTTAAATCATAAGGGACACTCTAAATACATTAATTTAGAATGGTATGTCTCCTGCCCCCCATCTCCAATCTACAAATATTTAATAATGACTTCTTGAAATCTAGAAAGGAACCTATAACAGGAGAGCACACAGTCTTTTAAAAATCATTACATGTCAGGCAATCTACTAGACTAAATATATTTTAAGGTTACCTTGAGAAGCACCAAATGATTCAATTGAAAGAACTCTTCTTCCAACAGCTGACAGGCTTCGACAAATATTACTTGATGAAGCAATCTTCATTTTTTCTTCACATAATGACAAAATGCTCTAGAGAAAATGAATGTTACATACTTACTTAATAATTAATAGATTTGTGAATTTTGACTAAAGTGAATCATGTTAACTCCCACACTACATTTGAATTTATACGATGCTACACTGGAGTTCTTTCTTGCACTAATTGTTATATTGCATGTTTCTATTATGCAGTTAAAGTAATTTCCTGGTTTAACCATGGGCTATTATGAAATCATTTAATACAGTTCAAGTTTTAGAACACCAAGAACAACTGATAAAAATTATCTTGAATGTTATGCTTCCTGAGTAACATACTGAAAATGTAAAAAGCGCATGTTGATTACTTTTCAGCCAGTGATTCACTTGAATTGAGTGAAACGGGCAGGATGGTGAATGTTACTGAAATTATATTAAACGTAAACCCTGAATCTTTTAAAAACTGCAAAATACAAGTATCTTGAAAGCATTATTCTCAATTAGAGAAAGCAATCATTATCAGATCATACAAAGTAATAGTATTTCATATCTCCAGTCTGTAGCCTGAGCACCATTTGATGGCATTAGCACTGGACTCACACACAATTAACCATAGATACTCACATATTTAAAAACCTGTCCCTTTGGGCAGAAGTAGAACTGAGCTGCCTTTCCAAATGCATCCCACCATCTCCTCACGCAGCTCTGAGGAGATGCTCTTACTTCCCCATTACCCTACTCAACTGCTCTGCTGCTGTTGTGAGTGGAAGGAAGAAACTGGTGCTGTTGGTTCACCTCTTGGCTTGAGGAAGGACATGGAAAGGGAGACAGGTATCCCAACCGTGAGTCTAAGGAAATGCCTAGAAATGTCTATGGGGTTTCCCTCCATATAGCACCCCCAGCTTCCTTCCATCCAAGAAAGTGCACAGTGGAAAAGGAACAGAAAAGAATATACTCAAAAAGTGACCTTTATGTATTACCCCAGACCAGCCCTGACACACTATTTTTGGGCTGGTGCAAATAGTAAGCAATAGCTTTCAGGGACTCCACACCACTGTGAAATGATATACAATCCCTTCTCTGACTATGCTCCAAAGTAAATTCACAGAAATACAGTAGCTGATAAAGCTGGCTCCATGTCAAGTACAATCTCCTGTCTGGGCAGTCCTCAACTGGGGAGCAAATATTTTGTGCTTTACAAAAATGACTCTATTAATTCTTCTGTTGCAGAACTCTTTCTTCAAAGTACTGATTACAAGTGCTACACCTTTTAGAATATACACTATCAACTCAGGAAAAAGAAAAACCCACCAAAAAAAACCTACAAAAGAGTAGACAGCACTACTCTGAAGTAGAAGAACTGAATCCAAGAAAAGTCACATTGGACAACTGTTATTCTAAGGCTACATACTCAAAGTCTGCAAAAACATTAAAGCTAAACTTTCATGCATTAAAGTGAAACACCACTCCATTAGGTAACCAACAGAATGTAAATTCCTTAAAAACATCCTACATAGTTTCAAATTCTTGCTAACAACTAAAGGTAAAATAAAAGGCTAATGGAAAAACATACAAAACTGATTAAAAATACATAATTAAACATTACTAAGCTTTTATATGTTTACAGAAAAACAACTTAGCAGTAATGCTTTGAACAACACAACACTGCTTTGAACATGGCAAGGAACAGAAGTTTCCTGTGGCATGGCTCTCTCCACCCTCTTCTTAAATGCAATCCAATCATCATACAAATTTCACAGAAAAATGCCTGTGCTCTTATTTCTAATGACTCTCTCCATGTAAACTAAATATTAAATGGGAGGAAACAGTTAAAAAGAAAATTCCAACCCACCAGTGTATCACCCAACCTTCTTAAAAATCAAAGCACTGTCAACTACATAATTTTTTCAGGATGTATCTTCATTAGAATAGGAAAAAAGATTAATTTCTGCTGAGTCTGGGAAAACCTCAGCTTTCTTGCAAAACCTGAGCCTACAAAGACCATCTAGAAATATGTCTCAGGTTTTTTTTTTTTTTTTAAACAGAAGACTATGTAGGGCTGTTTTACCTCAATATCTGGCCTATTTTCAGGATTGTCTTCTTGCATTTGTTCCAGTAGAGTGTGCAGATCTTGCCCAAATTCTGATTCTGTCTCAGGTTCTACCATATATTCTATTGCTGCTTTCAGTGTTGCTCCCAAAGAATAGATGTGTGCCTGCATGAAGTTTAAACAACAAAAAAATACATTAAATACGCTACCAATTCTCTCTCTCTCGCCACCAAAGTCTCAAGATCACAGCGGACACAGCTTACATTGTTTTCAATTTTACTTTACAATGTAACAGTTTGCTGGAATGGTGATCTCATTTAAACAGGAGAAAGAAAAAGAGCTTCAGTCCTGCTTTGGGGGATATACTTGTTGCAAATGAAAAGAAATAATCTCATGGGCTCTAGATAGAACTTTTTTTTCTTCCTCCTCAGTAATCAGTATTACAAGTATTACACCAGGCTATAATTAAACATAAATCTCAGATCCCAGTGTTTGTGCAAGTATTGTTTAAGTCAGAAGCACACTCAGAGATTGAAATGACATTCCTCTTAGAAGAGAAACAAAATATTGACAAAAAGCTTTATATATAGCACTATTGCATAAGTCCTACCAACCAAAGCGAGCAGAAAAATACAGCATTTGTTTCTGAAGACAATTATGAAAGAATTTTTGCCACCTTTGCATCTCTTAAAGCCCACAACCTTGTGATGAGCTCCAGTAAAAAAAGGAGGTGAACCAGCAACTTTTTAAAATCCAGTGCTAAAGCAACAGATTTGCCATACAACATGGCTACCTCTTAATTTTAGAGCTATTCTGCTTCTTGGGGGGGAAAAAAAAAAAAAGACAAAAAACCCGTCAAAAACCCTTTTCTGATCTGCTTTAGTAATAATGGTAATTTACTGTATTTTATGTTCCACTCAGAGAACACAATTCAGTGACATTTATAAACAAGCCTCTAAGTGCAAGTTTGTGTAAACATTTCAATGGTGATGCAGTATAAACAGGAAATCAAGTGTACTGAATACTGCCCTCTCAAGTTTACAGGTACATACATAAATAAAATAATGACTACGCTTGTGTATTAAATCTGGTTGTATAAATGCATTTGCTATATGCTTTACTATTTCTCATCCTAGAAAGAAGATTCACTTGAAAGTCAAAAGTAATTTCCTCTCTCCACTCACCTCCTAATTTTCTCATTAAGGTGTGTTTTTGTTTCTAAACTGCATGAAGGGGAGGTGACTTGTTCCGCAGCTATGCATACGGATTTACTCTCCAGGATGGCAGGGCACTTCCACGAAGGGGAGTGCTGCACCAACCACCTCATCAGGAAGTGCCAGATGCCTGAGCATGTAGCTTGGACAACTCCACTTCCCTCCTCTACCACTCCCAAACCAAAAAAGTTATTCTTATTTACTAAGTTATTGATATTTACTAAGTTATTCTACAAATATTTCATATGATCTGTCTGCAATAAGTGGTTTCACCTCTGTTCCACAAAATGACTATTAAAGAAACAAATTAATCACTCCTCTACGAACTGGAGTAAAAAACCCCATACTGTACAAGTTAGGAATGTATGCTACACAGACCAAGCCAAGTTAGATGTAATAATGTCATACAATGTAGGGTCACCTTTGAATTCAAAATGTACTTCTGACCAGAATAACCTCTCTTCCAAATAGAATAATCTCTCTCAGTAAGAAATTTTTAAGAATTCAAGTATTTATTATAATACAGAAAAATGGAATACAATCTCATCATGTACTTCAAAAGCAGGACAAAAAATGAGGAGCTTAAAGGAACAAAAGAATTTGCTTTTACAAATTTTCTTCATTCCCATGAGAATGGATGCAAACATTATAGGACACAGGAACAAGAAGGGCAGAGCAACCTATTACCTCATTCCACTTTTTCCAATTAATAATTTCTGCTCACAGTGGAGTGTAACTCATACCCCCTAGTCTGCCTTTAAAAGTACAAGTGTCTGACATGCAAGTGGACAGGCTTTGACTCCATTTTCCTGTTCTATTTTACTGAAATTCACTGCATTTTTTCTTGTACAACAAAAAGATCAGTCTCATAATGAATAAAGAAAGATTTTTTTCCCCCTCAGCACAAACACGAAGTTGTTCTGTTGAGATACCTCCTTTCCTCGGACATGCAGGAAAGCTACTTTTTGAAGATGGCCATTTTAAACATCATAGCTTGTGATTAACTTCTATGTTAAAACATTTATTGGGAACTTCAAATCCAGCTATTTGATGAATTTCCTGAGCTGGCAGTAAAGATGGTTAATGTAAACTTAAGTCTGTCAGAACTGGAGTAACGAGAAAATGAGTTTGTGATCATCCACTAGATGGGGCATTCCCCAAGTTAATGCATCAAATCCCCTTCCACTTACCGCAATATTTAGGCTTAGGAAGAAAATTTCCCTTTCTGGGAGAGTAAGATGGGTATACGCAAAAAATGAGGCAAATTCTTAAGTATAAAATACCTAATGCTCACTAGAAAGTGCCTGCTTTCAATGAAAACAGTCTCCCAAGCAAGCCAAGGATTTTTCAGTATGCTCTATGAAGAGCAACAAACAGAAAGGACAGCAAACAGCCTTTCTTCTTTCAGGAGACTAGCCAGAATTGGTACTGAATTTTATTAAAGAATAAAGAGGCCTTTTTTTCCTTAATTTCTGGAAAAAAACCCCCAAAAAACAAAAACCCTAAACAAAACCACCACCACAAAAAAACCCCCCCAAACAACAAAAACCAAACTAAAACCAAAAAACCAACAAAACCCACCACATAAACAAAAACAACAAAACCCCCAAACCCCACCATACATCCCATTTTAAATCTAGATTAAATCCAGATAAGGAGAATAGATTTTGAATTATACATATTTTGCATTACAGGATAATAATACTGATAGCTCTTAAACAGGATGCATTTCCAGAAAGATCCAAAAGAAAAACACAAACTCAAGGCACCCTCTTCACAACTAATAAAGAGAGTTTTGAGTTAAAGACTAAATGTCACTTGTTACAAAAGTACACAGACTATGCCAGCAAGACTGCACTATAGTGACAACTTCAAAAAGGATGGTGGGAAAGGGAGGAAGTCACATTAGGAAACCAGTCCTTCAGATTTGGTCTTAGAGAGTACATATACTCTTAGCCCAAAGTCAGCAAACAGAACAAGAATTGTAGGTTAATCATTATTGTAGGCCACCATGTAAATAAAGTGCCCTTTGCAAATCACAATGGCAACATGAAAAAAACAGAAGTTTGAGAAGAGTCACAATATGATTTGAGATCCTTAAAGTCTTTCTTTCAGGAACATGCTAAGGGAGCTCATGTATTTCAGAGAAAAATTTGAAGGTCATAATCATACAAGCAGCTTCAAAACAAAGTAACTTTTAATATTAGAGTGGTCTCCAAGACACAAAGGCATAGCAAGAGACATACACAGGAAAAGAAGACAAAAATTCAAAGGTGAATGATCAGGCCAGGTGCTGGAAGCATTACCAAGGGAGAGGACAGCTTCTGCCATCATGTTAAAACTTTGTACCATGATTGAAATACATTCAAAAAAGTTTCTATCAGTTCTAATCGAAAGATCCTTGCCTTGCTGAATGCCATTTTATGACGACCTAACACTAATGGAAGTAAAATCAGAGAATAGTAATGATCCCCTCTAGTTTTACAATGTGCAAATCAAAAGATCGGGAGAGGGAAATAAAAGCTTCATGTTTACACAAAGACCATGAGAGTGCCATTGTTGTAGTACTGCTTGACAGGGCTAAAGAACTAAACTGCTTTATGAATTCATACTTGCAAAAAAATACTACAGAAAGAAGTTGACAAAAGAGCTTTTGAGTAGTGACTGCATAAGCATTTAGCATATTGCAATTATGAATAATGACCATTTATATTTTGTATTGAGATTTCACTGAGTTCAGAAATGTAGGTCTTCTGAAGAACAGAAAAAGAAAGACCATAATACAACTAGTATGTTCTGTAAAATATTTCTGACTACATGATAACCTACAGGAATTGCATACAACAATTCTTGGTTTTGATGTTCATATCTGACCTTTATTTTACCTTGCAGACTCTTCTCTTTTTTTATTGAGATTGCACAGATACAGATGCTTTCACTCTTTCACAATTCAAAGCATTTAAAGGTTCTCTAAATGAAAGCTTCAGTCTGGTCATAAAACTCAAAGTTTTATAAAGAAATTCAAGGTAATGCTTGAGAAAATTACTACAGACTAGTAAGGGAGACAACATTTAATATTTACCTATGTAATTTTACTATGTACTCACTCTAAAATGTACCAGTTTTGTGCAAAAGTCAGACTAACATTCTTCAGCAAGAAAATGAAAGGGAAATAGGCCTACTATTTTTAATACTTTCCTTCATTACAAAGATACTAAATGTCTTTCTGCATAACTGTAATTACTGGAAGGTGCTGCATTAAGTATTAGCTTTATATTCATTTGGCACTCTGGATGTGTAGATAATTACTCTGCAGAATGTGCCAAAGTGCTAAACCACTGTAGACTATTGACAAAACACATACTCTAACCTGAACTGGTAGCAACTGCTACAAGAACATTTATTACCAGAGCTCCAAGTGCCATTTGTCCCTTCTAACTGCAGTTCACTTGGTCTGAAAAAAATGCTTCCCCAAAAGACTTCTAAAAAAATTGGGACTAAAAGCAGCTACAGGTTAGATTTCCTCATAGCAGAAGTTTGCAGGTATTTCAACTGTTGAATTGCCTTTTAATTTACCTAACAAGTAACTGATAGTTTTCAAGTTTTAATATGCTCTTAGGCAAACATCAGGTTATCAGCTTACATTGCAAAAGATAAGCAAGGCTTCACATACCCTCAATCATTTAAAAAGCAGTACAACATGAGGGTGGCATCAGGCAAAGCATCACCAGCTGGTCGAGGGAGGGGATTGTCCCTTTGCACTGGGGCAGCCTCAGCTCAGGTACTGTGTGCAGTTTTGAGCACCACAGTGCAAGAAAGATATTATGCTCTTACAGAGCATCCAAAGGAGGGCAACAAAGATGGTGAAGGGCCTTGAGAGGAAGCCATAAAAGTGGCTGAGGGCACTTGGAGTGTTCAGCCTGGAAGAGACTGAAGGGAGACCTCACTGCAGTTCTAAACTTCCTCTCGAGGGGAAGAAGAGCGGTAGGCACTGATCTCTGTGCTGACCAGTGACAGGACCTGAGGGAATGGCCTGAAGTTGTGTCAGGGCGGGTTTAGGTCAGATATCAGGAAAAGATTCTTCTCCCAGAGGTTGGCTGAGTGCTGGAACAGGATCTCCAGGGAAGTGGTCACAGCACCAAGCCTGACAGAGTTCAAGAAACATTTGGATGACACTCTCAGGCAGATGGTGTGACTTGGGGATGATCCTGTCCAGGGCCAAGTTGGACTTGATGATCCCTGTGTGTCCCTTTCAACTTGGCATTCTGTGAAAATCTAAATACACTTGGAAAGAGCATGTATTGCACATATTACAGCTGAATGCTACCTAATCCCTACATTTTACTGTTTTGATTTCTTGTGACCTCTATTTATATCATTCAGTTGGAACTGAGGAACACTACCTAGTACATTAACCTAATCTCGGTTTTATAGCTGTGGGCTTCTTGTCTGTAATGATTCATGACAACTGTTTTATCTCCATGAATTTGTCTAAGCTTTATCCACACACAACCTTTTTGCATCTATGCTTTGCAGCAAGAATTCCCACAGCTTACTGTATAAAAAGTAGTATTTCCTCTTTTTTGAGTCCACCCATATACATCTTACTGTTGCTACCTACTTCTTCATTTATGAGAACTGACAAATACTCACTCCATGGCTGCTGCCACAGCATACTTCAGAGATTTCTAGCAGAGCTTCTCCCTCAGGACATTCTCTTCCAGGCTAAAGAGTACTACTTGAAGTAATTGCTTCTTTTATGAAGGCTGTTTCACCATCTGGTCCTGGAAATTTATTTTACTGCTAATTTTGTCAGGTTGGTCACTAGTCTATTCTGACACTCTTACTTAAGACAATTTTTTGATAATTCCCCATGAAGAAGAGTTACAGTGTTTGAACCTACTGAAGATCCTACAAGTTTAAAAAATTTTCAAAAAAATTAAGCAGTTTTCAGCTATGGCTTTCTTTGAAATACTCCTTTGTAACGTGTTCATTTGCAAACATTGCAGACTTTGGGCAGAAATTCTGTTTTGATAGATTAAAAAAAAAAAAACCCAAACAGTTTTTCAGTTTTTTGTAAGCTTTTCTGTATGCTTTTTGACAAACCTCAGAGTTTGCTGTTTTGTTGGGGTTTTATTTTTTAGGTCTTTTTTGACAGGAGATAGATATTGTTCAAAAAAATAAATCTTACAATACATTTACAGCAGCCTCTGTGCTACCTGCAAACACTCTTGTAACAGCAATAGGTTTTGGCTTTCCACATGATTATGTTGACTGTTGTCCATAAGACTCATTTGCCATCATCTACAGTAATAATCAATTTGAAAAGCAATACTGTCAATTCAGAGCTACACCCAGAGAGGACAAAAAAACAATAATAGAATTTTTTCAACTGGACCTCAGTATAATTTCAAGAAGTTGTTACTTGACTACTGCTGTAGTGAAGACTGATATATATCCTATGTATATCTTAAGACACTGACAATGGAAGTCATATAAAGATGAACACACATGGAAGTTTGACCAAATTTAAACCATGCTATTTGCATGAAATTACTCGTCTGTTTGAAGGGTGAAGAACATGTTTAAGAACATGTTTCTGACACTTCCATCCCACTTTCAGGTTCCCTTAATCACAAAGATCAGCACCTCAACACAGATGAATAGCACACTAATTGACTCCTCTCCTGCAGGACTGTAGAAGTATAAATATGACAGGTAAGTAAAAACGTTGCAATAAAACTGAAGACCTCAGAGGTTAGATAGCAAAAGTTACTCACATTCATCTTTAAAGCTTCTTGAACAATGCTCTTTTTAAAATTCCCTTTGAAACGGAGTTTTATTTGTCACAGCTCTCCTTATGATTTATCAGCCATTAACCTCCTTACTTTTAAGTTACCTGCCATAGGTAATTCATTTATCACTTAATTAAGCTAACACAATTTATTCCCTGTAGGCACAGAAAGAAGGAAGCCTGAGAAACAGTTGGATGCATGCTGAGCAGACTGGCGCTGTCTTCTCTCCACTGTGTAAGATGTTTTTCATTTTATGGCAAATACGATGTTATTCACAGCTACTGAAGTTTTTTATTTTAAAAAAAATTATGTTCTTTTTATCTTAAACCTAAGAGACGGTGCCTACTGGTAAAGTCTGTCACTCTGAGTAATACATTCACACCATTCTATATTGAGGGATACTTATTACACATTTTGGAGCTCAAAAACTGAATTGCTACACTTCCACTGAAGAACACTATGGGCCAATACACTAGAAAAGCATCACAGTTCTTTTACCATTATATGAATCAATGACATTCAGACTCTGATACATAAAATATTTATTGCCGTACAGTAATCACTTAACTCTTATTTGAAATAATAATCTAGGTAGATTGTTTCTATTTTTTTTCCATAAGGAACATTTAGAAGATGAACTGCAAATGTAGAGAGCTGGCCAAACACTTCTGAACCTCTCCCACTGCACAGTATCTTGTTCAGCATTCAAAACATCAATTTTCAGAGAACAGCTGTAGGTGACAGATACAGGCAACAAACAGGGGGCTCTCATATCAGGAATGTAAACAGAAGGATTTTTTTTTTTTTTGAGAGCATGGAGGGTTCTTGGCTGGTTTCAGTTTGGTGGGTTTTTTCAGTTTAATTCTTTCATAGAGAAATGTTTTCTGCAAGAGTAAACCTTGTTCCTTCTCTACTCAAGCACAGAAGTCATATTACAGTTGAGAGAAAGGAGGAGAGGTTTGGTTGAGTTTTTTTGGTTTGTTTGTGTTTGGGGAGGATTTTTTTGTACTTTTTTGTGTTTTTTAAATTTGGCAAAAGGGCTCCAAAGTTCAAGAATCCTGGAGTATATACATATATATACACACACAGAGATTTATACAGAACCTGTTACAAGGTTATCTAAGAAGAGTCACACTCAATGCATTTCCCAGGAGCCACTATATTCAACTTCAAAAGCATGTTCTCAATTACACCTCTAAGGTTTTTTGAAATGCTGTTACTAAGCAGAGTGATGTGTATGACAACCATTTTGTCACAATCCTGAAGGCTCTGTTGAGCAAGTCTCAACAGCCTAATATGATAATGCTACAACCATCCAATTCACAGTGAAAACTGAACTAGCCTTGAGATTTTATCTGGACATTAGGAAGTCATCCACTCCACCATCCACATTTAAGTCAATCAGTTCATGAAGCTTTCAAAAGTAGTGGTATTTATGAATGTTCTCATACACTGGTGAAATGTCTCTATTTTCAGTTCATGTAAATGGCAAAAATTAGTTTCAGGGAGCATAAAATCTCAAGATCCAGTGTAGCAAGGATCTTTTAGTGACCTGAATATCCATGTACAACAGGCATAATATTAATGAAAGAGAAATCTTCTGGTATCAAGTAATGGTAAGCAATAATTCTGCTAGAGACCTCCATGTCATGTTTAAGAGTTCAGGCTTACACTTCACAGTACTGTCAACCATTCTAAGGAGTAAATGACAGAAATAAGCACAGAAAATGAAGCAAGACCAGTCTGATGATGGGTCTACCAAAGAAATGAGTTTGAACGGGCAAAACTAGAAACAGATAATTATACCTGGACTAAAGAAGCCAATGTCATCCATAGCTGAGGAAGTATCTGTACTAATCAGACGAGTTTATGTGGAAGAAGCTGGAGACAAACAACTGATCCAAAACATTTGTGCATCTTTAGGATTAAGAGGCCTAGAGTTTTATGAAACCACACAAGTGTAACAGCAGAAAATCTGTTCACCTTTCCTTAGTTTTTTTGCTTATGATGGAGACTCTCTGCAAACTTATCCAACACAGCCCCTCACGCATCTAGAAGAGTGAGGTTCAACTACCACAAGAACCCATTGTTTTCAGACAGAACACAAAGTCCTCTGTTCAATCCTAATATTTTCCTCGTAAAACCAAAATTCTTAAATAAGTAAAAAATGCTTCAGTACATCAGAAGATAAACTTCATTATTCTAAGGGAAAATATATATCTTACCTTTAACAATGCCTTCTTAAAGAAATCTCATAGCTGAGTAAGGAAGAAACCTAAAATTCTATATATTTTCATTGACCAGATTACCTGTACAGTCATTTCTCGTCCGAGGGCATTTTTCTGCCTAGGGGACAGATTATTTCCAATAAAATAAAAGTCAGTTTGAAGAGTTTTTTCAGATTTAGAGGAAAAACTGTAAAAATACTGGCAGTATGTTCAATAACCCTACCAGAAAAGGCCAATATGACAACTTCAGAACCAAGGAACAAGCTGTAGGTTTTTGAAGTAATCAAATTATAAACTTTAAGATATTCCAAGCATTAAAGAAAAACAAACAAACAAAAGACTGCTGTAAAAAAAAATCCCATTGGCCCCATTCTTCCTTTTATTAACTTTGTGTAAAGCAACTAAAGGGTGTTACTTGCCCAGTACTGAGTTCCTGAAAAGAACCACAACTGGGACAATGATGTCCCAGGAGCTGGAGGACTCTATTTCCTCTTCTATATAGCACAGCAGAGGCAGAGGTAACCAAATGAAAGTAATTTATTTTTACCACTGAAGAAAAAGCTTTAAATAACATTCAGAAGACAGAATGGTTTAGACTACAGGAGGAGATAAGTTACCATTTGCTGATGACAAGCCTTGCTGCTGTTAGATAGAATAAGTCTCAAGGGGAGGCTACATTAAACTAAGAGAAACAGAACTCAGAAAAGGCACTAGGTGTTTCAAAAGACTTGCTTCCCCCATCAGATAAACACAAAACCCAAAACCCCTCTAGGAGAACATATAAAAAGTTTTCTTTTTTCATCCTGCACTGAGAGCTAAGGAAAGAATAGAACAAAAGAGAAAATTTCACAGCATTCAAAGCTACTGCTTTAAAAGACCAGGAAAGTCATGAAGAGAAGACTTCCTTTATACCTTCTGGTGTTTTGATTTGGGAGAAAGATGAAGGCTTTCATATTTATTGAAGGACCAACAGCTGAGACACGAGCACTAGATTAGTAATGATCAGCTATTGAGAAACCCTGCAGCATCAAACTGTCAGCTCAGTTTTCTTCAGTAGGATCGACATATATATATACACACACACACACACACTCTCAAACCTTTCTTTCTTTATCTATTCTGTAGAACAGCATGTTACATTTGCCACTTCAATCCATGCGTTTATATGCCCATAAAACATTTGCAGGTATTGGTATATATCAATCCAACTGCCTTGTCACATTTCACATAATAAGCAATATGAATCTTAATTATTTCATTTTCAAAAACAATGCAATATGTTTTAGCTTGTCTTTTCTACTTGCATACGTTATACCACTTTGTGTAGGCTTGTTTACTTTTAAGGCTGATGAAACACGTCGCAGTTTTTTTTTTTAATATAAATCACCTACAACCCACTGAGAACTGCAAGTTGACAGCCATGACATTCTAAGAGACAGGTAGCATTCAGCCTTCTCTGGTTCTGATTCTCTCCCAGCTGAGAGATCAGCATACCCTAAAAAGCAAGAACAAATTCTAGATGAGAAAACATTCCTCCCATTCTCTATCCCATATTTCCTCCTTCTCTTCAAGGTAGTATTTAACTCTGTAGCAGTTTTTCACTTCTTTAATTGCTGAAAGGTTTTAATCCTCTCAGCTGAGGCTTCTGAACTGCTGTGTTTTATCACCTCTAAATAATAAGTTCTTAACAGAAGCACTATCCAATCTCCTTTAGAATAAAAGAAAACCACCAAAAACTAACCCAAAACAAGACAGACAAGACTGAAAATTCACTAGTTTTTGTTGCAGAGGTTCATTAGAATAAGCAAAACTGAATAGCCACATTATTAAAAAATTATAAATGCAAGTTCACACATGGCAGACATTGGTCTTTCATCTCACTGAAAGCTCATATCTTAGAAATGTGGGGTTCCACATCAATGAACCTCTGTGTCAGACTCAATGGCAGTTTTGTGATGCAGACAAATAGCTATTTGAAACTTGTTTGAGACAGCCAGTGTTTTTAACCTAAGGCAATCTTGTATTGCAGTGATAGAAGTACAGCTATTAATGAACTCACCAATTTTTAACTACTCCTGTTGAGCCTCGCATTGGTCAAATTTCGCAAGTCTAGCACTGTACTGCCCAGGGCAAGAAAATGAAATAGAAACCACTTTCATCAGGAAAAAGGCTAAAGCTCTTACTATCTAGAGGAGACAATCAGGGCAAATTTTAAAAGAAGTGTTAAATACTATTTTTAAATCTCAGCTTCAACGTTTTTCTCAAACAGAAAAATTCACATTCTTTGCTGCTCTCTAGAGTAGTATATGAGTAAAACATTACAAAATTATAGGCTAGTCTTTATACTCCAGATGTTTATAACTGACTTCTCACTCAAGATTCAACTACAAGAAAAATGTGGTCAATACTTGCTATAGCAAATTCAGACACAACTTCCAATTTAGAGGAAAAGCAGAAAGGGACAGCTTTAGTGATCTGAAAACTTTTACTGAGCACAATTACATCTCATACTTGCATCTGCATTAAGAATAAAAGTGCAAATGGTAATAAGTGTGCTGTATAGAAATTCTCCCTTTCTTTGGGGTTGCAGTGTCATTTAGAACTCTAAAGTTTATGTCCTGTTGTCTCTATTCGCATTACCAATTCTTAACAGTGCACTTACTAGGGCACAATAGTAATGAAAGTCTGTAGGCAGATAGCAAAGTTAGAGGAAAAAAATAACACAAACAGATACGCAGGAGATTCCCTCTTTTAGTTTAGTGCTGTCTTAGAGACCATTGGTACCTGCTTGGCTGCCTTTCTGCACTGTGACAGAGCTTAGAACTGGAAGAGGAGGACATACCTGAACTGCCCTACTGAATACCACTCCAACCACTTAGCAACACAGTGACTCAAGGTTTCTTGAGACTCCCAGAAACTGTAATCCTTCCTCCACCCCCACAGGCTGGAACTCTGGTAGCAGTAAAGTCACCAGTTAGAAAGATGAGCCACACTTCACTGTTGACACCGAAAGCCCCTTTCACACTTAATTCCTTCTTACACATGTTTCGCTCTAAAAACTGTATTCTACATCTGACACTGAAGCTGACACCTCCCTCAAGGGCTCGTTTTCACCTTCCTACTCTCAACAGTAACTGAAGTTGCTGTTATTATTCCCGCCTTACAAATGCAGAGCTGATGAGGGAACAAGGCGCAAGCCTAAAACAAACCACATGAAATCAGTTACTTTTCAGCCCTGTGCATTGTTATTTGGACAAAGCTTTAGACCTCTTGCTATTTGAAATTCCAACTAAAACCTGAAATTTTTAATAGCATTGTTTCAGACACCAGTACAGTAATGCATTTCAATTTGTTCCTGGGTCTATTACCCTTGTGTGCTTGAGTGCCAGCTAAGTTTAGTAACTAATTAGGCTGGAGTCACAATTCCATTAGAGGCCTGGATCAGTAATTCATCAAGCAGGAAACAAAACATCTCTTGTTGAAATAACTGTAGCTTCAATTGAGAGATTTAAAAAAAAAAAAAAGAGTTTGAAGAGGGAGAAGCCATCCAGTAGCCATACAAACCTAATTGTGTGCTTCCATTTTAGAAGCCAGGAAAGAGGTTACACTCAAATCAAGCAAAACCTCTGGCTCACATAACTATTTTAAATCAGCTGAGCTTTGACACTGGAGCTATCAAAGATCATCCTGAACATAATTAGTAGTTCCAAAATTCATTTTTTCTCTTTATATTGACATTGGACAGTTTCAATACAAACACTACTTTCCGTTGTTCTAAACAAAGCATACTAAGCAGCTGCAAAAACACTCCAACAACTGAGTCAGGTCATTACCAAAGAAGGAGAAAGCAGTAACACACAAGACCTGATGCCCCCATAAAAAGGGCAGCTTACTGTAATGGTACAAAGAATCTCATAATACTGAGAAAGGACAAGGGTCCACGGTTTCCTCAGAGAGATGTATATAAAGCAGTGCTACTCTGCCATTGCAGAAGAGAAGGCTACAATAGGGGTGAGAGTATAGACAAAAGTTATCAATACCTTTTGAAAAGAGAAGAGCATCAAGTATTAACACCAAGAAGGAAAACAACCAGCTTGGAAAGATCACAGTATTATAAAATCCTTTTAACAAGTATATAAGGATTAACCCACTGTAGGTCTCGGAAACTGCAAAAGCAAAAACAAGCAGAGATCGTTGTGGAATCTTTGGCAGAATTTGGTCTGGTGCTAAAGCACTTAAAAATGCAACCAAACTCTGCAAATGGTGAGAGGTAAAGCTTTGAAAGTTCCACAAATAATCTGAATCCCACAGCTGTCTGACAAAATGCACACAAATCCCAGAGCAAAACAATACATCTCTGCCTCAGCGTAGGGGAAAGCCCTCACTTTTCAGTCTTGTGCATTGATCTAAGATAGTCAATGAAAAACAGCTGAAGCAACAGGCCACTCTGCTTTGCAAGGCTTGCCAACTTGCTAGATTCAAGAAACAGTAGGAATGCACAGAAATCAGAGCACCCATCCCTTACTCCACAATACACAAAGCAGAGCACGTTGACTTCCTTCCATACAAATGTGGGGACCTTTATGTACCTTAATCGACCTTTGCAAAGAGTAAAAGGGTCAATGTTCAGAGCTACTCCTGATTCAGACAACTTTTACTGACTGTCTAATTGTGCTGTGCTTGGTATGGGGATTCACTGGTGCTTAACAGGCTGGTACCTACTGCTGAAAGAGAAGAGTTAAACAATAGATCTGTACACAGAAGAGTTTTATCCAAGAGGGATACAATGACCTTGTATATCAGACAGAACTAAAATTTCTGGTCACCTGTATTCCCACAGTCTTCCCAAACTCTTATTTCAGCTTGTTCCATCTCCTTGGTTTTTGAATCTCTTTCAGTGTATCTGTTTGCTATATGCATATGAGTTCAGCAACAACTAAGGGAGGAAAAAGGGTCAGGGGGAAATGAAAATTTGCCAAAGGAGTAAATAATTCCATGAATCTTCTAAGTGTTTCTGTGTCAAATCTTGGAAGCTTGTTAAGGGATGGAGGACATATTTATGTAGAATCCTAAGTCCAGCTTCAGAAGCACAACAAAAAGAAAGAAACAAGGAATAGCAACAGGGAGAAATGTTGCATCTCTAACCTCCAAAACTGCGCTACTTCATATTCTATTTACCACCCTTCCTGCCTTATCATTGTCATTTTACATGCAGTACTTCATCCGAAGTCCACTTAGCCACCTCCTCTCTGCTACCCACCCCCAAGAAATACAGAGAACTATAAAAACGACTACAAAGGTTATAACTATGAAAAGCAGAAGGTGTTTGTATTGAACTATAAAGAACTAGATTTTTTTGCATACCGTGAATTGAATGTGTTGCTAATTAAAGCATTTGAATTATCTAAGAATACATGTCAGAAAAAATAGAGTATTAAGAAAAAGGATATTAAGCAAGCAAGTGCTCCCGCAGCATGCAATGAGATGGTTGACTTGGGAGGCTAATGAATTAGTATAAACAATTTAAATCTAATTTAATTTAACAATGTAGAGCATTTGTGCATGGCAAGGCAACCGACAATAATTTGTTTCTTCATTAAATCAAAGATAAAATTGCTGATTACCCTTCCCTGAATTATTTTATTGAAGAAGATGGCAAACAAATTTTATATTTAGTCATAAAAGTTCATGACTAGTCCCCAAACAAGCAAATGGAACCAGTGAAGGATACCAGTGAACATAATACAGACCAGCTGTGGTTTAGGGCAACACATCATTCAGCCAAAATAGATGATTATATTTTAGCAGTTAGTGAGCAAATATTTATACAGAAAAGTAATACAGCATTTTAAGTTTACTTTTTATTTCCACAAAACATACCTAAACAGCACCATTTACTATTCATAATCTTTAAAAGTTTTAAAATTATATATGGTACTGCCAGAAATACTAAATTATTGACTCCCCCTCTATTTGAAAGGTGAATTTAAGAACTTGCCTCAAAAGTGTTACCGGTGATATCAAATTCTGGTGGAACAAAGGCACCCTCTGGATCATCTTTGGAAGCAAAAGGAAACATGTCAGATTAGAAATTAGTAGTCTTACTTGTTTAAAAAAACACAAATCAATTTGATGATAACAAATTTAACTATACACTCTTATCTGATATAAAAGAAACTATGTGTAGCAGTATTTTGGTTCACTCCTATTTGATGTACAAAGAACTTGCTATCTACATTTCCCCAACGGGAAGTAAAATAAATGGCTGTTTTCAAACTTTCTCCAAGAAGATACCATAATTTTCCTACTAAGAAACAAAACAGATTAAACACTCATAAAGAAATACATTTAACATGTCTAACCCCTTCTTGCCTTCAGACATTTATGTTTGGAGCAAGTTATCACCTAAGCTAGTGTGGCCCAGCTGTGGCTCAGAGGTTTGATTCGATTAATGGAACACTTCCATTCACTATTTTCCACTGCAGACCTGGTTGATAAGGGTACAAGCAGCAAACCCAATCTGAACAGCTAATTGCCTCTTCATCTACAGGCCAGCTTAGAACTCTGACCTTTCTGCTTAGTTTGTTTTACTTATAATAAAATGGTTGAAGAAGCAAATTCCCCATGCATGTGCTGCTCAGCAGAGAACTGAGAGACTGCAGCAGCCAATTCTGAGTGAAGAGGGGGAAGGAAGAAAAGAACATTTTAAGCGAGATTGATGCTGCTGCATCCAAACAGATATGTAGTATCACATCGTACTGATGCCACTAGTGTGTACTGATGAAACCCAGTAAAGAACACAAAGGAATTAAACAAGTGCACAACTAAAAATCTACTCTTCACATCCATATTCAACACACCTAGTCTATCCTTTTAAGAAGCCAGTCAATGACTGAGATCACTTACAAGGGAAAATCATGTTTCCCTTCTCAACAGGGAGAAAAAATAGTATGCTCAGAGGAATAGCACATTCATCATAGCTTTAGCTTTAACAGAACTTCAGTGCCTGTATTTTAGAAGTTAAATGCAAAGCTCTTAATGTGAATACATGTTATGGTTTTAACTAAACTCAGTTATATGGAAAAGACTACTAGAGAGGACATTTTATACATATTCATGTATTGCAGATACATGGGACAGCTGACTATCCAGATGCTGACTGATTTACAGCTCCTTATGATGTTCCCAATTCTACTTTCTCACTGAAAAAGAGGGGTATGCAACTAATTTTGCGTTCCTTACCCCCTCCACACTTTTTCCTGATATTTGGAGGAGGGGGCAGAAGAGGAAGGGAACCAATGGACGGATGTTTTGTCTCCCCCTCTTCCCTACCTGCCATTTTCAGCTCCTTTTCACCTTCCCACTACTTTTCCCCTTCCCTGCAAAAGAACACTTTAAAGGCTACACAAGCATACAACCTTTACCACTGGTACTGCTTACTGTATTTCTTTTAATATAATGTTTACAATGGAAATTTGTTTGATCTCAAGAGACAAGAAGGGATCAGACCCCTTGGCAGAACATCCTATTTAATGTTTGTCACTTGAGCACCACAGAACCTGCAGGAAGCAGAACGTGCTGCTAAAGCAGAATCAGGCTGTTCATTTTCCCTTACTGGCAAGCAAATCCAGAGGTTATAATTTTCTTCTGGAAGAACAAATCCATGGGCAACAACTACAGGGAAGCAAAAGGGACAACCTCCCCACGTGCCTATCTAACAAACTGTATTTTAATCAAATAGTAACAAGATCTGAGGGAAAGAGGCAAACACAGAGTGAAGTGTCTGTGAGAAAAATAGAATATAACTTTTTGCATTCCTAGGGAAAATACAACTTCCTTTAAAGAGAATTAATGAAAAGCTTCTTCCTTAGAGACTAATATGACCAGAAAACTAAATCTTTGTACATTTGCTTTTCACAGGAATTTGTTATCCCATGTTTGAAGCACTTGAATACAGGAAACTTCTGGATCAATTTTTGCCAGCTATTTGATTAGACTAAAACATTTAAGAAAAAATTGATTTTTTCCTTTCCCAGCTGCAAGCAAAGATCTTAGTTGAGGGGCATTTTTCATCCACTAGATTTATTCTCTTCAACAAGACTTTCAAATACCTGTGGCTAGTACAAAGACAGCTTCTTTTTCTTTTTTTAATTTCAAAGCATGACATGAAAATAAAGGAATTTGATTCCACATTACACTGTTATTATGAAACTAAAAGTAGGCTAACATATATTGGAGGAATTTAATAAAAAACAAATATCACAGCAATTATGAACATATATTTTCATCTTTATTAATTACATTTTATGATGTTACATGTTTGTTTGAAATACCAGAAGGCAACAAATGTTCATTTCTTGCAATGTTACCTTACCTAAATTTTTTTCTAGTATTTTTATTAAATAGTTTGACATAGGTTTTGACTACAAGAATAAACACTTATTCTGACAAAGATTTAAAAATAAAGTTAAAAAACAACAAAAACTTGCATAGTTTGTATATGATTGTATATGTATGGTTCTTCTAGTTATGAGCTCTAAAAAAAAAAAAAAAGAAAAGGCCTTTAATGAAGAGAGAGCTTTCCTTTTTAAGAGCAAATACGCACTAGAGTTACCCACTTCTTTATGGTCACATCACCAAGATACACAGTATCAAACTTCTCTAAAAACAGAACACATCTATGAAATTAGATGATCTTGCAGAGACTAAGAATGTGCTTTACAGGGGTCGAAACTTGTGCACACAGACACACAAATACATAACCCACAGTGTCTGAAATGGACATAAATAAGAAATCACCTGGATAAGCCTTACAATAACTAGGAAGAATTTTCTAAGCAAATTCGTAACAGCCTTTTTTCATCAATTACAACACTGAACATGTAGTTCCACATGGACCTATACACACCCATGCCCAAACAAATTTTAGTTTTATCTTTATTTTAATTACAAGTCTTAAAAACAGAGTGTAATGTTTTACTGCAGTTTCTCACTCCGAGTTTCCACAGCTCTAAAACAAATAGCCTGGAAACACAAATACTTACCACTGAGCTGTTCCATGAAGCATACATTGCCATTGGTGTTAAAAGCCAAAGTGTCAGGAGTGATGCAGAGTGTCTGGAAGATTGCAGAATGGGCAATGCTCTTCAGAGAATGGCAACACTCCAGGCAAATTGCCCAAATATCTTGCTCAGTAAGAGAGCTATCCCGCAGTGACAAAATATCAGCAAGGGACACATTCTCCTGCCAAGATATGAATTAATAAATTATCCTGGATTTCATGACAATACTTCGTGTATCATAGATGACATTTGACACAATTGGCTGTAAGTAATGTTTCCAGCAAATTCTCTCACTTTCTAGGACACTGATTAACACCCCAAGAAACACCAAGTGAATGACCTCCCTCTTAACACAGTGTTTTAAGAAGCACAGTTAAGCTGAACAAAGAAATCACAGTATGCCAACATAAGCAGTTACTCCCTACAGGAGACCTGTAAGTTACATAAACACTGCATCGAAGTTAGTGAAACAAACCACTTGGAGGTAAAAGCAGAGAGACTAAATTCAAACATTTTGTTTCACCTATGCCTCTCTTAAGCTCTCCCAGGATCTTCACATAAACTACTTCAAAATTCTCCTCACAGCACTTCTCCGTATCATCTGTGATCTGAGAAAAAGCACCCTTTAAATTAGTCTGTCTTAAGAATAATGCAGTTGTTTAGTGGTGTAGACCATTTAATAAACATTCAATGCTATAAGAAAAGCGTTTTTATACTTTGACTTAAACCCAAACATTTTGGTTGTCCTAGGCCTCCCCATTACATACAGAGCTCTCAGTGATCAAAACAGGTCATAGACTTCATTTGTAAGTTACTGTCCTACACTTTATGTCAACTTGCATCGACCTTGTTATCACAGTAA
>JAWWEV010000169.1:21054435-21183305 GCA_035583235.1 Hafferia zeledoni
CTCTCTTTGTTAACTACTGGCATGGACAGTTAATGGCAGGGGAGAGAATTTACATAATAATTCCAAACTACAACACAGCCCCATTTTTTAAACCAGCTGCTAGAACTCATATGGGAGCATAAATCAGCTTGCCTGATATGGTAGGTTACTTTGTATTCCAGGCACTTCAGAATCTTACAAAGGCAATAGGGGTGCATTAGCTTTGCATCATGAAGATCAGAAAATTATATGTATGGACAGCTTGCTGTATGGGAAAACCCCTTTCCATGGGGTTGAATGGTAGAAGTGTAAACTTCAAAATTGAGCACAGTCTTCAGTCATTATAGTCACTTGTTTCATCATTCTTTTCATAGAAATAGTCGAACTCCACGTGGTCCTACATGTTAGGAAATTTCTAATTTCCAGCCTTTAATTACATTCATTCACTTTTGTCCCAACAATGTCTTTTATCTTTTAATCTCAGTTCAGTTTCTTTACCGATTGCCATTCTATGTATACATCTGTTCTGTTGCCCTTGACTTTGTTTCCATCTTATCTTAACAGTATATTTTCTTAAATCTGTGTTCTAGTCATGATTGCTTTTCTACTACACTACACTTTTGTTGTATTTGTAATATTGATAAACCTTAATTTCCTAATTTCCTCAGGTGCTTAGGAGGGTTGATCTTTTCAATAGTCCTATCTATCCCCTCAGTGTATTTCTTTATGCCCATGCTCTTTTTTTGTCTTTATTTCTCACATGTCCAGTGTCTAAAGACTTTGATTTAGTTGCATCTTTTAATGTTTCATTTGTTTTCATATGAAAGACTGTAACAGGATTTTTCACCATTCTTCTCCTCAAGATGTCTTTCAGCCATCTAATACATTTTCATCGGGATTGCAGTTCCTGTATTCCTTCTACATGAACTCTACTAGGTGGCACTCCAGGCATAGATAGCTCCCATCAGGAGCTACTTTAGGATAATGTGCTTTGCATTTAGGCGTCTCCACTTTCTTCCTTGTTCTCTAAATATCCTGTGCTGTTGCAGTTCGGTATTACTTTCCTCTCCTAGCTGAAATGCAGAGATAGACAGCAGAAGTAAAGATTTGGCCCCAATTGAAATCAATAGCAAAACTGTCGTGGCATAGTTTTATTTGACAATAACTCATTGAGATGCAAGATTGAAGACCAGAATTGTTTTTATTTGTATACAAATGGGAAAATAACCAAGTAATGATCCAACAGGAAACACGCATCTTTCTTTTCACCACTGGACAATTAGGATTAGAGGATCCAAACTGAATCCCGGGTTAAGTCTGGTGTTTGGGAATTTCTGAGTAATTGTCTCATTAATTCAATCAGTCTCTTAGATTTGTTATAGGCAGTATCTATCCAGAAATACCTGTGTGTATATTCACACATATGAAGAAACTGATAATGGGATTCTTTTTACTGGTATCCCTCTGGAGTGTTGTATGACTTCTTTATCTCAGTGTCTCACAATAAGCTTGTATTGCAAGGTGGAGGCCACTTTGCTTGTTTCGTGTGGCGAAGTGAGGCATCATGAAAACAAATCCATTCCAACATTACTCAGGGGTCTCATATCAACTGGAAATTTAAGCCATAAATGTAGAAACCAAATTTATGCAAAAATTGCAAAACATCCTGCAACTGATTCTGAACTGCTTTAGTTGTGACATTATAGCCTTGCCTTCATAACACAGCATTGTCTTTATAACACCTATTGGTCCCCTTGCTCTTTTAATTCGTTTTAGTGGTGTTCATTTGAAAACACAAGAAAAAGTAGTGCAGAATATAATTTTAAAAGATAATGTGCATAATAAAATTCAATTTGATGCCTGTGGCAATTTCCCATTGGAAAATAAGCTGCAGGGTCGTACTAGCCATCCTTCAGAGAAACATCTCATAACGATTAACTAAAACTTAAATTCATATTAAAAAACCTTAAAAATTAGCTATATGCATTCAGAATTGTATTATATTTCTGAGATTGCTTGTATTTCTGACATTTGACTATTTCCTTAAGCTTTCCTCTACAGATTTGAGATCATTATGAGCTGCTCATAATGGAAAGGAAAACATTGACAGGACAAAGTATTCTCTCATCCATGGGGCAGTGAATCAAACTGAAATGTTTAAATTCTTATTGACGTTAAAAAAAAAAAAAAAGAAAAAAGAAAAGCCCATCCCGAAGACCCCATGACTCCAAAACAATCACTTGGTGTCCCCAACAGCTGATACAAAATCCACAAGCACCTTTGTTGTTCTATTCCTTTCCCCAGAGACATGACCATGGCTCTCCTGGGAATCTTTCTCAATAAAACATAAAGACAAGCTAGAACATAGATAGTACATTCTGCTAGTGACAGAGGTAATATACAATATTTACAATTTAATCTTTTTGATTTACTATGACTACTTGGCTCCACTGAGGATTTAGCTACTGCGTTTCACACTTGGGTCACTGCAGTCCTTTCTTTCTGACACTGAATTGGAAAGGCATTCAGAAATTCCACCTGTGCAAGACAAAACAACACAAATCTCCTTGGAGCATACCAGGTGATGTTCTCCATATTCCTTACAGACTGTCTAAAATAAAAGCATTGCTAATCCAGCAACCTGTTCTCCATTCTTACTCTAGGAAAACAACTGCTCTCCATGGAAGCCCAAGGGCTGCAATACTTCACTGTGAAGCACTCAGGAGCTGAGATCAGAATGTTCTTGGCAGAGAGCCCTGTGTTATGTTACTTTGTGCCCGAGCTGATTAGAATGAGTCTGATCCCAATCATTTTCAGATCACAATGCTGAACTCGATCTTTCTTCCAAGCCCTTCAATCGGTAACAAAGATAGTCAGAGGAGCTTTCAAAGGTCCAGAACATCCAATAAAATCACTTGACCTCAGAAGAGGAGAGGTTTCTTACATACAAACTGAGGCGAATTTCATACAGGGTATCAGAAACTGTTCGGAAACACAGCAGGAGCCAGACTGAAGATATTAAAAATGCAGATTTAATTTCCAGAATAGTTCCAGAGAGATTTTTACATTTCACATGATAGCCACATGGAAAAGGGCATTTGTTAAGGGTGACCTCTGCTAAGATAGCTTGCAAATGCTGTGAGTAGGGTGCACTCCTGGCAGATGGAAGAAGTATTCCTTGATGCAGGCAGGTTTTGAGTTTGAACTCTGATGCCACACAGATGAGTACCCTTTTTGCATCCTGAGAAAAAACCCCAACAGTCCTATTTCCAGTCATCCTAAATTAAGACTCTTTTCTAACTTCTCAGTTCAGTTACTGTAGTGAAAAAAAAAATCAATTACTCGTACTACTTGTGTCTCAATTTTGTAATTGCTGCCTAGATAATTTGCTGATGGATGCATTAGTAATATCTATGTATTGTGAGACTGAAGACTTCTTTATACTGGGAAAAGCTCCTCTGAGGAGAAGCAGAGATTTAATACCCAGAATCTAGCCATAAAACTTAGATACAAGCTGAAAACAGAGATAAGACTGAATCTTGTACATTGCATGTGCAGATTAGCAGGAGGAAAGAAACTCTTACCAGAAGAGCTCCTCTTACCAATGAGCCCAACCTCCACGATATGGGCCCTGAGGACTGTAGACTTTTAGACTTTTAAAGAACTAATTCCAGGGCAGAGGTGACTGATTTGCAAATACTCTTAAAAGACATGATCATTAGCTGTATGTTACTGGAGCTAAAAATAGTGTTTAATGAGCCAGGGAGAAAGACAAACTGCTGAGTTCAGCTCCAAGTCTATAGTAGCTACAATGAGTATGTGTTTGAAACATTTATCATTAATTTGGCATTGTCAGTTACCTCCTGGATGAAGGCAAAGCCATCTTGGGCATCATAAAATCCATGAACTGCAGTATATGTCTCCAGAATTTGATAATGCAAATTAATCAACTGAGCAAACTTTCTTCCAAACTGTTAGAGCTATTGATTCATCTGAATCTATAGCATGTTGGTAAGTTTTCATTCTTAGTAAAGATAGTTCATTTATAATAAGGGAAAAAAAGAGGAAAGGTTGTGTATAGCAAGGTTAGGTAGAAGAATATCCCATAAAGAAACTCTTATAGCACACAGGGAGAAAGCACAGGTAGTGCCAATGCCTCCATCCAATATTGCATAGGATTTCACTGATTTCATGTTTGATCATGTTTTGGTCTCATGCTTTGTTGTCTGCTTGAACACACCTTTCAAGAGGCAGGAAAGAGCCAGCTACTTTTTTCTCAGAGGCAATGCATCCCAATTTTCATCTGCCTCACAAGGACAGGTAAATTACTTCAATTCAACTTCTTGAAATAAAACCCTATTCTTTGTAGGAGTATAGCCAGGAAAAATGGTTAAAACAAATAGAGAAAAGCTCATCTGCTTGCAGGCTTCCCTAGTTAGACTTCCCTAATTCTGGTCACTCCTTACTACTGCATGGGATAAGGAGAAAACTCTTCCCATCATGACTTCTTCCTGAATACCCTCATAAGACCTCTTCCACTTGGGAACTAAAAATACAAAACTAGATTCACTTACATATTCAATATAAAAAATTTCACTTGTCCTAATGCACCTAATGCCCTCTAGGCCCACCAGACGTAAGTATTGTCAGGGTGGCACGTGACCAGAGGAATGGCTTTTTTCCTACCTTGTGTAAAAGGCTGTCTGGACATGACCAGAGGACCTTGGCCTCCAGGAATGACCTCTTGAAGTCAGAACCTCTGTGGGGATTGCTCAGAGCTGTGTGAAGCCAAACTACCAGACATTTTGTTCAGTATGAAGCAGAGTCTTCAGGTGCTATAGAACCAACATCCAGGCCATAATGTATTCCTATGGCTTATTCTGTCCTAGGCTTGTAGCAGAACAAAGTAAAACTTCGCAGCAGTCTGGCATGCCAGTTCCCCTTGGCTGTGCCAGACACACCTCAGCTGCAGCCAACAACTTGGCACAGAGGCTCAATTAATCAAGAGAGGTTATATAACAAGCATAGAATTTCAGGCACAAAATTTCAAATGTATCTGCACACAAACCCCTCATTGTCCAGTCTGGTCACTTCTGCCCTGCACCAGCTGCTTCTGTGAACAATTTTTCAGCTTATCCTCAAACAGTATCTGTCCTTGATCATTTAATGAGTATTTAAAGCTGTGTCTGTGATGTTATTGATCCCACTTGTGCCTCCATCATGTGTTTCCAATGGAAAATCCTGCAGAGAGGGAAAAAGTAGAATACTTTTTCAGTATCTGCAAGAAGAAAAAGATGCATTTTTCTCTTTTTTGATTTTACAGTGTGTTGTATAATAGCAATAATCTCTTTTGGTTTCATATACTTACAATAAATGGCTTTTGAGATCGATGAAATGTCTGAGCTTCACTTTGGCTATTAATCATCCTTAGTAGCCTTTTATTGCTTCGTATATTACACATAACAGAAATTATTCCTTAAATCTACCCAGATAGATGAGGACTGCAAATTTCAAACTTAACTCTGACAGACAGATTCACTGATGGCAATTCCCGAGTTGTCTTTCATAACAGTAAGTAATAATAACAACACTATGCCTTCCACCTGCAGATTTCAAACCCCACTATACAATGCATTATGAAAAAAATGAACCTTGCTTCTGTAATTGAAGAAGGGGAGAAGGTGAGTATATAGGTTAAGAAATATCTGTGAAGATCTCTCACCATTTTTTTCTCATTATCTGAGAAAGCAATATTTGTGACCTGGCAGAGTTTGTAATACCTGTCCTTGGTGCCATCTTGCTAGCAGAGCTCCTTGGGAGCCAACCCTCTGGCTGCTGCTTACAGGAACATGCACTTTTTGAACTGTCAGAGAAGCAGTGTTGCTGTTCCTGGCCAACATCAGCAAGACTGGAGTGAAACAAATATTCACTCAACAAACTTGGTCCACACATTTCCTAATCTGGCCAGTTTTCAGTCCCTCTCTTTTCTCCCTATCCTCTTTCTTTCTAGGGTCCAACCATGTTCTTCTGGGTAATCATGAAATAAAAATTGACAGAGGCATCAAAGAGGAGAAATTGCCTATAAGTTTGGTTTGGGAAAGTAAGTTCTAATCCTGAGAATAATAGTATGTGTCTTTCACAAAGAGTGAATTACCATGGACTTAAGTACAGTTTGCTACTCTCTTGTTTCAAAGTCTTCTGCATTGTCATATATCTGCCTCTTGGATGCATCTGCTTTAATCATCCATCATTCTTTATTCCAATAAAAATACATAACCTATTTCTCAGTTAAGTGGAATTCCATATTTGTTTACTTGGGTGATGATATCAATATAATTTCTTTGCCTACACATGAAATTTACCGAGTCATCATGACTCCTGTGGCAATGACCTCTTTGAATGCGAGCGGTCAGTTGCTAAGGAGTTACCAGGGTGCTCTCACAACATGGCATAAAACATCTTACTATTGCCATGGGCTGTGTAAGGTCAAGCTGTGCATGAATCTTGGCTTTCTGAGAATAGATGTTGTTGGGAGCTCAGAGAAAGAAGCCAAGGCATCTTGTTTCTCCCATACATTACATCAGGGAAAGGGCAGATGGTCAATAGGTCAGAATGCTGGGTTCACCAGCAACAGTGGCAGTAAGCACATACCAGAGTGTGTACAATAGTATCAGTTTGACAGCATTGCAAATATATACCTCACAATCCTAAAGATTTGCAATCAAATATAAGGAAAATGGGATGTTCACTCTTCTTCTTTCCTGCAAGATATAGAAAGTCAAAGTGAAACTGGGCTAGGATACCACAAGTCTTTAAGTCTTTTGTCTGGGCCTCAGCCAGGATAAAAAACCACAAGGGAAAAAGCAGCTTTAGTGGTTCTGACAGCATTTTTTTAACAGTCTCTCTTATAACTGTCTGGGGTTTTTGTTTGTTTGATAACTAAAGGACAGACTTCCATTTCTTCTGCCAAGTCTAGTTTAGGTACTCTACTTTCCAGTGTTGCATTATCTTCAACATTGCATCATGGTTTTAAAGCCTTATTGAGATTAGCTATCTAAATACTCAGAGTTTATTTTAATGTTTTCTACAATTTAATAATTATCTATCCTGCTGAGCCTAATTCTGCAGGCAAAATAGGTCTATACTGTTAATGACAGCAATTTTATGTTACTGTAACACACAGTTGCAACAGGCACTGTGTGAAAAGAACAGCTGAAAAAAGTCTGCGTTAAAACTTCCCTGGGGTGCATCAGGCAAAGCATCACCAGCTGACTGCGAGGGGATTGTCCCGCTCTGACCTGCACTGCACTCACCCTGAACATTGTGTGCAGTTTGGGGCACCGCAGTGTAAGAAAAATATTAAGCTATTGGAGAGCATCCAAAGGAGGGCAATGAAGATGGGGAAGGGCCTTGAGGGGAAGCTGTATGAGGAGCGGCTGAGGGCACTTGGTGTGTTCAGCCTGGAGAAGAGGAGACTGAGGGGAGACCTCATTGCAGTTCTAAACTTCCTTGTGAGAGGAAAAGAAGGGGCAGACACTTACCCCTTACCTCTTACCTCTGTGGTTACCAGTGACCTGAGGGAATGACCTGAAGCTGTGTCAGAGGAGGCTTAGGTTGGATATTGGAGAAAGGTTCTTCTCCCAGAGGGTGGTTGGGAGCTGAAACAGGCTCCCCAGCGAAGCAGTCACAGCACCAAGCCTGACAGAGTTCAAGAAGTGGGCACCTGGTGTGACTCTTGGGATGATTCCATGCAGGGCTAAGGGTTGGACTAAATGGTCCTTGCAGGTCCTTTCCAACTCAGCTTATTCTGTGATCCTGTGAAAACCTTTGTTGTCTTGCATTTCCATTAGCCCTACATAAGACATTCTGCCACCTTCTAAATTACCTGTGTCTTAACGGTGCCTTCTTATTCTGTGGATTACTTCCCTTTGAACACTAGGAACCATGGTTTAATAAAGGAAGTAGAGATGATTTACTCTTTACTCCACAGCTTGACAGAAGAAGATGAGAGGAGGGAGAACTGATTTCTGTTCTTTATGCATCACTGGCCAAATTGTTTCCACATTTCCAGTCTCATATAAATTACACTTGTGTAAGTCCAGAGGATGACAGAAGAGATGCAAGACTGAAACTGAGAGATCTCTTGTAGTTCTTAGAAGTTTCTAAAGTAATACTGAGCTCCTCCCTCATGGTCCCTTAGTCTCCTACCCTGCCTTTCACAAAGACATTTGTTAGGGATGTCTGAGGTGGTTGTTCATACAGCTCAACAAGGTCTTGCCAGGCTTCCTTTGAACTGGGTGAAGTTCAGATCCTCCATATATCTGATGAATGCATATTAATAATATTAATGAAATAATATTTTACCTCCAGCTACCTGAAAAGAGATATAAGGTCTCCTGCCTAAATATAAAAATTGATGAACTGTGTCAGATCAGAAATCCAGTTAGTTCAGTCAGTTATTCTGTCTCCGCCACTGGTCAATAGCTTATGTTTAAGTAAGACTATATGAACACAGCATGTACAGACTGATCATTCCTCACTTTTAGAAATAGGCACTTTACTGTGATTACAAAAAGACCCTCGTTACCTAGTGGACAGAGCACAGGAGTCTGAAAAGATGAATTCTCTAAATGACTGTTCCCTTTTTGCTCTCAGGCAATTCACAAAGGTTGTGACTCATTTGCCAAGTCAGTATGAAAATATTCGTCAGGCTTTGCAAGTCGGCAGGGACTCGATGCCCTTATAAAGCTGTGTGTCACTGCAGCATAACTTGTGAGGCAATAGCCATAAACTCTGCTACTGCCAATAAGGGAAAAATGTGCCATAAAAAGTGCCTTAGAAATCCTCTCACATTTGACAACCAAATAGGCAGATGAGGTTGCTAACTTAGATCCAGGGAAATCTGCACAGAGTAGAAATAACAAAGACCAGTTAGAACTATGTGGTCATATTAATGTAATTTTTTTGTATTTTAATAAAAATATCAGAAGGGCTAAAGAGCAGACAACAATAGCTTGAGTTGCAGAGAAAAATAGAATAAGCACCTCTCAATCAAATGTTCAACAAAAACTAGCCATTCCTAAACATACACAAGGAAACTAGTTTTGTATTCATTTGAAACTCAAAGGTTTTCCTCATACTTGTTATGTCCAAAATTCTTTATATAGAATATATTCTGTATATTCCAATACAGAGAATATTCTTCATTCTCTATATCTAGGTGGAGGATGCTGTAAATTCTTTCTTACAAAAATGGTAAGATTTATTTCTTTATTTGCAAACTGATTTCAGAAACCCCTAAGGTATTCCATGGTTATGTTTTGGAAACGTTATTTATCATATTTCTGTTTTGAAGATGCTATTTTGAATCCGTCAGTATGCCCTCTTGTTTTACAGTACTTTCCCAACATAGTTTTTAAACAGTTTTAAAAAATTACATCAGTGAATAATTTTCAAAATCTAGAAAAGAGAAATACAACTTTATTACAGAAAAGAACTGTACCTCATGCTGTGTCTCTTAATTTCTATTTGTTCTTCCACCTGAGAGAAAAATAATAAAATAATTTACTCAGTGAATTGCATCTAAAAGTGGAAAAATATATCCATCAATTTCCTGCTGTATTTCAACAAATTTCATATCCATCAACAATACTATCCAGTCATGTGGAATATTAAATAATAGGTTGGCTGCTTTCCATGAATTTCATCAAATTTTCCTTTTATACTTAAAAAAGTCTTACAACTTCAGTGGGAAAAAGGTCAATCAGAAAAGTCAAATCCTTTTTTTCACTATGTCAGATAGAGCAAAGATTTTAGATGTCTAACATAATGGAGTTATGCCTCACTTCATTTGATAGGATCTTCTGTTTTGTCTGCTACTTGATATGGGGATAAATTTTCCTCTAAAAACTTTCAAGCATCTTTCAGATAATGAAAAATATATTTTGTTTATTATAAAACTATAATTCATCTAGTAACAAATCATCATGCAGTCGCCAACCCATGTGTAGACTAGTATGTTTCTCTTGTTCTACAGAGTGTCATGATCAAAGCTGATATTCACTGCATTCATGTTTGCTAAGAAAATGTAAGGATTAAAGGTAATTCTTTTTAAAGGTTCCCATTCCACATCACCTGCTATAGAAAAATATATGCAAGCTTTTTTTGCAAAATATTGCTTGATTGGCAGCAAGGAAATTGCTTCCTATCAAAGCTAGAATGTTATGGCAATAGCCTCATCAGATGCATGTGCCTCTACAGAAAAGCTGACCAGAACAGTTCTTTTCCAAAATATGTTTTTCTAAAAAAGCTATTTTTCAAAGTAATAGTTTACTTTTTGAGTGCAGTGTCAGAGGAAATGTATTCTGCTCAATTTTGTTGCATCAAAATCTCTGTGAAGAACCAGAGATGAAATTTGGTCTTTGCCTCTGTCTTTTGTGAGCAGCAAGAAAGCTACTAAATAACATGGCTGGGATCACAAGCATTTGTGGCACGTGATCTGCCTCCATCCACAGTAAATCATCGAGTCATTGTATTGCATGGTCATGACATTCACCTCCCAAAATATTCTTTCTCAGCTAAATGGACTCATATGATGTTTTGGTTTGAATATTTTGGTAAATTGCCAAGTATAAACCAAAGTAACAAAACCTCCCCTCTCCCCCCATCCGAGAAAGAGAGAAAAAACTGGACACTTAAGCTTGAAACAGAAACTGGGATATATATTTACACGAAAAAGGGAAAATTAAAAGTAGACTACAATATAGCACACACTACACAAGTTATGTATAACAAGTAATTCCTTCAACCTCTCTACCCAACAGAAAACAGAATCCCTCCAAACACAAATTTCACTACTCCGACTACAAAATCACCCCACAGACCCTTCCCGAGAAACACTTAGCAAGGAAAAGGGAGAGACTAACAATAAATAAAATGTTTACTTCCCTGAACTAAAACAAAATGCGATGTAACGGCGGCAGCAGCAGCAAGGCCCAGCACAGCAGAAGAGCAGCAGCGTGTCCTGTTTCCACTTTGGCCATGATGAACACTGAGCTAAGCACCTCCCTACAGTGTGTTTATACTGAGATGACAGAGAATGTGTGCGTCATTCCTGTAGGTATAATTTAATTATAATTTGCTTTGTGCAAGGCACATAGTAACAAGCAAGTTAAGGAGAAGAACACTCTATCCTTATGGTTGTCAGGAAGGTGGTCCAGATCATGAGTAACCAAACTCAGAAAAGAAATTCTGTTAAATCAGGCAAATAATTTTATTACTGGGACTCTAAAGGCCTGAAAGTTAAAAAAAAAATACAGCAGAAGAATGATCTGACACAACATAAGCATAACTTGTGAAAATCTAGAAGGGTGTATAACAAGAAGGCATGAAATTTTATAGCTGTAAAATCTCAGAACAGTTGTCAGCTGTTTCATGCCAATGTCTATACAAATAGTGGATTATCAATATCATTCTTTTCTTTAAACACCTCCCCTAAAAGACACAAACCCAATGCTAGATGAACTTCTTAAATTTATTTCACAGACTCAAACCTGTCTTTCCAAAGCTATGAATTTCCCCAAAGCAGGAAGAGACTTAGGCAAATTGAACAGAGTTTGACAGAGACATACTTTTCTAACTTATGCTTATGCCAATAACTCTCTCTCTTTCTTCCAGTTTGTGGAAAGGGATTAAAAATGCCTACTCATCATTCCTACAACACTCTCAGAGGTGCAAAAGCCAGATAAATATTACATTTAATTTTATTAATGTTCAAAAAGCAACTCTCGTTTTATTATACATGTGACTGTTCACCTGCCCAGGTCTGTGTTTCTCGGAATGAAACTGAACATTATGGGACAGGAGAAGTGCCCATTGGTTGAGTTATGTTGTAAAGTGCTGCATTATATATTACATTTCTCCATGCTATGGCAAGTGGCCAACAGTATTGAAACATAGCTTTCATTAACATCTAACTAAATTAATTGCAGGAGGTCCTATACTCTGGTGTAATGAGCTATGTAATTATACTGCGGTCACAGAAACGAAGTTAAGTTACTCATCAGAAAATCAGGGCTACCAGCCTCTTTAGACACCCAGTGGGTTATTTAAAGTCAGAGTTGAGCTTCTTGATACTGTTCAGGTGTTTTAAAGAGTGAATTGAATACAGAAATGTTTCCATCAAAGAAAAGTGTGTGCTGCATTTGAAGTGTTTCCGTCATCTTTATGGAGCAACAGTATCAATAACTATCACAGAACTCTGCAACAGACCCTGCTGCCCCTCAAGGCACCAGGTTTTTCAACTTTTTTACTTCTTAAGATAAATCATATTCCTAGTAAGAGGTCAAATATTACTTTTAGACCAGGCTTTGTTTTTACTGAAACCATCACAAGTGAGGAATTGAAGGACAATGGAAGAGAATTTTCAAGAAAAACCTTTTACAGTATATCCCTTCCTAAAGGAAAGAATTTAACATTTGAGCCCTGATGAAGTAGAAGTCCTGGATAGCATCTAGCAATCAAACCTGAGCAGAAAAGCTGCAGCTTAATACCTTCATTTAAAGAGAGGGAGCTTTCCCATGCCAGGTTGCCTTTCTGCCAGGGCAGCCCAGTCTCAACTCCTGCAGTAGAGGACACCATTTCATGCATCAACACCTTCCTGGCCAAGGATGGAATCAGTCCTATATGTTCTCTAAATACAGAAGAAGAGTTGCATTATGTTGTGGATGAAGTGCCATACATGCCAAGGATGAAATATTATCAAGACATAATTAGTATCAGCCACCACAATAATGAAAGGATCAAATAGAATTTGTGTGTTAAAGGTGTGCAAGTGTATTGTTTGACCTGAGTTTTGTTGTGCACGAGCACCCTGAAACTTCCATCCTGCTTTTCCTGCTAGCATTTACCTGCCCTCCACAGCTGAAACCAGGGATAATAAGGAAACTGCCATTCAGTCCTCATTGAATCTCCAAGTTCAGCGATCTGTATGTTCTGAAACCAAAATGCACGACCGTGCTCTGAATTTCCTGGAACTTAATTGGATGATTCTAAGTACAAGCAAGATGCAGACACGTGAAAATACAGAGGAAAAATGCATTTATAAAGGTTGTTAAATGATTTATGTCACAGTAGTTGTTTTAATGCTTAACTTAGTGCACCTAGGGAACTATTTAATTAAGTTTCTTTGAAAGATCCCAACTATTAGCATGTTATAACAGGATTGGGAAATGTAACTATATTCTCAGTTGAGGTTTTAATATAAATATGTAATATTGACCTGCCTGCCTCTGAGTAAGACACTGAGGAATGAATTCATATTTGCCTTTAAAAAAATATCACTGGCATAAAATTTCTAGAGAACTAGAAATTAAGAGTTCTTGAACAAATTTTCCTCATGACTCACTTTTGAATCAGTCAGTCTATATATGGACTCTTCATATAAATTTGATTAGGAAACATCCATCAAATTATACCTCTGTGCTGTTGTGTTTGTTTATTAAGAATAGTAAAAAAGCTATGTTTCCTGGAACAGTATAGTAATTAAGTTACACCTTACGAAATCCTCACAGTTCTGACATGAGCAGCACTTACCTAAGGCTTTGGTCAGCATGGCAGCAAACTGTCTTCATTGCCTTAACAGCCAGGTTGTTTTATAGAAATCTTCACTATACACAATAAATACAACAACTTTCTTGATCTGTCAGGAGAATCTAAAGGAAGAGGCTTTTTCTATCCTGAAAGCTGAAAAAAAATCCCAGTGATTGAAGAGAACAAAATGATTCCATTAGTATATGTCACTTACTACCCTTGACCTTGACTTCAGCCAATTTTTATTATGCATGTAGCAGTTGTCCATATATATTTATATGACAGGCCAACTGCTGGGAATAAAAAGATATTAAATAACACACACATGAAGTTACAAATACATCTATTGGTAATTTAAATGGACTAGGTTATACATGCTATCCCCCAGCTACAATTCTGTAAGAAAGTCTGAACATGATTTATCTATTGACAGAGAATGTGTGCGTCATGCACGGGGCTATTTCAGGCCTTGAGAATGATTCCAGTCAAATAATCACTTGAGAAAGGTGTAATTTACCAGAGGCCTGTTTCTACATTAGTTTAAAGGTCTATTAGCAAATACACAGGAAAATTGCTGCTTTTGAGGGACAATAAAACAGAGAACTGTAAAATGCTGTAATTCAAGGCACACGGCTCCTTGAAGACATGAAGTGTTCCCTTTCTAAGTACCATTAGCAGAATTAGCATCATAAAATGGCCTTATTTTAGAATCTGATCTATCTAAGGCCCACCTTAATTAATTAGTAAGAATAGTAGCCAATAAATAAAACTCTCAATTTTCTTCAAGGAAGGCCTTGCTACGTTCTGAAAATAAGGATTTCACAGGTTTTATTATGGTTATGACATGTCAGAGAGAAAAGAGTTATGAAATACATCCAAGACATCAATTACATCTCTGTAGTGAGCAGACATGGGATACAAATTTCTACAAGTGTGAGGGGGATGTTGAAGGAGCACTTATTAATCATCTTTGTGTGAAAAATCTGAAGTGGTCTTACTGGAGAAAATAAAAAGATAAAACTCCAGCTTTGCATAAAAAACAATCTCATTGGAATATTTTATCCAGTCATTTTCACAGAAGTTGCAGGTAGAATTTCTTCAATTACTAGAATTCCTGCTTCTGAAAGGCTTATGCCCCAGAAACATGGAAGGTTGCCTCCCTGTTTTTACAAAATATACAACTGTGTGTTTCACTGCAAATGCATTAAGGCACAAGAGAATATATTTCCTTTTGTCTTCCAATATGTCAACCATACCCCAGGTATGTAACAAATAATAAATAAAATAACAGTGTAAGTGTGGCTGGGATTAGAATACTATTATCATACTCTAGAGTCTCTGTCATGCTCTTTCATCTCACTCTCGTCAGCCCACTTGCCAGTTCACATCACAGTTTGAGAAAGATGTTCCAGAACAGCAGCTACACATGAGAACAAGAAACCCAGGATCTATTTTTTATTAACTTGCTCCCTGCATGGGTGTATCTCAACAAGACCTTTGAATATAGCTTTTGAGTACTGGCCAGTGCAGAAATGGAGTGCAATTTCTAAGAGTCCTTTCCCATGAATTCTTAATCTGTCTTCTGAAGAAACTGGCAAAAGGCATATTCTCAAGTTTTCCCTGTCCTTTCTCTGCTCTCATCCTTTGCTTGTGTGTAACTATGTTTCATATGTTAGAAAAGTCAGAGAGGAGGTCTGCTTCTAATAACAATTATCAAGGTTGTAGCGATTTGGTACATACAGGAAGATTAATGCAAACTGTATAATTAATCCTGGAACTCACCCTGGCATGGCACCAATGGAGTTAAACACAGCCCCAAGGGCTGTGATTGCTCCACCTTTATATTTTATCTGACAGTTCTCTCTCTCTCTCTGGATTGTCATGTAACCCTTTTGCTCTGTCTGTTCACATTACACAGTAACTCCTCTGGTGTCTCTTTCAATTTTTTCCATGCAAACGCATTCCCTTTCATACATTAAAATTTGTGCACAGAAGACTTCCTTAGACTCACTGTTCCTCTGGCACACTTACCTTTATTAATAAATAATTAATATTTAAAAATACAGATTTATAAATGCCTGGGCAAAATACAAGAAGTAGGTAATTTTCGCCATATATGTATTAATAGGCTGCTAGCATAAGGATTCCCTTGTGGAGTACTACCAAATTCTTTCATGGCTTTGCTGGTTTCAGTGTTTCCATTGGCAAGTGGAGGAACTTCCAGTAACATAAACTGATGGTGACAAAGGCTTTGCTAAAGAAATAGATTCAGATTTGTGAGAAAAGACCATACCTGTCCTCAGGCAGGGGCACACAAATAAAACATTACTGCATATGGCCCCTGCTGCTACAGGTTATGTTGCTACATACATAACGAGTTGGTGGGTAAGAATTGGCAGGTAAGATTCGATATGAGGACATTCAAGTTTTGCAACTGAGAAGTTAACATATCCCTGAATAACTCTTTAGTGCTCCTCCTCTTTCCCCAGATCACTTGGGATGTGATTTGAGCTGACACCCACAGTTGTGTTTGAAGAGCTCTATTCAGTGCTAGGTTACAGTTTACACGTCAACTTCTCAGACCTAAAACCCATGAAACTCTTGATTATGTTTGTCAGCCCATCCTGAGTTTTTACTTCATTATGAGATTTATTGAAAAAGAAACATTGAGCACTTCATTTCCCTCTTTCAGATCTTTTAAATGTACAGAAAAACTTACTGCATAATATACATTCCTCCTGAAAGATTTGTGTCTCTCTGTATCAGCAACAGCTTATAACACAGAAAACCTTATTTTAAGAACTTTGCAGAATAAGTTCTCTCTTGGTAATATACAGCTTTGTCCTTTGTGATTTAAAAACATATAAAGGCAATATAAATGAAAACACATATAAAAAGGATTCTATGATCTATATACATTCCACAGAAAATTTAAACATTTAAAATGAATGAATTCTGAAAGGAACAGCTTTGAGTGTTATTGACTGAAAAAGCAGATGGTGCAAGGATACATTAATGTCACAGAGCATTACCTTCATCCTTAGGAGCAGAGATGGCATCTTAATGATGTACAGGGCTTTTTGCATTGCTTTCTAGATGGTTCAAATCATAACCCCCCCTGTTTTTTACTGAAGTTGTGTAGTAGCAAAGAAATTAATGTATCTCTGATTTACTCTTTGCATGTAGATTGCTCCTCTAAAGGGACAAATTTACTTAAAGCTCCTAAGGCATTTAAGTCTTATCTAAAACCTTAAAATAGTGTAAGTATGACTTAAATAATGCATGAACATTAAGCTAGCCTTTGCAGAAGGGCAAACTCGGTTCCTTTAACTCTCACACATTAGACCTATTTGTAGTTATGAGGATGAAGGTTTGGCACATGAAGACATCCTAACTTGTTTCTTTCAATTGACTCTCTTAGAGGCCTAAATATTTTTCTATCACACAGACTTGTGAAACATGTTTGTAAAAATGATTCTCGAGTTTTGTAATAATGTTTATAATTATGCAAACATAACATGGAGATCTGAGACAAGCCCAGAGTGCATTCTGTGAAAATTTGGTGCAGTGTGAGAATCTGGTGCATTTGAGACTTTATCGCTCTCTACACCTACCTGAAAGGAGGTTGCAGCAAGGTGGTGATCAGTCAGGAAAGGATAAGAGGAAATGTTGCACCAGAAGAGGTTTAGATTAGATATTAGGAAACATTTCTTCATTGGAACAGACTGCCCGGGGAAGTGGTGGAATCGGCATCATTGGAAGTGTGTTTCTAAAACATGTGCATGTGGCAGCTGGGGACAGGGCTCAGTGATAACATGGTGGTGCTGGGTTAACAGCTGGACTTGATGATCTTAAAGGTCTTTTCCAACCTTAAGATTCTATCACTGTAAGGGTCACAGTGTCTCACCCCAGGCTCTACCATTCCCCAAATCAGAAAGCAGCAGAAGCCAGGATGAGGCAGAGAAGCAACTTCCACTCAGCTGGATTTTTTGCTAGGAAAATAAACTAGAAAAAAAATCCCACGTGAACAAACCAATAAAAGGGATCCTATTCATCACAGAAATATATTTTATGAAAATAATTTTTTAAAATTAAGCACATCATTTTCAGTTTATATTAAAATAGTCTCAGGACTCAAGATACATTGCTAGAGAGACTACAGGAATATTAAATACCTTCTTCTGGCCTCACTCTGAGGTTACCCTTGCCTCTTAGACCCCTACCCATCTTCTCAAACACACAGGAATGGACAAGCCTATTTGGGGCCTCACTGTACAACTGTGACACAACCAGGAACTGTTCCCACTCCAGTATGACATTTTAATCTTCATTAATTTTCACCTATTTTAAAAAAGTCTCTTCTGGACAAAAATCAACACTCAAAGTCTGTGTAAGTGTTCCCCAGGGTTTGCTGTTCAGCCAGACATTGAACGTGTGTCTGGATGGCACTGCATGGAGAACAGCTGTGTGTCAGCAGGAGGAAGGGGCTAGATGACCATAGAGGTCTAACTGCTGCTTCTTGATGAAGGTTAAAATAATTTATACTAAACTGCCATCTGAGACTGGGCCTGGATCCAAGCATGCATACCAGTCTACAGTATCCTTTTGCTGAAGAAGATGCTGAGAGTGCAGGCATTTGCCCTCACTGTAGAGGAGTCTGTGCTCCCGGCTGTGTCTAAATTTCTCCTGCCTTTCCAAAGAGAAGGTGGCACGAAAACATGTCTATGGCAGCACAGCTGCCTTTGGAATTGCGGTGTACCCACTCCAGGAACCCACTAATCACACCTTAGAAAGACAAACAGCATAGCTGTCTCTTACACATAAAGAGGGGAGATTCTAGAGACCCCTCCAGACTGTCCAGCCTTACTCTGCTTTGCACCATTTACCTTCTTGTGATAATTTTGAACCATTCACAGAGGAACTTCCATGAGACCATGGAGAAGAATCACTTGTTCCTGTGTATCTGTCATCCCGTCTTGTATCACAACTGGGGAAACATATAGGAGAAATAGGGAAAAGAACTTTAATATATGACAGTATTAAAATAAAAATAATTTATTTGCTTTAGCTCCAGGAATGGTTTCTGTTCCTAATATATTATTCTATTAATTTATTACTAAAAAAGAAAATTAGCAGAATTTTAATATGACAATCCAACTTGAGTAAAACTGGTGAGAAACAGTAAACTGAAATTAGCCATCAGAGAAAGCTCATTTGGTTCAAAATGGTCAGTAGATTCATGTACTTTGACAAAAATACCGAATAACTATGAAAGTTTACAAACCTCAAATATGCTGTTGTTTATATATCACTATTCATTTACAAGATGACAGGAGATGGTTTGCCTTTAAATGTTTAAGTTGATAACAGAGAAAAAAATTATCAAATGAGAAAACGTTCCCACAATAACTTAACTAGTGGGTGCAAGATGATTCAGATCTGACATAAACGGTCAGAGTATGACTATAAAAATGCATAAAGGTATTATAGGCACCCCCAGGGAGCACATTTGGATCATCTGACTATTGTTCTGATGAATGGAACCAAAACAATCCCCTTCCAAGCAGCAAACATGCATGCTTTGAATAAACCATTCAACTCTAGTCAAACTTGTAGATATGCTTTTGGAGTCTCTGAACATAGGCTGAAAAAAAAGAGCAGCTTGCTTTAATATTGAAATGAGAGGAGACAAGAAGCTAAAATGATATCACAGATAGCCATTTTTGATGGGTCCAGTTATTACTCTGAAACTGAGTGAAAGGCAGTGAAAAGTCTTTTGAATAAGCAACTCAGGGTATCTGATAAGGAGGAGAGGGGCCCAACTAGGCACTAGGTCAGTAAAGGTGGGATTTGTCTCATCTGCTTTAGCATTCTGGAAGTAAAGCATGCATTATGAGCCATTTACTAGGTTGTGCTTATAGATGTGGAGGGAACAAAGCTCTCAGTGAAGGTGATTAGTCCCATCTATTTCAAGAATGGACAAATTTTGATTTAAAGTCTGTAAGGTCATCCTGTAAGGTCAGCTTTTGTCTCTCTGTGGGCGAGAAACTTGATTTAGATAACTAACATTTAAGTAGTCGTAATTAGTAAAGATTAGTACTTTAAATGCTCCAACTGCTTAATGAAATACAGAGTCTTTCTCTTTTAGAAGCCAGGTTTGTCAGTGAAAGTACAAATTTCAGCTGCTAATGAACAGAACGTCAACATTCCACACTGCCTGTCCATTGTGAGACCCAGTTTAGGCACAAGGTGATGTTGAGGTCCAAAATTTTGGTAAATGGTGGTATTCTGACTCCTCCTGTATTTAGTTCTGGAGATGAGATGGGGCTTCTTTGTGACACAGCTTTGTGTATTAAAAAAAAAAAAAAAAAGTCATGTCACATCAAATATTTATAAATCTAATGTTTCAGGCTCAGATTTTTTTTCGTGTGACAACTTAGACAAGTGGAAATAGGCTGGTTACTTGAGCAGAAATTAAATGAAACACAGTGAGAAGTGGCAGGTTTCCTCTTCTGTGTGGGTTAATGAGACTCTGTAGGACAGCAAGAAGGAGGTTTTAACTGTTCTGATTAGCTTGACCTAAAAGCCACTTCATGATTCACACACAGAAAATGTAATTTAGAATGATCAAATTGATGTTCAAATACAGACTAGTTAACAATAGAGATTTTGAAATACCCTCTTCACAGCATCTTCTTCTCCTTCCAACCCCATGCCAGGTTCTATTGAATATAATGTCCTGGGCTGTGAACAACTCCCACCAGAAATCTTGTATGTGTTAACATACAGGATAATTTTTCAGCATTCTTTCAAGTGACATCTTTAAATACACTAGATAGAAATTCAGGACAATTATGCCTCACCCTTTCTTATCCCTCCTTCCTGACCTCCAAAGAAGTAGTTTCTTTGAGGGACCCTTGTGCCTAGGTTGCTGGTGAAATCTGTCTGGGAAGGAGCTTCCTAAAAGCCTTCACTGCATGGGAATTCACTGCTGGATGCCTGCTTTGGGAAGCTATCCTAGAAACCTGCTGGGAATTCTCTTGTTATAGATGAATATTGTCCATGCTAGATTTTTCTCCTATTGCTGGGTATTTTTGTTGGTGGTGCAACTTCATTACTGATCAGGAACTACTGGCATTTAAATCAGGCCCATTTAATTCTCATCTAACTGCTAGTGAAAAGGGAAAAAAAAGATGTATTTGATCCATCCTTCTAGCAAGGCAGAATTCTTCTTGTTGAATACCACAGAGCCAGAGAGAGTAGACTCTTCAGATGATTAGAGGGAAGATTTGAAACTCAATTCTACAAAAAGTAGTTTGAAATGAAGCCTAAGCTGCAGGTTCTGCTATAATGAGAGCAACAGGCTGGACAAGTGAAAGAAAGTTGCGAGCTAGATATGTAATGTAAATCAGCACCTGAAGTATTCTTTGTAGTTGTAAAGAATTCTCTCTGTGTGTTGGAAACATATTTGGATAAGGGATATCAAATAAGCATAGGAGCCAGTTTCTTTTTTGTTTTCCTATTAGTACATAGCCTGAAGCCTTTTCTAGGCCAGAAAAAATGCATCTCCTTAATGTGGTCATTGTCCTATAGCAAATTAGTGGAGATCATCAAATCATTCCCTTCTACTGAAGGCTATTTCCAATCTATCTCATTAGCACAATGTTCAATCCAGTTAAAGCTGGGTCAAACTAAAGTGAGCAACTAATGGACTGAAACACTGCATTTTTTTTTATATAAAAGTTCCTGAACTCAAAATACAATATCTCAGATACATGATCAAATTATAGATTGCAGCATTTTCTTGAGAAGAACTTTAAAAATAGATTATAATGTATCCATGGCTGATTTCTTCAGGGAGAAAAAAATATTACAAAGGAATTATACCGATGAGATACAGCAAAAAACAAGTTAAATTCCAAGTTAAATCTTGGAAAAAATGAATCTTTTTGTATGTCTGAATATCGTAACAGTAGTGATTAAAGAGATAACCCCACCAAATACCATCCAGGCCATATTAAAATTTGAGAGCAACAATAAACAGCCTGTAATCTATGCATATTTTAAAACAGTGCAGCCTCTGGCACACGTTCCTATTTGCACCTACAAAGCCAAGTTTACCAGCATGTGACTGGTGAGATTTGTATCTATTGACTTCTAAGGTTCAGTTGTATAAGGTATGTTCTAATACTCGCCTGTGTCACTCTGGACATGATCCCTACAGTACTCTACTGAACTTCTGACTACTAATACCTCTATTGGTATCACAGACAAGTGATTGGAGCCTGCATGGGTTCCAGGATATGTTCAGCACACATCTACATGCTCACTTACAGGCAGACATGAGGTGGCTCTGCCAAGACAGCAGGAGGCAAATGAAATCTCCCTAGACAAGCTGTCAATTTGCTTTGCCTGGGGTAACAGACTGTGCAGTTCACTCTGTGGGCACATGCAGGGTGGACATATGTATGACCATGTAATTTCTCATTTCAGAACTGTTGCTTAACTTAAATAGCTTTCACAAGGGGAAGAAAAAAAGAAGCTCCTGTGCTGCTCTCTTTAAAATTGTCTTGAAGATTGACTGGAACTGACCCTATAAATACAAGTTATTTAGTGTATAGGAGCATGTGGGGGTTTTGATCTAGTAATTGCAATATGAAAGAGATACAAACTACTGTCCAGTCCTGATGCCCAGCATAAAAAAAAAAAAAATTCTAAGACAATGCAAAAAACAGAAGCACAATAATTATAGTAGAAATATAGGAAATAGCAAAGTCCAACTTAGCAAAATAAATATGCTTAGCTTATCCAAAAGTTTGATTCATAATATGTTTACCTCTAAAGAGCAGAACACCTGCTCACCAAGAACAGTCTTAGTAGGGATCAAAAATACTCACCGGAAATGGAAGACAAAGTTTACATTGTACAGACAGCACAGGTTTTAATACTGACTACTGAAAAAATGCTGAAAAGTGGTGAGTTGCTTTCTGGAGAATATTCTTTTATCAAAAACAATCACTAGGCTCTGACATATAGATCAGTGTAGGTGGCCACTTCTGGCATTCAAACACCATTAAAATATATATATAAAAGAGGCTGATTTCAGTAATGCATAATGTGGCAATACCAATATTTCACCCTTTGCTAAGAATGGTGAGAGATTTGAAATGCCACAAACAGCAAGGAGAGATCGCTATACTATCTCTTTGGCAAATTGGTACAGATAAATTCTAACCTTAATTTGTATTAATACTTTTTCTGGTCTGTCAGAACGATGTAGAAATTATAACTCATGGCTAAAATAAGAAAAGTTGCACTCACTTTGTCCATAAAATATAATTAGAATTTTACATAATAAAGTGTAGCCAAGAGAACTGGAATTTCAGAGGTATTTGAAACAATATTTCTCATCAGAATTGTTCTAATATACAACTGTAGAATTTACACATAGCCATGATGTCAAATATGGGGCCTTCCTAAGGTCTTTAAAAATATGAAGCCATTAATATACGTGATGGAGCTTAATTATGCACTAACTTCTTAGTGCAAGAGTACCTGCATGTTCCTGAAATCTAACTTTATTGTCATACTTTTCAACATATAGCTGTAAGAAAACATTTTCATCATTGAAAAATCAACAAAGAAAATTTGTTTGTCAATATAAGATTATTTTTATCACTCATTTATAAAAACAGAAATGGAATGTTTTCTAGATTTCATTTGCCTCCAGTATTTGCTGGAAAATGTCTATTTTGTTCAAAATTTTTTATTGTGAAAAAGAAATCCTGTGAGAAAAAGAATCATTTGGGAAGCTCTAATTATAATAGCGAGGTATGTAGCTCAGTTTCGTGTGTGTGTTGGCTTTTATTACAAAGGAGAAATAGCCTTTGTCTGTGACCAAGTTGTTTGTCTTGCTGTTCAGCTATACTGTTTGACATTTCAGAGAGAATGACTTACAGTTCAGAGGTATTAAAGTTATGATCATCACAAGTTTTTATTTCAGTGAAATAAACACATTTCTCTGTTCTTCCTCTTGCTTGCCAGCACTGATGACGATTGGTATGCTGACAACTGTCAGCACTATTAATGTGTGTTAGGAAAGAGAAGGCAAAGGATATAGTAAAGAGCTCTTTGATATTATTGTTGAAAAATTTCATAATCCAGCAACAAAATCCAACAGGTGGAAACTCCAGTTTTCACAGTTACAGTAATTCAATTCTATCATTCAAATCAAATTTGTGCAGTCTGCCTTCACGCAGATATCTATCAATATTAAGTGTAAACCACCTCCCCCACCCCCCAAACTGATAGCATTTAGGAATGAGATTTCCCCTGTGTACAATGGAGTCTCTTGCAGTGCAGTGAAGTTCATGAAATTCAAGCAACTTTTGAATGACCTAACCTCCTGGTTTCTATACTTGTTGCTGCCAGGAATATCCAAAAAGACAATGTGCTGGAACCTTGTGTTCCAATTTTATGCTTCTTTTGTATTGCCATCAATGTGACCTTTCAGTAACTCGCAAGAGACTAACTGGCCTTTAGTGGACTAATATTCCAAAAATCTGTATTTTTAACTATGCCTGTATAATAGTGGGCAGCTACATCACTCTATACAGACAAGAAAAAGGAAACATTGCAGCGAATATTAAAAAGAGTAGAAGGGAGTACCCCAGGAACTTCCAACCTGTCAGCCTCACCTCTGCCTGGGAAGATCATGGAACAGATCCTCCTTGAAACTGTGCTAAGGAGGATAGGGAGGTGATTTGGGACAGCCATTAGCATTACCAAGGGCAAGTCCTGCCTGACCAACCTAGTGGCCTTCTATGGTGGAGTGGCTCCAACAGTGAACAAGGGAAAGACTACAGATGTCATCTGGCTGGACTTCTGTAAAGCCTTTGACACAGTATCCCACAACACTCTTTTCTCTAAATTAGAAAGAGATGGATTCAATGGGTGGACTGTTCAGTGGATGAGGAATCGGTTGGACAATTTCATCCAGAGGGTAGTGGTCAATGGCTTGAGTCCTGATGTGCATCTGACAAGTCGTGTCCCTCAGGCATCCATACTGTGATGAGTACTGTTTATTATTACTGTTCATTAATGACATAGCTGAAGGGATCGAGTGCACCCTCAGCAAATCTGCAGATCACACCAAGCTGAGTGGTGTGGTTGACGCACCTGAAGGACAGAATGCCATCCAGAGGGACTTGGGCCTCATGATGTTCAACAAGGCCAAGTGCAAAGTACTGCACCTGGGTTGGGACAATCCCAAACATGAGTACAGACTGGGAGAAAAAAACCTTGAGAGCCACTCTATCAGGAAGGACTTGGGGGTACTGGTGAATGAAAAGCTGGACATGACCCAGCAATGTGCGTTTGCAACCTCAAAAGCCAATTGTATCTTGGGCTGCATCAAAAGCAGCTTGTCCAGCAGGTCAAGGGAGCTGATTCTGCCCCTCTACTCCACCCTTGAGACCTCACCTGGAGCACTGCATTCAGTTCTGGGGTCCGCAGCACAGGAAAGACATGGACATATTGGGGCAAGTCCAGAGAAGGCCACAAAGATAATTGTAGGGCTTTGTTCAGCTTGGAGAAGAGAAGGCTCCGGGGAGGCTTTCTTGCAGCCTTTTCAGTACTTAAAGGGAGTGTACAAGAAAGATGGGGACAGACTTTTTAGTAGGGCCTGTTGCTATAATGTCAAGGTCACGGAGTTGATCCATATATGGGCCACTCACATAAGAATTGGACTCAATGATCCTTGTGGGTTCCTTCCAACTCAGAATGTTCTGTTTTACATTAAGAGAGGATACAGTCAGACTACATATAAAGAAGAAATTACTTTTCCACAGTGATGGTGGTAAGGCATTGGAACAGGCTACCCACAGAGGTGGTGAATGTCCCATCCCTGGAAAGACTCAAGGTAAGCTTGGACAGGGTTCTGAGCAACCTGATCTGGTTGAAGTTGTCCCTGCTCACTGCATGGGGTTGGACTATGTGGTCTTTAAAGATCACTTCCAACCCAAACCATACTATGATTCTAAGATGCCTAGCCTTGCCCTTGTTGAGTTTTGCAGCACTGTTCTCTTTAATATTAACAGCTTTTTTTCGCTCCCACTGTGTTGCCAGGAAAAAAGGGATGAAAGGAAAAATGACATTTCTGTGCTTGCAAGACAGACAGCACAGTTGAAAAGATGCTGTGTTAGTGACAGACTGAAGAAATCTTGGCTGGATAATGCAAGGCATAAAACAAGCCAATATTCACCCTTCACTATCACAAAACAGATATATATGATATTTTTCTATACTCATCACGTTGCTTACCTTAGTGCTTTGCTCTCTGTAGCAGTTAATACTCATCTCAGTAAATTCTGACCTCTGTCATGTAACAGGACCATGAGCTTTTGTAATCCTGGAACAGGTCAGGTATCTGAGGGCAGAAAATAAAGGTCAATTGTCTCTTTGCATTACTTCTGTAAACCACCACATTATTATAGTAGTCTAGGTGGTTTAAACCAACCATAAGGAGGTATTCTGCCAGGACTGCTTCTGCCTTTCTAAATTTAGCTGCAGGAGACTAATAAACACAAACAAATCTGTATGTCAGAGGCAACACACAAAGAATCTCTTTCATACTAGCATCTTATTAAAATACACATAAAATAAGAAAGGAAGGAGACTAGGAAGGACAGAAAGAGAAAAAAGAAGTTCAATCCATTATTGTGTCTTCCTCTTTGTAATTTCAAATTCACATTATCAAAATAGAATTGAGCTCATCATTACCAAAGAACTTTTAAAATACTCACATAATTTTTCTTCCGCCTGTAGTTTCCATGAAACAGATGCATGTGCATATTAAGTTATATTTTATGATTCATCTGGGGCAACTTAGCTCAAACATATCTTTTTGTTTGCTACAAGAACAGCCCAGACTAATTCTTTGTTTTTGGCAAATTAGTTCTTAGTGAATGACAGAGTAAGAATTTCAGTTCCCAAAGTCACAAAATTACTCCTTCTAATGCATGGGAAGCCAAGCAACGCATAGCCAGTTTCTCATGAACTATCAGGGTACAAAATTAGGTCACATGTCTGACTCCAGTTAATGGATTAATAGAAAGCAGTCCCATTGTATGGAGCAAAACAGGTTCAGCTGTGGGATGGCAGCTTTAATTGATAGTCTGCAGGTGGCTCTCTGTGGGTTATAGCTTCTCTCTAGCCACCAGCTCGCTAACTTATTTCTGTAGCCTTCCTAATGTGCCTGAATGCTTCACTTTTGCAAGGCGATGCTGAGAGGGCCCTGACAGCTATAGCTGATGCATTTAGCCCTGAGTTTCAACAATAAGGTGATGGCTAGAATTAAAGTATTGAGAAGCTTCTGGGGTGATGGGCCACAGCATACTGAAAGTTCATCAGTCCTGATCACTGCATGGGAACACCTGGCACTAATAATGTGAGACTGCTTTCAGTGCAGACAGAGTGAATTATGTTGCTTTATATAACAAAGAACTTATATTTAGATAAAGCAAAGCCAGCTGAGAGCTGGGCAAGATGAGGTTGGTTATTTGTTTTCCTTATCTCTAGCATTAGCTTAAGAGTCTTGAATAGCAGAGATACTCCATTTCATTATATGTCTGCAACATAAAAAATTCTACAAGCAGGTCTCCAACAGATAGGTCATTAAGGTTCACTGTGATATAAAAAAGGGATAGCTTTGAAGACGTCATCATACACTATAGTGGAGTTACTTTTTTATACGGTATTATTTATGTAACAAGTCCCAGGATGCTTCACGAAACTTCAAGGCTCTTGCACTTGATGTTTGAAGTACCATACACACAGTCATGTGTTTGGTCATTTGACTTCTGTTTTTTTGTAGTTTTCCAGATAATTGTGCCACAGTAGCTTAGTTTTCATGGAAGAATACTGACTTCTAGAGGAAATGCTACCTTTAGTTACCATTGCTAATAAAGTGAGTAATTCAGAGATGTCCACTTCAACCTGCAGACAGAAGAACTAAACCCAGCAAGAAATACATTTATTGAACATAAGAGGGAAATGACAGAATGACTTGGGTTAGAAGGAACCTTAAAGATCCCTGGCCTAAAACACTTCCAGGGATGGAGCATCCACAACTTCTCTGGGCCACCTGTTCCAGGGCCCCACTACACTCCCAGTAAAGAATTTCATCCTAGTACCAAATTTAAACTTACTGCCTTTCAGTTTGAAGCCATTCTGCCTTGTCCTGACACTACATGCTCTTGTAAATAGTCTCCCTACATCTTTCTTGTGGGCTCCCTTCAGGTGCTGGAAGTTACCCCAAAGCCTTCTCTTTTCCATGCTGGACAATCCCAATTCTCTTTCATTCCTCATAGCAGAGGTGCTCTATCACTTTCATCATCTTGGTGGCCTCCTCTGGACTCACTCCGACAGGTCCATGTCCTTCCTGTTGTGCTGGGGACCCCAGAGTTGGATGCAGCATTCCAGGTGGGGTCTCACCAGAGCTGAGAGAGCGGCAGAATCACCTCCCTCAACCTGTTGGCCACACTGCTTTTCATACAGCCCAGGATACATCTGTAGCCCTTCCCTTGTCCATTGGTGTAGTCACTCCATCATAGAAGGTCACTGGGTTGGCCAGGCAGGAATTGCCCTTGATGAAGCTGCTCTGGCTGTCCTGAATCACTGCCCTGTGATATTGTGCTGAAATAACAGCAATTAAGTAATATCTTTCATTTACAATTATTTCCTTGGACACATTACAGCAATGTGTATTCATTTTAACTCCCTTTTATGACTATGCCAGTTTGCATCTGTCTAACCCAATGCCTTTTTTCTCTCAATATAACATATAAATAAAGCAATTCAATTTGTCTTCTATTTTTATAATAGAGTTAATAATAATTTTTCTTATTTTACAATTTTCTTCTAAGTGCCTTTAAATATATATATATATAAAAACCCAAAACAACTTCTGTCATGGCTTAGTTATTGTAAAAGCATGTATTTTGGCACAACCCAAAATACTAATAAGGTATATAAGATCAGGGAATAATGAAATGCAACCAACTTGCAACCAAATTGGAAATCTCTGTAAAGTATGCTAAATATGAATATAAAATAGCCCTGAGTCAAAATCACCTCATCTCTCCTGGATTCCAGGATGACCTAAAGTGACCATTTTAATTATTAAATAACAGTTTTATATCTTCACTGTGTTCTTTATCTTTGCTTTGGTATGTCTGAGAAAACAAATCTTCCAGTGATTAAGGATCTTTTATTCTTTACTTGAACTAGCATAGGTCCAGTTGGTTTTAAGACAATGGTATAATTTATCCTTCAATAATTCTTTTCTTTCCCTTGTGTTACTATCCCATCTAGCATCCATTTATTTTCTCTAAACAAGCCAAAATCATCTTTTATCAAACTTGATTCTGCCTTCAAATGTTACTACGTATTGTCCTTCTGTACTCTTCAGCTCAAATAATAGAAAAGCTCTAATATAAAACTGCTAATCAGAATGCCTTTGTTTGTTTCTTTTTTTTAACACAGGTACCGGAACTGTTTATTGTGTTGCAGATAAATTTTAACTAGTGTCTTTTGGTCTTGTTTTTTTTTTTTTTTAGCTTGCCTGACATGTCTGAGCACAGATTTTACATTTTATTTTCCCTATTACATTAATGATTCACAGATATGCTGTGACTGTTGAAATGCTGAACCTCAAGTGCATCACTATTACTTTCCTTCCTAAATACATGGCTTTGTTATACATCTTTTGTTCAGTGAAAAAATCTTTTACTTACTGAGGCTAGATATTCCTACATTCTGCCATAATCAGTAATATTTGCTCTAAAGCGTGTTTCTGGAAGGTCAAAATCTTCCATAAAGACAGTAAATCTTCCCGAATGCTAATATTTCTCTTTCTAATAACATTATGAAAGTTGTTATCCAATGCAAATTAAACTCTAGGGGGCTAAAGCAGATATCCAACATTACCCAAACCTCTTTCCTATCCCTAATTTTTTTTTAACTTAAACATATCCATTTTATCACATTATATATAGTTTTTTAAGTTTAGCACATTATACATATATAATACTCCTTTGTTACTCTGCCTTTTTTTATTTCTAATTTGCCCGAACAATGTGTACTCTTCCTATTTTTGTTGCACTCTATTATTAATATTCTCCCTCAGCTGGGTTACCCTAATTATATCTGACCTGACACCTTGCACCATAATTGTTTCCTCTCTTTTGTTGTCCAGATGATGTGAATTCCTGTACTAATATTTCTTCTGCTTCTCAGTACTCTCAGGTGATTACCTAGCTAGATTAGAAGATTAGGAATATTTCATTTAAGGCATTGCTCACCTGACTACTGCTGTCACCAGCTTTTTTTCCTTCAAATTCCTCAAATGACTCTTTCCTTGAAGTGTCTTCACTGCAACTGACTTGTGCCACTGTGGCATTCTAAGCAGCTGACGTGGAGCAAAACAGATTGGAAAGCAAATGTGTGAAACCACCCAAAGAAAGGAGGACGAGAAGGAAATATATTGAAATTCAAAGTCAGCCATTTTGAAAGGGGGTTCACTTGCTCGTAGGATAACTCATGTGAGTAGGGAGCTGGTGGCCTCCTTCCCATCCTCTGGAAAATCACCTGCTGAGGGTTTCCGTGGTCTCTTGAACTGGTCTCCCTTCATCCCACTCTGTGTAGGAGCTGTGTTTTAAGGATGATGGAGGTTTGAATGAGCACTGGCTTTGATATTAGGAAGAACAGAGACTCAGATGTTTGTACAAATTCCTTAACACGATGATCAAATATTGGTCAGTTAATAAAGGCATCTCTGGGAATACCAGACTCTCAGAAATAAAACTGATGCCTGTGATGCTGCATAACTCCATCGTAATGTGCTGTTTTAAATTGTTGTCAGTAGGCAAAAGCTTGTTCTGGCAGGAAAGTGGCAACATGCACAACAGCTTTTTCCCTACCCAGCATCCATATTTCTACATTTGAAAATGTGAGAAAGTAGTTATATTACTTACAGATCTTGTGTCAGCTATGGAGTTGGTGTTTGCTTTTTTGTTGTTGTTGCTGCTACTGTTGTTTTGAATTCTGTGGAACTCTGTAACAAAAATACCTTGACATTCAAATGAAGAAATAATAAAATTGCAAAGATCTGGCACTGGAAGAAAATGTAAGATTTTGGAGAAGAGGGATTTCTTTAAGGACTTGCATCTCAAGTAGAAAAAAGTCTATGGAGTCAGATGAAGGCAAATAGAGAAGTCAGAGCTGACAGTGAGGATAAAAATGGTAGGATATATTCTCTGTGCAAACAGTCAAGCAAGAAACAGTGTTTTGGTAGGAAAAGAATGAGACAAATCTGACCTTCATTATGCCAGCTCCTCTGAAATATTAAATAGGGCAAATACTGAAATAAGGATTAAGGCTATTTTTGCTGCCACTGGAGTAGCACTAAACAGTCTTAGTGGGGACTGAGATCCAGCTGTAGGACTCCATTAATTAAAATAGCCACTATTAAGATATTTACTGTCCCTAATAATCATAGCTATGCAATTTGTTCTACTGAGTAAACAAATCATGCTTTAGAAGCTCCCAGTTGACTATTACAGTCTAGTCTGTCAGCTGTCATTTAGTTACAAAACCAATTTTCCATGTAGTTTATTTGCATAAACAACATTTTTTTTCAAAGAGCTTCATGGAAAAAGAAATCACATTAAACAAAATTAAAATTAGGTTAAAGTAATGTTAATAAACTGACAAGCTCCCCAAAGCCCAACTAGTCAAAGATATTTTAAAAATTTCATGCTGAGTTTTTTTGATGTGTTCACCTCTCTAGGCAGACTTATGCTGTGTTAAAAGAATGATCATTACTGCTTCTTGAATCCTGTTAATTATGCATGCGTGTGCAGGGTTATTTGTAATTGGTCCCTCTCCAGATATTCTCTCATCTCTCTGTTTTCATGAAAATTTAAAAAATATCCACGCTGACTATCATTTACTCACTAATATCTCTCTCTGTTTATACATTTCTGTTTATATCCTATACTGATGTGGCCTGGATTGGACAGATATTATCACATTAATTTAATTTGGATGGACATGTTGCATCTACCAACATTGTGGCATTGGGCTGATGCCTAAAATTCCTGCAAAAAGGCTCAAAAGAACATTAGTGGAGATAGATATATCAGTAGCCTTTATTTAGAAATTTCTAAGTGCACACCGAACCATGTGCATGCTTGGTTCAGTGGTGTTACAGTTTTTATATCTTCCAGTAGTTAGCATATGTGTTATCTATAGCCAACCTGTAGTGCTACTTTCCCCTGATACCCACTTACAGAGGTCCTCAGAACTGCCCCTTGTTGCCCCTCCAGGGCTCTGAGCTTTTTACTCTGTTTTGTCTTCAAGTTATCTCACAGGTTCTTCAAAACACTGCGTCCTTGGCATAGCTTAAGAATGTGTGAGAAAGTGCCCAGGATTTCTAATATGTGAGCAACCCAGGAGAACATACATAATTCTAAAAATTCTAAAATATCTACAAAACAAACACTAAACCCCTTAGGCATCAGGGCCACCAACTGTTTTATTTCCATAATCGTATATGAGATGCAATGAATACTTAGTTTAAATCCAGAACAATTTTCAAAACTTGCACATACAGATTAATGTATTAAATTTACTTGGTAAGAAAGAAACCTCAGAGAAGGCACTTGAGACTTTCACACATAGTAAGAAGCCAGTGGGATCATTCTGCAATAGAGGTGTTTGGTTTGGAAATCAGATGGTTAGACTTTATAGTGTGTTATAACAGTTACAGTCTTCCCTTGATCTTCACAAACATTACCTCTGTGCCTTCACATCTTGTAACATGGACCATACAGCTATCTTTTCTAAGTGGAAGCCTCTTATTTATAAAAATTTATTTCATTTTTAAATAATAGAAGCTTTTACTCCATGTTCTATGTCAGTACCTTACATTTCACCCACATCATTGAAACACTATTGTTTTCAATGAAGAAAATTCTGCCCCGAGGTATTAATCTGACCAAAGGTTGTAGGTTAGTTGCAGTGGCTAAACCAAAGTTTTCTGCTGAAAAATACTCAAGGATGGGCTTGTAAAGTCTGCAGATTTCTGTGGAAACCACTTTTAATGTGCACCAACTGCCCCGAAGGACTTGAAAGAATTGTTAACAAGTAAGTTTTGGATAATATCTGATCTCTTCTATAAAATTTGCATTACTCTACATTCCCTAGTGAGCCTTTAGCTCTTACATTTATGTCAGATGAGTTTTACTGGGAAAGGAAAATATTGAAGCTGCTGACTAAATAAATATAGCTGGACATGCACCTTTCTCCTGACAACACTGATGAGATGAAAATTTGCCTGGCGTTTGCAGGTATATCAGAGTCACAAACAAGAAAGGTCTGAAACTGCCATGATTGGCTTTACCTCTGGGGAAACAGAGACTTCTGTGTTTTATGGGATATTATTTTTTTCACATGTTATTCAGCATATGTTTTTGCAACCCAAACTGGTCTTGTTATTTATATTTCACAATATTTCAGGCCAGCATTTTCTTTTCTTCCCCAGAGCTTTAGCTGAACTGCTCTTGCTTGACTGCCTCTGAGCCTGCATCTGATCTCAGAGTGACTGTGCTTTCATACTGCTCAGATAAAGGGCTTTCACTGCAGTCGTGACTTGCATGGGGCTGGGTATTATACCTTTCTTACGTCTAGACCTATGGAGATGACGACATGCTGATTCATCTATGAATAATCAAAGCGAACTCCTAGACAGTCTCAAAAATAGACTTCTTTCCTCATTTCTGTTAACATCAAGATTCCTGAACAACACTGAGATGTGGAGAAAAAATAGTGTCATAATACGTGTTATGTAGGGATGTGTATATGCTGTAAATATATGTACTACAATAGGGAAGGGAATAAGGGTTAACTAAAAACTGCAGTTAAAAATGGGAGCTTACATGTCTATTTTTTAAAGGACAGAGACAGTTACAGCTTTCAGCTTGCAGTTGAAAAATCATCCTTTGATTCCCATTGCTGATATTTTGACCCCCAGTTTACCACTCATAGAATCATATTAATTCAATTTTGTAGTATTAATTTCTCATTTAGATTACTTTACATGCATTAAAAATTGGAGACTATTTTCTTTTTTCTTACACATTTTTAATGAAGTTTACTCTTTTCCTTGAAAAAAATGTGGTTTTTTACTGAAATGAGGTTCCTGATCATTTGCCGGTGAGGAGGGAAGGACACTGGACAATTACTGGCTTTTACAGGGCAGTAGCTTATGGCAGGATACAGTAGCTGGGCAACTCCAAAACAAATCTCTTTTGCTGCCTCAGCCTACTGTACCAACAGAATGAGGGGAGCTGAAATTGAAAGATGTTTATATCTCTAATGACTTCATTTCAGCACCAACAACTGGGGTTAAACTTTCACAATTTATCTAGGAGAGTGATTCGTATCTTTCACATAAAAATCTGCGTCAATGTATTTTTTTTTCCCTGAAAATCCCAAGCAATGTGTCTACAGATTGATGTGCATCCTTAGTTTTATGGGAAAAAAGTCATACCAGCCAGCATCTGGAATTTAATTTATTATCTGGAAGATTTTATCAGTATTTGAGACCCACAAAAAAGGTAAATATTTGGGTGCCACATTAATTTTGTTATGACTTCTTAGATGATTTATCTCATTTTAATACTCAGCCAAAATGATTGTTGTGCTTTTATTTGGTGACTGTTACAATCATTTTTAGAGTTTAGAAAAATGTATTGTGTCTAGTACTCTTTTATATTAAATTAAAAATTACAATAAAACTATTCTAAAGAACTTCAAAATAAAGAACTGGCCTTTATCCAAAATACAGGTTTCTGTGAGGCCTTTTGTTCTGCTGATATTTTTGTTTGGTTTACAGTTTACAGACATTGAAGGAAGGTGACCTTCCATCACATAGACTGTGATGAAGCTTAGGGGTGGCCTTGGGCACTGATATGAGCTGCACCTCAATTTAGTAATCTTATTGTCTCTCTCAAAATTAGGTCATCTGAGAGCCAAGTCCTAGTTCTTGCCCATGGGGATATTACATACCATATATCTCTATACAAAGAGATTCAAATGGAACTGTTCACCCAATATTTGAAGAAAAGACTCAGATTAACAGAAATCAGTTTTCCTACAAATGCCAGAAGAGTGCATTACTATTTTTGATGAAATAATATAGCATTTGTCTTAGGCTGAAATTCCATGCAGTGCCTGTGTATTGTCCTTGTGTACATGACAAAAATACAAAGTGATTTGCTGACCCTCAGTACTTAAGCCCTGTGACATATTCCATGAAAACTAGCATGTGTAAAGGATCATGTTATTATATACAGCTGTTAAAGACCTAGAAAGCGAACAATGTGCTACTGACATATAAATAATACCTTATGTGCACAGTTAAACATTGGTGCTATTTTTGCCAGATTTTAAGCTCTTTTGAGGCCAACTGGAACAGCTGAAATAGAACATTAAAAAAATGTTTTGATGCTGTGGCACAGATGGCTGTAGCCCAATGTGTCAAAACAAATGTTTCATTTTTGGTCTAATGTGGGAAAAATAGACGTTCTCAATTACTCCAATAATCGCAGGTGCAATAAATGACTCTGTAGCTAAGAAGAGCTATTTCAGGTGGGCATTCAGAGAAATTCTATGTATTCTATGTCCAACAGTATGAAAAGGTAAATTACCTTAGGCCACTGACTTACTGCCTTTGAAAGGCTGCTAACAGCCGCAATTAGGCCTGAAGCTTTAATCTTTTATTTGGCAACTGAATTTCACAAACACATGATTGCTCCATAGGATAGAGAAAGTTTGAGAAGGTGCTGCAGGCAACAGATCTGTTAACTTTAAATCAATGACATACACACGTTTAGGAAATTGAGAATGGCTTGAACAGACTTCAGCACTTAAACACTTGGCCAGATTTTTCTAGAAGGTTCTGATGAATAAACAGGAAACTCAGTCAAATATAGGTAAATTGTTTTTACAGCCACCATCTGCCCAGACCTTACACATCACTGGAATTAAAAGGCCACAACAAACTGGGTGCCATCCACCAGTTTCTGCAGCAGCCAAGGAACACCCACCAGTCAGTTGCCTGTTGTGGTTGTAGCTGAGAGGACAACATCTACCTGCTGAAAAGGGGCAACCCACCAAGGCCAGAGTCACCCCACTGAAAAGTTAAGGTGCTCTGAGGAAAAACTTCAAATAACCCACACAAGACAGAGTGTGGAAGAAGATACCAGCTAGGTAGGAGACAGCTTTGGCTACCAGTACTCAGTGCTTCATTACAACTACAATGCAGGGTTTGTCTGTAAGATGGAGAAACACGACAGAGTGAATAATAATAATGGCTCTGCTACAGCATAATGGTAAAATGATTCATGTCGCCATACCCAATATTTTACTGCCCATGTGAAATTTAAATCTGCTCCAGCTGGTGCAAGGATAGTTCTCACAGTCTGTGTGGCCAGTCAAGGGGCCAGAGGGAGCAAAGCAAAGCAAAGCAAAGCAGACTTACAGCTGAACCTGGAAGGTGCGTCTCGTTTTCCTGAGATGGTGCCCTTGTAGGCTGCTCCACATCTTGCTGTTGCAGAACTGTGGCTTTGTGTTTTGTCACCTGCAGTGAGATTGCTGCATTTCTGCTGAAGAAGCAGGATTTTCATTTTCCCCTGGGCACTGCAGCACAGAAGGCAATGTGTAGTTCTTTTGGCTATAAGGGTTCTGCAAGGACTGAAAAGCCTGAAAAAGCCTGTGAAGATATTGCAGTATTCATTGTCTTAATCTAAACAACCTAATTTCTTTTATGCCTCTTTTTTTAATGTGCTTACAATGTTCCATGCACGTCAAAACATATTTTTTTTTCTAGAAAAAATATTTGAACCAAAATCACAGATTTTTAAATAACCGCTAGTGCTGATTCTCTGCTTGAGGATGAAGTTCTTAATGTGGGTTTTATATGGGTGACCCAAGAGAGGAGTGAGAAGAGGAATATGGTGCCCACAAGAGGTAAAGAACAGAATCATGAACCTTTAGCCTAAGTTTTAGATTTTTAAAATGTTTTTCATGAGCATAAATCCAGGACGATAACTAAAACTCTGACCCTTCCAAGGAGAGCTATGGATGTGTAACACAGTCTGTGAAGTTTATTTCCTAGATTCAAAGGGCCAGCATGAGAAAAAGAAAGCAGTAAGAGTAGTCAACATCCCTGTCCCTCATCTCTGCAAGGGATTCTCCAGAGTGGCCACAAATGTCAAAGTGCTTCAACTGCAGACTGTTACGATAGCTGGCAAGAAACTGCAGCCACAGAACCCATTCTGTCTACATTCTGTTTCAATTCCAGATGGATAAATTAGGCCAGCAAGAAATGAAGCAGCAGACAATGACTGGTAAATGACCCAAAAAAACTAGGCCAACAAGATTTCTAAAGAGAGAGATGTTAGAGCCACAAAACTTGCTAGAGGCATAGAGAAGTTGTTGAGTGAGTTAATTGTCAGCATCTCTCAAGTTATTATAGAAAATTCTAAAGTTAAGGTTGAGCAATTCAACCTCTCTTATGTATGAGAAACACAGCACTTAGTTACTCAAGAAAATTACAGCACTTATTCTGAGTACAGAATTCAATTTCCAAGGATTAATAAGTAAACACTTTAATTAATGTATGACTTTAAAATAATTAAAATAGGTCCTTTAAGAGATTTAATATCTTTTTCAGACTTTTGTTTGTCCTGAATGATCTTCAGAATAATAATTATGCAAGCATTTCCTATTTGCAATCTTCTGCACCAGCCCCAGTCAAAAGAGTGATTATAATTAAATTAAATTATTAATGATGTCTTCCTCTAATTGTTATGACTAGATAGACTGCGGTCTGACTCATTTAACTCTTTACTGGAGAACCTCACCAATACTGACTGGTTTATGGGGGAATTTCTGTTTGTAAACTCCATGCATCTGAAGAAATTTGAATTAAAAACACATGACTTCAATTCTCTAGAAATATCACATGGTAGTATTCTTTGCTTATAAATCAAGAGATTTCCATGGAGGAGAAATTTGTTAAAAGGAATTTAAAATTTTGCTAATTAATATTAGAAATATATAAAAATTCTACTTTTGTCTAGCCTATGAAGATTGTGTTTAAAATATCACTAATTTTACAAGTGGCAACTCTTTGTACCTCTGGGGAGATACTTGCAAGTGAAAGAGTAATTCCAGCCACTGAAAAACCTTGTGAGGTATTAAATTGTTCAATCTTTTTTATGCAGAGCTGGATTACCTGTAACACTTAGGAATTTTATGTTCCATTTAAAATCAGTAGAAAATACTACAAATACTCATAATATTTCAGATTAGAAGACAGTCTGAAGACATGATCTGCTTGGTCGAAACAGGGAGGCAGGGCATTCAGTGGATACCTCTCTACCATTCTCCACAGTTCATTTATGTGTGTGTATCTCCACACAAACTATATACACATGTACACACATATACATACATATATATAGTGCAGAGCTATATAACTTCTAAGTGCAAGTGAAAGAAAAATAACCTTTATGCTTTGCACAGTCATTTTGGGTAAGCTTCATCCACCAGTGAGAGACAACAGTGAAGCTTTTTCCAGAACAGGCTCACTTCAGGAAGAGACCATCTGGATGTTGTCTGAGCCACACAGAGCAAAGAGTGAGAGGGAGAATGAAACCCAAGATTTAGCAAGAAGTGTAAGGGGCAACACAGGAGTGGAAAATGAAGAATTCAGGCATCTTAACAGAGAAATGACAGTTCCTGGTAGATTGGCATGATACTGGTGCTTCTGGGAAATGTCAGCAGAGGACATTCCCAAACTGGCTGTGATGCTTATGTTTCAGTACTCATAAACAATCAATTATTAGCAAATAAAATAATTAAAAAGAAAGATCAGAAATCATTCCAATCCACTTTGACACAGGTCAATAATCAGAAAAACCCTTCCAATATGTGGATGTTTCACCACAAATAATATAGAAAATCAAACAGAGCTACATGCTGCACAGCAAAAGCATTTTCAGAACGAAAATAAAGAGGAGGACACTGTGGATGCCTGGCACTGAAGTTACACAACATGCCTGAGAAAGGACACAAGTGATCCTGTCATAGGACTCAGCATGCAGAGGCTGTGGGGGCTGCAGCCTAATTATCTCCCTGCATAAATCCACATCTAGGAGCAGAGAGAAAAAGACAGCAAAGAGCATTTCAGATCACAGCCATGACCTACCCTGTCAGCAAAAGACCTGGGACTGTCAGGTAAGCTGAGGTCAGCATTGAACCCGAGCTGCTTTTCCAGAAAGACATAAAAAGGTGAGTGGAATAGCAGCAATGTGACCACACAGTGCACAAACTAGAGTCAGATAATGAAAACCAGGAGGATATGAGAAAAAGAATTGTGCATGAGGCTGAGAAGAGGCGGAAAAAAAAGGACCATCTCCCCACACAGTCCACAAACATAAATCCTGTTCATCACAGTTTGAGGAGTACAGATGTGCTCAGATACAAATTCTGGGACTGCAGAATCAGGGCTATCTCTATGCAGAAGATGGGCTATCTCTGTGCAGTACATTAGGATCTTAGCACATGGTGCTTTACCTTAAAGACTCATTCATTTCACACCAAGATCAAGTTAAATATACAGAATAAGGAGGATGAAATTTTGGACCTAGAAAGTGGAATAAGAGTTTGGGAAACTTTTGAGATCCTTAATTTCTCTACTACTGGAAACGTGAAATCTGGAACTATTTTATCAATTTTACTGGAAAGACAGAAAACCAGAAAATTATAAAGAACATATTCTATTATCAACAACAACCTGGAAAGTTTGCAAGGAAGGAATTCAGTTAGAAACATCAAATTCTAAACACAGCTCAAAGTTTGGTCATTATGTGCTAGAGAGAAGATAAGGGAGAGTTTGATTTAATGCAGACAGTTACAGGATATATTGATAACATTTAGTTAAGCAAGTATCATTGTGATTTTCGTCAGAAGTTAAAGGAGTATTTAATTATAAACAGTGACTAAGAGCTTTATTATGTTGTAGAATATAATAATTTTCCTTTCAATTATACAGTTTACAAAGAACCTGGAATCATAAACATTAAAATGGCACTTAAACTGAGGACTGCCACCAAGGCCAAAGTCAAGGGTGTTGGAATGCAACCCAGTTTACCAGGTTCCCATAGGCAGCTTGAGACCTTGACCTTTCTATACTACCTGACCTCCACAATACCTATCTGGAAGGAGGATTTTTCTGAGGCTAAGTCTATTGAACATCAAATAGAATGGAAACTGTCTGGAAAATTTTACCCTGTAGTTCTTACAGCACCAAGGTCAAAAATTTGTGTTTGAAGGCAAAAATACATTGCTGAAAGATATGCTCTCGAGTTAAAAAAATTCAACATACCATTTCACTATGAAATTGTTATGACATTAATTACTTTCGCAGATTAAAGAGGAAGTGCTACTTTCAGATTCTAATCACTTGATCTTTTCATACCTTTGCTGCTAGATTAAAGAACCTTCTGAAACTACTTTTTGCCCACATAGATACCTGTGGACAGTGATTGAATCACTTAATTTCTTTTCCTCTTTTCCCTCTCTCCACAACCTGAACACATTACATGGCTTGAAGCGTATTTCCAGTTTTCAGCTCATCTTTGAGGCTACTGCCCAAATATCATCTAATCTTTTTGAACCCTATCTGAATGACCATCACAACAGAAACCGTCTCTCTGCTGTACTTCTGCTCAGTAAAGTCCTTTACTCCTCCAGGATTTGTGGTTACTCTTATGCTCACACCATTTCAGCAGGCACTTGTGCCATTCAATTATCTATCAAAACACCCTCCTCCCCTTTTTACTCCATTTCTTCTTCATTTCAACCCATTTTTCCTCCAGATCCTTCCCTTTGTGGATATGACCCCATGCTGTAACAGAAAGCCTCCATTTAATGAGGTCTGCAGTTTGTCAGTTTTCAGATTAGGTTCCAAACTACAGGCTGGGCCTTTTCTGTTCCGTGCATTTAAATCTAACACATGGAAACTGAAGGAAAGAGTCCTACCTGTAATTTCAACTCTACATCTTATTGCTCTAAGCTGAAAAAAGTTGGACTAAGGACTGCATAAATTAAACATTTCCTTACATCCAGCAATGGTTACATAAGAAAGGAAAGCCTGTGCTGAGCTGTTCAAAATGCCTCTTCGTTGGTCTCTTTCATCATTTCACTGATTTAAATTCAAACCTCCCTCTTTCCTACACAAGACATTTTATTCTCACTTTGTCTGAGTAAGAGGACTTTTGCTAAAGATTTTTCATCCTACAGCTCCAGGGCCTTTGAAATCATAACCTGTTTTGTCTCTATCAGCAGTTTCCCCACATCAACCTACAATGAAATATGTAAGCCACTTACACCACAGACTGTTCAAGTTATTCCAAATTTGATTGGCATATTCTAATCTCTCTGGTTTTGTTAAGCAAGCTGAACTTCAATAACACACTTAGAAGATGAACAGGCTAATGAAGCAGACTGCATGATTTGAAATCATTCCCTTACAGGTAAAGTTCAGAACTGCTGATATTAAGGGGATTTTTTTCCACTTTCTTTTCACTCTTGGTGTAGCAGTCTGTTAAGCAGCTCTCTTTGTGTTAGCTACATCCTGAAGGAAAATAACATCTCCATGTAACACTGATGATTGACTTTTTGTGTAATTAAAAAAAACCAAAACAACTTTCCCTCTTTTCATTTCAGTATTCCCCAAACATTTTAAGTGCATGTCCATACTACGTGGGTCCTTCATCTAAAATAGTCCATTAATGTATCAAAAGATGCAGAAAATATTTCCATGGTCCAGCTGCATACAGCTACTTTTTACTCAGGGGGAAAAAGCATTGTGGGTGAAGGGTAGTTACTTTCAATGTACTATAGCCCTTGATTGTATGTCACATTGCTTGTGCTGTGCTGTCAGGTGGAATAAAACATCGTTATAATGCTGGAATTAAGGCTTCCATACTGGCTCAGAATGGCTGGGGCTTTGTTTTGTTTGTTGCAGCACTTAAACTATTCTCCTTATCCTAGAAGAGATTAGCTGGTCATTTAACTATCCTCTCTGCTCTTTTTTCCTCATACATATGAACATAGGGAAAGTTTCAATACGTTTTATTCTAGATAGAGGGGAACCACCCCTCTATGCTGATGTCACATTCTTATGTCATCTTGTCAAGGGGACTGGGGCTTTCCAGCTTCTGGCTTGGGCAGTAGGCTCTGGGTTAGCAACAAAGGGTGAGTTTTTGAAGGGAAGGGACCTTCCTGGAGCTCACACCAGAAGGACCTTTGCATACTGACCAAATTAGCAGAAGCTCATTTGAAAGTCTTTCAATACACTTCTTCCATTCTAGTATGCAGCACAGGGAAGGGTGGAAAAGCAGGATTTGGGTTATTAAAAGGTTTCAACCTCAACATTCTTATAAAGAAGCCCCTCTTTAAAAGTTCCAGAATAAAAAATGTGGAAAAAAGGTAGAAAAGTGAAATGACTGGCTTAGAATAGATGTACACAAACCCACATATTTAAAGAGGAGTAAATGTGCAGCATCAAAGCCAAAGTGTTAGAGAGCAGCATGAACTCAAATAGTGAAAAATAACATCAAAAGACAGACTGAAGCTGTGAATGAAAGTTCCAAAGGCAGCCTTAGTTCTAACAGTTCCTCAGTTTGGTGTGTTTGACTTTCAGCTTCACTTGCACTGTTTGAAATCAGTTGTCTTTTTTCTGATAGTTCCTGGATTTTGAAAGGAGACATTAAAAATACAGAAATTCTATCATGTGGGACATGAAATACCTGGTTAATCAACAACTCTGAGCATCTGCAATTCAATACACAGCTTTCTGACACATTCATGGAATAGCTGACAGCACTAATACACTGACATTTTGTAAGGCCCAACCTTATAAGCATATAGCATTTTGCTAGTAGGTTTTCAGATATTTACTGACTGCAGAGGAATCACAAAGCTTGGTTTTCATTCTCAGCCTGAAAAGAGTCATGGACATAAAATTTTTTCACCCTCTTCGCCCTCTCCCCCATTACCAATTTGGCCCCAGTTTATTTCCAGCCTCAAGTCCCTCTTTTCAATTTTATGGTCCTCCTTTCCTTCTGAGTTTCAAATAAGTCCCCAAGCCATGCTGTTGCAGCTCCCTACTCACATCAAACTGTCTCCTTCTTGTCAGCTTGTTCCGTTCAATTCAATTCAATGCTGGAAGCTCAGGCCCTTTGAAATTTCCTGTAGCCCAACATTTGTCTCTCCTCATACAGATCAGTCAGTTCCCTCCTCTATTCTATCAGGGTGTCTGTGAGGAGTAGGCAAGCTGGAGCATTTGTCTGAGAACATGAGAATCAAGGCCCCTTGCTTTCCATACTAATCCTAGCTGAGGGCAGCTGAAGTAAATCATTTATAGGGCTGGTCCTTTCTAGCCCCTAGGGCTTGCAGCAGCACGTGATCAGTGAATGTGGTCCCACGTCCTGAGAAGGGAGACTTTTCTTATAATAGTCGTATTTCTTAAGTTTTCAAATAATGGGTCTTAAAGAAAGAACTATTATAAAATCACTGACAGGTGTTAATGTGGAGAGACATCAAGCCTCATTGCTGAAAACATTGCAGCTGTTCTGGCTGAACTCTGTAAAACCATCCATCTGAGGGCAGTAATTGCTGAGGGCATAAATCAAGCTAAATGGTTAACTTTCAGCTATGTTCTAATTAGTAGAGAACAAGGTCTTGCAATGGAAAAAATCAGGGAATAAGTGACTGCAACTGCTTACAGCTCAGTAACAAATGAGCTAACGAAAGAAAGTAGTGTGAAAAGAATATGAATAATGTGTTTTATTGCTTTCTCTTCTCCCAGAAATTCCCCCTAGTGCCAAAAGAAGCTTCTCCTGCTGCCTTCCTCAGGTGTTACTAAGTACCTAGGAAACAAATAAAGGAATGAATGAAAACACTGACTATGCTGGAGAATCTTGCCTGACAGTGTGCTGCAGGTTAAGATGAACAGCTGGAGCAGAGTGATGGGCTGATGGGAACAGTCAGTCATTTTTTGTTCAGACTGCAAGGCACTACAGAATTCAAACAGATCAAAATGTAAAGAGACAGCAGTACCTATGGGGTATGCAGACACCATGTTTACAAAGAACCCCTTACCTCTGAGGCATGGCCAGCTGCGCAACTTTAAGCCAGGGTATTTATTTGAGGTTGAAATGCTCTCGAGCTTGCAAACCAAATTTCAATCCTCCTTGCAGAAAAGTGAGTCCCATAATACTGAATTCACTGAGACACACTTGTTTGGCTCCTGAAAAAACTCAGGTCAGGTAAGAGAATGGGGATTGACTTGCACTTTCAGAGATCTAATAATAGGGAACAAAAGACCGTGGTTTATATAGTCAAAGTAATTTGTAAAGTAAATTTTCTTCTTAGCAAGTCCATTACAAATTACAAAATGGTCAGCTGGGCAGAGCAAAAAAATCCCAATCAATCAAACCAAAATCTCCTTTACTTGTAGACTTGTAGAGTTAACTAAGCAAGTAAAAGCTGTCTAGAGCGTCAAGTAACTACTGAAATTGCTCAACTGAAGTCAGCCAGCCAGCCAGCCTTTAAACTCAGCTGATGAATTCTGATTGATCCAGATGTGTTTTACAGCTTCTTTCTGATCTGGAGGATGCTGGTATGGGAACCTGAATTTATGTTCTGATAAGGAAGCTGCTGAGCTGCCAATGTCTTCATCAGCCTGATGTGTCTTGTTGTAGGCAACAAAAACTCAGTGGGAGTACAGGTGGTCTTCTTTCTCTTGTTTCCATGGAAAGAAGATCCTATAATGAAAAGGTTACCAGCCTGATCCTGACAACAGCTTTTTTTTTTTTTTTTTTCCCCAAATCATGACATGGCAGATAATCTCTTAATTGTAAAAAGGCGTATCATTTACAGCAGAAGCTACCTCAAAATTTGTGGAGTTGAAATCACCTTTGAAAGCCTTAATAGTGTCTGCACAAGAGCAATTTCAGATCTTCAGATATCCAGGATGCTTAGATCCATGTCCCCATACATGATGAACCTGAAGCAGCTTTGTGACAGAGCATCCAAAGAGGTGTTCTCCAAATTGTGCTTCTCTGATAATTAACTAGGTTGTGCTGTTTTACTCATTTCAGCTAACCAGGAATTTTAGGTAAACTGACTCATTTTGCCTGGGTTCATTTGGATTTGGCACATGTCTGCAGGCAGCAGACCTACTAGGCAGGTACTTTTGGTAGAGAGATGGATGGAGAAGGACTTAAACTGTTTAAAGCCACTTCCATTACAATTATCTGCCTTCAGCCTTTAGTGCTCAAGTGGAGGCTGCCCAATTGCCTGTGCTGTCTATCAAAGGTGGCCTTGACTGATTTGAGCACAGACTTCCTTTTGCTTTAGACAGGAAGAATGCTTTATAGCCACACTGAAGGCTCCCTTTGTGGGTTAACATCTGGATATGGCCCCATAGGGTAGCTGGCAGGCAGCTGTGTGGTGAAGGAGAACAGCTGTTTATGGCCACTGACAGCGACTGCTCAGTCATATTAGTGCAGACACAATCAACAGACTTCTTGGGAACAACACAAGTGATCAGACATAATGTGCAAAAATGTATGCTTTATTTTTACACTGAAATTCTTTATATGAGGCTAGGTAGGAATTCTTGTAAATGGTCCATGTGACTTCCAATTTGGTCACAAAAACTGGAATTTCTATAAGCAGGAAACAACACTACAGTAAGAGCATATTTTTATACTGGCAGTACTGTAATAACAACCCTTCAGATTCCTGTTGATTACATCATTCTCCGAAAATTATCTTTTTTTAAATGAAATTTCTTTTGCTTAATCTCACACAGAAAGTGAACAGTAAAATCTGCCCAGTAATTTTTATGTCATTAATGAATCACCAAAACTAAAGCCGACTTTGAAATATGTTACACGTTTATGTCCATGAGGAATTTACAAGGACAATATATCTCTTATCCTCTGGTTATTTCATTGACTTTTAACTTTAGAGGGAAGAAAATCAGGTAAAGTAGTAATGGTTCACTGACTATAATTGACCAAACCCCCACAATAAATCAAAATCAGACTTCCAAAGCATTGAAATTATCTCATTTATCTTAAGGAAAAACAAAAATCAAAAGCACAAAAAGCATTTTGGTCAAATTTGATGTTACAAAACATTTTTAGATTTATTTAATATCACATCTCCTACTCTGCAGATATACTGTATATTTTCTGAAAAAATAATATGCGAACAGATTATTGCATAACACATCTCTTCCACTTAGCCCAGAAATATTCACTAAATTAAGTTTTAACATGAAAAGAAAAGTGTTTTAATATTTTATGTTTAAATTCCAGAAAGTTTTGTCCCATAACATATTCTGTGGAAAGCAGCACCTATTTACTTCTTTGTAAGCCAAGAAGCTGGAATTGGCCTCTCAGACAAAATAACAGAAGTGATTAAAACACAAGCTGAATAAAGAAGCTTACTGAGTGGATTCTTGCAGAGTATTTTCACTTGGCTCTGTGTGTGTGTTTAATATTTTGCATAATGGTCTACAGACCTCCTAGGATTTTGCTATTACAGAATATACATATACATAGTGCTGAGACACAGAGAAGTGGTATTTCACAGTATGTCTATGCTTGTTTAGGGCTCACTGTCTATGTGGGATGAGTAAAAGCAGTATTAAAACAATTCTGAAACAGAAAATATTTCATTATGCAAACAAAGAAAAATACTGTATTTTAGTTTAGAGACAGTTCAAGCATATACAGCATATACATAATAAAGCTCAGGTGTGTGGGGTTTTCATATTAGCTAAAGAAACAGTCATGAAACTGTTGAATATTGGCTTAAAACTTGACAACCACCTAGTGCATTCTCCTTGCTCACCTTTTAAAAATACACAATCTGAGATGGATACATTGCACTGCTGGAGTTTACAATATATATTTCAAATTTACAAAAATACAGAAAACCAAGAGTTCTTGCACTCAGATACTGAGCATTAACCCTTTGAGTACTAATTCCCACCTGCAACACTGCAGAACACATTCATCTGACTTACATGTTTTTATAACATTCTAAGAATTATAATTTTCATCTTTATGTACACTATTAGGAAATGTATTCATACATATTTTAAAAAGAAAAAAAAGGTAGAGTCTAATAAACTGCTAATAAGAAAGAAATAATGTGCTGAACTATGTTAAAATTTCTGCCACATATACACAGAGAACCACAGACTGATGATCTCTCCAGGGAATTTTCTGTTTCTTCTCTGCAATTACATAAGTCTGTGTTAAGACATCACAGCAAACTTTCTCACATGGCCATACAGAATTATGCTTTTTCTCTCATTTCTGGATGCATTGTTCACTTTCCACTGGAGACATTTTTCTCACAGCTCTATGCTCCCATTCACTTTCTGCAATCTGTTATTATTCTGCACCCTTCCTATTTGTAAAAAGCGGTTTTATTTCATATAGGGATAATTATGATGCAGTTCTGAACTGTGAGTTGATGCTTTGTGTCCAGATGTTCACAGAAACATGAAAAAATTTCTTGCCAAGAGCCTTGTTAATAGAGAATGGAACTGACCCTGGAATGCCCTACAATTCAGCAGAAATCATGAGCATAAAGAACTTCTCTGAAGGTCAAATTTGCATTAATGGATGAAGACAATCTGAAATTTCCTAGGGGAGGAAATGGGTTTTCAGAAAGCAAGTGGTGAAATTAACAGATGGACTCTAAGAAGGTGTTTTTGTTGAAAATTACTGAACTTCCTCTTCCTGACAACTCTGGACTACACTGATCATGTAACTAAATAGACAATATCATATATACAGTGTCTCTGAACTAGAATAAGCTACTTTAAGAAAATAACTGTAGTCCTCAAAGAGTTAATGGTAAAACCGCTCTACCTTAACAGATGTGGAAAGGTTATCATGAAACAGCTTACAGATTTGTTCAAAAGGCATACTTTACAAAGAAGTGTAAAACTTGCTGAGACAATTGCTATTACACCGCACAGTGTCACATACAATGAGTAGTGCATGCTCTGAAAAGACATTAGAGTGGACCCTTATCAAAGCTATCATATAACCTTATATAAAGGATTGTGCCACTTAAACTAGTGCAGAGTGATTTTTTTTTCCTGTAGCTTTATAATGCTCTAGATTAATATCAATAGGGTTTTTCACAGCCTTGTACAACACTTTTTTTTGTTCTTTTTTTAACACATGTAACTCTAGAAAACAGCAAATGGTATATCCTGACGTATGTCATGCAAAATACAACCGATACAGCACCAAAGATGTAACAGAGACATTATCTAGCACTTATCTCCAACAAGGAAAAGGACAGAACAAAGACTGTACATTACATGACTTTACAGGCCATATGCTACAGAAGATCTTTAGAGGCAGTATCACTTTTGTAGATCTAAAAAGCTGCAATTTTATAAAATCCTGTTTATCATTTCTACCATAGCCACTTCTGATTAAAATCCATGGCACAGTAATAATATTTTGCTACAAAAATAAATAAGTAAAAGTTTAAGACGCTGATATGTTTATAAAAAGTGTCTGAAGTTACTACGGAAAAAAAGTGAAAACAATGAATGTAATGTGTTTCTAAAGAAATTTTCTGTATAACAAAAGGATATTGCCTCTCATATTCAACTGTCTAGACTTCATTTTCTCATTATCTTTCAGAATAATTTTATAACTTTCTTTTAAAAATAACTTCACTTTAAAACTGTCACTATCCCTCTTTTTTAGACTCTTATTAAGAAAAAGAAAATAAAGACGAAAAGCTGTACAATTTACTGATGAGCTACACAAATACATATTATTTATCTTGGGATAAAAACAAAGATAATGATGGTTTAGGGCAAAAAACACATTATGATGGCCCATGAACTACACAGTAGTTTCATTTTTCCAAGGCCCAGTTTTGATGTTTCCTGTACTATCTGAGCTGTATATCATGGCTTCATGTACATTTCCCTTGAGAATTCCATTGTGATTTGTCGTATTAAATGGCAATGACTGTGTCCGTGGGTGCATTTCAAAATGAGCTGGATGGTGCACAGTGTCACTTTCTGGCATTTTACCACAACTATATATTACAGTACTTGTATCACTACTTTCGGGCTGGTTGACAGTAGGATATGGATCACTTTTTGAGCAGCAGGCCCGTCTGTGACCTGACTGGCTATCATGTGTACTGTGGGGACTGTCTGTATGTGAACTGTGAATGCTGCCATCAATACTCGAAGGGATGTGATAGGCGTACTCTCTTTCCCCTGCAGACCTATGCCGACTGAAGTAACGTGGCTTAGTTCTGCTTTTCAGACATCTGTGGATGTGCATATTGGGTCTGAAGGTTCCCTCATTGTGGACATGAATGTGAGCTTCATCATCAAGTAGTTGATCACAGTGCATCTTTGCACAACATGGTGTCACAGGTGAAAGGCAATTAACATGATTTTGAACCACTTGGAGGTTAGTGAGTTTGCAGTGGCTGGCTGCTGGATGATTAAACATAGCTGATTTGTTGGGACATGGTGATTCCTGAAGACAAGGTGCATGAACTTGAGTGTCACCATTGACATTAACCTTTGGGCGTACATTAACTTGGACAGAATAGGTGTTTCTTCTGGATGGGCAACAGGACCACCAGCAATGCCAAACATCATCTCGTTTTGCACAGTGATGGATCAGAATGAAAAGCCCCAAGGTCACACAGAAGGCTCCATAAAGACAGCTAAATATCATATCCAAGAAATGACCTTGAGATACTGCAAGTGCTCCAAAGGTCCAAGTGGCAGTAAAGAGGAACAAAGTGAATGCTGCGGCTCGAAGCTGAGCCTTAAATGAATGCTCATTTTCCAATAAGGAAGAAGAAATCATGGAGCAGGTTGCCTGGGGAACGGACACAGAGTCTGTAATATGACCATGGCCCACATCGGTACTCGGCATTCTCTGCGGATCTTCTGTCTTTTCCTTTAACTCATACTTGCGTTCGGGATGGCGCTTCAGTTGCACGTACGTACAGAGGAAGTAAACACAGGTGACTAGCACAATGAATGCTACTGGTCCGTAGAAAGCACCGAGACTGGGCTCCCATGCCATCCAGCAACTGAAAACAAGAAAGAAAAAGAGTCAAGAACATTTTAGAGCCCACATTAGATGTGATGGACAACTGACTGATGTCTGACAAGTATATCACAACAGTATCTCAGAAATTCAGATTTGCCTGTTGTGGAGAAAAGAGAGTGTGGCTAATACCAATCAAGCTGAGGCATCACTTTATTATTTTTTAATAGAATAAAATGTCTAGTATAATTTACAGACTATTAAAACTGAAATTTTCCAAGAAATGTAGGTCAGTTTAGACTCTGGAATTGCAGTGAAGTATAAGACAATTTATGTCAACCCTTTTTTTTTTTTTGTAACTACTAAAAATGTCAGCACTAATACTTTCATTAAAAAGCAAATGAGCCATAGTTTATACAGTCTGTGCAAGCAACAGAAATGTACAGATTTCAATGGTTTGTATCAACAAACATTGATATGTATTCTTAAGCCTGAAAATTGTTCTTACAGAATTCTCTTTTCGCCCAAGAACAGCCTTGAGTAACAAGAGAGGCTGAAAAAAGACTTCCAATTGAACAGTCACCCCTTTCTGCAGTGAGTGGACCCAAAAGACATATGCCATTTCTCAATTCTGCACTGTTTCTAAAGTTCCTAGGATTTCATTTACATAAAATTGAATGTCCGCAGAAAAATTAAGGAAACTGATGGTCTCTTTGTGATATATTGGTAGCATAATATCATTTTAGCATGACCACAGTTTTCTAGGCTTTAAATAATATAACCATAACTGTTCTAGAGCAGTTGAAAATAGTTTACAGGGCAGTATGAGTCTAACAGGACTATCCTGAGGATGAGTGATCTAAACAAACACACTTCTGGCTAATGAAATCCTAGATAGAAACTGGGAGAACATGGGTCTGAGGGAGGAGGAATAGTTGTCTAGTTTTGACTCTTCCCTATGATCTGTTTTTAGCCATGGCTACAGACAGGGAACTGAGCTGGCAGTACAGGCTAGTACAGCTGTTATTAGATTCTTATACTGTAAATATTGCATGGATTTCTGGAAAGAGGAGTAAGTTACTTTCCTTATCTCTTGGACTAGGACAGGAAGTAATGGGCTTAAACTGCAGCAAGAAAAATTTAGATTAGATTTTTTTGAAAAGTTTCCTAGCTATTAGGACAATTAGGATAATAAGCTGTTGGAATGAAGTGTGGTCTATCCATTATGGGAGCATTTAAAGCACCTCAGATAAATAACTGTCAGAAATACTTTGGATATAGCTAATTTCCCACTGGGTCAGAAAGGCAGACCAGGTGATCTGTCATTATTCATTCCAGCTCTAAAAGTGGCACTGTGTGACACTTCATTCTCATTTAGGCATGTGTGATTAGTTGCAGCCCCTCCAATTCCAGTGAGGAAACTTCTGGTATCACATTCTTGTCAAGCCAGAAATTATCTACAAGTTACTATAAAAAGGGCAGAATGACTTTTTCTCCCAAGCTGAGAAACCTCTCAGCTAAATAGAGACAGTCCCACTGGGTATTATCACAAAAAATGCAGAATAACGTATTTGAATTTTTTAAAATCTAAACCTTAAACAAAAATGTACATTCACGTATTAATGAACCTAGAAACACTACAAACAGTATATAATTTGGGGTCAGACAGGCATATGAAAAGATTCTCTGAAAGATATCTGGGAAAAGATAGTAAGTTACCACCTATATTTAAGTGGGTAAGCAGAGAACACAAAGCTACATGAATACTTGAAGTACATTTGAATGTTGCATATTTGATGCAAAGTGGAGAATGGAATGCTCCCCAGTGGAATAGTCTCTCAGGATGCTCTTATTTCAAGCAGAATGTAATTTTGGATCACTTAAAATATCAGTTGTGTAAAAAAAGTCCAAGTTTGTGCATCTACATTTATTGTACTAATACTATAAAAAATGAGTAAGGCACGTAACTCACTAAGCTGCCATTGAATTAGAAGTGGTATTTTTACTCAGTTTTATAACCATCCCTCATCTGTCCCTTGTTTTCCGTACCAGGTATTGATTTGCTATATTAATATGATTCAAGAAGTACAACCTCTGTAACTGCACCAAAATGAAAAATGTCTCACATCTATGAACATAAATAATAGTTTCATAATATACTCTTGATTGTAAGTGATTGCTTAATTGGATATATTTGAGGAAATATATGAATATGAGTTGGGCCCTAGGCAAAGCAAACAGGTAGCCATGGTATGTGCTGATTTCTCACCAGAATTTAAATTTTAATTACCTATAAAAATGGCTTTAAGGAGCCAGATGCTCCCTTATGAACCATTCTCCTTGGTTGCCACTTTTCATGCCCAGAACATAACCAGTTTCAAACATGTTACAAGAGATGCTCAAAGCAGTAACTAAGAGTGATGTCCTCCAGAGTACTAGTGCTGCCAGAGTATTAAAATACCCATTAGTGTGCCAGTCATTGTCATGCTGATCTGTTACACACACTGTATTTAACTTTGCTGTCTAATTCACTTTCTGCTACATTTACTTGGAAAGATTTATTGTACTTTATTGATACCTCATGCTTCATGCCAAGAACTAGTAACAATGTGATGCCTGGGGAGCTTGTGGAGGTCTGTTGAACACTAACTCACTAGGCACGAGAGGGCTATGTCAGGATTGCAGGACACTGACTGGAGCATTTCCAAGTGATGAAAATCCAAAATACTTGAGTTTTTATGGAGGGACGGGGGTGGAGGAGGTGGGGGAGAGATTTTGACTTGTTCTTTTTTTCACATAATTATTTGTAAATTGCTTTAAGTTACCTGAAGGATATCAATTCAAGATAGATAATGAAATAAAAACATTTCATTAATTAATAGCTCCATTAAGATGCTATCCATTAGGTATTTTTAATATCCCTTCCCTCATTCAGATGTAAATGAAGAGTAATTCTGTAGATGAAAATTATTGTATTGCCAGTATGGAGTCAAATCAGTATAGCTGAAGCAGCAAGCCCCAGATTAAGACACTGCTCTTTCACAGCTAATATTTATTAAAATTTCATAACAAATATCATCTGTGCCCTTTATGAAGTCAGTTACATTTATTGGCATAAGAAAAAGAATATTATTTCCTTAAAAGTTTTATGATAATAATTTATACTTACTATGGTGCATTGCCTTCAATCCCATAATTATTGATATTGGTTGCTGCTGTAATCCCACATATAATGAAAGGAACTCCACCACTAATCAGGTAAAATCTGTTGAGAGATAATAATGGATATTTGAATTTGCCTGACTTGTAGTCGAATACTGCTTTTTAAATAATTGTACCTTCTTCAAGAATTTTGAGAATAAAATATTACTGAAACATTAAACATGCTCCTAAAACCAGAAAAGTGAAGAATAAAATAGTATCACAATAAGCACTGAACTTTATGAAGCAAAGAGCAGAAAGCTTAACAGATAATATTTATATGGACTCACTCTTAACAAACTCTTGACTTGCAAGTTTAGTAAAGGTAGTTACAATTGCAGTCATGTGAAAATTAGAATCCTGTCAAGTGACACAATCTACATTCCAAATAAAGTTATTCCACTCACCTAGATATTTATATTTAATATTTATTAAATATGTAAGCATTATAAATTAAAAACATTCAAGCAAAGCTGCTGTATTCACTTTAACACGTTCCCAGGAAAATTCGGTGAAATCACAGAAACGTTTTCCTAACTCTCAGGTAACAAAAGGAAGGAAACTCAGTTAGTCAAAAAGAAAAGCGGCAGTTCACTTAGTAAAATGTTTTGCTTCTTTTTCTGCACAGGGAGCAATCTGAACAAATCAGGAGGATTAAACAGCCCTTTGCATATAGCACACTTTTCTTCACTCTTTCAACACCCAGCCTTGCAAATGCATTAAAATGTGAAAGCTTCTAAGACTTCAGCAAGATCTCATAAATATCCAAAAAAAGTGTTATTCTTTCTATAAAGACTTGCATTGTAAGACAGAAAGCACAGTTTCACACTGCTTTAACTTGTTAAATGCCACTGAACTACTTGGAAGCAGTGGTCATTGCAATGTACGATCACCAGGCTACATTAAAGTCCCAGGGGATGTCTCACAGAAGTTGGCATCCTGCATGCCTATATCCAAATTCAGCAAAATAAATCATCATCACATTTTCCATTTATATAAGCAAAACACAGAATTCTGCACAGAGCACAGCACATCCACCGCTGTGGTCTCTGAGGTGGAGCATCAGCCCCCAGTTCTGCAGTTGGAAGCAATGCTGCCCAGTGGCAATAGGGAAAATGTTCCACCGCTCTTAGAAGCTCAGCTGTTTCTCTGAAGATCCTGACTCATTTCCTGGTTTGACCAACACTCCTCTCTCGGCAGACAAAATTAGCTTCTTTGCAAGCCACTTCTCTGGTTTGGAAAATACTATGCAGGGGAACAGACACTTGCCAGTCACAACTATTATGCTGTCCACCAGGACTGAGAGGAACCTGATAACATGTGGGACACATTCTGAATCAGAATCTGACCACTAGGTTTCCACAATGTGTGACGAATGTTGGGAAATTTCATAGGGATTGCAAGGTAGGATTTTTACATAGAGTAACAGTAAGATTAAATAAACAAGCATTTAAATAAAACACATAATTAGTGTTAGAATTTCTTAGCCTCTTTTCCCACCTCCTTCTGAAGCAGAATTAGGGGTGAGGCCTCAGAAATGTTCATGTTAACATTTACAGTTAATCTTTGTCCTAATGCTCTAAGCTGTAAACAGACCAGAGAAAAGCCCTTCAGATTTTATAAATTCAAAGTGACTGAGTATATATAGTTTTTGTTCAACTTGGCTTATTCTGTAGAGCTCAAAAAATTCCAATGAACAAGCTGCTTTCCTTCAAAATCCATTCATTTGCTGCAGTTTAATGGTTGTACATATCTTTTAACTTGAGCATGTTGAATAAGCTAGTTTAATAGCTTATTATTATTTTTAACAAAGACATGTTCAATGGCTTTTCTGAAATTCAGGAAATTACTAGGGTAAAGCAATGAGGCATAGAAAAGTTAATCCCAATTTATCTAAGAAATAGTAAGGAGCAGAAAAATAGAAATACAGAAGCAAGTATAGGAAACTGTACTTCAAACTCATCTGAAGTGATTACACCATAGAATTTACCGACAATGCAACCTGTAATTTAATTTTTTTGCAGTGCCACCACTTTTTACAGAGTGGATACATTTAAATCAATCCTTATCTAAAGTCTCAGACAAGCCAGTATTTGGGTGTTAGACAATCTACTTCATATCTCACACTTTCAGCAGGCTGCTGAACACAACAGTAACATCAGATGTTCTAGAAACACTTAGCTGCACAGTGCTTCAGAAATGTGGAAAAATCTAGCCAAATTCCTGTCATGGCTCAATGCTAAGGGCATGAAAATACAGTCTAGAAATGATAGAAGATAAAGTCAAATGGTTTCAGTGTACCTGAAGTGCACTGTACTGATATCCAGCACAGCACACTGCCTGCCCTGTCTTGTTGGGGGAAAAAAAAGTACAATAGGAAATAAAGATGACAGTATATACAAACAATTCTTCATTGGTGGATTCAGGATTCTTGAAGGGTAAAGGGAAAAAAAAAGCTGTCAAATAGAAGAAAAGCCATCACTAGACAAATGGGATTAAAACAGACCAAATAGAAAATATAATCAAAGATAAAAAAAGTTAAATTGTAAGAACAGAAGTGCATACTCTTCTCCACTTTTGTGACCTTGTGGATACCTTAAACAGTATATAAGGAAGAAAAGACCATACTGGAAAGTCACCAAGGACAAGAAATAGTGATCGAGAAGTTCCATATACATGTTAGTTATGAGGAAATACACTGAAAAGTAATAAATTTAGACCAATCTTTCCAAACTTTACTTTCTATGCTGTCACTGGTTGTTATCAATTTCTTTGTTACACAGATGAGATGACTAGGACAAATCATTCTGAAGAAATAAGCTGCAGTAAAACTGATAATGCATGAATAAAAAGTAACAAAAATGAAGATAACAAATAGCTATGCTTCATACTTCTAGAAAACCTTTTCTCAAAGAGAATCAAAAGGGTTTATAATAATAATTATTATAGCCTTACAGCCCCCTGTATGTTTAATAAACATTATTATCCCTTTTGTACAGATGAGAAAACAAGTAGAAATTAAGTGTTCAAGACCACAAGGAAAATCCTTAACTCCCATCCTATGTTTAAACATAGGGCATCTCTCTCTTAGTGGAAATGAAGGGACTGGGCAAATCATGGCATCCAGGTTTTATCTCCAAGCCCAAGAAACACAATTGTCTCTCTGTGAGTGCAAGTAGGAGCAAGAAGAATATAATCTTATCTGAAGGATCCCCTGATTACGGTGGTGCCCTCCCAGTATTCACTAAGCCTTGCCAGTGACTGACTCTTCTCCCTACAAAGCCTGACTTGTGGAGAAGGAGGCCATGCCTGCTATTCCCTGTGCAGTCCTAACACTAGCATCCAGTGGTATTTTATACAGCCTAGCCTGGGCATGTACACAGAGCAGATTTTCCAGCCCAGTTCAGCCGTGGTTCAGCTGTAAGGGTTTAACTGCAGAGATGCTGGGTTCTGCTGCTTTTGCTGCTGCAGCCACCTGTTGGTATCTTTCAGCCATCCAAAGCAAAAGTACTGGGCAATGCTCCTATCCAGTAATGCTCATTCACAGAACGATATAATAAAGCAGTATTGAATGAACCTTGTAGACTGAGTAGGTACAGGCTTTTCAACCATCTTCACCCCTCCCTCACCCAAGTACATTTTCTTACTTTGAAAACAATGACAAATCTTTTTCCTACTCTGTTTGCCCTAACTTTTATTTACTAATTCCTCTCATGACTATTTTTCAGTTTTAAAGCTCTAAAGGTCTACATCCTTTGGTTCAATAACCAGCTTTTGTCTTCCAATTACCTTATCTGCTTCTGAGTAATTTTCTAGTATTTCTCATTCCACCAGTGGGCTGTCTCCCCTTCACAAAAGAACATGCAGTAATTTGAGCCAATTTAATCTGCTTGTGCTACTCTTACCATTCAAGAACGCAAACAACAATACTCAGGATACCAGTACTGGAACCCTGTAGGCAGCAGTGAGAAGACAGAGGAACGTTGCTCTGACAGACGTGACTGCTACGATGGAGTCGCCAACGCAGAGGGAGTGGCTGTGGGCATGGGAGTTGTGCGTGTGAACCTTCACAGACTGGAAAACCCCAGAGAGAAAATTAAAACTTTATGTCCAGCTAAAATATCATCCTGACAAGTGGTTAATTTATATAATGTTTAAAAATTGTTTTACAGGAAAAACTATAAACTGTCTGTGGGATGATTTGGGACTTTGAAACAACTGCCAAGCTGTTGCTTGAATAGCCCTTGGACAGAGCTTCTAACATTTGTACATTGTTGTTGCTGGCCACCCAGGGATGTCCTGATGATTCCCAACAGGCTTTCACATCAGCATACATTTATTTACTGGAGCTCATTCTACCATATCTTCACTAATATTGTTATCCCAGCTAATTAGATTAAAGCTAGCCTGGTAGGCCTCAGCATGCTGTGCTCACACCTCTCGGCTGCAGCGCAGGCAACGCTTATGGCCTCAAAACCAGGCTCTGCAGACATGTGCAAATGATGGGCAGTAATTTGTGGGGGAGGAATCATACTCATTGAACATTAAAGGCAGCCCCTAAGTTTCTGCCACTGCTGCCTGAGACCAGTAAGTACAACATTTTTTATTATATGTACTGACATAAACACAACTCCCCCAACAGAGCAGTAGACACTGCCTGGGGTCACGTCCCCCTGTTGACATCACGCCTTACTGTTTTCCATCTTCCTTTCGGCAAGAACTCCTCTTGTAAGGCAACCTCTACCACAAAATACTGGGAGCTACATAACCAATCTGATAGAAACAGGATAATGTCAGCAAGAATGACTGCAATAGCCTGCAGGCAGCATCCATTCTGATAACTTAACATACACTATATTCTGCTAAGTTTATTTTCATAAATGTTACTCAGTAAGTCAGCAAGTAAAAGGAGAGTTCTACCCAGTGATGAATTTCTTGCTTGACTCTCTGGCTATTCTCTAGCCCAAACTCTTTCCAGGTTAGGAATGTTGACTTTGAATTTTTCCAAAAAGAAAAAATTGGCTTTCAGGGGATAATGCAAGACTGACTATAACAGTTTTTTTAATGCCGAGGCTGGCAAAATGGCAATGTATCAAGAAGCGATTTAAAAGCTTCAGAGTCTTTATTGCAGATATTACTTGATTAATATGTATGCATATTTAACTGTATTCCTCTCTGCATGCACAAATCTAGAAAGGTGCATGTTAGATATATAAAGATACCAGTGAAGCATTATTTTTTCTGCCCCCTAGTACAAAAAAAAAAAAAGATTTTTCAATTTATCTGTGCTTATGTCTAGGGCACAGTTCATATAGGAAGAGATGTCAATCTACTAGCCACTTGCAAAATAAATATGAAAATAAAAGAGGAGTCACAGAAGATGACTTTCCCCTTTGTTTTTCCTTAAGCTGGAATTTGATTTTAACATCTTTGTGAAAATAATCCAGACAGAAAATGGTCATTAACTTCTGAGCTAACCAGATGCCACAGTTCAAGTACCCGGGAGGCAGGCAGACAGATAAGGAGCTGCTCTGTAGAAAACTACATTTATGAGAATGATTTTCAAATTATTCTTCCTGAATTTTTCAGGTATTGCATCAATTTGTGATCCTTTTTCCTAGGAATGTTGATAAAATAAACATAAGGATTTGTAGAAATGATGGAATTGTGAAAATATACTTTTCCTTTAAGGAAAAAATCTACATGATTTTGAAACTTATACCAAGATAGTCTTGAATATATTTACAAATACTCCCAAAACCCCCAAACCAATCTAATAATGCTAAAATAAACTTTAATTTTGCAAGTCAAACTTTAAAAGGTAAATAATAGCAGAATTAAGTGTTGTGTGAAAACCATATTTAGCACCTTTCATGTGGCAATATTCTTTTTTTTTCTAAGACATTTCACTTATTCAGCACACAGGGAACAAAGGTCACTGGACAGGGGTTTTTTAACATATATTCTTTCTAGATCTTATTGCAACTTAAAAGCTTCACAAACATTAATTAATTAATCTTCATAATGTCCTTGTGACAATATGTATAGTCTTTTCCATTTAAAGGCAGACACTAAACCACAGAAAGATGAATTAAAAAAAAAAAAGAGAAAACTCTCTGCAGATTTGTGTGCTCAACTCTTGATGTCCAGGTCTCTATTTGACAAAACGAGTCTCTGATTTTTTTATTAAAATCAGACATGAGAAAGGAGTTTAAATACTCTTCATCTGCCCTTAAAGACTCATAACATGGGAACCTGGGCAATAAAGTGGAAGAATGTTAGACAGTGTCAGAAGAGCTGAAACCTCACCTATCAAACAGCTTCACAGACACAGAGTTCTCTCAAGCAAGCCCACTGCACTAAATATTCACCCTGGTTTTCTCTGCCTTTCCATCCATGACAGATGATGTCTCAGGCACTGCCAGTTGGGTACTGGGAGAGTTTAGGCCCTGCTCATGGAGGAAGACAAAAAGCTGTGCTGGAGCTATTTCTATTCAACTTCCTTGGTGAACACCCTTCAAGGCTAGGGTGGCTGTTACATCTTCTCTGGTATTTTACAGATGAAAAGTAATTTACAGGCTGATAACATCACTTTACCATGACCATGCAAGACAGTCTGAGCCAGGAGAGAGGACAGAAAGAAAAAAATGCATATAACAGAAAGATAAGAAAAGAATTGAAGCACTCAAAAAATGTTTCGATAAAATTTAGGAGGAAGAGAAAAGAGATTCATTTACACAGAGATAACAGTATTGTCTCTTCATGAGCTAGACTAACTTGAAGAGATATTGTATCTAAGAAGCAAGAGACACCTTGACTTTTGTTTTTCTATTGTATTGGAGAATGCCGTGGGCACTGTGGAAAATCAGAGATAAAGATGATTCTTACAGTGTATTCCACACTGTACTTTAGCTCTATTGACTTCTACTCCTGCTTAGTTTAATGAATAAATAATATGTCAGAGTAAGAAGGTATCTATGCTGAATGTACTTCTGAAGGAAAGAAGTAACATATTAAGCACCATGTCGATGAGTGAGAAAATAAATTTATTACTATTTCTTAAAGAATCTATAATTGAAAAAGTTTAAAAAGAGCAAGAAGCTCAGAGAGAGAAAACCTTATATTAATGCTTAGAAAGAAGTAATAGGAGGAGAAATAATACTCATGCTTTGAGTATTTTCTATTTGCACAATCATTTTATCCCTAGGGAACACAATAGACATTTCAATTCTGTTTTCACAGTTAATTTCTAGTAGTAAAATGGCTGACACTCTTATTTGGAGCTATTCATTGCTACCTCATTTTTTTCCAGGCATTTGACTCCTCTGGAGGAGAGCTGTTAGCTGAAATTATTTTGCAGTTCCAGCCTACTGAATCAAACACAACTGCTTCACTGAGAAGTGCAGTACACCTTTAGAAAGTCAATTACCGTGAGGATGTCCTTCTGCCTTTCAAAGGGGAGAAAAGAACCATTAACTATCATCCCTCATCAAGACAAGAAATTTTGATAAGACCCTATATTTTACAATGGCATTTTATATAATATGAAAGTGAAATGAAAAGTAAAGAATGCAAAAAGAGTGATAATAAGTGCTGTACCCTTATATTGTCACATATTTAACATGCAGTTCACTTTATATTAGTATCAATGTTTTATGACTGTCAGTAGAACCACCTTGAATCTTAAATAGAAATATGAATTTCTTTTGTTTTACTTGAGGTAATATTTCATTAAGACTGCCAAAGGAAGCAAATGAAATGACTAGCAGAAGGACATATATTTTAATTTGGTTTGACTGCAAAAGTCACTGACAGGTGACAATCCTATGATTGATTTTTTTAAATCATATTTTCTAAAAGGAATTTATGTCAATCCCACATTTTATTATGGCAGTCACCAACACAGCTCCCTGAATCCCCCTGTGTTTCATGCATTGTTGAGTTTGACACTTACATGCTCTGTAGGCAACATTTTTTTGTCAAGAAGACTGTTTCTTCTTCTGCAGTAATGTATTAAAATTTTAAACAGACCATTCAAGTCCTTCGTTTCTAATTTTTGCATCACCTGAAAATACAGTATTTTCAGCTTTCACTGAAGAACCTTTGGTGAGTTGATTCAGAGGTTTTTTATTCACTACTTGGTATACTTTGGGGTTTAGGTATGAAGTACATTTGTTGTATTCAAAAAAGATGTTATGAAGCCTTAATTTTTATTATGAGTTATATTGCCAAGTTAGAGCTAAATAATTTCAATTGCATGAGATTCACAGGTAATCTATGAGTAACGCCCTTAGTTTCATTTTCTGTTAAACTCTTTCATTGTACACACAGAAAATGATTCAGAAGATATTAATGACCAAGCAATCAACACAAGACGATAGGGACTTTACTGGTAGACTTGGTGGCTTGGTCTTAGATTTGCTCAGCTGAACATTTAAGACAGATATGTGCAAATGAAAAGAGAATACAGGAACTTCTGGGAACAATGTCTAGAGAGATCATGCTACCTCTATCCTTCTAAATTCATGTATTCTAACCCTTTTTCTCTTACATAAACCAATGATCTTACATGAAGGGCAAGATTTTTGCCCACAGTGCCACAAGGAGCTGAAATTGTTTAGAAGAAAGTGAAAAATACAAGAAATACCTCAAAGATGTGCATTTCCACAAAAACTACTTTTTAAATTTGCACATTTTTTGCAAGTCTTGTATCTGTGATGCAAAATTAAGCCTCTGTTTCAGAGGGCAGGTGATAAAGAATCTTAGCCTTCTATACTGAACGTCTATGTGGGAACAAGAAAAACTGAAATGTGATTTCCTACAGTTTTGGTCTTATGATTGTCTTTGGTGTCCGAAAGCTTACGAGGTCCCTTTGAGATTTTCCCCATAGTTATGTCATCTCTCTGTAAATTCAGCCTTTTCTTATGTTGAGATATTTATCTTTGTTATTCACCTGCCCATCTAGCCTTGTGCTTACAGAAGTGTAGTGACCTCTATCCATCTCAGTCTGACTAGCTAAGTTACTAGATAGGAAAAGTCTCAACAACAGTCTCATCCTTAAACAAACTATTTCTTTAAGGAGATAAAAAAATAAATAAGAATAAATTCACATTTTCCCATTACAAATAATTATAAGCAAAATGTGAAAAACTGAACTTTAATGGTTGAAAAAATAACAAACAGGAATATTAAATTCACTGTTATTAAAAATGTCCTGCTTTTGTACACTAATACAACAGTTTTTACTTTAGTTTACTGATTCCTGAATGATGAATGTTAGTGTTACTACATACCGAGAGAAGATAGTAGCGAGAAAACAGAGCTCCAACAAGCTAAAAAGCATTTTTATCTTTTCAGCTGGCTCTAAAACACACCATGCTTCTAATACAGCCTGTTTCATGGATACAGGCCATTCAAGTAATCTGCTTGGGAAATTTAATGTTACCCCACGAAATCTCTCATTTCTGAGAAAAGGAAAAAAAAAAAGCCTTTCTCAATGAAAATGAAAAGTTATGTATATGTATGGTGAGGCATCACAAACGAAGATTTGGGCAGGGCTCTCCCCATGTGGGTGTGTCCTTCGAGCCTGTGCAGTGGATTTTTTAGGTGAGGCACAGTGTGCGCAGAACTGGCCCCACACTTTAACTCCTAAGGTTCATCTGCCATGGCCGAGTGAGCTTGCACAGTGACAGTGAAGTCCTTAGGACTAGAACATCAGCTGGTTTCTGTCACACAGCAATAACTGGGTTGTTACTGCTAGAGTACTCCCTGAAAGACTAAAATTACACACATTGTGGCCACCATATAATATATAATATTGAATAGAATCATATTTTATATGTTTTTATGTCCTTATGAAGTGCTTTCTTATGAAGTTTACAAAACAAGAGTTAATTTTATCTCTCTACCTAGATTTGTTCAGCATATCCTATGCATATTCTTAAATGACACCCATGCACCTTACTCAAGACATATTTAGACTGTCTGTGTACATATACAGAGGTATCTCTATTGGGTTTTAAATATTAAAACTTTAAAGTATTAAAGTGTTCTTAGTGTTTTTCTGAGAATTTTACTAATAAGGTAATAAAATGCCTCATCTTCAAAATATTGTTAAGGCTTAGGTGCTACTTCTCCCAAATTAAACATTTAGTGTTTCAGGCTCTGCATCTCTGGATTTACAATTATGTGCTAATCACAATTTACTTCTACCCTCCATCTATTTAGGTAATAGGGTTTATTTACAACTGCATGTACCTAAAATCTAATCACACTGCTATGGCAAGATGTATCCTCAGGCAAAGTGAGAGGACAAACAGTCTTGTTTAAGACATGAAGAAATCACATACTAAATAAAAATAATACCATTTTGATTACTAAATTTCCTTAGTCTATGAGAAGTATTCAGTCACAGACCCAGAGGGACATTTAAAATCGAAAAGCATTTACGCAGAAGATCCATGGAAACCACAAAACCCTTTCTGTTGAATCTCTTCAGTTTTTGCCATGAACAAATCAATCCCACATTTTCAGAGGAGAGAAAATAGTTCCCCAAAAGGAATTCTTTTCTAAAGTAAAAAGCATACAAGCAGGTTTGCAATTCCTCTAAAGACCATACTCCACGGCAAAGGAAGGGAGTCTGAGTTTCAGTTTGGTTCTCATTTTAAAACATTTTAATTGTTACTTTTTAAATAGTTCTAGTATTTTTTAGGGTTTAACACAGGTCATGAGTTAAGAAGGCAGTACCCCTTAAAGTTATGAAAAAGTAGCTCCCTTAAATATCAAACATGGCATTCATTCACACTGAATATTGCTTTCAATCATACAGAAAACTATCTGAAAACACTGACAGGGAAAGCCAGGGCAAGGCACACATGTTAAGATTCTAAGAGACAACCTCAAGGCCTTGACATATCGATCCTAAGGGCCCTACACTTTTGCTTTATTTACCAAGACTGTACAATGAAAAATTGAAAATAAAGTATTATGTTTAAAGTGCGTTAAACATATATTGTTGTTGTTGTTGTTATATCTACCCTCATATTGTCTTTCTTCACAAATACTTGCTAAAAAAATGGATCTCAGTCCTTATAAAGAGCAGAAGGACAGAAAAGACTGCTTGCTTCAAGAATTAAATTGTAGTCCACAAAGACTGGAGTTACTGGAAATTCATGCACCAGAAATCTAAAATGTGAAGTTGCAAAATATAGGTCAGGTAGAAAATCCAAACTATGAAGACTAAACATCACCATTTTTTTCAATCAGATTTTTTTCTGAATATCTATTAAACAATCACTTCTAAATCTTGAGTTTGTTTTTCATTTCAGAATAAGAAGACAAATCAAAAAAGTTATCTCCCATGAATAATTCAGTTTTACAGCTGGCAACATTGGGAATATGTAACTATAGTATATGCAACTATTATTTACACCCCAACGAACTCACATAGAAGGAAAACAGTAGAAATCCAAAACCTATTAATTTGATTAATTGTGAATAACTACTCTCCTTGACTTGGTAATTTGGTAGAGTTCCAACACTTTTTAAAGCACATTTTATTGCTTCCTGTCATTTTTCACTCAGGAATCCTTAGTAATGACAGCTTTGTTTTCATTTTCAACCTGTAATATATTCCTCAGTTTTGCTATTTGAAAGAAAGCTGCATTTCCTTTTTTTCATAGCTTAGCTATTAGTTGAACCAAATCATTTCATACCCATGTAGTAATGATAAAAGCATTTGGATATTTTTCAACAACAACAAACCACCTTTACATATTTGAATACATCACATTTTTGTTAGGGCATAGTGAGTTCCCTTCAATGCCACAGACATTGATTGGTTAGTGTACACTGACCAAGATGAACAAAAAACTGCTGTTCATAACAACACACCCCGAGGCAAGAGATGATTTAAAGTTTACTTTGGTACAGTGAACTCTTACACTGAGGGAACCTGCTCCTTAAGTGATACTTAGGAATCAGGAGCCTGGACTCTCTTCGGTGATGGGGAAGACAGATTCTCTTTCCTTGAATTAGACGATTATGGGTTGGCCATCACACGAGCGCTGAGGGCACTGGATACTCAGTATTCCAGTACTAGCACAAACAGTGATAATTTCCTTATGATGTAGGGATACTTTCAGTTTGCAGGGATGTAAAATCACTTCTGTCATGACTCTCTTTTATTCTTATTTCCGCTTTTTCTGGTTTTTTTATTTTATTTATTTATTTATTTATTTATTTGAAATTTGTTAAACTTCTGGATAGGGTGAAAGAGTCAGGACTAGAGAACCAGAGTCTTCATGGACTGTGGCAGAACGAGGTGGCCACCACATCATGCATTTCTTTTGTTATGCTTTATATTCTCTAATCAATAGTTCAGATATATTTTGTGCAAGCTAATGAGTATATCTTGTTTTTATGAACATGATATTTATATATTTTCCATTATGTAGAAAGGAATTTTAACTTTACACTACATACATATTAATTTTTATTATGTTGTTTTAGATTCATAGGATTTTAAGTGACTTACTTGTGTTTTATTTCAGGCTAGATTACAGCCCTTATGTTTCATGTTTGTGGTCCATTCAAGGTGAAAGCTAAAAGGACATAGAACTAGGATGGGAGGAAAAAGTCCTTGCAGATATTCGAAACAACTACATGAGAACCTGAGCTAACTTTTAAGTTCTATCTGCTTGGAATGGAGAATTAAACTATATGACTTACAGATGTTTCTGCCAAACTTATTATTTTTATGATTCTATGATTAAATTATTCTTCACTGTTATCTTTTCAGTCTTATGAGGCTCCATCCATACCAGCTGTCAAGGAAGAGAGCAGGGCTCTTTAAACCTACTGCTCTTCTAGTAAATATCAGTCTCTGTAAACTGAAACATTGCACTTCTCAGAGCAGATTGATTCACAGGTCAGTGAGCATAGCTTGAAAATGCCTAAATTTTCAAATATATTTTGAATGTTCTTCAGTATAAAGATATTTCAAATATTTTCAAGTTTCAAATAAAATAAAATTTTTCAAATAAATATCTCTAAAGTCACATTTTAGAAAGTACAATGCATTATCAAAATGTAACCAAGATAGGACATGAATGAGTTCAGAAAGAGACCCCACTTCATAGCCCATCAACAATGTCTACAACTGTGACTGTAGCCAGCCAAGAATAGTTGAAACAAAAGAGAAATTTATGCTACGTATAAAACCCATTATTGTATCTAATGGGTTGTGTATCCATTACTTACGTAATTCCCACTACCTTTGATCACACTCCGTATGAGTGCGATGCTGACTTGCATGATTTTGTACTACACAACTGCATTATTCTTTTTCAGAAAGTAATCTACACTATAAGGAACCTCAGCAAAGTTTCATCTTTAAAGTTTAAAAAAAGGAAAAAGCTTACTCTTTCATTTGCTTTTTTTTTTTTATGGAGAAAATATTATATTAGCATTTATGCCACATTATACACTTCTGCAACTTCCAATTTTTCATCTTTAAAGATATCCAGGTATCCAAGAACTTAAAATCATAGCAAGTAAGTGTGATTAAATGTAACAAGCAGCAGAGAAGCATTAAAGCATGCTGAAAAAAAACTTGGTTATTTTTTGGATGGTTTTATACTTTTGGCTTCTTTCTGGAACACTTTCTGCTTCAGAGTCAATAGGATGTAATTCAATCTGCTAATCTAGAGAGAGCAAAAAGCATTCTTCTTTAATTCTGTTTAAAAAAAAATTATGGATTACCCTGCTATTAACTCATAGACAAATTCTATTCAATTAATGACTTGACTCCACAAAACCATAGAGATTCAGATTTATCGGTAAAAATTCAGGTTGACATTTTGTCCTTAACTTACCCTATTGGAAAGTAAGAAACAAAGGTACAATTGCATGAGTTCATGAATGTCAACCCCAATTTTTAACTTTAATGTTGAGGTTTTTTGTTGTTGTCAGTCTTAGTCTTACTAAGCTGAGCTATGGAAAATATTTTATGTATGATGATGGCATGAGCATTTATTTTTTCCTATTGTTTAAAAGCTGGCATGCACAGAAATCTATTTTTGGTGATCCCTATCCCAGATTTTAACCAGAAGCAAAAAGAAAAAAGAAAGGTTTTCCATCATATATAAAAAGGCCAAAAGGTAAGTTTCTAAAATATCATAGGGTTTCTTGGAGCATTCAACCAGAAGTGATCATGAGACTTTTGCAAGAAAATGATAAGCACATATAAAGCAGAGCTATTTTATAAACATTAATAGAGAGATATTAATTAAAAGCTAGCAATGACATGTCATTTCCAGAACGTTACTGCAGTAGTAACATGGAAAAAAAGGGATCTGAAAGAAGTGAACAGCAGTAACTGCCATCTCCACCAAGCTGTAAGAGCATCTCATTGCTCATCTTTCCAGGTCAAAAGGCTTCCTAGCTTTGCTAGGTACAATAATTGTTATCGGATTTAGCAATGCCAGAACCTCAGAAAGAAGTGTTCTCTCTAGCTGGAAAACACACTCTTAAGAGCACAAAGAGGGAATATAACTAACTGGTTGCTTCTTCAATATTACTAATGGAAGAGACAAAAGGAATACACAAATTTAATGTCATTCTTAATGACATAATAACACAAGTATGATAATGCACATTATATAGCTCAAAATGACTTACCTATGACTTATAGCCAGTATGGGATAACTATTCTGAAAATAAAAGAGGTAGTAATTTGCCCACAATTCCTGTTCCTTATCATTTTGATTCATGAGAAAGAGTTTTAGATACATCAGTAATTCCAGAAATCCAGTTCAAAAGTGGTATGCATAAATATCTCTTGGAAATGGACTCTGACTGTATAGGTCTTTTCTTTTTTTTTCCCCTGGAGATGTCTACAAACTCATCAATATGAAGATGCAGGAAGATTGTGTGACCAACCACTCATGCCTTTGGAAATACCACAAATTTAGGGATCCTCCATAATCAGCCTATAAAATCAATGACTATGACACTAAAAAACTAGGCAATAAACTAAAGCAATAAATATATCTGACCAAATTATCTGCTCAGAGATTTATGGGCATAAATTTATGGATAATGTTCTTGGTGAATTACTTAAAACAACTGATGTGACTGCTTGTAGTACGCATTGCTACCAGTCAAGGCATGTTGGAACAGGGAACTGCTTACTACATTTGATACATTTTCCATAAAAATAACACAGAATATTTGAAAGTAAATCTCTGAAATATCCCATTTCTTGATATTGTGCATGAATACTGAAAAGTAAACACAAATGATCTTCAGTAATCATAGTTCTCTTACCTCCTAATCAACAGATGAAACAATACTCAGATATCTCTAATAACCGATAGGTAAGTCAGGTATCTTGCAGGCTGAGGTTTTCTTTCACAGAAAACCTTGCCAATGTTCACCTCCAGATAAATTATTAGAATCTTGAATGATTCTCTGAATACTAAGTGTAATTCAATAATAACAGCATTGCCCCTTTGTCTGAGCAAGTATTCAATCAACATAGGCATGAGGTTTAATCTGTTTTGCTAAGGTATATTAAATATTATATATTTAAATTATTTTAATCTGTATCATTAAAGTTCCAGGGTATTTACCAAACTTTATTTGTAAGTAGCAATAAATAGTATTTTCAATCTATGAACCAATATCTTCTTGTGATTAAATATGTGTAACTGAAACCCCATTGTAGGTGCATACATTTCAGAGCAGAAACTGGCCTAATTTTTTATGTTTTATATAGTAAGGTGGTACCTGAATAAAAATACTTGGAGGATCAGCAGCCAGTTTCTACCAGTCTCATAACATTTCAAAATACTGAAGGCATATTTGGAACACATTAGTTTCAAAGTCTCTTCTGTCAGAATTCGCTTGCATAATAAAACAGAAGAGTTTCCTATGCCATCAGTGAGGTTGTAGGAATTCAGCAGTAAATAAAGGTCGAAAAATGAAAATACTGTTTGGAAAAATTCCCATTTCACTAATAACAAGTTATAGGACAAGGATGAATATCAGAAGGTCATCTAGTCCACTCAAAAGCTCTGAGTCAGGGTCACATTGAACATCTATCATGACTGGCTTGGCTTTATCTAATCTATGTTAACAAATTGCTTGTGACAAAACTCCCACAGCCTCCCAGGTAACCTGTTTTAATTGTCAACTATCCTCATAGTTTAAAATATTTTTCTAATATGAACCTATTTACCCCTTACTGCAAATTCACTTATTCATTGTGTGTTTTTCTTTTTAATGTCTTCTCATCTGGAGTTTTTAATGAACACTAAATTGAAAAGAAAAGAATTATCCACACTTCCAGTAATGGGTTTCAACTATCTAGGATGTACAATGTCAAGGAGATCAGTGGAAGTTTATGTGTACTTTTCCATGATCTCTCAACTCAAAATCAAGTGAATTAATTTAATGCAGCTTTTCCTCCCAAGACTTATGTTCTCCTTCCAAATAGCCATAAACCAGAGATTGTCACACATATTTGACAGGAATTATGCACAGAATAACCCAGGTCTGCAGCTGAATTTACAACAGCTACAGTTTAAGTATGGTCCAACATATTTAATGTAATATGTGTATCTGTGGATTTCACCAGCTTTGTTTATCCAAGGAACATACTTTAATTTCCTTAAATTTTCCCATTCATCAATAAAGAAAAGTATTCTGAAACATTATGTGTTTAAAACTATCATTGCTAATATATATGTACATGAATGTGTATCAAAAGATATATTTGGCTTTTATTGTTAGTTTATTTTAAGGTAACCCATGTACTTTTTATTGTTTAGCATTTATTCATGGAATCTAATAATTTGTTTTGCCAAAATTACTTCATGGAATGGTGGAAATGCATTGGTAAGTGCAATACCTAAAATGTCTTATGTATGCTGTAATTTAAATGCATAGTGATTGTACTGTGCTGCAGTTATTCCAGACTATTGAACAATGCTATAGTACACCAGTTGGTTGACTGCAGTGTTCCGGTTCCTGTGACATTCCAGTTTATCAGTCTGCACAAGATATTTTGTAAATCTTCATGATGTGTATTCTTGAAACATCACTGTTTTCATTACAGTTAAGCTGGATGTATACAGACACCTACTTAAGGGACAGGTGCCCTGTAACAAACCTTAAGTTCTATCTTCTCACAGAATAATTTTGTAAGAAAGAATTTGTATCTAGTGTAACTCTGGCTTTACTTAAATAAATAAAATGCTTTGGTTTTCATTTTTCTTTGCAATAAATGAGCACAATCAATTGCAATTATAAGTCAGATAGTTTTTTCTGTAACTGTGGTGAATATTATTTCATGCATATAGGAATGCTTAGTTCTTTATCCACACAATGACAATAAGCACATTTAAAAAGGTCTTATGCATTTCTCTTTATAGCATTTTTGCATAATCAAGTTTAATATATATGACACCAGAGAATCATCTGAGAACATATTTAGGTCTTTCAAATCTGATATAGTTTTCCACAAAGCCCCCATTGGAGTCTGAATATACTATCTTCTAAAAATGCTTGAACTTGTAAAATTTCCAACCAGCATTTTACACTTTGCCTGGAGCAGCATATCAAAGCATGGAGCATTTTATCAAGCTTACTCACCCTCTAACTTACCCTCTACAATTATGGATATGACTAGCTCAAATTGTAGAGAGTATTAAGGCAAGACAGTGTGACAAGAATTCTGAATTTCCAGGAAATACCTAGATATGAACTCATGATAAAAGCAGCTAAAAACTTAATCTAATACAGTTTTGCAGATCAGCATATTGCAGTTTCAGCTTCTCAAACCTGAAAATATCATAAGAACCATTTTAAACCTCCATGAAGCTCACAGCTTTGCAAGTTTGCAAATGCTGTAACTCATGGACTTTAAGTTCCTAAGTCCCAAGACCATCATTCCCTCATTAAATGACCAGGTATTACTCAGGTGTGGCTATTTTCTTTTTTTAACTACATTTGCCAATAGCTTTAGCGTTGCAGAGTTTCACTGGAATACATCTGCATGGGTGACTTGCTATGCTGTTCAATAGCTTGCTTACAAGTAGTAAGTTGACACACATTTCCTTTGCAATTGTTTTTCAAACAAAGAAGATAAAGCTTCATCTTCTACTTCAACACCTCTTAAAGATTTGGTATTATTGTATTTCTACTTTGGAAAGGGTCAACATCATGTTTATCTTGCCTGTACCTTTCAGGTACATTTCTAGCTAGCAATAAAATGGCTCTGGCTATAATCCTTGACTCCATCTGACCATAATATCAGCCTTTCAAGAGCGATCATGTTAAACGGCATGTAATATCAGTATGTCCTTGAAGTATCAAACCAAATTCCAAGCACCTTTAGGTTCTGCAATCCTCTTTCTCCATCTCATGCGTGATATACAGACTTCCTGTTTTGGTCTTTCCCCCTATCTCTAGCTCTTATAATTCAGGGGGCAGAATCTTTCTGGTCATTTTGGCTAAGGTTCCAGCATTATAATGCTTTTTGTTTGGGTGGGGTTTTAGTTTGGTTTTTTTAGGTTGTTTTTTTTTGCTTCGTGGTTTGGGGTTTTTTTTGAGAACCTGCCTAAATAGGTGGGCTGACAAGACCCAGGACAATCTGACCAAAATGATCATCATTTCAGTGGTACAGCATTGTTCAAAAGATTAGTGCTATAATTAAATCTAACTAAAACTTTGAAAAGGCTGTTACCCTTAGATTATTTTAATATCCAATAGTAACTTATTTTGGTGTTGAATATAAGCCTTATTTTGATGAATAAAACTAGCACAATGGCTGTAAGAAATACATGGCTTCTCTTACATTAAAATTTTATCAAACGCAAAGAATTAAAACAGGCAGCACAATGAAAACAGCTCTTATACATTTTGCTCTTTTTAGGAACTTACAGTATGGAGGCAATAAGCAGCCTTGAGAATACATGAGGACTGCAAAAAGTAATTACAGAACAATTTTAAAATTATCTAATAATATACATTTCTAGCCTTAACTTCCAATATCTAAAATAAGAAGCGTTGATTATAAAATCAGAGACATGAGTTAAACTTCCTGATGACTGACCCTGCCTACATCAAAATATTCTGTCTTCTAAGCAAAGGATATAATCAAGTATGTAAATTATAGACAACTTTCCTGAGGATGATACAGCAGATTTTCAGTGAGACTGGTGGCTTATCATGCCATGGTTCATTCAGATGATGAAAACTTTATTCACAGGGAGACATAATTTTCACTTGCTCTCCAATGACACAACTGTATCTATGCTAATAGTAAAGAGTGAACTACAAAGATCTTATCAGGGCATTTGAGAGTTCTGCCTTGTGGCATTTCCCATTTAATTCAACATATACAAACTATAGAGAATTTTTAAGGAAAATGGAGATAATTCCTTGGGATAATCAGGCCTAACTATACACTTTATAGAGGAGTATGTTCACTGTGGGAAGGAAAAACAGACTTCAAAATTCTATGAGAATTAATATTTAAAGACATATCATAAAGAAAACAATGGACTGTAATTAATGCTTTTCATCTGACCTCTTTCTCCCTCTCTCTCATTGTTTGATACTCGAAGACATGAATTTATGAGAGCCAGTGCTAATGAAAAATGCACTAGAACTTAACTGCATTTCAGAGCTGTTGGTGTCAAGGGGCCGAGTAACGTCTGTGCCTGCCAGAATGCAAATTAAGTTGTTTCATATGATTCAGTTTGAAGATTCAGAAAAAGGCATGGTCAAACCATGGCATATTTGCAAACTTGACATTTAATAAAGAACTTCTTCTGAAAGTCAAATTTTGATCCCTCACACATTGCTATTATGCTTCAATAAATTGTAGACAACTTGCTGTAAATGATAAGAGGACATTTTCTAGACTCTGAGATTAACAAAGGTCATTTTCTGAAGACACTTTCAACCTCAGAAATATTAGAAACAATTAGTTCTTTTTATTCTAATGTTTTCTCTGGACATAAGGACATAAGCATTCTTTAAAAACTAAATGTAGTAAGTCTCTAGTCTTTATAACTGGAATATTTTGAGTGCCTCCATTATGGTTCAAAAATACCATGTTACAATTTTCAGCGACATCACGAATATTGCTGTGTGCAACTCAAATCCAGGAAACAGCCTGCTTTATGGGTAACTTATTCAGTAAAAATTACTATGTCATGGATGTGATGGAAGTCACAACATTTCCCGCCAGGCTCTCTCAGGACCAGCAGTTAGGCAAATGCAGCAGCACACAGCAGTAGGTCCATTTTTGCCCCATGTGTTGGTTTCCAGCTTGTCAGAATTCAGATCAAGCATCTAAACGTTCATCCTGAGACAAGCAGGGTTAACACTGTGAGCAAAGCACTAAGCAGATGCCATGACCCCTGTGGTATCATGTAAGTCTGTAAAATCTCCTCCCTTTAAGGCAGGAGCCTCGTCATAGGCAATAACAGAAGGAGAGGGTTTTCTTGGATTTGAAAATTTAGCGTGGTTTCTCCTCTTTGCAGTGAAAATATTTAGCATAGCTCAGTGTCACAAAGATACTTAGCTGCTGTTTAGTTGGATACTGATTAATGTTTAGCAACTGAGAGACATAATGAGCTCAGGAATGAATGTGAAGAGCTGCTGCCACACTGACAGGAGAGGGGGAGGATGGAAGTGAAACACCACCACATCTTGCACATCCATGTGATCAGGGCATAAGTTGTTAGTCACCCCTACACCACAAACACAGCTCACTAGGAAGACCCTTGTTTTTGCTGCTTCCAAGAAATCACTCAATACTCTTGAAGTGCATGTATGATGTATAGAAACTTGCCCACATACGCACACATATCTGCATGTACGCATCTATTAGCAGATATTACAGTTTGACTGAACTACTCCAGTTCTCACCTACTATGTCTAGGTCTGCTCTGTGTGCAGGTCAAAGGACAATGTCTATAAAATAGTTAAGACCTCTCAAAATACATGAAATATTTAAACAGCTTTCCTATTCTAAAATTGGTTCTGTTTAAAGCTGAAAACATTAAGTGAATTAAATTGAAGCCAGTGTTATTGACTGTAGGTACTGTGCATGTCCTGCTGGAAACTGTTTTCAGTTGCCTCAGTTATGATTTTCACGAAATTCTCTATTTTCTTAGTTATTAGCCATAGTACTAAGCCTAATATGTTGAATACAAGACAAAGGACACACAAACCACTCCTAAATTGCTACTACAGTTAGACATACAGTTTTTCTAAAGCCCTGAATGAGGTACTTTTTCTAGCAGTCCCATAATTTTAGTAAGAACAATCTAAAAAGCTTATCAAGATACATTACATAATAAATAAGATGAAGTTCAGCAGAGACAGTGACATTACCTCCTATCCATTTTGCAGTTGATTCTGCAACATAATTTATGCACTTCAAAGTTTTTTCATTACAGATATAGGATATTGGACTCGTAATCTGAAGTTTGCCATATGAGTTATCTTGTAAAACATTCATTGAATAAAAGAGGTGCGAGAAAACTAGGAGATATATTTGTACCTAACCCAGAGATGAAATTTAATTATCTGCCTACTTAGCACCAATCTCTGGCCCAGCTGGCAGGTTTGTTTTTTTTTTTATTTTAAATGTTTATAACGCAATTGTGCTCAGTAGTTATCTTATTAAAAATGAAAGTAATCTAATTTTTTTCTGTCTTTCTAGAATGAAATTATTTTAACGTAATATCTTTCTGAAGTATTTTCTGCTTGGTCTGTACTTCTGTCTAATCTGTAGGTGTGCAGAGCATCACATGAAAAATGTATGTACATACCAGGTACAAAACCCTAATACCACCTTTGCCTCAGCTTGGGCTGATGAGGAGTATTGTACATTGAAGTAATTGCTGAATCTTGCATGCCCCTTTGTCTTTGCTGGCAAATCTGACTTCAGATGAGTCAGAAGCTAAACTCTGCCAGGTTTAACAAATGTCCACAGAGAATGAACAGATAGAATTATTTATTTCTATTAAGAATACCAGAGAGTATATTTTACAGGAAGTAATTTCATTATCTATTGAAGTGCTAAGGTTCAGCATTTCAATACACAAAAGTCAATGATGCATTAATTTGCTTCTACTCATTAGCAGCCAGGCACATTTAGAGAAAAATGCCAAAATTGTTACAGTTTGTTCCAGCCATCAAAGTGATAGGCCCCAAGAGGTTTAACTTTATAATTAACAGACAATATATATTTCATGAATAATATATGTAATCAAATGTATATCATGTATAATGCATAGCATATATAAAGTATCATATACTATATGATCAATGTACAAGAAGAGGCAGTTTTAGTAAAATTAGACCATGAAAATGCTTCAGATTTCATCACGGTATCTAAAACAGAGAAAACTAATAGAGAACCACAATTTCACATAATAGGATACTTATTGCTTCATCCTAGGGAAAAGTAGAAGAAAAAGATCAAGTGCATCTCATTTGTCTTGCTTCTGCAATAGAATATGCAAACAGCAGACAGAGAAACTGAAGTAATTGTTACAAGCACGTGTTCTTTTCTACTAACAGGTAAGGTCTTCCTTTTGATATTTGGTATTTATTTTCAATATTTCAGCTGCTTTTTAGAGTCGATCAAGCTCCTTCAAAAAATATGGTGAGACAATTTTTATAATTTCTTGGTAAATTACATGTCATGTACTGATTTTTGGCAGTAAACCCCACTTACTGACTCAGAAAAGATATCCTCATGTCTCATAGAGCAAGTGCATATAAGGAATATAAAAACACTCATTCATGAATTGGAAACACAATCTATGACATACAACCATTACCAGGAAGGCTGAAGGACAATAGGAAAGTGTTTAATTCTTGCTAGACTCATTCATGTATTTGTATTCAACAAAACCTGAACACAAGGCAAACTAGGTCTACAGACAGGGCTAATTGATAAGCTACCTCTTGTTTAAAAGTGTCCTGTAGACTGTATTATATGCAGTCCTGACATATAAAAAAGCTTAATTCAATCTCCATTTGAATAAATTTTATACCATCATACTTGTGTCAAATGAAGACAAAATAACCCTTCCTTGCCCAAACCCAGACGTTTACCCAAACCTCTTATATACTTCCTCTTATGAGGAACAGTATGTGTAAGGCTGGCATTGGCTTAGAGACACAAGAACACTGACTAGTTAAAACATTGCTTATAAGTGACTGCACTGAAATACAAGCATCTTAAAAGGATTTTAAGGAAATATTATGATACAGAGTAACTATTATATTAATTTTATTAAAACCAGGAAAGTTAATATGCCCAAAGAAATGATCATTATACTCCTAAAAGAACAGTTACTAATTATACATTTAGCATTTTCTTGCTTAAAGTGATTTTTAATTTTACATATTTTAATTTTACATATGCCTGTTTTCTGCATGAAATGATCCTTACTATTTTGAATCTAGTACTAGCCATTATGAAATCATATTAGACATTTCAGTGCCTGTGTCTCTAGGATTTATAGTGCCCTGCATGAGAAAAATAACTTAAATAATTTTACTTAGCTATTAAACAATTATAATCCTGTTTTCTTACAGTTAAAAGGAGGTTTATCTTTTCTATTGCTAAACCTAAAATAGCTACTATTTATTTTCACTGTCTGAGAACTTCAACATGACTGGTACAATGAAGATTCTAATTAGAGTAATCTTTTCTGTAACCTGATTGTCTACTGTTCTCCAACTCAAACAGGATTTGAATTTGAAGGAACATACACTATGCTGTGTCAATGTAACTTGTAACAATTTTCTACCTTAATAGTCACACTGCAGCATTTGAAAATTGGCAATTACTCATTTTGCCATGAGCTGGTAACTGAAGGAGTGAAATTCTCATCTGTGAAGAACAGTACAGTAAATCATTGATTAGCAAAGTCAGGCACTCTCAGGGAAAGCATATCCTCTTGCTTACACCTAACAAAGCTCATGATCAATATGGCACTTCTCTTCACAATACAAATTTTATGTTAACTTTAATAAATTTCACCACTGGAAATAAAATGTTTTAAAAAGAGGAAAATCTAATCATATAAGCAGAAATTTCATTCAGCACAATCAGACAGAAAAACAAAATTCATCTTCCTATAGACTTTTAACAAACTGTAACATCACACAATCATCTATAAATGCTGCTTGTTAAAAATTTTTTGTTTAAACTAAAATAAGTCTGCCTAAAAGAATAGACTCCCATGGATTTTTCACAGCATAGCCATAAAAAGTAGAATTCCTATTTCCTGTCCTTCACTGTAAAATAGAGGTCTTCAGGCTAAATTGGCCATTCAGGTTATTCCATGATTTTTAGTGAAACAGAGGCACCTCTGTAAGACAATTCATCCTGTCCTCATAGAAACATCCAAGACAGATGGGAGGAATTGTTCTCTGGAAGTTCTTCTCTGTCTTAGTCTTGCTGTGAAATCTATATAGGCACAATACATAACTTTGGGCAACACTAATTTCTTGACAGCTAAGCTTAAAAAAGATGAATTAATGTCCTCATGCCTTTGTCTGGAAATCCTAGTTTTGGGTAAGGTTTTGTTAGTTAGTTTGGCTTTTTTCCTCCTGTTCAGAATAACTATTTTGGCTTGGAGTTTCAGCATCTCGTAGGCATCTGGTAAAAATTTGTGCTGTATTATAGCTGTGATGCTGTCAGAGACATGTTTGTTACTCTTTTCCATCTAGAAAGCTGATAGGAAGCACAGACTTCCAGTCACTCCTGTAATAGCCTTAGATCTCTGATGTGGAATGAGGAAGGTTGTTATCAGGCTATTAGGCTACCAACACAAGTGTGGGCAAGAATTACAGCAGAAGAGATAAAGAAAAAGGAAGAGTCATTATAAGCATAGTTTCTGATGATTCAATAATGCTTGGAAGGAAGCCAGTTTTCAGTTGTGTGGGTTTTTTCCTCCATAAGAAACCAACAGAGACATATCAGTTCATACCATTCACATAAAGATATCTGAACCTAGCCGATACCAGTTCTGCATATTTCCATCTCCTGAGTAAACTATTGGCATACAATAAATACTCAGACTTTTATATACACCTAAGTGGCTCAATTCTTTTTAGATCCTATTTATAGTTTGTAAAAAAGTAAATATAGAAATAAATGAATGTGTTTCTAAGTGATATGTTTTAGGAAGACATTAAAAAATAAAGTATAACTAATGTTCCATACCTGAGTAGTGGTTGCTTTGGATAAGAAGGTTGGTCACTGTTCTGGCATGGTTGAGGTTTTTTTGTGACTTGCTTATAAATATTCCTGGCAGTTACTCCAATCCATAGCATAGTGGAGAGTGTGGAATAATGCAGTACTATGCCAACCTAAAAAAACAGTGGACAGTTAACTCAGTAAATGGATCAGTAAAACAAGAAGTTTAGAAGAATCTTACTGCACAAGTATACAAGCAAACAGATTTTTTTAATTGATATGTAAGTGCATCCAAGAGGTTAATCTATCAAAGGTAGTATCTGTAATGCCAGAGGGCATGTTAGGAAACCAAGATTGTAAAGACATTTGTTTTCTATGAACCTGATTAATGACAACATTTTACACCTGGATTTAAAGTGATGTGAATCTTAGTTTGTGTTGCAAGATTTGTTAGCTTATCATGACCATGAGATTTAAAAATTAATGAGACGCCAGCATCTTTGCTTGCTATTATGCTACTTTTTCCTTTAATTTTTCAGGAATATCCTGCTGTAGTTTCCTCTCTTCTACATACAGCCAAAGTTGATTTCTGTCAATGGGATCAGTGCTATTTGCCTAAAACCAGATTATTTCCAGACATATTTTAAGAAACTTATAAACTTGGCCATACAATTTTTAAAATTAAGTGACAGATCTGGGCATCCTCCCTTAAAAAGAAATATAATCTCTAATAGTGTTATTATCATTTTGTTTCCAAGAAACCAGTGTGTTTATCATTGAAAGTAAAATAAAGTACAAACACCTTTAAAATGCTTACATCTTTGTTATGTTAGTAATTGTTATTCATTATTATGGCAGCAGTAATTGGAATTTTATCCAATCTCTAATGCTTTATTACATCAGCTAAGTCTCCATCTGATTATATAAAATGAGGTTACCTTTGAAGCAATAACCTGATATTTTGCAGTGACAAGTAAAATATTGCTATAATTGGAAAGAACATAAATGTTTAAGGAATACAGACAATTGCTGAATAAAGCTAACACAAATCTATTATAATGATTTATTTGAACCAGTGTTCATTTTTGCTCCACTTAAAACAAAATAATTGATGAGTAAAGAAAAAAATTCCATGCATTTTGTTTATATTTAGTAATATAGCTCAAAACTTTAAGATAGCAGCAAACATGAAAACTGAAAACCCTTTGTAATTTTCTCTGGGACTTCTTTGTCACATTAGACAAGAGACTATAAAGCCTTCATTGCTGTTCTTGCTTGAGGTAAAAGAAGCAGAAATAAGAGAATGAGACAACTTTATATCATCAGCTGGCAGACATTGCCAGCTCAGGGACTAGTGCTGCCTGGACTTAGTTCATATGCAGCTTGCAGCATTTCTGTAGGGATGCAGTGAATACGACCATGAGCAGGGTAGGGGAGTGAAGGAGCAAGGCAGGAGGAAGAGAGGAGGATGATAAAGAAAAAGGAGGTAAAAATCATAAGAAAAAATGGGAAAAATTCTAGATAGTAAATATATACAAATTAAATACCCAAGTGGTAACTTAAAACTATTTCCACTATTAGTAGAACTTTGATATTCTACATAAAACTGTGTGGAAAGGGTCAAATTTCAACACAGAACAAAGGATTATGACTGGAAATTTTGAAGTGATGGCGCTTATTCATAAGAAGGTTTTCCACTGACAGTCCAAATGGTATAGTAAAAACTGTCAGGACATATGCATTGAAGACAACATTGCACCTAAAGCTCTTTAATGGTCACAGTTATATGGTGATAATTTTCTTCTTTCCTTGGATTCATTTTTTCCACATTCTGTGTTCTTAGAACTCTTATCTTTGGGAATAAGAACCAGCCTTTTGAATAGAAGATTATGCTTTTCTGCAGTAAGAAGATGCTGTCTATTTGTGCTACTTCAATAAATTTCAGTACCTTAGAGGTAACTTAAGTTCCACAAGATGCAGTTACCATGGTAATGACCAGAACACACATTTATGCAAAGCATTTTGGCACAAAAAGCTCTCTTGATCAGCTTGATCTTGTACACAAATTTCTTTGTTTTCCCCAAGTTTTTAATTCAGTTTGTTTTCTTTTTCTTCAATTGTAGTTATATTTCAGATAAGACTATATTTCTTTAGCCAACTCTATTTAAAGAAGGATAGGGATATACACTGACATTCTGATTAAACTATTAATCCTGCAATGAAAGTGATTCTTTTCAGTGAGATGAAGGGATTCAGGAATTTCTCTGTGGTCGGTAACACCACTAGATATTAATATTTCATGATCTTTAAAGATTTAGCATTAGAAAAACCCCATGCTCCCTTCGCAGGTAGAAAATTTATTGCAAGAAGATGAACTTTCTGAGTTGAACTTGTAGGCTACTGGCTATATTGGAATGGGCTTTATCTTTCCTGTTGAAGATTTACCTCCTTACAGAATAAAATTCACAAGCAGCTTCACATTTGACATTCATCAGCAAGAAGGAAGATCTGAGCCTTGCCAAAGTATACATGGAAGCTTTTATTTTATAAGCCATATAGGAAGTTCTTCAAGATGTGATTAATGTGATCATGCTACTCAGTGACTGGCTACTAGGACAAAAAAATTAAGATTCTGCCTCTCTCCCTAACTTTTCTGCCTCTTGAATCTTGTGCCATAAGCCTATTCTTCATGCTTCAACATGTTGAACTGACAATTTCATCCCCTAGCATCCATAACCATCCATGAGGTCATGACTTTCATGCTTTCTGGGAAAGTAGGGGCCATGATACTGAAATCTTCATCTGAGAGTACAGAATCAATGCCTCCCACACATAGGGACTGATTCAGCTACAATCTCCTTCTTTCTCATTCCTTACATAAAAGCAGTAAGCTTCTTTCTGCCCTTTGAAAGAAAGCAGTCTGAGACTCCAATTCTGGGACATGGAAGGGGTTGACTTACATCATGCACTAGCTGGCCCAGGGACCTTTCTGGTAGTGTACTGGCTCTGGTTAATCCCATTCTGCTGCTCCAAAAACCTTTGCTTTGCATGAAGGACTTGGCCATAAACTCAAGACACTGGATTCTGCAACACCAACCAACATTCAGTGACATGGGTAATCTAAACAGTCTATAGATTCATTCACACAGGATAGGTGTGTAGATGCCATCAACTCTTCCAGATCAGCATTCTAACATTAGTTTTCCTTATAAATCATAAAGACTGAACAGAACATATGCATGTGAAACATCTAAACACCTAAACAAAATCCCCTGAAATAGATATGTAGGTTTAAAAGGGAGTTTTTGATTTTTAGATTCCATATAAAAATAAATATCTGACCACCTCTGAAAAGACATTTTTGTGTGTGTGTGATTACTTCACCTTCAAGGAGATTTGAAGGTTCTTCCAGCTATCACAGAAAATGGGTCCATTTCCACAGCATTAATTCCCACTGCTGAAAACTAGCCTGGAACTACTCATTTAGAAGCAGGTGGTGATCCAAATGAAGCTCTTTTAGAACTACCATTTTTGGTTACTTTTGAAGGATAAAAGTTAACTCAGCCTTTTATTTCGCCTGGGTAAGAATGCAGCAGTGAAATTTGTGTGAAAGTTTTAGGAGTAATTACAATAAGGAAGGTGGTGGTTCACTGGCTTTGATACAGTATTTTAGTGATTAGGACAAAAAATCCTTGCACTTGGATTCTTTCCCTACGCACTCAGGAAACAAAAAGTAGAAATTGCATTGCTGCAGGCTGAAGCTGTGTTTTGAATTTTAGCAAATTGAAAGGTACCTGTAGTATGGCAACACTGATGGTGTTACACCTGCACTATAACCAATATTTTAGTGCTGCTTGAATCAGTAATATTTTCACAAATACATTTTAAACCCCAGTATCAGGTTTTTTTCCCCAGAACTAGAAAAAAAATAAAAAGGAGAAAGAGGCAAATCTTAGACTTGAGGGACAGAGAATTGTAAACCAGCTATATAAGAGACATTTCATTAGGCTGAATGATTTAAAGAATTGCTGCATTCCATATACAGGAGAGTAGGAGGGCCATCCACGACCCAACGACTTCTGCATGCTGTGAGGAATGTTCAAATACATGAGCTTCTCAGGAAGCTATTAGTGTCACTCCCGACTCCCAGACTCCAAGCTTGGGCACCTTGAATGTTAATTCACAGAACAATCATCTCAGGGTGATCAGAGGAGGAGGACACAGCCACAGAGACTCACAGAATTTTAAAAAACTTGCTGTCAGGAAGGAAAAAAGGGTCTGGGGTGGGGTACAATGTTCTGGGAATGAACAATTGTTCTGCCTCTGTTACCAGCTACAGGAGTCTTCTCTTAGATGATTCTTGTGGGTCCCTTCCAACTCAAAATATTCTGTGATGGTTTGGATTATTTCACCCATTAGCCCTATCTAACTACATCAGACAGTTTCTACCAGGAAACAGAGGACAGTCTGTCTTTTGTGACCTGTATCTTTCTATATTTTAACTACTGATGATACTGTCTGTTGATGTAGCATGTTGCCAGGTAAATAAATAACTTTCTGAAACTTGTTAGAAGATACACAGGAATGGATCAGTTCAGTTTCCCCAAGTGTGCATGTTTCTCAGCAGCTCAGGATCTGGCCCTATACCATAGCAAGAGACAGATGTCACTGATAATGCACTTTATGAAGATACTCCTGTGTTTTATGTATTACTTGTAACAGGCTATTAATAACACATTTATCTCAATCAATTTTTCATTATAGCTGTTTATACCATATTGTTACCATGCAATCTGCAAGGTAAATAACCAGACAATGGCTGTAGCAACAGATGGTCATTTGTGATCATGTAATTACATGGCCATGGCTGCCCTACAAACTAATCTGGTACCCTGACTTGCAAATTACAGATAAAATAAAATGGTGATAGTTCAATTTTCTGGAACTTGCAGATTAATTATTACACAATACATGGGATATTGTGAGGTATTTTTCTCAGAATCATTTAGTGGACAACTGTGTTTTTTAAATGAACAGCACGTAATACACACAGGTAGAGCACACGTAGACTGTTACAGTGCTTAGAGATCTACAGGTGATGTTTACTGGTGGTCATGCACAAGTATACACAAAAGGCTCGCAAAGTATCTCACTGAAAACTAGAATGATAACTATTATACTAATTATGCAAATTTTGCAGTGACTCTCCAGTTAGCTGGTGACACTTGCTATTTACACCCCTTTCAAAGAACCAGATTAGTGACAAGAAAAATAGCTGGGAGAATGTTGGCTAAATAAAGTGATTTACTACAGGTGAATACCAACAATGTTCATGAGACCTGGAGCACTTCTACAAAATCCAAGAAGAAGAAATATTTAAGACAAACAAGTTGCAACAAGCCCTCATCAGGCATTAGAGAAGATGACTGAAATGTCTCACTTTACATATTGTACAGACTCATCCTCTATATTCACAGCCAGCCCTCTCTGTGCATCTCATGACACTATTGTCCCAAAAGGGCTGAAAGCAGGAGATATGAAATAGTCCAGCAGTGCAAACCAGGATCCACGAATCACAAGTACACTGGTCTGTTTTTCCTCCTTAGCTTGAATTGTAATTAAAAGACATATTCATATTATAACGTTAAGCCGCCCCGGTGTATATTTAGAGATCACCCAGTGAAGCCATGGCCACCCTGGCCCTCAGGCACATTGTATATGTATTACAGTAGTGAAGCAGTAACTTCAGTCCTACACATTCAATCCAAAACATAAGAAGGACAGAAACATTTTGGATTTAGAGTTTTCAGCTATCCTACAGAGCAGAGAAATAATAAGATTTTCAGGGCTTTGGTAAAAACAAACAAACAAACAAAAAACCAAAACCATAAACAAACCAAGGAACTCCGAGCTTCAGAGATGTCAATGCATTGATCACCTATTTAGAGAAACTTGGGTGACAACCAAACACTGAGTGCTTGCAGTGCTGGCCTTTAAAAGACATCCTTGTAATGATTTATTTTGAAAAACTTGAGATCCAGGAACAATATATGAAAAGAAGGAGAACTATGCGAAAAATTCAGTTGCAAGTTTCAATTCTGTCAGTAAGAATTACTGAGACAGATACTTACGGCTTGACATATAATCGGATATTTAATGCGATTGATTCCACCAGCAAAAACAGCAAATGTAAGAGCAGTATGGAAGCAAAAGTTGAGAAGCATATGCCATCCTTTCCTACTTATTCGGATTGTGCTGTTGAAAAAAATCACATTTTAAAATTAAAACCCCAACATATCTATTCTGAAAACTACTATTTTGAACAAATACTTGATAGATTTAAATTCTCTGATTCTTGAATAGAGTCTGACTGATACAGCACTGAAATAAATGGTGAAAAGATAAATTCCATGGTAAAAATTCTAGAAGTCTGCTGATTTAAAGTTTTCTCCACCAAATGAAGCATTTAGAGTACTGAAAGCAAAAGGCTTATTGCACAGCTTCAGATATGCAGTACTTTAACAAGACATCTCTAAAGAATTAAATGGAAGCTGAAGATCAGAAGACATTGCATTAAGTTCATTTAATTAATATTTAGCAGCTTCTACAGTACAATACACTCCTGCTCTTTTAAATTGCTAATGGTCTTTAACCAGAAGTATGTAGTTAAAATGGCATCGACATAAATTTTTCACATAAAGGAAAATATGAGTTTTCTTAACCCAAAATGATAGTTCCAGTCTTTCAATCAAACTTGGTCTTCAAAGCCAACATGGCCAGTGTAGCTGGCCAAAGTGCTGCTCGACTGGAATTCGCCAGAAAGCAACTTGATAGTGCTCATGGTTTTTATTGAATTGTCAAGTTAGAAATCTTAGGAAAAGTGTGCAGAAAGATCCAGCTTGGGGACACTTTAGAAAGGGTTGACATAAGCTTTGTTTTGATTTCTCTGGTGTAAATCATGTTGCTACCATTACTATCCAACAGTAAATCAGATAATTTCAATTTATTTTACAGTAAGGGTTAAAAAAATTGAAGTACCTCAGCATAATACTGACCATTAAGACAGAATTCTTACCTGTGATGGACAATGTAGGTAATAATGGAAGCAAACAGGCACAACAACATAACTGCAGTACAGGCATAAACCACAGGGTGCAGAAACTCCCCTGGGTACTGGGGGAAAGACAGCACTGTCTTAAAATCCTATGGAGAAAGCAAAATGATATAACATTGTTAGGCATGTGTGAAACTGAGAGTTCATTTCAATATGTCCTGTGATTTCTAGCTGTTCCCTTTCAAGGACAGAAAAAAAAAAAAAAAAGATGAACTTCTAATGTAGATACAGTTCATGAATTTAAAATAACATCAGTCTGCTCTTTCCTAATCTGCATACACTTTGCTAGACAGAAATTAACCTTTTTGTACAAGCAGACATATCCTAATTAAAAAAAAAGGTCTGAAAAAAATACACAGAACATTACATTTTCCCAGCATTAGCAATGTCTGTTCCTTCTGATAACATGAACTTTATGTGTGTATTTTACTAGGATATTAAGTACAAAATATCAAATTATCATAGAGATCTTTAAATGGCATAGACATGGCTGCAGAAGAACCATGCAAAGTAGAAAAAAAGCTATGAGAACACACTCAAAATATCAACTGACTTGTTCCTGTATTCAAACATAATTCCCAGTTCATACACCTCCTCTGTGACCTTCACACTTAGTTGCAAATACTCTACTCCCTATAGCAATTTAAAAGAAGCTGGTACAATATATTAACAGCAGAGTAAAGATCCATGCATTCCTTTTGGATCATGTTAGCGCCTTCTGACACAATTACTGAAAAACATAATGGAAAACTATCAATGTCTTTGCAAAATTGTTATGAAATTCACATTCTAAATTACTAGGTCCCACACATAAGAAATAACAGGAGAGCTAAATATGGAAGTGTGATGGATGGAAAGCAAAAGGAGCCCATCACATAAAACAGGATGTCTTCAGACTACCTGAATTAAAGCAAACATCAGAGATTCACCATAATACATTAAGCCACATCCGTTTGTGGCATTCTATTTCTGCAAACAAGTACTAAAAATTAAACACAAAAACTACCACCTGAGTGCAAAAGTGTCATCTACACACCTGTTCCTATGTGCAGTGGCACTAACTCTGCACATAAAAACGAATATACATCCCAGCGCCAGAAAAAGCTAAAATCTGAAAAAGTACTGAATATGCCAATCCAGAAAACTCTAACACTGAAAATACTAGCATACACTTAAAAGACTTTTTTTCTTCTGTATCAATTTTACATTCCCCTAAAAGAAGATTCAATACATTATTTTCCAGAGGTGAAATCTCCCCTTAGGAGACTGGGCCTGTAATACCAATACCTCTTTTTAATTGCATTTGCACGGATGGAGTTGATTTCTAGCACTACTATTTAGGTATATGAACTTGTCCATGTACCAGCAACTAATGTTCATGAGTATATGCAATTATTAAATCAGGGGAAAGGTACCATTCCATTTACCTTCCAAAATGATCCTCACAAGTAACAGCTGCCCTAGTAGTTATTATTTTTCTTCATTACTAGCTTTAAAGTTCCTAAGGTTGATTGTACCAGTTTCTCCAGATGCATATGAAGTCAGTTCTTAACAGAGCAGCTTGCAGCAGATACATATATAAAGGATCATCAAAATGAACATATAACTGATCAACAAGATGACAACTGTATGTTACCACACCCCATTTCTCTCAGGTACTTCCTCAGCTTGCATGCATACTTCTGCTAAATCTGCTCTGTCACCACCTGTCCCTTACACAAGTCCTCTCTCAGTCCTGCCCAGTTCACCAAGACTCAAAGTGAGAGGCGGAGTCCCTTCTCACAGAGGTACTCAGCTTATGCTGTCTCATCTAGAGATGGAACAGTGTCCTGTTACTGTTCCCTCAATCACAAATGGAACAGAATGTCTTTTGATGTATTAGCTTTTTAATGTGACAGACCTATGGTCTTAAGGCCTTCATTTGATTTTATTTTTATTCAATGTGCAAGAATACATATTCAGGATATGCTGAATCCACTGATTTCAAATAATTCTTTAAAAGTCCATTGGTTCAGATCGGTCATTGAATGTCCACTCAAACACCTTTTTTGATCATCTTTTCTCCCATGTTTTTATTTGCATCATCTGCTCATTACTTCTTTTACAGAGGGAATTTCTTGTGGTAGACTAGAATTCACCAGAAACGTTCAATACGATTTTGGCTCATATTGTTAGAGTGATAATACAAAAACTGGACAATTTGAAGATAAATACTCTGCTGAAAATAATAAAACATCTATTTCCAGATCATGTATTATAGCCTGATATAACTATATTTCAGGATACCAATAGTACAGTTGCTCATAATTTGAGGTACACGCTTCATTTCTGTGCATTCAGAAAACTGTTACTGTAACAATATGGTAGTAACAGTGCAGTTATTTAAAGATCTAAATATATTGGATATTTCTGAAAAAAACCTCAGAAAGGTTAAAGTTGTGAAAAAGAAAGCCCAGTGAAGCCAAACATTTAGGCAACAACAAATGAAAGCAATGTTACTTGAGAAGCATCATTCAGTGTACTAAAGAACCGGTTTTTAATAGTTTATATGCAAGGTTCAACCTATCACTATGTTTGAACATCAGTATAAAAGCAAACACGATGTGTCCTACTGGAATACAACCATTCTGCCTGTGGAAGAATGAAGAATGATCAACATCTTAAAGGTAATTCCATTTTAAAATATTATTTTTTAATTTTTATCTCTAATCGAATTTTTTACAGTAAATAAATGGTAAAACTTTTGAGTATGATAACGCATTAATGTCAATGTAGAATATAATTTATAAGAGTTTTGCATATTGAAAACTGATTTCATTATAGATATATAATAAATTTATTTTGTCTGCGCTTTGATGATAATTAAACCTTATTGATCTGTCAGCTTCTCTTGAGTAATCTTCTGGGGAAGACAACATGTAGAAAACAAGCATTTTTTTTAATGCAATACGCAAAGCAGCATAATTTTATGTTACATTTTAAAAAAGTGGGTTTGATTTTATTTCCGAGAGGGGATTCAAATGATGATGATATTGAAAAATGGCAGGAATTGCCTACAGGAAAATGAATACATACAAGACTTTGACCATTACAAGCTGGTGTCTACAACTACAAAGCCCATTAAATGTTGTCTAATGGGAATTTGTCATTCATTCACCTTTATAAGGTGTATGTACCACCTTCTTCCAGCTCCTTCCAGCTGTAAATGCCACCATAATACATAAAGCACCATAGAAATCAGTGATGGAAATTAGTGACAGAAAAGAATTTTTATCAGCTATTTCATCCAACAATCAGCATTATAAAAACATCAGAGTGCAAATGGAATTACTTCACTTTAAACTGATACTTCATTTTAAAGATCAGCTGAAACAGACACATCTATTCTGTTCAGTTAAAATTCAACATGTATAAAGAGATACAGACTGATTACATACTAAAGGCAGCCCTGAGACATCTCATAGCAGATGCTGAGAAAGCTGAGGGAAAAATGCAGCAAACCAATACTATATATCCAATACCTTCACCAAATTACAGCTGTTAAAAACAATCCAGTTTGTGATGTAAATTTTTGTAACCTATCTTTTTTATTGGCAAATTAAATGTTTATTTTTAATATATTGCTTGTAACGGTATGATATTAGAAAGTATAGTCTAACTGGTTTCTGTATTTAAAGCAGGGACACCTAAAACTCAAGGAATAATATCCAAGCACCCCAGAGACTTAGCAACACAACTGATTTGAACAATTACTTATGGTCAGATATAAACTCCTATTTGCATTTAGATTCTGACTATTAAAAAACCCAAACAAACCAAGGCAGTGGTGAGCTCTTGTGGACATGAGATGAACTCCATATTGGGCCATATTGTCAGGACTGCATGCAGCAGAGTCAGGGAAGTGATTATTCCCTTCTATTCACCACTTGTGAGCCCAAATCTCAACTACTGTGCTCAGTTTTGAGCACTTCAGCAAAAGAAAGATATTGATGAATTGGAAGGAGCCCAATAGAAGCCATCCAGACAAGAGGTCTCAGGACATAGATTCCAGGTCTTTCATTTACATCTGTCTCCCAAGAGTTGGCCCATTTTACTGATCTTTAGAGTCTGAACCTCTCTACCCTCTGGTTGAAGCTGCACCATGAAGAATGCAAGATCGATTAAGTCAATAGAAAGGAAAAGTAAACAGAAAGAAAGAGCTGGATCCAGAGGCTTGATTTGTGATAAAATCACTGAATTTTGAATGACACAAGCTTGGGTTTTGATCCCAGTACCAAGCCAGTTCATACATTTTACAGAGCAAATAATATATATCATTAAGTGCAGTATGATAAAATGTAGATGCAATCCAAGGAGAAAGGAATGAAAGCTAGATCTTGCTCTTACAAGTACTCTAATTCCAAGGCTTTGTGAAAAAGTTTGACACATTCATGAATATTCTTAAAAAAAAAGCAACCTTTTCTGGGAAGCTGGACTCAATACTCTCCATGAGAGCATTACCCGAGCAGTACACGCCAGCTGAGGAGTTAGGTGAGGAATATGTGCCTCCTTGCCAGGCCCCTGAATGACAGCAGAGCTTAGAAATCTTGCCCTTCACACTGGGAAACATCTACACACGTGCAGAGGAATTTAATTCCAGGGAATTTTGCAGTTCCCACTCCCAATGTTAATTTTACATATACCAGATAAACTTTCTGGATCACTTTCATAGTCTTTGGTGCTTAAATTCTGCTAAGGTCTACTCTGTAGATGTTTAAACACTCAAAAAAATTTGAAAGGTTCATTCTTAAACCTCTCATTAAAAGCAGTCTGATATTCCAAAGTACAGAACCATGTTTCCACAGCCTGTTCTGAGAAAACCCTGTGTTCTCTATGGGGAAGATGTCAAATATTGTAATTATGTCAACTTTCTAAATGACATCTCTGTAATACTTCCCTGACTCATGAATTAATTTCTCAAAAGGCTTAGACAGGCTGATTAATTTGAAGAAGACCTGAAACATGGAAGTTTATCAGAACTGAACTTCATGAATAGGCTTAAGAAATTCTGCAATTGTCTCTAGTCGCACTGAAAATATTGAAAAAGTAGCTTGTGTGGCTCTGTGATCCTACCAATTTGGAAAGGCTTAAAAGATTCAGGGAATTCTTGCAAAACAACAGGAGAAAAATCCCATAACTCTCACCATGATTCATTCAAGTATCCTGCCTCTCTTCAATTTTTCATTCACACAGTTTTCCTAAGTTTGCCTCCAGAACAGTTTAAAATATGCTCTCTTTTTCTTTTTTAGCTCAGTCTTCTCAGGCCTAATTATCTCACATAAGCATTCACTGAATGTATTCTCCTTTTTCAAATAATTACTCCTCACACTCACAAAGTAAAACCAAAAACCCCCAAAAAATCCACACCAATGTTGGCTGGAATAATGAGACATATTGTGACAAAACAAGAAAGGAGTTGTTTATGATTTTATGTTAATTTAACCTATTTTTAGGATTAAAAGTGCTAACAATATTTATTAATCCATTTTATGTTAATTCGGAAGTATCATACTTAGATTTAAGACTTTTACTTATGTTTATTTGGCAGATTTGAGAAAATCACTGTTGACAAAACAGTCAAAGGGGGGAAAGAATATGCTGTATACAATTACAGTAATATCTATCTCTATTGAATTTTCATTCTGTTCTAAGAAAAATGAAAGGAAGAACAGAGGACAATGTATGCCAAAACTTATTCAGAAAATTCTGAAATTCAATATTGCTGTTGGATATTCAAGTTATCTCTGAAGAGTTTTTACTCAGATATACAGGTCTCTGGATTGGTCATAACATACACATACATCGTCCTGAAAAATTAAAATATTGATATACAGCTCTGTTCACACAGGAGCACAAGTACATAGTATTGTCCTATGTAAAAACAAATACTTAGCATTAGATATACCAAAGCGTCAAAGTATATAATTAGGGTTCTTAATTTTACTGTAAAATAGAAAATCATTGCAGAGTTCAAGAGCCTAGAGGACTTTGGCCACCTCCAAAAGAAACTACAGTGTAACCATCTCTCTTCCTCCTACAGATAACAGAAGAAAAGACAAAATATGGGACTGGTTTAAACATGCAGTATATGAAAAGAAAGGCAGGAATATAATTTGGGAGTTAGTTCAGAGTATTTTTTTTCTCATCCCTAGGGCATACTACTCAAAACCTGTTCAGAAAAAGATAATGCTGTATGATGTCTGACTCTATTATTTCACTCCTCTTTGCTAGCCCAACCCAGAGCAAAGTCGAAGCATGGGACCACGTGAGGGAAGGAGCTTGTACCTCCTTTCCAACCCAACCTCCAAACTATACTCTCTCTCTCACTGACATCACTTGAACAACTGTCACAGAGAGAAATCAAATGGCTCTATACGAATCCTCTCACTTGAAGTATGCTCATGCTTATTAATTATCAATCATACTTGATAACTCCTTGATTGCTGCCTTTCTAAAAAAGGATTCTACAAAACCTTCATTTTAACCCCTTTATGGTATGTAAGCATAAACAATTTTTATAAAAGCAGTTTAGGAAACTTTGTCTTTGCTATTTAAAAAGCTGACAAATCAGAATATGTGCTGTACTAGCTATAAAATGGACAGTTGGCTTAACTGTGGCTTCTGTTTCATCTTATTCCACAGCAGGATATACACTATTCTGATGGAAATGTAAAGCCTAACTGCTGCTTTTCAGTTAACAGGCACTACTTCAGTTTTCTGCTATTACCCCAAACCATAATAATCAATTATGAATTTTTATTGTTTAATAGATTAGAGAATTACAGATTAATAGCATGTATCATGTAGCTAATTTCATTGGCTACATACCATATGCCAGCTATTTTGAATTTGCTGACGGTTTGTTAGTATTTTAAAATATATTACGCACTTAGGTGTGAATTAAGAAGATATACATAAGCACTTTCTGCTGTTCATATTATAAATGTATGCAGAACAATGAAATATTTTTTATTTCTGGTACGAGAACTAAACTGCCCAGAAAAGCACAGTATCTATCAAACAAAACAATCCATGATTTTATGCCACAAAACAGTGATTAGGAAATAATACTTGAATGAAAATAGTTGCATGTAATGAAGATATGAAAGTTTTCCAGCAACCGTGTAGAAAGACAACTGTTGGAAAACCTATTTGTGTGTCTGCATATATATATATATATATATATGTATTTCAAAATTACCTAAGTCATCTTTTTTCTTAAAGGTGACTGTGAAACATGAACTAAGAAACATATCACATTGTTTGCTGCCAAAGCAAATGTAAAGCAAGGGCAAGTCTAAGATTCTACTTTCTTGTCTTGCACAAGTAAACATGAAGATGCACACATGGGAAAAAAAAAAAAAAAGCAAAGTTGAATTATTGTAACAAAACAAGCACAGACCTAAACCTGAACTCCATACCTGATACAAAAGCTGCATTAAAAAGTGCCTCAGTTGCCTCTATGGTTGTAAAAACCCCCATATCTTACATCTTACTAGAGATAAATGAGTTTACAAACAAAGAACTAATTGTAGCACTTGTGTCAAGATTCAATTTCCCAGCCAAAAGAAACTATGGAATGATATGTTTGCAAACAATAGTTGAACATTTAGCAACTACTCAAAGTTTAAGAACAGGTTGAACTCAAGCAGTTGAAGGAGGAGGAAGCCATTTTGGGTGTGGCACCTGCAAAGTCAACAGGTGTTTTCTTTAATGAATTTAGAAAAGCATCCTCAAAGCAAAGTAATGTTTCACATTATGGGAAACCAGTGGATGGGGCCAGAAAGGGAAATCAGAGAAGCTGAAGAAAACGAGGTATATTTGATGTCGTCAAATCTGAGGAACAGCTCTTAAATTCTGAACAGTTCTGGAGTGTGTGAAAAAATGTCCAAGTAAGTCTCAGGGAAATCAGTTCTTACAAAGTGGACGATAATATCTGCATTTAACTTGTGGGTGCCACAGCTTTGTGCTATGATTGGCTGCCATCTGGGCTCCATCTGACAGCAGCAGATTGGTATTCTCTGCACACGTCCTCGCAATTCCTGTCGCCTCTGTTTGCTGTCCCTTACACACACACACAATACATTATTTACTCAACTATAAACACTTCTGTAACATACACAAGCAGCATCTACAATGCAATCATGCATCAGCATTCCGAACTGATCTAGTAGTAATAATACACATCTGTCTAATCTTTTTACAACTGGTTTACAATAAATATTTGTAATGGTGCAAACATTTTCTCACCTACATATTGCTAGAAACCTTTCAATTTTTTGTTTGCTTTCCTTTGTTCCCTGAATAATAACAGGTCATTAGTGCGTACATAATATATTTGCTTTCAAGAAGGTAACTTTCTGCTAAGCAGGTTAGTTAAATAACTGCAATGGGAACTGTAAGTGTGACTGAGAACAGAGACAAGCAGGCTGATGTGTTAGCACTGCACAGGAATATTTTTCCTCACAAACAGCAATTTTGTAAGTAGGCTATCAGCATTGTTGTACAAACTAGAACTCCTACAGGATCAACAAGGACAGCACTGTCCTTACTTAAAAGAGCAGAAGATGTTATTCCTCTCCATTTATTAAATGATTCAACATTGCGGTATGTCTGGAACTAATTAGTATGATCAACACAGTGCAGGGCAGGAACAAAAGCAGACCAGCCTCTGAGATGTGCTGATGTAAAATCACACAGGAGTATACATTTTTAAACCCTGCCCTATAATTTATAACCATTACATACTAATCGTTGCTTGATAGAACTTTTATTTTTAAACTGAATTTAATGTCATTTCTGATTAGGCCTGTCTCAGGGTATTAAAACTGACCACCAGGTTTATTCACTTTTTAACAGTTAAAGAACTTACTTTCTTTCAGACTGTCTTATGCTTAACATTATAAAAACCCAGAAGCTTAGCTACTGACAAGTAAGAATGGAACAATGCACAGAAAAAGAACATATATGTATGGCAAAAGAGAGAGAGAGAGAAAAATATAGGTATATTTGTTAAGTCATATACTTACCATTAGCACTGCAAAGTTACTGAAGTGTGTACTCTGAATGGTGGTAATATTGCCTGCAGAACTAATTATGTGGCACCCTTCTCCCCACCAGCCTCCATGTCCATCTAGAAGGTCAAAATCCCAGAAGGCTGCAATGGGGTCTATACCCCGTGCAAAGTGCCTCAATCCTATAGTGAGAGGGCTGGTGAGGTTTCCAAAACTGCACCCATCTGCAAAAGGAACAAACTGAATCAGAGAGATGGAGTGGAAAACCCTCTAGTGATGAATCCTGTGTAAAGAGATCAGCTACACTAAACTATAAGGGGAAAAGCCACAGACATATAATCTTCATGGTCAAAATTAAAGGTAGTGCTCACATCAGAAAAGTTTGCAATAGTACACATAAATCTGAACATTTCAGTCCCATAATGTGTCCAAAGCATCTAATCATCCCTCACAAAGCAGCTCTTTTTTATAATTTTAGATTCTTCAGTTACGACCTGTGTTATACTATGCCCATGAAACTGCAGAAACAGCTCAGTTTCACGGTATGATTAGCAACTGAGACAATTCTGCACTTTGAAAGTCACATTTAAACATTTAAAATTGCTAATAGAAATGAGAGCACTATTCAGTATCAAATACAACTAGTGAAATTGCATGGGCGAATAATTAATCAAAATAATTACTCAGTAGCACATACAATGTATCTTACCTAGACAAAAGTCTTTAACAACACCTGTTTTACATCCATTGTATCAGAAAGTATGCTGCTGAGTATTGATAAATGCAACAGGGCACTACTTCAGCTCCAAAAGCCTTATTTTTATCAGTGCCTAGGATATTAACACTGCGATTTTCATTGTAAAGAGTAACACAAAGCTCCTTCCGATAGCACCCTGCTTTAAGCAGCAAACATCTCTAACAACACTGTCAGCGAACAGCAGTCCAGAAATTGCATTTTAATCATAGAGCAAGTGCATTTCTTTATTTGCAGGACAATCTGAATAAAATCGTGCAGACAGGAACAATTGCAAACATCGTACTAAAGACAGAGACTGTTTCCAGCCTCAGCATACTGTATACTCTACCCCTCTATTCTCTACATAATCAAATATACTGTAGCTTTTAGATTAAAGAAAATAATGCATAACAGCTCCTCACCTATTTTAGCAAAAACAGCTGGTGTGGCAACCGTCCTACGTTTCCCATCATCTGCAAGATTTGATGAGTTTCCTGTGCTAGGAAAGAGTTTTCCATTCCGAAAGACAATAAACTGTAGCTTGCAAGTGGAGTTATCAACAGATTGCCAGGCTGAAGACTGAGAGAAGACAGACTGTGGCAAATGAACTGAAGCTACTGCTACAGCATTCTGTACAATGAGAAAAAAAGAGAAACATTTAAAATGCAAATCACAACAGGGTTGCTTTCATGATGTTTTAAACTCCTGTACAAGAAATGTATGCTGCTGTTCTTTTTCAACAGACTGGAAGCAACCAAAGAAGCACGAGCTGTAACCATGGGAATAGGATTGGTACAGTGCATATTAAAAGGGAAAAGGTTTTGATTGAATGTGAGAGTCTATATGGTCAAGCTCCCTGCTGCAGAGGTGAGAATGGTTCTTACCGTGCCTGCTAGAGGGTCCATCAACACTGCAGATCTGATTTAAAGAGACAACCTCTACCAGGTTTTCTCCTTCACTTAAAATAGAATCAGACAACTTACATTAAAACATTTCTCTGAAAGGGTACTTAAAGAGTATACAAATAATTTTATTACAAAAAAATTACATCTGCAGAGAACTGCAAGTGCAGTAAACAACACATTTTATGTTTTTCTTCCTCCATGTAAGGAAAATCAGTTAACTATGTTTTAGTACTGTAGGATTAAAAAATATTACAAACACTAATACAAAAAAAGAAAACAAGACGGCACTGGGAGAAAATGAATGAAGACTGTCAGATCACTATAATGGCTTTGAGTCGTGAGTGTGTTATACACCCTTTTACAAGCAGATAATTCCCTTACAGCAGAGCTATAAAATCCACCAAACATTGTGTTCTGAGGACTTCACTCATCAAGCATTTTTTTCTTGACAAAGTAGCAAACTAATCATTAAAGACTGAGATATTTACAAGGAATAACAAATGATGAGCAGTGGGAAAATAAACAGGGAGTCTGTCCTGAGCCTTGAAGTGAAAAGTGTATGTATTTAAAAACAAACAAACTACAAAATGTTCTAATTTGCATTTCCCCCAAGGGCAGAGTATGGCTCTGTGCACATAATTTACATAGATATTCACAGTTTACTCATAGCACATGTGCACTACCTCTTTCAGAAGTAAAACAATAATCTTCACAATCATATAAACAAGCATGCCATTAATATACATGCATGTGCTGGGAGAAACATACATGTGAGAGATAAAAGGTACAACAGAGATCAGGAAACTAAAATGAATATGAGAAGCAGCTATTGACCACACGATAAACATGGGAGAAAAGCATGAGTAGTCTGTGATGTCATTTGGATGCTCAAATAAAGAGATAATACTTCTGTACAATTTTCTTGTATATGTATATAGATATGTATAGTTCCGGAAGGTTTTCCAATGCTAACAATAAAAATGCCAAAAAATAATTTTCCATGTAGATATTCAACCTAGGGGATGCTGCTTATTAAAAACACACAGGGAAAAAAGAGCAAATAGCAAAAAAAGCATTTCTACTTTAGATTTGTAAATTACTATGAAGGCTTTAATTGGAATTAACTGAGCTAAATATCAAGGACTCATCCACAGATTGTTTCCACTGCCTAATTCACTAAAGCTGTTACAATCAACTTTATCTCATGCTTCTGAAAAAAATGTATTTTATTCTATGATTTCCTAAAATATCTGCATATGCTGAACCTCTGATGATATAATTTTGGCCATAAAGGTATGATCAATAAGTATGCACAGAGTTTTTCAGAAGTGCCATTTGTCAAACCCCAGACCACTGTTCAGGACTTATCTGGAGATGTGTAGGAGATGTAAGAGAAGTTACACTGAGATTAACTTTACATTTATACTGGATTTTTATTATTACGCTGTGCTGGAAAAAGCAATAATGATGACATATTAAATTACACTAATTAGTCATTACACACAAAAAGAGAAAGCTAGACGCGTATGTATAAGCTTATGATAATGAAACTAACAGCTGAAGGCACTGGGTTAAGCAACAATGTGCTATGACTTGACAAAAGCAGTCCTTCACAAACCAGAGAAAACAACAGGCTTATAGCACTCTTGCTAAGAGGGGAAATCATCTAATTTACTGTGGTTCTCTAATTTCTTCTGCATTGGGACTTATTAGTACTAATATGAAAATTAATGGTGTAGACAGAACTTGTCTATGAGACTGAGGAGGTGCAGAGAAGAGGCTGCACACACCTGGCACAGAGGTAGCTGGTGTGCAGGTCTCATGGCAGGTCAAACAGCTGGGGAAAGACCAAGGCGGTACCCACCCCTCACCTCCACACCAGAGCCCTGTCTCTGCCCACACAGAGACCCCTCACTATATGGCATGAAAGGAAGGAACCTGGTCATGGTACCCCAAGCCTTACCCACAGATTACAGCTTTGCATCACAGGGGCAAAGTCAAACGAACTAAAGAGAAGCTGCACACAGCCTATAAATGAAATTAGTGTGGACTGGGTGCACTGCTTGGGCTGACTGAGTAAATCTCAAACATGCAGCAACATAAAATTATTTACTTCTTATTTCAATTTCTTTTGAGTCCAGGCAGTCTGGTGGGGTAAAGAGCAAAGGGATGGGGCTATTCCTTGACAGAAAAAACATACATGTGAAGTCGAACTATTCATTGCAAATCAAATATTTACCTCATGCAGAAATTTCTCAGCATTAAACATCTAACTGTCTGCTACAGCAACATGCCTGCCAACAAGATCTTGTGCTAGGATATTTAGGCACACAGTGAGAGGGCCCACATATTCACAATGCTATTTAAAAATATGAATAAATACTTGTGAACTATTTTTTCATCTAAAATGTGTGAGAATTTTCAATAGTATTACTCATTATTCACAGGAGAGGGATAATATGAGCACTGAGGCAATCTGTTATTGTGGTAGAGGATGGATAGAGCCTGACTGGAGGTTCAGTCTTGGATTCTGCTAATCTTATATGTCGTGAAGAATAAATCAGTTCCCCACTCTTGCCACAGTTTCCCTCTCACTTGGTGAAATAAAAATTATGGTATTTATTGTGCTCTATAAGATGCTCCAGAGTTCAGAGACAAAACATAACATGGGAACAGATCACAGAATCATAGAATCGATTGGGTTGGAAAAGACCTTCGAGATCATCAAGTCCAACCCTTGGTCCAACTCCAAGGCAATACCAAATTTTGAGTCAAAGACTGTGCTTCAGATGCTCCAAAATCCACATAATTCATCTCAATTTTAAATTTTTTTATTTGAGCATCATATCACCACATCACATAAGAGCTAATATTTCTGAGCATGCTAATGGCAGCATCTCAGAAAGTTGCTGCATGTCTGAGAGGGGAGAAAGAGCAACAGAGACAGAACCATCATAGGAGCTACAGCTTTACAATAACATAGGTCAGCACTGGCATCTCATATTTTCCCTGGAAAAGCTTAGAGTTTGTGTCAGCAATTCACTCCTCAGGATTTCAACATTCTACGAGTGTTTTCAAAACAGAATGTCAATAATCCTGTCATGACTCCATTTCACTTTTAGTCCTATTAACTGGATTGTACTGGCATTGATTAGAAAGAGGAAATCATGAACACGGTGCGGTCTTCTAAGGAATATTTTGCTGCTGAAAAATGCCAGTGTTTTAAAATGAAAGCTACCCACAGACATCCACCCATTTGCACATAAACATAATAGTAATGCTGCAGATTTCAAACCTTCTCAGATATCTTCCATGTCATCTGCCCAGATATTTGAAAATCCACTGTATGACCTACAGCCACAGAAAGAGGGCTTATCAGCTCTAAACCAGCTCCGAGGATTTTCTGGGAGGGCTCCTAGGACTCCTGGCTTCCAAGACTTCTTGGAAGCTGATCAACTTTCCCAAAAGCCAAATGAAAGGTTGTTTTAAACTCTGAATCATAATTTGGATAGTACAGGTTTATAAGTACTTTTGAAGTCTCATTTTTTTTGTTTCCTTTTCAGAGTTATTTTTGTCTGTGTGTAGAATTTTTCAAAGTATCTGAGGCACTGAAACAGCACAAATAAATCCAACTGAATCCTAAAAGCTTTAAATTTGAATGGAAAATCTCATCCTAAAGAGGCAATGGTCCTCAGAATATTGAGAGCTACGGACTCTTGGTATTCTTGCAAGTCACGCATATGTGACCCTTACTAAAAATGTTTTAAGGGAAAAATGAAAGATTTAAAGTGACATTTTTCCACAGGCAATTTTATTGTGGTAGCAGTCCATTCCTTATAATCAATGCTAGCATTTACAAGGAGCTTTTAAGTGTTTAGGAAAGACAGCCTCCTGCCTCTAGGTGCCTTAGTGATATGTTAGCCCTTCTACTTTCATAATTCCTTTAAGAGACCTGTTCCCATTTACACCATTGCTTTTCCATTACCATGTTCAACTTCTCTGAAATTTAGCACAATACTGAGAGAACATACTCATTATCAAACAATTATTATCAAGAAACATCCTTGGAAACTAGTGTGGAATGACATAAATTATTTTCAGTAGGTCTTCTTTGTGTATGCTTTGATACTAAATTGATACTGAGTTCAGGCACAGTATTTATGTTTGATATAAAATATATTTCATAGGAAACCACCCAATTTTGAGTCCTCAGAACAGTCATAAGGTGTATTTTTCCAGTCAGCAATTTCTTTAACTTAAAAACCTAAACAACAGGTCAGAAGAAATCTGGAGGGGGCAAAGAAATGAGTAAATGAATTCACCTGAACACCTGGCAGAGAACTTAACAAGCACCTCCACTCTTTCCAGATTTTAAAGACTCTGACAAGGTGCTGTATAGATTCAGATGCGAGACGTTATATATTAGATCAATAGAGATACAAGGGTGTTGCCAAAATAGGCACAAGCTATAAACAGTCACAGTAGCAGTAAACAAAAAGTAGAAACTAAGTTCTTTGCATAGCAGCCTATATTACTAAATACGGAGAGACTGAGTGAACAGTGTGGTCATCATAATAAAATCAAGCAAATAAATTGTACATATACAACAGATTTTATTTAGTCCCTCAAATAAGACAGCAGATCATTAGACACAACTGAAGGTTTCAGCTTGCGGTTTATGTTAAAGGTTTAGTGGTTAAGAGAACAAAAAAAAGGCAAAATGGTTTTTTCAGCTGTGTCTGCTTTTAGGTATTTGAACAACAGTCCTTTGGAATTATCTCAGAACAAGGTACATGAGATAAAGACAGGGACCTGGCCCAGCACTGTGAAGCTTTAGACAGTCTTTGCATGAATTCTCTTCTGTTTTTGCAGTATGAAAAGTATCAACAAACAGCCCCAAAAATTTAAACCCTTTTAGTAACCCTTACATAATAAAAGTAAAAAATACCAATAGTCTATTAGGATTTCATATTTCTTATTTGAAAAAGACTATGAAAAAAAGAAAAAAACCTACTGATCAGTGAAACAAAATTGAATTTTAAGTTTCAAGAAATGGATGGGTACAGTGATAATTGCCAAAAACATTTTATCTATAGCAGTTAAGTTCTTCAGATACCTATTAAAAAGAGAAGAAAAGAAGTAGAGTTGGCCTGTCAAAAGAATCTGGTAATACTTTTTTTATTTAACCTCAGTGGAAGTGTTGATGTTTATATGGAGACAATGTTACAATCAACAAGGAGAAGAATATAAAAATTGCCACAATTGTCAAAGCAAATTCAATAATAGCTGACTATTTTCATAAAATCTTTGACAGAACTGACACATAAAACCAAAGGACAATTCCAATTTTTTTTTTTTGTTTTTTGTCAGGGTGGGGAGGGGTGTCTACAAAGCTGGTCATAAAACAATGGCGACTGCTCTGTAAAATGACCTGCAGTTGAGTGCGTTAACAAGCTTGGCATGTAGACAATGGTACAGACTTATGCACAAATGAACAAATTCATGGTACAGTTTTCTACATCACTCACAGCTGCTGCTGCCATATTGGTCTCCTCCTATGTCTAAAGACAAGCTGCTTTTAAAGAGTTTAAAGGAGTTGACCAGTAAATAGCATGAACAACATGATATCCTTCAGGCACTTTTACATGGACTACCCAGAGTTTTTCTGTATTCATGTTAGTCCTCCAAACCATAGGTCAGAATTTAGGACTTCATAATTCATGCATTCATGAAAAGATGGTCAGAAAAGGTAATACTTTTTTCCTAAGAAAATGAAAATATGCACAAATCTATATGGCAACAATAGACCTGTTAATCTGTAATTGTGAGAGAAGAGACCAAAAAAAAAAAAAAATTAAAGGACGCAAAGGAAGACCAGGACAGGTTTACCAAAGGTAAATAATGCCAGACTCAAATGATGGCTCTCCTCAATAACTATTTTTCTAGACAAGGCAATACAATTGACCTAATTTCTTCTGAGACACTGAGAATTAGTAACAATGAGTTTCAGGTGAATAAGGACAAGCCACAAGTGATAACACAACTATTTACTTTGAAAGGGGAAGACAATCTGGAAGGAATTTATGCAAAGTTTCTATGAAAATTGCCTTGAAGACCTCCAATTTTTATTTTCTGACCTTGAAACAGAGAAATATGTCATCTAAGACAATGTTCAAAATCATATTTTATGTATTTATAATGAGATTGTCTATTATAAGCTGGTGGAACAGACCACTTTGGAAAGCAACAGACAACATAAAGGATGTGAAAGCACTGGTTGATCACAGGATGACTCAGAGCTACTATGATTTAACAATTAAAAAAAAAAAAGAAAAATACAGTCCAGAACATACAAGATGACTCATTTCCATGGACATATTCTGATTTTAAAGGCCTAATTAGAAATATACTATTTAATCAACTAGGCTGAGGAAAAATCAGTCCAGAATAGAATGAATGTAGAGGATGGTTAATAGCATCGTTAGAATAAATAATCTGTATCACAAGTGCAAAGTAAAAAAATTTAGCTTTGTTAGCCTGGGAAAATGAAAGAAACTGTGTCTGTTGTCTTTTTAAAAAAACATCTAGAGACATTTAGAGTAATGTAAGCAAATAGCCAGCATGAGTACAAGGACAAAAAGGGCATGAGTCAAGAGCAAAAATGCAGACTTAAAAGTCTGCATATATTTCCTACAGTTTATAACACAGAGGACAGGATAGTTTACAGGCACTATGGCCACACAAAAGTTTACCTGCTCTTGAGAGAATATTCAAAAGCTTTATGATAGAATTCCATAATGCAGTTAGAAAAGTTTTGTTTATTTCTCTGTTTTACAAGGTATCTAAAAGTCCTTTTAAGGACTCACGAATTTTGTAATTAAAGCATACACCAGTATAGAGTTAATAAAGTTCATAAAACTCTCACAAAGAAGAAAAGGAGTTACAAAAACTATATTGTCATGGTAGATTCAAATGCAATTAAAAAATTGAGCATGAAAATTGCATTATTTTATTGAGAAACAAGTTTTTTGAAAATGTGCTGGACACATACAAGAGCTGCAGGCCATGAACTTGAAACCTGAGCCACTTACTTAATATAGACACCTATTTTAGAAATTTTAAAATGAATGTCTAAAAATAAAACAATTAAACACAGATTTCACAGGGAACAACAAAAAATATTAAGACACACGTATTTCTTTTGTTTCTCAGTATTTGTTCTCAAAACTGAAGAGATCTTTAGCACTAAATTTACAAAAGCTCAGTCTCCTGTACTGAGTGATGGTCATGACAGCAATATCAGTTATAGATAACTACTGACATCCTAAATAGAATCAATAAAAATGGAATCACCTGAATTGCTATACTACCATTCCTAAACAAGAATACAAGATCCACGGTACCTGAAATCAAATATAAAATTAAGATATCTTTCATCTGTAGCAGTACTGGGGAACCTCATGGCTCTGATTAAATGCTAATAATAAAAGTCCTTCCATGACACTGTTGAGTCAGCTAGCAATCTCCCACAAACTCAGGCTCCACCTATAGGGAGGGCCATAATACTTAACTGTGGTGTTGTGGTGACTTCAAAAAAAGACTTTGGAGCAACTTGAGTACCAGTTTAAACAGGTGATTCTGCAAAAGGTTCAGAAAATGCAGTGAATCTGTGACAACCACAAACTTACTTGCTCCAGTAGACATAATGTAAGAAAAAGGATTAAGAACTGCACTTGTAAATTATGTACTGCTGACAATTTCTTAATATTTTTTGTGTGTGTGCATTCCAAACCCCCACATGAGCAATATCACTTTAAAATTTCCAAATTTTACCCTTTCATGGCAATGTACCTTTTGCCTGATTGTTGTCTACATAAAAAACACTGTAAAGCCCAACAGAAATCAATGAGGGAATAACATTACATCAAGTGGATATAAAACACAACACAATTTTGTTATTAGGTTAATCATTAGATTTTTCAGACAGCACTACATGACTGCTTCAGTGTAGGGCTCCTTACTGCAAGTCAAGCAGAGTTCACAATGGACTTGCCATAATGCAAAAAGTTATGCCAAATGCATAAAATTCATCTTGCTGGGAATGTAAGAGATCTTAAGGGTGGCTTTTGAGTTTCCAACTGGAATTTATTGAGTTTTTGGGTAAGATCCTTGAAGTCTTAAAGGATTTTGGAGACACTCCAAAATTCACACTGTAACTTTCTGTTGTTTTCCTGTGAGCCCACAGAGACTCACTGCAGCTTCATTTTTAAAAAGCATGGCTTCTGGCAGTGCGCTCTACAGGAAGACTCACCCTATTAGGAGTTTGGTTCACTGGGCCCTTCAGGGATGCACCAGCTCCTAGAAATACTGCATTTTCCTCTGAGCAGCCTGCAATGAAGGAGTATTTTTCCTTTTTATTTAGAAGCTCAATTCATCTCCAGGCATTAAATATGAGAATTTTTTTCTGGAAAGATGATAAGCATATTCAATTTTGTTACATTGATGAGTCTGTAGTTTTAGTAGTTGCAGATGCATTCAGAGGAATGGGATGGACTTCTGCTGAACTGTTGTAACTTAAAATATAGACACAAGAAATAATCTCATGAGCTATGTGGAACATTCAGCCATATAATTACAAAGCTATCACCATGGATCTAGGAGGGGCATCATAATTATACAGGATACCTGAGTAACCAAATACCTCTACAGCTCATTGACCATCAAATTCAACTATACATAACTATTACCAGTTTAGAAAAAGAAATCATGAATTCTGTCTTGGGTAAACTGGCATACATATTTTTGCCATGACAAGTTTTAATTTCTTTTTGAACTACATGAATTGTGTTAATGTAGGCCTCATAATAGTCTTTCTGAATAGCTTTATAATTATCACATGTAAGAAAATATTATGAATGGGAACAAAGAGAGTATTTCCCAACAGTCAGACATAAAATGTTAACAAAAATACTTCTAAAGTTGGAGAATCAAAATTTGATTAAAAGAAGGGCTAATAAGTGGCTTACGTGCATAAAAAAATTCTCTCTTGTACTAAACAAAATTCATATGCATTTTAATTGAGTACAGCACATACAATTACAGATTTTATGATTTTTCTAAAGTCTTAGATAATTCGTGTATATCCATTTACGAGTAGAGAGTCATACAACCACTAGGTAATACAGTAATTCAAAATGACTGAATATTGCAACTATTTAATCATACTAGGTGATAGGATTTCTATTTTCACTGATGTGGTATTCACACTTAGTTAAGTCAGAGAAATATAAATTTCATTCAGTAACATAAGTGGGAATGCAGTGAAAAAGATAAATTCAGAAATTTTTAATAATCTTGTGATACAATTTTCCTGAGGCAAAGTGAATTTCTATATTGCATATAATGTCCAAGTATTAAGTGTTTTTCTGGTGCTGCCTTTTCATAAAGATGACTGCAATGCAATGCTGACATTGCTACTTGATGACTATTGAAACATTGCCCCTCTCTGATATTGGAGAAAAGCTGAAATTGCTGAAAATAGTTTTAGCATTTTGTGTCTTTTAGGAAGTAAATTTAAGATTTCCACAACACAAAATTATGCAATATTCTGCAGCTATTGAATCATTTGGATGCTATCCCTCCAGAATGATCCCTATTGCCTATAGTCATTAAACAATTCAGACCCAGCATTACTCTTGCAAGCCATAACTTGTGTAAAGCACACATTTGTTGAAGAGGATGCAAGATCACTACATTCCTTTGCTCTGTTATATAGAGAAAGTTAAGTCTTTGAAAAAGAAAAGCAGCAAGACTGCCTTTTCTGTAGCTCATGTATGCATAGTCACACCTTCTTTCACTCTATTATAGGACACAAGTTCATTATACTCACAACAGTCAAAAAAATACACCTCCTCAAGAGGAGCAAATACAACTTCTCCTTCTGTTCCCAAACTCTTTTTTCCATTTTGAGAAACTGATATATTTTAGTCTCCATCTTGCCAAAACAATAATTTGCTTCCTGAATTTCAGCCACGCAGTCAATTTATTAGCTTCTACAGTCCAGTCATAAAACATGTGTTGCAAAAAGAAATGTAAAAAGAGACTAAAGTGAGTATAGTTACATTAGCACAAGAGAGTTCTGAGTCACAGACATTTGGATGAAAGTACTCAAGTCCCTTATGTTCCTTGGTGATAAAGCGGATGTATAGCAATGATAGCAAGTGGCGTTTTAAGAGAATTCTTATAATTGAGCTATTGAGTATGAAGAAGACACTACTCCACTAGAGTCAGTGCCTGAAGTTGTTAGTAGCTGCTGCTCCCTGAAGCTCCCATGCAAAATCATGTACCCTGCTCCATCAGACACATACACATCTTCACGATTCTGATACATGCAGCGTGGACGGAAAAGATAAGATACTGAGGTCAGTATGACAACGAAATGTTAGTCCAAATTTCACCTTTAAAGTTCTGATCAAATGCTGTGCTGAACACCTAGTTAGACCAAAACCACTAGTTCAGTACATATGTTTGTGTATGAAGAAAGACCACAGATACTAAAGGAATTTATCCAAGGCTGCATTTACATGAGCTAATTATCAGCACTAGCAGGTCCAAGTTTGTGCCACAGTGGTGATGTGAGCCTTTGTTTCTGTCTTACTTTCTTGAGAACTAGACAGAAAAGGAAGGGAAAGGGAGTGCATCTGAAAAGTAAGTTGTCAACTCATTAAGAATACTACCTTTTCCCAAGCTGTTCTAATGTTGGGTTATACGTAGAAGAAGAGTATTGCCTGAGGAATTCCCCCATTCCTTTTTTAAAGAAAGGATTAAAGTTGTTTTTCCTGAAAATATATTCGCACATACGTTTTCACCAAAAATCTAAACTAGAGTAACAAGGAAGCTCTGAAAATAAAACACTGTGGGATGCCTACATAGGTACATGCATGTGTTTGTTGTGTTGGTCTTTTAGTTCAGCCTGAAAGCATTCAGAGCCAAAGAGAACACTTTTACTTCCAGCTGAATCACATGTGCTCTCACTGTTCTCATCGCAGATTACTAATTTATCTGGACAGAATAAGAACTTAAGGACTGTCTATCTTGATTCATTCTATTAAGTTTTTCTAAGGGTTTTGTCACAGAGTTATGTGAAAATCAAAAATACTTGCTAACATTATCCACAGTAAAATCCAGTAACAATCACCACGGAAGTCTGCATGAACCTTTCATCAGACCATGACTCCACCTCCCTACTGATTACTTCATACATTTGTGTTAGTTGAAGAATGTTGGAAGAAATCCAACTCTTATTTCTTAATGTTTTACAGATGCTAAGAAACCAGCTAGGCACTTAAACAATTTTTTAATTTGTTACCACAAAAATAGTCGACATATTTTAAGTAACTTAATTTCTAAAAGCTGACTGAACTAAAATCTTAATCCTCTAGTCAAATCAAGTTTTGCAGCTCAGCTGCTATGAAATAGTGATGATGTTCCCAATTAAGATTTTAAAATACTACACACATTATCAGTACTTGTCATCAGTCATCACTAACTTGAAAACTCAGCTTATACTGGGTGAGGACAGTACTATATTTCTGGGGCAGTATGCACTATATCACTCTCCCTCAAGTGAGTACCTTTGAGTTGAGATGCTAAAGACGGTCACTTGAAACTTCTTACACAGTGAATGAATCCAGCTGAGGTCAGAACTAAGCCTAGGAGGAGCATCTCCTCATTTCCATTCAGTGATTGTTGAAAATGAGGATTCCTAATTTAATGTTATAGATTTCTGATATAATGGATTCCTTTAAATACTCAGATAGGTGCTAACCTAACTAAATTTATATGGGAGGAAACTATTACTTATAATAATAAAGACTGAGAACTAAGAACTTAACCTCAGTCTTGTCTCCCCATTTCTTAGATCAAACAAAAGAGAAGAATAATTATCTTAATTCTTCCAAATATAAAGCTGCTTTCAGTTTGCAATCTACTACAGGAGCAAACGGGAAAGCATAGCCTTTTTGTCTTGCTCATGGCTTTTGAATTAATAGAAGTTTCCAAGTATTAGTGCTGCAGGGCTGCATTCTGAAAAAGCAACAGCAACATGTTATTAAAAATAGCAATCTATATGCCATGAAGTGTTCACTTTTAAAGTCTTGTAAATGAGTTATATAAGCAGCAAATTTGCAGTTTAATCAGTAGAAAAATAAATTGGTTTACATTGTTATATGCAAGCATTCACTACAGTTTGAATATTTTTGATCTTCCCTCTTGCTCTACTGATTTTCTAATCTTTTTCCATAAAGGTCGATTCTTCTGGCATCAGTGTATTTAATGTCTTCAAAAATTTGTACCAAAGGCTTGTATTTTAAAGGGCTTCATAGTATCAGTCAGGCACAACAACGGTGCGTATAATTCAGACATTCTCAAGGACTTCCAGTGCCATATTTGAAGGATTTTTTTTTAAAGTGCGCTATCATTCTTGCTGAATAACTTCCAGTCTCCTATTAAACTGATATGCCTTTATTTTAGACAGTAGCAATGTTCATTTTCTAACATAAAAACTTAATATGTTCACTATTTCACTACCTCTTTCTCCTGGACTTTCCATTTTACTTTCTTCATTAAATAGGATGGGAGTACTTTGCTGAATCCTACACATGCATTTCTGGACTTTTACTACTGCTACTACCAGATACTGACATGAGTACCTGAGAGTATGAATTAATTATTTAGGAGTGAGGACCTGAAAGAAATGTGCTCAAGCAGAAAAAGGGAAAAAAAAAATCAATACAGAAAAAAACTGAGTCTCTCATGCCAAGCGAAGGACTAACACAATGTTCAAAATTAATAACTAGCATTATTAGCTGAAAGACAGAGCATTTGTAAAAAACTGGCAGAGTCCCAAATCGTCTACCTCAGCAATTAGGGTTTTTTATCATAAGGAATTCTGAGTCCTGGAAGATCTATATATCCACAATGATATGGAAATACTGCTGCCAAGGGCACAGACTACTAAAATCTGTATTCTCATTTTTCTATATTATCTAACATAAAGGAAAAGTAGTTTTATAGTTAGTATGAGGTTCTAGAAAGTACTAATTAGCAAACTAATCAGTAGATTTTGATCCTACTTCCCCAACTACACCTAAAGTTATTGTTTTTTGTTTCTTTCACACAGGACATATTACATGAAAAACAAAGGCCCTCTCTTAAGAACAGCATTAAATCAATGTCTCAATTTTAACAATGAAATAACTTAATATCCTATTTTCTTCTGCACATAAACACAAAAATAAAAATTGATTGGCCCTTCTCTGCTCTTCTGCCATCCTAAATTTTATATTCCTCTATTTCTTCAACAGATCTACATTAAAAACTCAGCAACAAATAGTCATAAGAAAACAAAACCATATTCACTAGTTATAGATATTTTACAGTCTGTCTCTTAATTTTAATACCTTGTTCAGGTTCTTTGAGAGGCACACCAATGAATGTTCTCTGTTTAGTTTTGATACCCGGTAGCTTTTTAGATATATATTTTCTTAATGTCTCTGTTCAAAAGCATTAAGCCCAAAAGGATGCAGAATGTATTTTTGAACAAAGCATTTTCTTGCTTTGTAAAACCGACATGGAGAATTCAAGATAGTTGTACTTGTTAAGCCATGGTCTATTCAGCAACATTGTGTTAGCATTACTCACCAAGTGGAATTAAAAGCTGCACTACAGTTACCATGACAACCAGCTGTCTCCCACATACAGCATCAGTTTGAATTTGTGCAGACCATTTCTAACAATGATTTAAGTCAACAAATTCAGCATTACCCTAAGGTAAAAATCTGGTTTATGAACAAATAAATATTTTCAGTTTCATAATATAACTTAGCTCAATACATTAATTCCAAGTATGACTTGGGAGACCTTCAGAAAGCTGCAGTGACTTTTTTTAGAAATTAAAAGTGAATGGTAATCTTCTGGTCAATATACACTGAGGACCACTGAAATTCCTAACTCAATGAACATGTAGGAATTATATGGAGAAGAGACAGTGTAACATTCATAGAAGAGTTTGTGGGGGAAATGCATTTGAATATTTATTCAATGATTTTCTAAAATTTACATTTGAATTATGCTGCTGATTACCTTGGGTAGTGCCACTAACATCATTAGCGTATGCTCAATATACAGATACTTGCTAGAAAAGAAAGCTTAATCCAAGTTCATCCAAAAATATCAGCCAGCAATTCTCCACTGGGAAAATAATCTGAAGCTTGGAATAAATTCTGGTCTAGGGAATTCTAAAATAAAGTCCTCTAATTCCTTTTCTAGTAAACTACAGATTTTTGGTTTGGGGGAGGGGGAGGTGTGTGTGGTTGTGGTTTGGTTTTGTTGTTGTTGGTTTAGGGTGTTTTTTTGGTTGGTTGGTTTCATTTTGCTTTGCTTTGTTTTTAATCTTTCAATTTCCATTGAAAGAAAAGCCTCAGTTGCTTTTTAAACAGCTAAATAATATGAACTAACAGGAGCGTATCATATTTACAATGTCTTACAAAACATCACACAATTGCATGTCTGGTCATCACTATGAAGTAGCCACCTGGCTACTTCAGATCCTGTTGATCACCAAGCATTCTTTCACTAAATGGTCAGATTTGACTGTGGTTGTTTAGCCTGGAGAAAAGCAGGCTCCAGGGAGACCTCAGTTCTTTCGACAGCTCCCTGAAAGGAGACTGTAGACAGGTGAGGGTTGGTCTCTTCTCATGTCGTTTGTCTTCAGGTAACAAATGACATGATGAAACAAAATGGTGTCAAGCTGCACCAGGGGAGGTTTATATTGAATATCAGAAAAACTGTTTTTACTGCAAGTGCTGTCAAGCATTGGAACAGGCTATCCAGGAAAATGGTTAAGTCACCATCCCTGGAGGTATTTAAAAGATATGTATATGTGGCAATGGGACATATGGTTTAGTTGTGGAATTGGTGGAATTGGCAGTGCTAGGTTAATGGCTACACTCAATGATTTTCGAGGTCTTTTGTAACCTAAATGATTCTATATTTCTATGATTGTCATTGCATAAACACATAATGGCAATGATGAACAGATCCGCTTGCAGAGTAGTAGGATGTATTGCTCTGAGGGAAAACAAGAACCTCCACAACAACATTAAAAAAAAAAACCATATCAATTGTGCATTTGTACAATAAAAGTGGGGAGGGAGAGGAATGTAAATGTTGGAAAAAAAATGGCTAAGCTATTAAAAATGTAATGTATAGTCAAACTAAAGATAACAAATTAATAACAATAGTTTTTATATAAGCAACTACAAAAAAAAAGTCAAACCCAGAAACAGGGTATGTATTTACTAAAAACACTGCAAATATTTCATGCTGAACTACGTACCGATTAATGATATATGCTACACTCACTCATTTTTCTGGAAGGAAATGCCACAACTAAACATTATGGCAGGTTTCCCATTTGGTATATGGTACAGCACTTGTTGCATCACAGACCTTAAAAATACACCAGAAAAGAAAACTGGTAAAATAAGTGTAATGCATTTAAAATTAAAACATTCAGAGGCTATAAGGAATCTGATGTGATTAAAAGTAGTTTTAATCTGTGGTTGAGGGTTTTCAAATTCTAAAGCTGAGGACAATACATAATAAAAAGTTTTAGTTTTAATACAATGCTTTCAGTTTTCAATAATTTCATTTATGGGAGAATGCTGGTCAGAGGACAAAGAGAAAAATAAGTATAGTCATAGAATAATATCTAAAAGATTTAGAAAGGAAGTAGCACAGAAATGCATTCAGCCCTGGATGACTGTGGATACATTTGTTATCAGTGACAGGTAATGTGAAACCAAGCACATACTGAAATCAAACCCTTCTTTAAGGTTACACTAAACTGAACTGACAGGAATACTACATGCAACAAAGAAAAAGAATTGGATTTCTATATAGCACTTCGATCTTCAACAATGGGAGTGCACAACGTTCAAATGTTAAAACAGAAGAATTCAAGGGAGAAAAAAGGTAGAAAGCAGGAGAAGGAATAAAATATAACCTGGGGCTTCAAATCCACAAACTCAGACAGGAACAATTTTTTTTTCCTCCCAGCAAAAAAGGCTGTACAGGCAAAGGTAAAAGACAAATATGATTGTTACTGGAATTTTACAGATCTGTAATAATCCATTACCTCCTAGATTGAGCTGTAATGTAATATCATAAAATAAAACACAAATTAAAAGTAAATCAAGATGACAATATAGGCACATGTGAATCATTTTGCCCTGAAGCTGAGTCTACACCCTTGTGTCAAAGATGCCTTAATAGGGTTAAAGCGCTAACATTAATGGATATTTTTTGTTACATTTCAAAAAAGTCTTTACAGCACAGTTAAAAAAAATTATGATTCTATGATTACACAGTTAGGGAAAAGGCCTTTCAGATAGCAATTTTAAAAATGGGGAAAAGTATTCAGTCTCACCACTGTATTCCTCTAAAATAGGTCTCACTAAATTTTTTTTAATAATACATGCTTCTCAAATACTGTAGACTTATGGGCATGTCCCTATTAACATTTTAGTTTACACTTGGAACACTAGACTGAAATTCAGATACTATTTTCATAACACATTCATATCTGAATGCCAATTTTCTGGTGAGATCTCTATTGCCACGATTTCACAAAGCAATCTCACAGTGCACAACATGGATTCCATTTGGACGGAACAGTCCCAAAACACAACTGCTGAGTTACTTGGGACCAGAGGAGCTCAACTGAAATGAACACCCTCAAATACACAATGTTGCTGTGGGGTTCTCAGTACCATCTGTTATGTTCCACAGATTTGTACCTATTGCATTGCACTGCTTATTAAGGTGGGATTAAACAGTTCTCACTTTTTACAAATTTCTTCTTCCCTTTTGTTATTCAGATCTCTCCTGGTTCTCTTCCTCTTAAGAGTAATTGTTATCTGTGTACTCCCAAGCCTCAAAACCAACTAAAATGGAGCTCTACCCTATGCTATAATGCTCTTTGTTTTCTCCTTCCTCCTAAAATTGGGGATAGCTTTGCAATAGTTGCAATCATTTCAATCTTCACATGTAACAATTACACTACATTCCCGTCACTGAAGGTTGTAACAGGTAACCTCACCTGTTTGCCTCATTAAAGGAAACTATCTGAACTGGAACTGAATGGCTTTTTCAAATCAAAGGGAGTCAACAAGCCTAAATGTAGATGGAAAGCTTCATTTCTAGATAATAATCTCTGCCAGTATATGTCCTGAAACAGATCTCAATGAGGCAATTAAAACCTATTGAAAAAGAGAGTAGAAGAAAGAAACAGGGAGATGCAGGAAACAAGCAACCCGTGATCCCCAAATGGTATAGGGAATATAGCTGATATAGCTGATCTGATCTGACCATGCAAATGATTTTAGTAGAAGAATGCTTTCCTGACACAGAATCTTGCACCTTACATATTCAGGTGACTAATGCAACAGTAGATTGTTTAAGAAATCTGCCCTTGTTAAAGCTCTCATTTCAGAACAAAGTCTGCATTTGTGGGGTGCTAAAGGTGCTGAAACTGCTTACATTTGCTACAGGTGGAGGAACTCAGACAGCGGAAGGGAAAGCAAGCTCGCCACTCTCCAGAAGTAACATCATGGTCTGGTTTTGAGTTACGTGCAGGATAGCATTTGAAAAGGCCAGGTTAAAAGCTGGAGCAAAACATAAAAAGCAGCTTCGCTCTGTAGCTCCTGACTGAGGTCTGGAAAAAGCAAGCGAAAGGTCCCACCTTTTCCCAGAATACACAGCTCAACAAGAAGGAGGTACTATTAGTTTATCTGGGTGATGAGGACAGGAAAGTTAATGTTTGGCATGCCAGTACTTTCTCACCTTGTAGGTAAATTCCAGATTTTTTTTCCTGAGACCCAAATGCACTTCAGTGACCCTTTTTAAACCAAAAGCTGAAGAGACATGGGATGACTTTAGTTTTCATCTTCACTCTTATTGCCACTACTAATTTCACAGCAGTTTCAGCAAGCAGAGATACGGATTACATTCTTTATCTGGAGAGAATATAAATATTCTAACAAAAATACACTTCTAGTCCCATTGATTTACTGCTGAAGGCAGACAGAGCGACTCAATTTTACTAGTCCCATGTTCCCCAGAAACACTAACCTTTTTAGTGGTATAAAGTTTGTATTTATTTGGTCACATTTTAATCTAATCCTGAAATATATTTTCATCTGAAGAAAGGGAAAGGCAATAATTTAAAAAAGAACATTTTGAAAGACATTGTGATGTCTGACTAGTTAGTGGATTGAATCAATGAACCAAATAAAAGAGAAGTTATTATTTTCTTCTAAGCAGTTAACCTGTTTTCAGATACATAAAGGAATTGATACAATTTAGATTGGCATTTCCAGTCATACAGTGAAAATAAGATTTTCTGTTATGGAGATAATCAAATAGGATATTTTTAAGACTTGGCTGACTGAAGCAATTAAGCCAATTCAAAGACTATGTTTTAGATAGGTGAGTACATAATGAACTGAGAGTTCCTCAGAGAAGTCCGTAATTATCTAAGGTGGAGAGAAGTGGACAGTAAAATTGAGTCTGAAGGCAAGAATTGTTGCATGTACCAATTTGAATATCTAAAGCAAAACTTTTGCATTTATTATATTTGAGAATTTCACAGATGGTTTAGAACAGAATGTCATAAGGCTACAAAGGGTTTTAAAAAGTATATCTTTTTTCCCCTATTTAGGCTTCTATATTGTTTTTAATTCATGATTTTAAGAGAAGATATCAGAATTTGTCCCCCTTTTTAAAAAGCTTGGTCAGTCCTTACAATCTAATATTGTACATGGTGCTCTTCTTCTACTTAACACAGTTACTAATATTTTTGTTAGTTATGCTTAACATAAAATCCCCCAGACACTTGCTCCATAGCTTGCTGTCTTTTTCATTCTCTGAAATAATGTCAGAGGTATTTGCAATACCATAACTGTGTGCTCAGGTTTTTATTTTGAAGGACTAAAAAGCATTAATATCTAAAACCTTCAACATTTAATGAATGAATGAAGAAAAGTCTAAACCCAGGGAAAAAATATTTTACCAAATCTATGCTTTGACTCTCCAGTGGAGCAAGAACCCACCACTGTACTTCTGCAATGACCCTTTGCAAATCGAACATTTATCTACCAGGCAACAAACATTTTAGACATTTAAGACTGAATCATGGTGGTCAGGCCTACGGAATTTACAAATCAGTGTCTTTCTCATTAATGTGATTACTATATTATTCCGAGTTATTTAATTATATTTCTTGAGATTCATATTTTCACACTGTTAAGTATATACATGAATAATATCATTATATTTCTACTTACATTGATTTCCATAATCATATTTGATAGGTTTACAGCTACAATTTATACTAATACTTATAATTCCATGGTGCTTACTACAATAATTTTGACAACTGTAATAAACCTTACGCTTTCTTTTCAGACAGTATTGTTCCTTGGGAACAAGTGAATGAATAAAACAATTGGTTATTAAGCTAAACTTCAAAAAATGTCACATGTAAAGCCCTACTCTTTCTTTTTAAAATGCATTTAGGTAAACAGTTGTATAAAATAGCATATCAAATATAAAGTTGAATGTTAAATAATAGAAAACATAGAAACAGTTCTTTAATTGTAAAATAATTTCTTAGAACAGCTAAAAAAGTACTTTTTACTACACTCAAGTGAAAAAAAAAAAAGGCAACAGAGAAAGATCCTGTATAAATAAAGTACGTGCAACACAGTTTGCAGTATCTTGATACCATGCTGAAAATGTATCATAAGCTTTAGTCTAACAACATAGCTGGATTTGCTCTGGCAGAGTCAGATTCAAAAAACACTTTAATTTTGTAGTTAGCTATAAAGAAAACATCCTTTTTGTCAGATGTGAAGGAGAGTTAGCAATTTCACTCTGTGAACATGAATTATCACTTGCTGTCTATATGTTGCAGAAACAAACCCATCTAACAAAACCAACAGAATGTGTGCACATTAATACCTGTCTATTGTTTTAAGATAAAACATGTACTGCACATGCAGGAAATATTGGTACATGTCTCCTAAATAAGATCAACAGTTCAAGAAAGAATGCAACAGATCATTAGCCCCTCAAGTCTACACTGCCATGCTAATTTACAGCAGTTCAGGGTTTGCTACAGTCTCATTTCTGCTTCTCAGTGTGCGTATGTGAGTTTGTAAAAATATTGCATGATTTGAAATCCAGACTGTGTGTTTTCACTTGCTGTAATTTTCAGCAACAAGCAGGATTGCTTATCTTAAAAACAGAGGGTCAAAAAAGCTTACACTGGTACTGAAAGAGGCAGAAGCACTGAGTGCAGGCCAAAGTTTGTGTAAGATAGAATCATTTATTGTTGAAAACCAGATTTCTTTACTTCAACAAAACAGTGATGGAGAGGATGTCTACATATATATTGACAGGCTAGAGAATAGATTTATTATACTTGTTTCAATCCAGAGGAACCTCCAGCGTGTACCCTTTTGCTCACATCATAAATGACCAATTGATTTTCTTGTGTCTATTCAGCAGTAAATAACCTCACATACACAGCAAGGTAAGGCAGACATCCAAAAAATCCGGGTTTTGTGCAACTATTTGTGTTCACCTCATAGTAATCAGTTGTCAGTCACAGTATAAGAAGGTGAAAGTAATCAGGAGTGCAGGCTTCTCTTCAATACTGCAGTAGGGTACAAAATGTCTCTAATATGAAAGAAACTTGCCTTTGAAACTGTTTTTCCACAAATCTAAAAAGGTTATCATTTTCATGTAGTTACCTTCTGTCATATTTGACACACACATTTACTCTGCAAACCTCTGTACTGTTGTTACATCAATTCATTGCAGATTGCACCAATACATGACCAATATTAGAGGTTCAGCCCCTTTCATAAACTCCTAATCCTGCTGTCCTTTAGTTCCCACAAGTCAAACAACTGAAACTCATCAAGAAATCCCCACACTGTGAATTTAAGTGGAAAGTTCAAACTCACAGTTTTAAAATCCTTTCTTAAAACCTAGGATCCTGACAACAAACTACAGTTTACCAGCTCTTCAGCAATGGACCATTTAAAAGGGAAAACTGCTTCTGTACTTACATGTTGTCTCACAATATTCTGATTTTCTGAAAACAAGGATCAAAAAGATCACTATTCTCATAGGAATAAACAACACTGAAGTTGAAAACAATGGGGTAGATGTCAAAGAAGAATTTTCCCCTCTGTTCTTCTAGAGTATTTGGCGTGTTGCATGGAGAATTATATGACAAGAGATAAAAGAGAGAGATCATCTCTATGGAAACAGTGTGGTCTACTTCATCAGTAATGGATAGCGCAGAAATGAGCTATCCAAATGTTACAAGGCAGTCCCGTAATATAATTACTTGAACTAGTGCCTACATAACCAAAATGGAACTATAAAATGGTTCACACATATTGCCTGAGAGATTTTACCAGCCATAACCACCACAGAGGTGATTAAACCTTTAATTGTTCTTTGGCCTTACAGTGCATAAAGTCCTTGAAGTTCCTTTCACTATACTATGTGTTTCACGAATTAGAAGTAAACTGCCATAGCATAATTTTTGACAGATTAATTTTACAAATTCAGTGCAGTCTTAGTAACTGGCTGGCTGATTCCAGCTTTAAATTATGAATATTTGAAATTAAATTCCACTCAAGAACCCCCCAAACCAAAACGGACTAAGCTAAAATAGCATTGTTTTAATTGGTACTTTGAATCTTAATCCTGTTTATTCATGATGCAATTTCTTAGTTTGGTACCATTATTTCTGATTTTCTATTTTCTTCAGCCCAAATATAGCACAGCAAAAGACAGAGCAAACAGGCTTCTGCTTCTCGTTATACATCACCAGCTTTGTACAGTAGTGTCCAATCAGTTGAAACTACAAGAAACCCCCTTAAGACAGCAATGTCAGTAGTCACCTTATCTGTGCTGTTAAAAAAAACCAAACAGGTTTTGATTTAAATATCCAAACTCATACTTCAATGCAGATCATAACTGGTAATGGCTTAGTTCAGAAAAAAATGTTTTTCGCTGGTACAGATTCAAAGTGCTGTACAAGACCATGTTACCTGGCCCTTATTTTTATAAGGATCAGATAATGCATCTGAAGACTGGGATGACTTAAAACAACAGAACTGGAAAAAGGACACTCAGCAGACAGAAGCTGGAGTAGGCAGATTCATAGAGAAATTCAGAGCTGGGAATAGACAAAGTATATTCAATTACATTCTTTTCCTGTTTTAATTTTGGTCTTGTCCTCATAACTCTTCTATGTGTCTGCTGCCATCAGTGATGAGTTCTATAACTGATGTACTGCATACTGTTTTTATAGCTGCCAGCAAAGATGGAGATTATAGTGTGCACATTTAACTTAAATCTCAAATCCAAAATTTTCCATGACTAAATTTTAGCTATAATGTTAACTACATTATTTGCTTTCTGTTTAGCTACATCAAACATTTTTGCAGGTCTGCAGCTTTAGGATAATGCTACTTTGGCTACCACACATTACAGCTATTTGTCTTGGAATTGTGTGGTATGTGTAAAGTCTAACAAATTTATATAATGATAGATTTTACTAAAAGAATCTAAATGTTTACTAAACAGAAGATGAAATCCTGAATACACTTAAGTGCACATGAATTTTACTTTGAGTTCACTAAGACCAATATTTGATCCATTTTTCTCCCATTTCTCAAGGTTTAAGAAAAAACAGATGTTTTAGCAGTTGCAAATAAGTAGACTGTACATTGGGGAAAATTATCCTCCTTGTAAAACTGAAAATTTTCTTTTTAAATCACCAGTTTAAGTGTTTCCTTTCTAGGAGGTTATGAGCAATTAGAAAGCATTTCATGAAACACACAGCATTCAAGATCAGGAAAACAATAACTGTGTGAAAAATCATATTCAAATTTTCCATCAAACCTAGTAATTAGGCCCAGGAAATAAATTTAGCATTTCTTAAGAAAAACTGTAATGCTGACACAAACCATCACAAATAGAAATATTTCCTATTACATGTTTGATGAGTACCTGATATCCAAGAGTTCTAAATTAAAGTGAAACATATTTAGAAAGCCTATTTGAAAAGTTTGATTGCTTGCATTTCAACTGGAAAATTCTGGACAGGACCAAAAATCTAAGCTGCAGTTATATCCACCTTGTTTATAAGAACACCTAAATTGAGACCCATGCAGTTTTCTAGTGCTTAAAAATACAAAACTCTATGAAAGCCAAATTCTATTTAAGGCCCACACAAGATGCAGTTTGACTTTGCATCAGTCTGCCCATCACATTTATGCTGTGCTAAATGTAGACTGGATTCAAGCTTTGCAGATGCAGATTTAGACCTATATTTATACTATAATTTGAATTTATGCAATAGGCTGTATGAAATAAGCAGTAAGTTGTGCTGGAAACTGGCGCTTTCTAGGGTACTAAATTTACTACATCTGGGTCAGAAAGAATCATTTATGTGTCTTAATAGATCTTTCTGTATGTGTCATTCTTTTCATAAGCTGCTTTTTTGTGAATAAAAGTATAAAAAATGGATACCATCAAGAATTTTTGCTCCTATTACCTTTGTTGTTATTTACATGATTTTTTTTTTTACTTTTGTTATAGTTTCTATGTATGTTATCTGTTTTAAGTGGTACTTGCATGTATAATCAGTCTATGCACACTTGGTCTTTTTCATGAAGCATCATAACTAAAGTAGTCCTCTCCTGTCTAAGAGATAACGGTTATAGCACCCACACTGTGCTTCAGTTAGGCAGGGTTTTCCATAGTCGCGGTGTGCTTGTCCAGTTATCCTCTGCCTATGCCCACCTCACAATGGAAGATCTGATTTCTGGTTGAATCTCCATACCATGTGGTCTGCACAGCTCTGGCTTTCAACATGGTTAGCACTTTTGCAGGTGAAAGAATGCTAAAGTTGTGTGGGATAAGTGGTAATCTCAAATTTTTCCAAGTTTAAGCAAAGATGGAGGCTTTCATAGTTTGAAAAGAAATCATATGCCACATATGTATATCCTCATAAGATCAATAATTAATTTAATTAAAATTATTCTAGCATATTTGTACCAAACATGCGACTCTGACTTCAGACAGCATTTGTTAAGCAAAGGCCAATTACTCCAACATCCACCGTGTGTAAGCTATTGATAAGGAGGAATTCAAGATGAACTGGATTTTGTAGATAATTAAATCACCAGTACCCAAACCCATCATGAAGCTTTTAACAGCTAATTATGTTAATTCCTGAGAAGCCAAAATGTATTAATTTAAAGTGGACTTAGGTGCATAGACCTGATAATATTGGTTGTGTTCGCTGATTAAATACACGTTACAAGTGTCTCAAAGCACCACTAGCATAATTCCATCAAGGAAGAGATTATCTTATTTGCTTATGGCATATTTAAACCATAAGTATAATTGTTACTTCCCTGTTTGCACTTCAGATGTCATTTTGAGGAATAAATACTTGAAGTTTATATAATAAATTTATAAGCAAATTAAAGAATGTGTCATTACAAATATAATTATCCACATCCAACCATCATTCAGCAAAGGTTTGCTGTGATAAACAAATTCAGTAAACATATATGTTTTAAAAATAATTTCCCACTCTACACAGTACCAGTAATTGAAATATCACTTATTAAAGTGATACTGGCTTCTCAGCTACTACCAACAGCCAGCTGCATCCAGAGGCATTAGTGTTAAAAGAATCTTTTTATTTGATATGTGACTGGCAGATGAAAACCTGATTGTACGTACTGACATATCTTTCTCTTCGTGCAGCATGATTTTGTGAAAAAGCATGGTACAAAAATTACTGTGGCTTTCAGCATACTCCAGTAGCTTTTCACACACTGTTTTAGTCAAGTGATGAGTTGTAATTTATGCATACTGACTGTACATATTTTTCATCTGCTATTTGGATCATTATGACATTCATAATAACATATGTATTTATTATCTTTATAATTAAAGTATCTAGAGTAGAAGTAATAATACTAATAAATACAAATACTGAATAAAAGGAAAATAAGCCTTGGGGTGGTTTTTTTTACAGCCTTCATGCATAAGATGAGAAGTATTCTGTTTTTGTTTGTCTAAGTGTTAATTATTTGGGCATGATGGCAAATAACAGCTTTTATGATTGGGATTGCACGGTATGGGATATATAAAAATACCCAAGCACTTTAAGAATAGGTGAAGATTGAAGAAAATAAATGATTGAATGATTGAAGAAAAGAAGCATGCTACCAATAACAGAACACAAATCAAACATATAACTCATTTGGACTACCATGATGTAATATAAGGAACAAAGGAAAGACACAGCAGAAGCATGATAGATATGCTTTTTCCTTTGATTTATATATCAGACTTAAACAATGCTTTGAACTGGGGTTTAACTCAGAATGGCAAACAAGCTTAGGCTCATATGTGATATAGTTTTGGAAAAGACATGACCTGTGTGAAAGAAAATTACTTCAGTTTAATGTTGATTGTAACACACTTCTTAAAAATGCAGTGAAACCCAGCAACCCACTGACACTCAGTTAAAAGGTCAAAAGACAGCCAAAGGCATAGATATATGGACATAGGAATTCCTTTCTGTTTCATATAATCACAAACTAATTTTTTTGCAGATGAGCCCTCAACATGGGAGGTCAACAGTGCACTCTGGGAAGATGCCAAGTCAGATACTCTGTAAGCTTACATGCCTCATGGCAAAGAATAAGCTTTTGGCAATTTGTTTGTATATTATTGTGAATTTTTGCATGGTTGGGTTGGTGCACCTAATTACTCCCACAGATGCAACAAAAACATCTGTAGTAATTAAACTTGTTAGAAGCAGCTGTATTCATATACTACAGATAATGCCACAATTGCAGAATTATGGTCTTTAAAAATGTTAATAGAGAGCAGAAATGACAATTGAAACTAAGTGATTTGCTTAGCCAGCAATGCTGACCTCTGTCTATTGACAAAGGGAAAGTCACAGATCAAAGCCTCAATTGCATGTCAAAAATTCTCTGTCAGAGTCATATTTTCTTCCTTCGTTAAGGATCACCAAAACTAAACAGTGGCCAGAGCAGCTACAAATTGTACAAAGATAATAAAGATTCAGGACGAAATGAAGAAAAATCACTGATGAAATGGTCACTCGTGACAACAAATGTACAATTCAAATATGGAGACAACAGAGGTGATATATTTGTGAAGAGCCAGAAAGCCAATCTATAAATGGATCTTTATAACAGCAGTTTTAGTCCTACTCCTTAACTTTAGTGCTCTCATGGAGTAGCTGTTGAAGAAATACACGAAGCACTTCATGACAAAATCTTCCAAGCATTCTGAAGGCACAGAGGGAGAAAACAGAAGACAAACCTCTGAATTTACATAATTATGTTACATCATCTTACTCTCACAGTTACAAGGGGACCCAGAGTCTAACCTTTCCTGAAGGAAATTGAAGAAAAATTACTCATTTCCTACCAAACTTAAAAAACTCTCACTTCTATTGCTCAAAGATTGAACTCACTAACACGAAACTAGAATATTGACAGAAGAAATTGAAATAATGTAGAAGACTCGGAATAACTGTCGTTAATTAGAACCCCCCTGACTTCTATACATAAATAATGACAATTATTTGGTACCAAGGACAACATACAGAGATTTCATGGGAACTAGTATCAGAAATATATTTTACTATGAGAAGATGAGTTTATGCATTTCATTTCCAGAGGATCTTAATGCAATTTAAGACCCATTTACCTGGGTAAGCATAATTATATGTGATTTTGAGATGCCAGATCTACAGGGCTGTGCAAAAGCAGTCATGAGGCTGGATTTCAGAATGAATTCACAGTCTACACCATTTACTTATTAAACCATTGTTGAGGCAAGTATTATAGGGAGACCCAGCCAAGCTCCTGGGCACTTTGCCAGGCAATGTGCCTACCTGCCTCACAATATCACAATATTCCAACTGCCTTTTTGCTGACATAATGAGACTTATGTCATAACAGTGATTGTGGCACTGGCAGTCAGAACAGACATAGTTAGAATAACATTTCTTTTACAAAATACAGGATAAGGAAATCTGCACCTAATACCAGAAATCTAATGACACTTCAAGAAGAAATAACCCCAAAATATGTCTTGATATCCAAGACACAAATCTACGGGTTTAGAAAAAGCAAAAAATAATCCTAAAGGTCAAGGAAGACCACAAGCTCTGTGTGGGATTCAGACTGAGCAGGATGTATACACCCTAATGCATGAATGTGTAGAGAAAATACTCAAATGACTATAAAATTACATCAATAATAGTGTTCTGCTGAGTGAGGTGTATACTCCTGCAATTCACATTTCTTTTGACTGGAGAGAATTTGCAACTTGCAGTCTCACTTTGAAGTAAAGCAATGCAAAGTAATTCACACTCCTATATATTGCTATCTAAAGATAACCACTAGCAACAGTATTTATGCAAAAGAAAAAAAAAACCAGCCAGTTTTAGCCCAGGACAAACTTAGTTTGATGCCATTCATATACTCTGGAAGCAGGAATAGCACAGATATAGACAGAAAACATTTCTTCACCTGAAAAAACCCCACTATCAAATAGAAATGCAAAATTTCTGTTACAGAACTTCTACCTGCCTAACACAATTGTTTCCCTTGAAATCTCGCACTTGTCCGGGATCACGACTTTATGTAATTATTTGAATTCCTGTAGTTGTTCTTACAGCAGATAAGAAAGTTTACGTAAACATACAAGACTGTAATTATCCCTTAATTGTTCAGGTTGTAAAACTGAATCTCAAAGGATTCAGGTGATTTAAGGATCAACATGCAGATAGTGGTGTGCAGGTAAAGATACAACCCAGCTCACCTGTATCCTGTCTGAAGCCTTATGCAAAAGATCACATTTCTATTTATTTGGAGCTTTGTCTTAAACTAAACAGTTGAAGTACCAAAATCTACCTAGCCATAAATCTCTGTGTAAGTCCAATTAGTACTGCTCTACTATTGTTTCCTATCTTTTCTATATCCAGTTCCTTATTCACCTTTGTGGCCCTTTGCTAACTGGTATGTCCACGCTGTTCTTGCACTGCAGAGCTAGACCTGGGAACAGCATGCCAGCTGTGGTGTCACTAGCGCTGAGTGGCCCACAGGAGGCAGACACACTGCAGTATCAAGCCGGGGCATTCATGATTTCTCAGCCAGGTTAATGATCCCAGTCATGCTAGAGTGTGGAGCACACTAAAAATTCTTCTAAAAGCTTCCATAGGGAGATGGCTAGACAAATGGAAAATTTAAGACAAGACAAATGCAACTGTTACAAAATAGCACTATTATTCAAGCACTAAACTTAATGCAGAAGTTTAGTTTTTTCACAGAAAAGCACTGGAACGGGCCCAAAGGCTGCTTCTATTTGAAGGTTGTAGATAAAACAGTAAACTCCTACTCTCTTACTTCAGTTGTCATAGTAGAAACACAGGATTTAGTGGTACTTCTGTCACTGATCTTTTAAATGAATGTACCTCAAAGACCACCTTCAGTCCCCACACTCTGGAAGCTTGGAATGAATCTACCATAACTATCAAATGCATTCAGATCTGAAGAGAAATAGAATGAATATGCCGTATATAAGCATTCACTCAGTTCCAATTTAAGAACACATCACCTCATGTCTCTTTGCTGTTCACCAATGTCTATCCACTATTCAGTGTTATTTATTAAAGTGTTCCTTAAACAGGAGTATTAAGATGTTGTGAAATGACAAATTAAAAAAGGCACAATATATGAGATGGAAAGAAACACCTAGATAGTTACTAGATTTTTTTAATATACAGATATTTGGTGAATTCTGACATTAATTTTCATAATTATTTATATCACATGATATTTTCCCCAAAGACTTTAAAATGTTCAAAGGCAAAACTTACCTGAAATCCTGGTGCGAAAGTCTGTGTTTTGAACAATTATCTTTTTGAACATAGAAATAAGCATGAAGACTCCTACTGAAGTCACTGAGTGGTATGGATTTGTAACAGAAATGCAGGATGACTTCTAATGCAAACAAAACCATATAAAATTGCCCAGGATTAAAAATTATTTTTAAGAAACCCCTGTAGATAAAAACCCAAGTAAGTGGAGAATGGTAGCACTAAGGACATTCAAGTCCCCCATAAAACTGAAGTATGTGCTTTATATTTACTATTCAAATAAAGAACAGCAACCTGAAAATCTAGATGGTTTCTCTTAGAAGCAAACTCTAAATATCCTCACAATGCAAGTAAAGTAGCTCTACATACTGCATAGTAAAAGTAGAGAGCAAATTCCTCCCTGAGGGTTCTCAGCACTAGAGCAGCAATTCTGCAGCCATTACTGTAGCTCATAGGCAGAAGCAGCCACAGCTGTTATACATCACCCTAAACAGGCACCTTGCTCAGTGGATTCATGTCATCACAGACTTAATGGTCATCTTCCCTTGCCCTGAACTCCTTAACTCCTCCTTGCTCTCGCAGGGTAGGCAGGAGGAACATTTTGAACAAGAAATTTCCTGGGAACAAGAAATGCAGCATTCCTGATATGCTAATCAATGCCATTTTCCTTAGAAAAATTTTGTATGTATTGCCATGTGCATTTCCACAGAAAAGTGGAAATTTGCCTTTAAATCAGTATCTTTAGTCTGCATCATCCTCATTTTCCCTTTATTTTTATGAATAAATAAAAATGGTTTTTGAAGTCTATATATTTTTTATTATATTCTTGACATGTATTTGAAATATGCACTCCAATCTGCTCAATAAATGGAATAATTAGGTAATACTTATTGCTAATCTGTGCTTGCATTTCATACCCAATCCTATTTAAAATTTCTGTCAACAAAGCAATTTTCTTTTGGACTTCAATTCTATTTTTCAATTATTCATTATAATAGTTTACAATAATGTCAACCCTATATTCAGACTTATTAGACTTTTCCTAGCTGATCTTGTACTTTCTAAGACATATCTTGGTATGTATGCAGTTGCCACCCTTTTTTCAGTATTGGACATGCCCTTAGAAGAATAATGTTCTCTCTTCTCATTCAGGCTTCACTTCTTTTTCTTCCTCCTATCACAAATACCGTACTCAATACATCGATCATGACAAACTGCATAGTCATTTAGCACAGTTCACTAAAGTCACTAGATTTCATTTATGAGTTCAGATTTTATTCTTTTAAATACCATTCCACCATTATGTATGTTACTGTGATACAGCATCTCCTCAAGCTATAGAAAAATACTTAAGAAAGGACATGCAAGTAAGAAATGGAGGCAGAGATGTACCATACAGCTATAATAAACATATTTTCTCTGCTGTTGAAGAACAGGTGAGATTAAGACCTAACAGACACCTTTACCTTCGAGAAGAATAAAAAGAAAGACTGCACTAATCTTATTATAGCAATCAGTGACATATCAATGTAGTCAGAAGGTGAATTACTCTTTTCCAGAGTAATTAACAGAAGCCATCAAAGGATAAGAAGTGGGGATGTGGCAAACTGACTACTGTTATTTAAGTAATGGAAGATATGAATTGTCTAACACGTTCTTGGTATTTTCTGGAAATAGCCTCAGACAGGAAAACAAGTCGGTAAGTACCTGTCAGGACTGCTGTTTCAATTGCTAGTTACACAGAGAATTTGGTCAAGAGAATAAGGGACCTGAGTTGGAGTGAAAGTCGCCTTAAAATAATCAGAATTCTCAAATACTATGAAAGGAAGGAATTGCCACAGCACATTAAGAACAATGACATTCCAAACTCAGACTTCAACAAACTGAGGAAATAAAAGATAAGATCTCTTGGGCAAACATTCACAGTTTTGTTTTGTTCCTTAAAAAAAACCCCAAAACAAATCCAAAACCGTTCTGGAGGCAGAAAAACAACTAATTCCAAACAGGAAGATAAAAAGGAAGTACAGAAAGGGACTTAAGAGTATAAATCAAGACCTCTTGAATGACTGACATTTAAAAAAAGAATAGTACAGAGTGTACACAATATCACCTATGAAAGAATAGCATCAGTTTCTTAGGGAGGGTAATGAGGCTGAGTAATGACACATAAGGTGCATTAAGCCAACCAAGCAAATATTAAAAACTGAAGGAGATAAAGCACAAAAGGGCCCTTCGTTACCACAGAAAGGTGAAATCACTGTAACAGAGAAGTCTTAAACAGTTTGGGCATCTTTCCTTTTGTCTTTAGAAAGCAACTAATTATGACCAAGAACTTTGCATAATTTTAATAAAATTGACATCAGAGCAGACAAGAAAAATGGGGAAAGAGTAAAATCATATTTAGATTTCCATTTCAGCAGGACATAGGAATTTAAGACAGGTCTCATCAATGCAGAGGATGGGCAGGTCTCAGAATTAAGGCAGCCCTCCTTTTTACGTGCCTGTGAACTGGGATATCTGAAAATTCACTAACACAAATTATTTAAAAATCAAATTCCAAGCACCTGGGGATAAGATGATAATAAACAGACAACACAGATTTGTCAAGAACAAATCATATTAAACCAACCTAATTTAATTTTTTTTTTGGTCAGAATAATTAGACTAGTGGATAAGAATGAAGAAATATTTGCAATGTATCTTAACCTAAGCACACAAGGGAAAGACAGTTTTGCTAAAAATGCCAAAAAATGAGCTCACATGGGCTCAAAATAAGGAATGTAAAGAGTAGGTTTTGACACACAATTACAGCAGAGAACATTTCTGCCTGGATTCCAGAAGGCCTGTTTGGGTCAGTCACCATTACATATTGTTATGAATGATTAAGATACTGCATAAAAGACTCCAATTTTCTAAATAATTTAAAAACAGATCATTCTAAAAATATGTAAAATTATCTTGATAAGTTCTGGAACAACAAGCAAGAAATTTTATAAAAGAAAATATACAGTATTAGATTTTAAAAGCAAATGTCTGTAAACATGAAAGTGAGATAGCTGGTTAACTCAACAGCAAATTGTAAGTCATCTAACTTTGATGGTCAAAAAATGGTTATGCTGTTCTGAAATAGGTGACATCAAGTAAATGAAATGTCATGAAAATGCAAAATGTTGCTATTCCATTGTGTTTTAACTTCTTGTGGCCTCAGCTAGAGTTCATTGTGGGGCATCCCACTTCAGGAAGACAAATGATCAGATAAAATGACAGTTAATGTGATTAGATTTGTTTAAATTAAAAAAAAAAAAGAGAGAGAGAAGGCTGAAAAGCAATACAGCAAAAAGCATGTTTCATATTGCATGTAATCAATCACTCATGATATGAAGGGAAAGCTGGCTGCTTTGCAACACAGAAGATACAGTTCTGATATAAGGAAAACTTTTTCAACTATCAGAAGTAGTAAGTTAATTAGTAGTTATGTGAGGCTATGATTATCAACAGCTCTTATGAACATAAATGAATTTATCAGAATAGTCTACATATACTTGAAGTTGCCAAAAAGAAGGGATGATGCACAAGTGAAACCTCTAAGGTCATGTGCTCTGCTTTCTTTTTCTTTCTCAGTAGTTAAGTAGTTGCATAGTGTGCGAATTTGATTACGCTTCCGCGGGGGGGGGGGGGGGGGGGGGGG
>JAWWEV010000169.1:21183405-21204071 GCA_035583235.1 Hafferia zeledoni
CCCCCCCCCCCCCCCAAAAAAAAAAAAAATAAAACAAAAAAAAACAAAGAAAAAGAAAAAAGAAATAACTTCTCTAGAAGAGCTTTGCACTTTCAAAGCTAACAAATGCCATGGTCGACAGATAGTTCAACAGGTCAGAGTGTGAAAAGGAACTAATTCACCGGCTTTTGGGAACTGATGGCTTCTTAAAAGAAGAATATAGCAGTGCTGATGTGATAAAGACCCTGAATTAGGGGTTGGCCCCATACTCTCCTCTCATTGATCCCTCCTGCTACAGCATCTACAACCAACATACTGAGAATTACTGGACCTGAAACTAAACCAAAGTGTTTAAGGAATCTGGTTATTTAGCCTATGAAATGAAATTCATACTGTTTGTGTAAGTGTAAACCTTTTGAGGTTGACACTTGTAACCACGGCTCTTAAGAGGCTGCTACAGCACAGATTACTTGCGCCACATGATGCATCTTCTTACTTCATGGGTAGACAACATCATGCAAAAGAGAAGTTCCAAATGCCTTAACTCCCAATTCCATGACTGGAGCTCTGTTGCAAATTCAAAGTTTACATAGGTACAATCAATTCAGAGAGATGCAGAGCATTTTACCATGTTCCTGTTGATCAGCTCAGGCTATTGCTTGTCCAGCAAATATGGCGGAACTAAAAGACTATTTTAAGAGCCTACCTTGTAGCTGACCACATATGCAAAGTACAAGCATTCATTAAAAAAAAACAACAAACAAAAAAAACCCAGTGAAAAATATGTGGCACTTTGTTGATTCTGGGAGTGACTTTTGGTAGCACTATTTGAGGACAGAAATACAGAGAGTGTTTATATTGACAAACTTCAGTGCATAACAAAAAGATTCATGAAAGGAAAAAACCCCAACCTTTCATATTTAAAGTCTAAAATTTTGAATAAAGTATATGCTTGGAATTCAAACAAATGGAACTTCTTTATCAGCTATTTCTAAAATATTTGAAAGTCTTCCTTTAAGAGACCTTAGAGGGCCTCTATCAGACAGAAACCTTAAAAAGTCTTTGACTGCATTTAGATATACAAGATAATCTGATGACTTCAAGGGATCTCAGCATCTTTACCCAAAGCACTCAAGTCTCCAATAAAAGTGTTTAACATAATTTTCAAAAGTTAACCAAATGATAAAATGTAGAATAATCTCCAATTTTGAACATAAATATTCTTATCATTCTATAGCTATCCTGCTACCACATGAATAAGCATTGTGTGAAATACCATAAGCTCTTTGGCTTACAGTTCTGTGATGGGTCTTACCAGTGAAATTATCTGACCATAAAATACTCCATCCAGTCCAAAAGTAAATTTAATTCACTTAGTGTGGGTGTGTACCAATTTGTGGCAGCTTGTGCACAGGTCTGCACTGGAACAGAACAACTAACACGATCAGAAGCAAAGATTATACATATTACAGATTTTGTTTCGGTATTTTAACATATCAGTCACAACTCAAAAGAACATCTTAACGTGTTAAGAAGAATGTTCCATATAATGTTGTATAGCCTGCACATGGTTATTTTGCAACAAAACGGAGTACTTTCAATGCAGACATTTCTAATGAAGACTTTTTATTTACATCAACTTCATGTATTCCCTGGTTATATTTTTTAATCTTACAGGTCCATCTTCCAAATCGTCACTTAACACAAGCTGGTCCAGGTCTCACTTTCTGAGTACACACTCCTCAAGGAGAGGCAACAGGGAGAGAAACTTTATAATTACAAGGTAGTAACATCCCAATCAATCATTTATGCATACATGGTAAATATGCTTAATTTCAGAAGATCTGTAATTCCTACATTGCAAACCCCATATTTATCGAAAGCCAAAATACTAGTTTTAAAGAGGATACTTCTTTTTCAATTCAAGGAAGCAACATTTTTTAACATCTAATACTTTTAAAAAGTATCTTTGAAGATATTTTCATTCTTGAAAATATCTTCATAGTACTAGCTATGTACTAGCTACATTTCGAGTTCCTAACCTGCACAAAGTGTTGCTCCTCTCTGTGATTAGAAAGGTGGATTTGCTTCCATTTTAGACAGGAGCATTCGTGTAAGCATTTTGAGTTGCCAAAGGCATCTTCTTGCCTTACTGCTTTGGGATTACAGAACAAACTTTTTTTCACAGCTGAAAACCCCCATATTTTTTCTCTAGGTCCTTGTGACATGATACTTAGTTTTGGTGCCAATCTTACTCAATGTGTATTTATGGAGTTATAAGAAAACTGTGTTAGTATATCTATAGTTAATAATTTGTACAGAGAAGTAGCATAAAATCCTTCTGAAGGGACAGTTCCCTGTGAAAAATGACCTAGACCCTGCTAAGACATAGAGCCTCTCTGTGTCAGTTAACAAACAAGACTGTGTGATTATGGAGAGTTCCACTGGACAGACTGAAATTCACATATTACCAAAAAAGGCAATGGAATACAGAAATAAGTTTCTTAACTTGAGATATCAAGTAAGCAAATGATAATTTGAGAAGACATTTTGCAACATCAACAGAATTTGGCAGTTGGGTTACACTTTAACAAATCTTCAACTCTATCGATGTTCCCATCATACCATATGGATGTCATAGCTGGAAATTCACCAGCAGTGCCAACAGATGTCAAAAAGCTTTCAAAGCAACAGAGTTAGAAGAGATTATATGTATTAACTTAAGTCTATGTATAAACATGTCAAGATTTCTCAGAGTTCATCAGCCTTCTCTCCTCTCCCTGCACTTGACTTAAAGACCATGAAAATACTCTGAGGCTCCCATGAAGAATGAAGTCTGAGTGCTTTCCATTGCAGGGCAGCAACATGAAGTTGCAATATGCTAAATGAAATTCTCTCCTAATGAGAGTTCTTGGAACAGAAAAAAAGAAGTGGATTTAGCAACACAAAAAAACCCAATAGCAATATTTGATTCTGTGGGAAAGACTGACTGGAACAAAAATGTTGCATAAATACTAATATTATGCTAGGGGGAATCTGAACTTTTCAACCTTTCTAACAAAACTTTCTGAAGAAAGGTGCATTCAGGCAGAGGGAAAAAAAAGCAGATATTTATTTTTTTATACCACCCAGAAACATTTCTCTTTGTTCTCTATAAATGTTCCCTCCTTCCCATGGCACACAGACCGAAAACATTCTGACTAGTTTAGTAGCCTAAGATGGAAGGGAATGATTTGACACCAAGTGAGAAAAGATAGACACAGTTCATATCTCCAATTTGTTCATTAAAATGTGGCTTGTTGGCTCACACTATGACGAAATGTGGGAAGTCTGCCTGAAATATTATTAAGTATTTCTAAATGCAGTATCTCTACTTACTGCATAAGGCTTTAAGGTAATCTTTGTATTGAAGCCTGTTTTGCATTTGTGCATAAAAGAAGAAATTTTTAATAAATTATGTGAAATTAAAACAGAGCATTAGGACACAGTGAATAACCTAAAGTAATTAATTCTTAGCACTTCTCTTTAGAATTAAATAGATGGAAATCAAAATTTACCTGTCATAGTAAAATACAGCAAAGGAAATACCTGCCTGCACAGAAAATCATCACAGTTGGTCAGAGGTCATTGCAGTTTCCCTTTTACTGAGAAAAGATTGTGCTATCTTCTCAAGCAAATGAGATAAATACCAATAATATCTGGGGAATTTTATTTACAACAAATGGATGTCTTTTGTTAGCAGTCTTCTCTTGAGGTTTGGATGTCATTAAATAGTGGAAGACAACACTGTGAATAATTACAGTCTTTCAGTATCAAAATCCACATTTTATTCAAATGGCTTAAGTACTTTTCATTAAATAATTAATGATATAGAATGAAGCAATTGTGGTTTTTTTCCTTCTAAATATAATTCAGAAGATGACCATCAGAGATTAAGGATCTACTGCTACATGAAGCACAAATTCTAGTAACAATCTCTGGCTAAGAAGTTTATATATTGTTTACTGGGACACTTACTCTTCCTGGATACAAAAGACCACTGTCAAGGGATTCTAACTCCATATACACAACTTAGGACCTACCAGAGTCTAATGCAGTATATTTTGTAGTTCCTTGTAAAATGAATTTGTCAAAGGGTATAAAGAAGAATTTAGTCCATTTTTATAGAAAAGCAATTGTGTTTTATAAAATGTTGAAGCAACCATCTATTTGATACAAAACATGTCAGTTTTATAAAAGGCAAGCTAGAGAACTAAAAGCACTTTTATAAAAGCACCTTTTAAAAAGCTTATAAAAGATGACGTGCTAAAAAAAAAAAAAAGATATATTAGTGCTACTAGTCCAAGAGAAATAAAATATGCAAAGACCTAATTTTGTCTCTTCCCTCTCAGCCTTCTTCACAGGCAAAAAAGCCAATAACCTAAGTTTCATCACCTGGCTATCTGATTAATTATGTCAACACTATTTAGTCAACAGATTTCAGCACATGGACTACAGGTCCCTGAGAATCTGTGGACTAATTTTCAGAGGTCTGTAAAAAGGACTAAGACAAGCCACTTCATAGATACTGTATACCAGCCAATGGAAGCAAAATTTCTAAGCTGGTCTACATTAACAGTGAAACTTATACTAGTATCTCAGGAACCAGAATGGCTGAAAAGTCAATGGTACTTGAAGCTGAAGGATCACATAGGATTGTATACTTGATGCTTCTACATAGCATTAATTTCTGAAAATAACAACTACTAATGTAAATAAGTTAGCCTATGTTTTCCATTTCATGATCTACCGAAGGAGGGCTGTAGTGCACTTCTTAAAGTATCTCTAACATACTACCCAAATAAAATCACACAGATTATCCAAAAGACATCATCTTAGCTGCCAAAAAATCATAACAAAATATCAGTGGAGTACACAATAATTTTCACCTACAACAGACAGGTACCTTAAACCATGAAGCTGTTCAGGAAGATATTCAGCAACAGTCAACTAAGCATAAATTTTTGTATTTTTGCTATCATCATACTTACAGATAAAGATATTTAAGAATGTATATACCTGTTTTATATGCATATTTATACATACACACACATTTTAAAAGGTCTTCATTCAAAACTCCCCAGGAGAGTTATGCAAAAGCAAGATAATTTCTACAGAACTCAGAAAACAGTGTATCACTGAATCTTTACCATATATTGTATTGGATAGTAAGCATAGTGACTTCAAAGCCAGTGCAGCTATTTTACAACATTTGAAAGATTACTTTTAGCTGCTTATGTTAAGTAGTAATTTCTAGGACCCTACAAGAATTACACAATTATTTATAATTTAATACTATCTTTTCTGATATTAATTATTAAATTAATTTCTCATACAGGATCACTGTAAGTTTTCTTTAATTCCTAAAGCAAGGAAAACCAAGTACCTATGAGAGGCAGCTCCTTTAGCATATTTCTCTCATTTGCAGGCAGGGCAGTGCATATCAGGCCTTTCAGTAAAGTGCATCAGATCACAAAAGATGCTGAATACCAGATCTTAAGTATACTATTTTGGCAGAAAATGCACTATGCAATACTGAAAGTGCTGGAATTCTCACTGGCAACAGTATGACTTTCATAAATCTCTGAATTTCTATTCAGAGCAAGATTCTCAGCTAAAACTCATTTAGTACCTGATTTTCAAAGTCCAGTGTCCTACTGTATTTTCTAGTTGAGCGGTTATAAGTACAAAAAAGTACAGTGATATTCCTGACAGTCACAGATCAAACTCATGCTTCACCTGAGGTTTAAAAATTTTGTTTCCTGTAAGTCACAATTCTTCCTTTTTCTCTAAGAAGAAAGCCCCTAATAACAATTTGTTATTAAGGTATTTCCATAGTCAAGACTGTGTAAGAAAACTCTGAGCCACAAACTGGTGGAGGAGGGAGAAATGTTCTGGGGCACTTCCTCTCCCTGTTCAGACACCCTTTCCTAAGTCCTTGCTTTTAGCAACTGATGTGTCCTAGGTTTAGCATCACTTAGGGTATTTTAACAGTCTAAACACTGTATCTTCACAGAGGCCTTGGAAATTCATGGGCTATAATCTACATGAAGAAATGAGAACAGGACACTTAGAAGACCTATCTCTTCCCACAGTATAGGCACAGGTTTTGGTTCTCAAGACATTCAGAGCAACAGGAGGAGGATATTCTGTTGTGAAGGAGTTGAGGCTGTTTTCACTTCAGGCTGTTATTTTTTCACTGTCTGCTCTGCCCAGTGAACATGTCCAGACTATGGCTGTGACAGTCAGGCATGTTCATAGTTGACAGGCATTCTTTGAGTTCTCTGGATTGCATTTGTGCAATTTATGATGCAGATACAAACACGGTATCTGTCAAGTAGTTTCTGAGAGAAATGTGGATATGAAAACCATATACAAAAATCATAAAGGAACTAGCAGGTAGATTTAATTTTGTGAAGATGATTAACACCGGTATATTTAGACTATGACATTAAACACTAATCTCTCTCTTTCACTTTTTTGCTTTTGTTTTTACTGACAACCTGTTACCACTTTGATTACTACTTGCTTCCCTAGACATAGGAACACATGCTCCACTCACCAGTATTTTTACATAGGTGTTCAAAGTCCAGAAAGAAGTTCAAATTTCAGCTACATTTCAAGTGTGTGTATGCCTGCATTTCTACTTAGCAGCAGTGACTTTTTCAGCTCTTTCTTTTGATCAGTCTGAACCTTCAGGTAAATATAGTATGCGTTTAAGTTCTTAACCATTAAAACGTCTGAGTGAAGGTCAAGTTATTAGACTTGCTTCAGCTCACATCAATTAGCCCCTCCACTGAAGGTGATGTAACTATGATTCCAGCTAATTAAGTCTCGTAATATTGAGATAGAGTGCTTAATAAGGCTCAACATAGGAGAATCAAGTTAACTCTGTCAATCTTCTTCACTATAATGCACTTTGTTACATAAACAGTCCAGCAGCATTTGGATGACTTCTTCCGACAGACACAGGCAAATTTGCTCCTCTTGTGGTAAAATATTCTTCAGTGACATTGAGCTAAATATATCCTAATATTAAAAAAGGTAAAGCTTATTTTACAATCTGGAGATAATTTATCACTTGCAAATAGAAAACCAGAGAAATATCCTCTAAGCAGCATCAGGTTAACAAACAGAGAAATATATATCCAGCTATTCTAAGCAATAAGTGTTCATTTTCACTGTCTTTGCATAGCTGTAGAAAATCACATTTCTGTTAATTTACAGCTATGTTCTAATCTTTAATTTAAAACTCTACTGAGATTTTTATTTTAGTACCAGAAGAATCATTTGACAATGTGTGAAGTGGCAGAAGAATACTAGTAAACCTGAGACCTAAGTTTTGTCCAAGGGTAAAAATTCAAAGTAGAAAAGCAAGGAAAATTCCTAACTAAAGGGATATCTAAACAATGACCCCATTGGAGGGTGGCTCATCATAACTTCACCTGTGCACATTGACATGCAGTCCTCATCCATCTTCCTGGTCTTTGGACACACCATCTGAAAGAATACAGACACTGCAATTTGGAAAAGCTGAGAATGCTTTTTCATCCTTTCGCGGGAGGATTAGGAAAATAATTCCTGTACTTTTTCTCTGTTTCAAAGCACAGGAATGAGCTAAGCCAATTTACTGAGGTAATTGCATGTAGTCTCAGCTCTGCTTGAAAGACATAATAGAGGTGAGCTGGACCACAACACTAATCTCTGACTTATACACCTGCCCAGAGTTTTAAAGTTAGACTACAATGTATTATATGTTATGGATAAAGCTTTTTAAAATGGAAATGGAAACAGTTTGAATTAGGAAACAAACTCAAAATCAACCTCAATTTAATATTCAGTGTAATCACAGAGTTGGAATTTTTAGTATTTTAAAGATGGAATTTCCACTGGTATAAACTGATCAATACAATAGACAATACATGAGAGTTAGAGTTGTGATTCTAGAAATCTACAATGAAACTATGCAGGAAATTCTACATACTCTATTGATGTCTTCACATAAAAAGTTCTAATTTAAAAATCACTAGGACAAGTGACCATATTTTTACATATTCTCATTATGTCTGCACAATAGTGTTAATGCTAAATATTACCAATTCAGTAATTTCTAATTGTCAAAAGCAGGACTCCATGCTGTCTTACCCATTGGGGATGTTATTTAGCTGATGTTAATGATGAAATAATAATTACATCTTCTAAACATAAATGTACTGCTACAGTAGCACTCAGTTAACACAAGGAGTGCAAAAGTCTTCTATCAAGCTTTCTATGACAAATTAGCACTCAACGCTTGCCACTAGGGCAGTGCTATTAATTACGCTTAGACAGCATAACCAAGACAGCAGGTGCCTCTAGGAAGGTCATACAAAGAGCTTCACGCAGAATTACAAAGCAAGTGTTATGACATGCAAAGCAATAAATAGTCTAACTACTCCTACCCATCTCATGCTCACTGTAGAGACTTCTCTAGTTATCCAAAAGATGTAGTACCAAATCTTTTTCCTAGCACTTATGAAATTTTACTGTGTTGAACATTCCTGGACACCTAGAAGAGAGGAATCTGCAGAGCAGAAATGTCTTCTAGAAACAGAAATGCAGCAATTATCTGTCCATTACAGAAACTGTATTTTAAAGAAAAGATCCTTCTTATGCTCAAGCTCATGTCCTTACCGTTTTCTACAACTGTGACAATACAGAACTCAAATATCAGACCCATGTTTAAAGCGTTTCTATTGTACAGACACTACAGCCATTCTGTGGTAAAATCACAAGGCAACTTCTCTCTTGCACCTCATTAACAGCCATACACAGGTCATGATTATCCTGGTGACACCAAGTCAGAAAACTAATCTCTATGACATTGTCTAGCAATGAAGCATGATTCTGAACAACCCACCAAAGATGGATTGTACTTGGATTAGCCAAGACAATGTGTTTTATGACTCTACTTCACCCATTCTCTCTGTTCTGTGAATGAGCAGGTCAATTTTATCTTAACTAAAGGATTAGAGAGGTACCTTGATTAACATGGGCTGCTAAAATTCTAACTATGCCTCAACATCAAAGTAAAAAACATGTAAAAAGTACAGAGAACCTTACAGAAGGATCCCTTTTTAAGGTCTGGTAAACCCTTTTTCAGTTGGAATCTTGTTCATTCTGCGAATAAATGTGATATAGGTCACAGCAATGGAAATCAAAGGAGCTGTGATGGCAGCAATGGCAAAATACAGACTTGGAAAGCAGATGAGGCAACCCCGGATTCACATTATGTGGTAGTCCTTTTCTTAATTACTTTATTTTGTGCTACAATACCACTTCTTACGAGGATAATATTTAAGGTTCCTCTAATTTCAAAGAATGCAAGCACACCAGCAATCCCTAGACATTTCTGCAATTTATCTACTATACTATGTAAGTTCCTGCTCTGGGCATTTAAAATAATCATGATAAAGTCATAATAAATATATATATATATATGTTTTCAACTTTTATGTCTATATCAATATTAAACTTCTGGTTTTATGCAGTGAAAATGATCCCCAAAGTATTATTTTTTAGTCAACTATTAAGACAATTTTAGAAAATCTGTAAGAAGACTGACATATATCATAAAAGATCCATAAAATCATGTCTAAGATTTCACTTTCACTGAGATAGTAAATGGTAACTAGTTCTCTCAGTAGAGCAAAAGATGTGTAAATTTAACTAAATGTATAATAGATATCAGATTCTTGTAGAAGAGAGATGAAAGATCAGCATTTATAAATCAGTGTCTTTACATCTTATCAAGGAAAAAAAACCAAGGATAAATAATACTCATTAGCCTCACAGAGGTATTTTGAGACTAGCTGGTTAACACTTATAAACTGTGTTAATAATTTATGCACTGTTACATGTTCACTTAGTATATATAATCACCACCCACATTAGAGGAGGTTTGCCCACTAGTAAAACAATTATTTTTATATTTAATGGAAGATTATATGAAAGCAAACACATAAACACCTATTTCATGTATTAAAATCTGAAATAACTCCAGTAAAGATTTGTATAAAAAGTCTGTGATTCCCCCTACTTACATAATTTCATTTTAATCCACTTTTAAAGCACATTCTACAAGAAAGGAGGCTCTTACTCCTGTGGGAGATAAGTGTGAGAGCAAAAAATGGAACAGATCTTGGAAACATTAAAATTAATGATGTCTGAGAAATCATTATGGTTATAAACCTTGAGCCTGACAGTTTTAATTCAAAGCTCACAAAAACTGAGAAACAGTTAAATAAATTGAAGGACCAGATGGTGTCAGCCTTCAGGGAATTCACTACAGACAGATAAATTGGGAAACAAGAGTCAACAGTCAGAAAGTAAAGAAATTCTGAAGTGTTTTTAAGAGTGATTTCTGAAGAAAATTGCAGAAGATAATTTTTCTAGAGAAAAGCCAAGAAACCACAGTGTTCACAAAGACTGTTTTTCTAAGAGATTTTTCAACGCTTGTATTCCAAAAGGTTCAGATTGAGTATCTGTGTCCAAATTCAGACCACTGAAATGAATTATTTCTAAGAACAGACATCAATACTCATATTTAGAATAATAAAATGGTTAGGGTTGGAAGGGATCTTACATCTGTTATACCTCTTGTATTTCTATGACCTATGATCATTCTAATCATTCTTTCAAATTTATGAAACAGGAATTAAAAAAAACCAAACCCCTCCATCTTTGTCTTAGTACCACAGACATAGGAGGGAAGGGAAGAGTAATGTACTCTCTGCTTGAGTATCTCTTATTTAGTCTTGACTGGAAGCAACTGGACCTTAGAGATCATCGAGTTCCAACCCCCCTGCCATGGGCAGAGATGCAATTTGTCAAAGCAGAAGGAAAATTTCATCCCTCTTTGGTAGGACTTGTAACTTCAACTTCTTTGATAAATAGCTCAAAGTGATAGGTGACCAGAGTGCTAAGTAAAAGATTGAAAGACCGAAGATTTAAATTAATTGCATATATTTTTCATTAAGTTCTATTGCTACTGTGGAAGACAAGCATAGGAATTAACTACCACAAACTCTTTAGCCTTTGTGGTTGTGTTTTCACTAGAGAAGAGCTTCTCTCGTTATTTATCTGCTAGAAACAGAATTATTCAAGAACTCTCATGTTTATACTACCAAACTGAATCCAGCTTTAAGAATGATAGTTAAACATTTTAATTACCAGCCCTTCAATCAATGTTTACTTACATGTTTTTGTTTAGTTCTTGCTGTTCCCTTGTCCACACAAACATGCAACAGTATCACAACTGGATCTGGAAACCACTCTACCACTCTTGACAGAAAAAAGCTAAAGATGAAATGGATATGAAAACTGAATTGCCATTTCAGTCTTTAGAGGGCTTTCCTTAGGTCAAAACTTAAGCATTTTAGTGACAGTGTTTGGGAGGAAGTAGTATGCAGCAGCTTGCCTCTGGGTTTTTTCTGTTGTTCCTTTCACATGCAAATGATTTCACTTTCTAGGACTTTAGAAACAATGTCTTTCGAATCATTATAATGTGAGAAAGTAATTGGAGACTAGAAAAAATGCATTACATTTTCCTGATTTAAAAAAAAAAAAAAGAGCAATTTAGTTCAGATGTCTAAGCCAGTTCACTAATGATGGATAATGCATCAAGAAAAATAATAGCAACCTTTTTTAGCAAAATCGCTATATTCTAACAATAGTATCATTCTCAGTAATAAAAGTCAGTCAAGAATATACTAACAGTCTTGCTTCTAAACAAAGGGAAATACAGACTAAAAATAATCTTTATAATACAATCATCTGTCTCAACTGAGAGGCAAACAAAACAAGCCATGTATTAAAACTTTCACTGGTTTCTGTAACTTTTTTCTGTAACCCAATGCTTTTTTCTGAGAACAGACTTAAATTTTATTTGCGTATCAATTACTCATCCCCTTCAAAATTAGCACTTTTGATGCGTCATTTACAGGCAAAGCACTTACATTGTAAGCCTATTTTAAAGTCTCAAATCCTATGCTCTCTTATTGTAGATTAATCTTCTATAAGTCGGCTTGAAAACAGCCACCTGACATTGTAAACGCCTCAGCCATATACAGACATATATGACTTCACAGTAACAGACCTGCTCACACCTCAGTCCATCGATTCTTCATATGGAAAGGTAGATATTTCTAGAGACAAACAGCAGCGATAAATATCTCATTTCTTACATAACTGTAGACATCTAAAGAGCAGATTTCTTTATCTGATAAGTTAGTGATATTGAGGCTTTAAGGGAATAATACAATTTTGTCCATCCCTGGCCTTACTCATGCTAAATCTCTTTGATGTTTACAAGGTCAACATGGAGTACATCAGTCACACCAAGTAAATAATTATTTATTTCAGCCTTCCCATCTAAATTTGGTCTAGAGAACATTTCAGAAAAAGAAATAAAACTCAGAACACTTCTAACAAGAATAATGACTCAGTAGACCTCTATTTTCTACAACCTGCAGAAGTAAGAAAGGCAGAAAGCTCCTACACTGAGTTACTGCTTACTCTTCATGCTTACATCAACAATGCAAAAGTGGGCGCACCTCCCTTAATCCGGCCTTTCAAGAAAAGGACGTGTAATGCTGGTAATGACAGTCATTTTCCCCCAGATACTGCCACATTGCCAGTAATCAGGAAAATAAGTTTTAAGGTTTCTCTTTAGTTGACTTTCATTACTATCCAACAATTGGAAGTTACTAGCCTGATGTTAACTAACTTTTGTCAAAGAGAAGTGGAAAAACATGCAGGTGCCCACTAATAAAGTTTACCATAACTAGATTGAATTGTTGCAAATAATCAGAGATCAACAATCCTAACAGAAGGACTATTAAATTACAAAGTAGTAACTCAAAAGCACTATTCTATTGTTTAAATATGAATGTGGGAGACATGATTGCAGGAATCACTGAACAGGTATTTTTCAACAGTGGGCATGTGAATTCTTCTGCTCTGTTGGTCATTTCTTATTAGTGACTGGAGAGCTTTAACGAGTATTTTATGGTAAGCTATGCACAGTGCCTGCCTTGTGAATGTGCACATCTTTCATCCTATTTTATTACAATAGCACATTAGTTTGATTAATTTGTATATTTAGAACTGAAACATGTTGTTATTAAAAACTGAAATATAATGAGTAAGGTTTTATCCAGCTTCTCTTAACTTACAACAGTAGTGGTAGTTATTTTAATTTAGGTATTTTTAAAAGTTAATGGAGCAACCGCTGAGCTATTTTTACAGGGTCTATATTGCAGATGTTCAAATAACGGAAAATCTTTGATGAATAAAAAGATTCTATGGCAAATCAGCAATATAAAGAACTTCTGGCTCAATGTGTACTATGTATCACTTTTTTCTAATTATCTAATCTAGTTGTTTTCTAATTATCTACCTAACTGTTATAGATATGGTCTCCAAGGAGCCTGTCTAATGATCATTCACTGAATTTCTTTAATTTGAAGGAAAATAATTAGTGCTTTCACAACAAAAACATCAGCAATGCAAAAGCGAACAGGTGAATACTAAACACAAGATTTCAGTGCAAACTGAAGCATTTGCTATACCTGTGAAGTCTGACAGTCTTACCTCCACATTGCTTTTCTGGCTGAACTGTTCTAAGATCATGGAAAAAAGTAAAAGAATAAAGCTTGCCCAAAAGGAAACTGAGGAAAGATGTAAAAGATAAAATTTAAAATATTTTTGCATTGATCATTAGCATTTTGATCTCTGACAATTGCACGTAATTTAATGTTATTAAATGTATTTTTTAAAATTTTCTTTATTACAGAATTACACTTTGCATGTGGCTTCTCAAATTCTCCCAGAACATCTGGAAACAATACTTTCTATCTATTGAAATCCTTCCCATGAAATCCTGATAAGGTATATTACTGGTATACAGCCACAACCATTTGTTACCTTTATGCTACACCTGCTTAAAATGAATTATGATTTCTCATAATACTGGAGTCAAAAGTCAATCTCTATATAAAATTTCTGGAGCACTATCAGTACGTTACACTCAACTACTTTGCTAGGAAATTGTACTATGCCTCCCCCAAAGTTCTTAAATCAGAATAACATATTTTCCTAAAAATAGTGAGAATTCTTGCTTTTCATTAGAAGCCAACTTTTAACCTGAAACTGTATTTTAATAAACCTTGTTAAACAACCGTTAACTTTTTTACAGAGCATTATCTAATAATCTAGACAGCTAATAAAATCCTCCTTCCTTTTTCACAATGATGTGTGTTACTTGTCAAAAAAAACTAAGTTGTATCTCCATTACTCCAAGCTTACAATAGATTTATCAGGGATAAAAATGGACTCATCCTCTTGAGGTAAGATGTTTCCCTTGTGTTCTTCAAAAAATTTTTATCCAGCATCAATCTGATTTCAATTCCCTTGACAAAACCACCTTTCTCTATTTTACATGCGTTATGCAGTGCCTGTACAAGTTTGAAAGCATCCATAGATTTCTGAGTAGAGTGATAAAGTATTGCTGTGTTCTGAGCTAATTTGATTTTTTCAAAGTTACAGGTAATCTTTTGTAATATCTGACCCTGTACACTTTCAATATTTTAGTAACATTTTCAATGTTTTACTGACCTTTATCAATGTCATATATTGGGTTATGTGTGCAACAGAAATCACAACAAGAATTTCTCTCTAACAATGTGAATTAGGTTTTCATACTACTGGGGGGGGGGGGGGGGGGAGGGGAAGAAGAAAAAGAGTATTACTCCTAAGTATGATGCTTCCCTAATTCCTGTTCTTTGGAAACTGAGATCAGGGATAGTGCAACATATTCCGTCACCTGAGAAACCTTTGCTGGATTCTTTGAAGTTAAAGAAAAACATGAAAATGTTTAGCCAATAAATTTTTCTAAAAAATTTCCCCAAGGTTTGTGCTTGTACTTGTAATTTCATTAAATTGGTGCATAAGCTGCCAATATTATTGCTGTGACAAATGTGATTTGGAGTATTTGTAAGAAATCTTATCTAAAGTGAGGAATAAATGCATCACCACCAATATTCATAAAGGTTCAGAATTTTAGTTAAATCTGGATGAAGATTCACAGAGAAAAGTCATGTCTGTCAGTACTCACTGTTAACTAAGTTTCTCCAAGTTACAGTGTATCGGAGAGCAGTTCTGAAGGGCAGTGACTGTGTGAAACCCCTATGCCTAAGAACCCAAACTTTGAGCTTCAGTAAGTGTGAGGTTAGCTGTGACATTTGGAGTTACGACAGGTGCCTTACGCTGCTTTTTGCAGGGGCCTACCTGTTCCCAGCTCTTTTACTTGAGGAGCTCAGGGAAATGGTGAGGTGACATGAAGATTCCTCTGCATAGATTTACACAGAGGTGACTGTGTATTACCTTGCTGGTGTTTCTCCCATCCCTTGTCAGGGTAAGAGCCTTTACTCAGTTGAATCTTCACGTTCATAAATGTTTTTACAATAATGACATATTTTTTATTTTGTTTGTGGGCTAAGCAAACATTCAATAAAAGAAAAAAGCCAAACTGCCTTCTATTCCTCCAGCAGACAGACATCTTAAATTTACCAAAACCAATCATGATATACAGTCTGCCTACTAATTTCTATAGTATTATATTTGTATTATATTTTGCTCAGAGAATCATGGGAAGACTACTCAAGCAATTAAAAGTTATTGAAACAATTCAGTAAAAGTTTTAATATTTAAAATGTCTAAAATTCCCACTGGATTTCTTTTTTAATTTTAATTGAATAATCTCACATTCAAAATAATTTTAACTTTAGGCAATTATAACTATAATTTTTATAGTTATTGAAAATACAATTCATCTACCGAACTGTCAGTTTGTATTACAAAACATACCAAAAAAAAGGCCCTATAACAAAGACCATTCAAACCCCTCTCCACCAAAGAGTGCGGCACAACACGCAGTAGATGACATTCTGCCTTAATTTGATAATAAGCCAATAATTTCTTGAAAATTTCTGCACTGCCGAAGTGGTACTGTGTATTCAGCTTTTACCTGGACCACCTCTACAGTGAGTTTTTCAGCTTGTTACGGAATGGCAGGCACCATATCTGCAGAGTCTAAGCAGAAGCATCACAAGCAGCCAAAGGACAAGATATGTCTGACAGATTCTTCTGCCAAGAGAAGAAAAAGGAAAAAAGGAAAAAACAGCCCCAAAGAGCTAAGTATCAGCTGAAGTGATAAGCAGTGCATTAGTACATTATTGGAAAAAGACACTAATTACTTGATTAGTTTCTAATGTATTGCCTACCTTTAGAGAAAACAGAATCAATGCTAAAATAAATTCTAAAAATGCGGACATAAAGAACATCCCAGTAGAGGAAACAGAAATTAAAATGTCATAGAAGAAATTGAAAAAATAGTAAAAGAGAAGTAGGTGAAAAAAAATCTTAATTTGTACTGATTATTTAAGATTTGCTCAATGAACAAGCAGTTCCTCATGGTCAAGTCTTTACAAGGTCTGACTTAAGTTCTAAGGAATTCTTAGACAAGGATAAATGAAACCCATAAAACTAGACATAAATTATTTTTTTTAAAAGACTAATTTTTCAAAACATTGTAAGAAGTAGCGTTTTAAAAAAGAGGATGGCAATGTGACAACATCAGAGCACATGAACTTCATAGACTAGCTAATCTTGAAACAAATTTTAACTTCTTCACAGAGGATTCTTCTCTTACGATGGATTTCTGCGCATCTAATGCTCTGAGAAGTCAATCAGAAAATGGCCTATATAGCACCGAAGCAGGATTTACTACTGTAATGTTCCTGTACTTGGCCATGGACTGGATAACAGCTCTGATGGATTCACTACTGTAACTTTTTTTTAACAAGTCTCACAACACGCTGCAATACAAGAAATTCCAACAAATTTGCCTAAATAGAGTCAGAAATGATAAACCTGAAAATGCAGACACTTCTTCCAAACTATATGAGATTTACGTATCTTTATAAAATGTAGTCACATAGCCAGCAAAGCTTTCTGTGATTAGGCAGGAAGGAGAAGGATTTATTCCAACAAATAGTCTAACTGAATAAGCTCTAAGCATTTATCTTGCTGCTTAAGGGTTATAATGTGCTTGTACTACAAAATAAGTACTTTGGAGCCAATACCACAGGAAAATATAAACAGATATAAGATGACAAAAGCAGCTGGCTGTCTTGACATGCTCTGTCAGCAGATTTATGAAAATTTTATGTACCCGAGGCACCCTACTGAGAAGTTTTCCTTCATGCAAGACTCACATGCTTTTTTTACTCTATGGAGATAAAATTGGAGGAATTAATATGTAGTTTTATTAAATTTTAGGTTGTGCTTTGCCTGGGTGGGCTGCTCACCCTGTTATACGACATAACTCCAGTAAATTTATGTTTACTGCATTTCCATTTTGTTGTCATTTACAGCTCATAAAACAACCCCAACTTCTGTCATTGTATTTTTGTAATTTTAAGTTAATTTCTACTTAAGGGAGCAAGGGACTGTAAATTGATTGCTAGGGCAGCAACCATTATGTAACAGTATGAAACCATGGACTTCTTCAAGATCTTGTGGTCAAGCAAATCACTCTGAGCATGTTTTTAGGCTCTGAAGCCTTCCCAGTAATTTCTGGCCACTGTGTTTTGCAAACGTCCATTTCAGATGTCACACAGCTTTCAGAGCTATAGTGATGCCATGTGATAAAAAGTATGCAACACCTTGAGTATGTAGTTTCAGAGTGAAAATTACCTTCTTACTGTGATAATGAGAGATCAGTGAGTCCTCCTGCATGGCTTAGTAGAAGAAAACACTCAGTCAGAATGCAATAACAAGGTGAAATGGAGAAATAAGGAGAGGGAAAATATGTTTTCAAGACTGATTAAGCAGTGAAAGACGAAGTTTTTCTACATGGCAGAAGTATTATAGAAGGATCCTCTGGTATTCCATGGGAAAATCTTTGGGAAAATCTGGAGAGTGCACATGTGTTAAGAATGTATGCAAGCAATCATCAAGAAAAGTTATTAAAAGTCTTAATTTAAAGTAAATTAATAAACTATATTTAGACATTTCTGTTGATACTTTCCTTTATAACTAAGTGGCCTTAATTCAATTTAGCTGAATTCATTTCTAAATTAATTCAATTCAGCTGAACTGAGTCAAAATTACTTTGATTCTGGATAAGGGTGCCTACTTAGAGTTTCCCCTAAACACTTTCAAAATTCATTTAGATTAATTTTACTCAGTGTCTGGATGAAGACAAAAGCCTTAAACTGATTACAAAGAGAACTGCAGAAATGATGCGTGGAGTGCCACTAGAAACTGTTATTTCTAAAACAGTATCATCAGTAGCTCACAACTCATTACTTTTGAACATTTCTTTTTAGGCATTATTTCAATTCTTTCAATATATACATATTGAAACCAACAGAAGAGATAGGTCTGTGCTCTTTCAAACCCTTTGAACTGTAAAACGGAGTTGGTACCATTATTTCTTCTTTGCGAATCAGCATGGTATATGCTTTCACACCAGCACAAAAGAACGTACTAGCAAAGCTGATGACACAACAGGAGAAAGAGTCCTAGTCAAGTTTTCCTACGCTTTTTTCCTTCTTCACAGTTGCATGAAGACATCACCATAGCTTTATGGGAAATCTGTAGCCCATTCCTTTCTTGCACTCATGATGTTTAATTTAGTGTCCTAAAGTTTTAAACCTCACTCCAGTACTTGTTCACTGAGCTGAATAAACATCTCATCCCTGACTCTTCAGGTTACATAACAACTCCACATGACACATCTGCACATTTTGCCTACAGAAGGTACATTTCCTTTTTTGATTCTCCTATCCATTTTCCAGTTGCAGTAGACCTATTTCATTTTAAAGGAAGCTTTCACTGATGATTCAAGTTCAACTTATATTGAAAGTATCCCTGAGCCTAATGCTAAGTGAAACAGATAAGCTTTTACAGCTTTTGAAATGAAGATACAAAACAGTGCACTAGTCACTTTACATTTCCAGGAATACACAGATTGTTAGCCAAAATAACACAGATTTCACTGAAGGGCTTTCATTGGGACTATACAACAGTAAATCAGGCCTAAATATTACAGCAGTAGGTTTTCTGAGTCTTTATTGCAGATAGTCAGTTATCAACAGGTTTTAGCATTAACTGTTAAACTGCTTTCAAATATGTCTAGAGTGATGTTCCATACTTTACTGAACTCCCAAGAAACCAAATACTGAGAAGCACTGTACCAAAAGGTATTCAGTGAGTCTGATCCTTGTCAAAAGTTCGTTACAGAAACTCTAGCAATTGCACTGTGGAGAAAAACGCAACATTGAAGCTTGACTGTGCCATTTGATTTGATTTGTTATTTGACATCATTAAAATAAACTCCAAGGGTAAAATGCACTTTATTTAAATACACTACATACATTCTGACATACAGTCCCATTAGACATTTACTTACTACAGACTTCACTTAAATCAGACACAAAATTGCTGAAAAAGAAGGATTAAAATATAGATGCCAAATCAATCAAGTACACTGAAAGGTCACAGAAACTGAAAACGGTAGTTCTGGTGAACAAGAACTATTAAAAAATAGTTTGAGATACATATTTAATTCTATTTTATGTGGAAATTAAGAATGTACACATTTAAATGATCAGTACCACTTAAATAGTATTTTGATATTCTGTGGCATTTCTGTAGCTGACTGCTATCATAAGAAGTGCACCAATAAAGGCTGAAGTAACACAACATAGCTGTAAATAACTCTTCAGTTCAATGACTTTGATAATTATATGCAACTTTGCTAGACTATATTTAGTAAGACTTTTGAATCTGTTAAGACACTTTACACAGTACTGATCAGAGGAAGTTTATGAAATACAGGAGGCTTTCTGTATTATAATGTCAAAGAAATGTGATTTTTTTTCTTTAAGTGTCAAGTTCTAAGCTTACTCTTTTTCTTTTAAGAGTAGCAGCATATGTGGTCAATGAAGCATACACTGCCCAGCTGTTACACCTACTGTATGACCTGCACATACCAAATTAACTATTGTGTTTTTCAGTTCTGGTTCATCAGAGTTTTGGTCTGAGGGGCTCTAACATATATTTAGGAAAAGAATACAGTTCAGTGTTATCTTGTCTATCCATAATTCATAGCCTCCAGCCTGTTTTGATCTAACAACTGGCCAACTTTTTCCCCCTGCCTCCTTCTTCCCTCCCTCCTGCCACCCCCCCACCCCCACCCCCCCCCGCCTCTTTTTTTCTTCTTAGCAGTAATGCAGGATATAAGAAAAAAATTTCAGCACAAGGATTAACGGCAGAAAACATCCAGGCTGCAGTTTGATACTGTATGAATATGTATTCTCATGCACACAGAGAGGATCTTAACAGATGTGGACTTTTCAACAATCATCATTACTCCTCAAGGTTTGTACATTTGTATTCTTGGTACATTAAGAAAGAGAACTATTTCTACATATAAGAACAAATATAATTCAGTGAATAAGTAAACCCAAGTGTGGTACTGTAAGACCTAAACCATTAAAATACCCTAAAATTTCAGAATTTTTTTTTTCCCCAACCCCCCC
>JAWWEV010000169.1:21205365-21240500 GCA_035583235.1 Hafferia zeledoni
CCCCCCCTCAATTTCATGGATCGACAGTGTCCTTGATACAGTGTATTGCTGTGGAAATCCACAAGGCATCCAAAGGTGCATGTAAGGCAGACATACTACTGCATTCCTGTTTCTCTCCATAGTTCTCTCCCAAAGCTTCTTGCCCATTAGACTCTTACCAGAGATAAGAAACAAGTCAAAACTGAGCTTTAGACTGACCCTTGCAGCTCTTCTTGTATTCCTAAATTCAACACTTTTTACTAACATTTGAAACAACATTAGATTCAAGTTTTTCTAGCTATTTTAAGTACAATTGCAATTTCTGATTAGGAGCTTTTAAATTACTTTTTAGTCACTCATTGATACCAATAGAAGAAAGACATACAAGGCCTAGATAAAGAGTTATTTAAACCCTTTTGGTTTTCTCAGTTCATTAGGAAATGTCTGTTCTCTCAGAAACAAAGGAAAGCTGTGTATGAGTTTCATTCACTAAAAATAGATTGTGAAGCAAATTAACCTCACTTACAATGGCTGTCTATGGATGAAGTCAAACAATTAATACCTATGTAGAATTCCTTTCTCTGTAAAGCATAGCTTAAGTGCTTCATTAAAAACTAATCTGGCATTTAAACTAGTAAGTTCCTTCACTGATGATTCGGAAACTCAATTAACACCTGTAAGTACTGACAGTTTGGGAGTACAATAACAATAATTTAAAATAATGAGTTAATTCTTATGGAGAACTGTGGAATTTTGAAAACGAGACTTTTATAACTCGCAGTCAGGAAGGTATGGTATGATCCCATATGTACTCTCCAGATCTGAATGCACTATGTTCAACTACAGTTCAACTACTTTACACACTTTCCATGACATATTTGATATATACTATGTCAACCATACATTAATCAATAATGCAGAAAGAGTTCCCACCATAAACATGAATCAGCATTAAATCCTTCAACTCAAAACAGGAATGTTAGAGATTCCTGTGAGTATCTACTTTTTTTGGAAGTAACAAAGAAATCAGGGGTGAATGACTTCTCCCAGCTAAGCCCAGCAAAACCACAGAAGCAGCACTCTGCCCAATTAAATAATTTCTTCATAAAGAGCAAACAACAAGGCAATATTGGCAGTAATACTTTAACTGAAATTTCACTTCCTGTGTTAGAGACAATTCTGAACCATACTAGTGTTTTGACAAATCAACTCATTGGTATAGTCATGTCTTCGTAAGTCACTTAAAAAGAGGTATTGTACATAATTGCACCCCTAGGTCTACACTGTGCTTAAAAATAACATACCCACTTCCTGGACTAAAACCTTGTATTCCATTGCTGACTTCCACTACAGACTCAGTAATGACTACCTATCTGGCTAGATACAGTCTCTGGAAAACTCCTGTAATACAACAAACACAGAATTCCTCTACATCAACAAAACCAAAAACCACTCAAAATTCTTTGCTATGTGACCTCATACATTGCTGCATTTTCCTTAAGAGGAGTTCCAGCCAACATGGTCACTTTTGTAAGGAAAAAGACTCTACCTTTCAGTGAGCACCTTTATGCCATTTGCAGGGTTTGAATCCTCCAAAGGAACCTCCTCACCTCTGTGCTATTGGCCATTTCCTCTGATTATCACATACAGCTGAAAAGTCAGGGAACAATTAGAGTTTCCAGGTGAAGAACCCACATTCAGAAAAAAATTCCAGACATATCATCTCCTAATAATCAAAGCAGTTTATTTTAGTGAACACTTTGTCATCATCAGTGGTCCAACAAAAGCCAACAAATCAATACTGAAAAGAAAAAAAAAAGAAAAAAGAAAAGGGAAAGACTTTCAACACACTTCTACAGTTACTAAAATTATCAATTTAGAAATTGGAAATGCCTTCTGTAACAGCAAAAATAGGTAACAATCAATTATCTAAGCAACTGTGTAGTGAAGAGATTTTGAGAAACAAAATGTAATTATTTATTGGATGTTGCTGCATGTTCTGTTAGATCCCATCAATCATCCTCTGAAAATAAACTAAACATTTAACTTACACAGAGTTCTATACTATTATTATAATATAGCATATTATAAATAATATTTATTATTTATGCAGTAAGAAAATTATGAGTATTTTATTTTATACAGTGAGTAAATTGGAGTTTAAGTCCTCAAAAGTCAAAGCAGAACTGGGATGTGCACTTGTACTCTGTATTGTACTTGTTCATTATTACCTTTGTGCCATTTAGTTAATGTAAAATCTGTTCCCACAACTTATGTACTGTGTTAATAATTGTTACAGTGTCAATGTGCTTTTGTTATGTGATTTATCTTAATTACTGTACAAACTATTATTTAACAGCAGAATGCACACGAAGGATTCTGATAGTTTTTAAGAAGGAAACTAATCTTACAATGCCCTTTGGGAAATCCCAAAGAGAACTTTTCTGTAGCAAGACCAATGGTGCTGAAAATCAGTCTTTTATCTAACCATTGTGGATTACAGACTGCCGGCGTATCTCTCAGATACATATTGACAGCATATGTAAAATCAATATGATTCACGTGGTCAGGAACAGAAGCTTGTTTCACAAGAAAGCCAATGTGAGTCCAAACACAGAATTTTATATAAAATACCAGTTGCTAACTCTCCCAGTCTTTCTGTCCTTGTACTTACCCTCTTTCAGCTATTCAGATTTCTCTTCATTCCTTCAGACATACAAGTTTGGACTTCTAACTGTACATAACATTAAAGGCGTATGACTAAATACCTTTCAGTTTTAAACACAATACATGCTTCTGAAACATCAATGAAATACAGAAAACACTCCCAGATGGCTGATGTTATTTGCAGAATAAGCTTTATATCTGCTAAAAGAGAGGGATCCTTTGAAGGCAAAGGATATGATAAAGAAACCAAAAGGACATGAGCTTGTAATTATACATTTTAGAGTTTGTCCTAAGCATCTGTGGAACAGAAAAAGTGTTAAATTTTTCCTACTTTCAAAAAACATAACACTAATTTTTAGGTATTGAACCATATGACAAACAAAGGAATTTTATAAAGTCTTCTGTATACCTAACATAACTGACATTTGTCACATATGCATTCAGAATATTTGGGCACTGTTTCATTTTCTCAGTGTTTTGAAAGATCTGCAAGTGCAGGATAAACATCCACATTATAAAAGACCATTGAAACACATGCAGGGAAATTAAAAAGAAGGTATACTGGACATAGCATTTCAAACTACAAATGTTGAAAGTGTCACATCAGTCATAAATATATAAAGTAATTATTTGAAAAGGAATAGCAGTAAGAAGTATCAATATAAAAATGTATGATTTGAGCATTCTGGAAAAAGAAAGAGAAGGGCAGTTTGTCTTGTCTGGTTTTGAATTTGAAATTAAACCATCTAATTAACTGAACAACAGACATTTCAGCTTTTTCCATAGCTAGTACTCAGAGTACAATCTAAACCCACCTGCAAGCAAATTAATGCCTGCACAGAAAATACTAGTTTAAGTATCATACTTGTTTTTACTTATTTTAAATTTTATTTTAAAACAAGGGTTCCGTGGCTGTAATAAGAGAGATACCAACAGCTATTTTGATACCTCTTAGATATTATATCTAAGAATAAGGAAGAATATAAAAAAAATTTACATCAAGAATTATAATGAATGTGATTATTTAGAATATTGAATAAATAGGTACCTTATGTCTGGATAGATTTTAAATCAAAATAAAAGCCAGTAGAGGACTAAGTTAAGACTGTATCTAGAAGATTAAAAAAAAAAAAAAGTAGAATAAATGCAAAAGGATGAAGCATTTGAAACAAAATAAACTTTGAAATGCCTACATCATATAAGATATACCTTTGTGACAGTACCCACAACCTACTCATGGAGAAAGGAGAAACAGTCCTAGACTAGTTACTATAAAATCAATTTATAGATTTACACCTAAGCAAACTTGCCTGTATGTTTCCAGAGAAAAATTTCAAATCAATATCATTATCCAAAAGAAGAAAAGCAAAATGCTTTGGCCACTAAGGCACACAAAGAAAATAGAGAAAAGAGAAAAATGGGCAACAATTTTTTTCCAAAGGAAAGGGAACAGGTCAAATTCTGATGAGTAACGTGAAATGTCTTGACCTGGGTTTTTAATCTTGACATGTTTGCAAAATATTTTACAAATATGTCAAGATTAAACAAAGATATTTTGAAACAAAATGGGCTTTGATATTATGTACTCCAGCATTGAGCCCAGGGTCTCACTGTAATATGCCACACATATAAAACTGAGAAACCAATTTTTTGTTTGCTGGAGTCCTGCTTCACTTGGCAGTGCTGTCTTTACTGTATACTTTCTGCAGATGTAAAAATTACAGAACTAGAAAAAAAGAAAAATTATAATCTTGTTCTAATCTGTATGATCCAGACATACTGGAAGTTCATCATATTTGATGAGGAAAGTGCTGCAATATTCTCCAAGAAGCAATGTGTGCTGGGAAATTCGAGCAATCATGATGAAAATCATGATGCCAACATAATTCATGCTACATTTATGATGCCTATCAACCTACGAGTTATGACATGCTAGAAAAAAAATACAAAATTACCCTAACAATACACTGTAACACACAGCAGTATAACAGCATTTTGTTGAGTATGTTTGATGGTATTTTCTTAATATGATGTATGTGGTTATGGAATATTTTGTAAGTCTTCTGCTATAACGCAGATCTTCTCATTAGGAGACTGAAAAACATTTGTGCAATTTTTTAAGTGTAGAATGGAATGAATGAAGATCTGGAGTGGGAAATGTTTAGTCTGACAGATCAAACCAGAAAAATCAAAAATAGCCACCTTCTGTGAAAGTTGCAGAAAGTATATTAATTTTGTATTACATTTTTCACAAATTCTGTACACCTTTTGAATTCTGTTTTTCTTTAGCAGATCTTTATGTGTTGAAAAAAATCTGTATACGTGCACCATAAACATGGAAATATGTATCTTAAAACGGATAAGCAACTCAATGAAATTATTAACAATGATTTTCACTTCCACAATTCCTCTTTTGGTTTTTAATTCTGTGCTTAACCCCACTCTCTTGTCACTTGATGGAAATCTTTGCTGGAAGTTCCTTTCAGCATTCCTGGTCACTTTTACCTAAGAATTTATCATTATGTACACATTACATCTATATTTTGACAATCAAAATTTCTTTTATGCAAGACAAAACCTTTTCTTACATAGATTGTATATTTTCCAGTATGTATCTGAGACAATAATGTTTCTAAAATGTGTAGAATGTTCCAGTGTGGTATGAGGAAGCAATCACAGGATTTTGTCAAAGTGCTTTAGAATTTGTTTTTGTGGTTAGCATGTCTGGTACCAATTTAACTTCTAACATTTTATCACTTGGGCATCACCTATAATACAACCTGACAAATCAAAAGGTCAGTCTGGCTCAGGGCATAGAATAAATAAATAGAATTGAAAAGTTAAATGGATGCATGGAGACTATCATGAGGAATTCAAATTTCAGAAGTCAGGGATTACATAAGAAACATAGATTACTGAAATTTGAAATCTTCACTTCCAATTCAGTTGCGTGTCAGGAGAATAAAGAAAGGAATAGAATTTTCATTCAGTACTTTCACTGATGCTGAAATTGTAAATTATGTTAATAAAATGCTTTCCTTAAAGTCAAAGAACAAATACTGAATCTACAGTCCCCTATAAACTACACAGTTCATTATCATAGTACAGGAAGTTTAAAGGTTCATTCTATGTTGAATCAATTCTACTGAGTCAGAGGAAGGGTTACAGCTGTCTAAGTGATTACCTTTGCTCGTTGGAGATACTTTGCAGGATCAGGCTGGAACAGAGATTAGGTTCAAAGTACGCCCTAGGTCTGATCCCAAATGGGAACCAGGCACTGGATTCATACTGAATGGCACTGAAATTTCATAAGCTATTCTCACACTGCCCTAGTTCAAAAGTTACAACAGCCTTGGAGTGTCATTAGCATGTAATTATTGCAATATCCTTAGACCACAGACAGTTCATGGGACAGAATTGGGCCCAAGGAGCATTCCTGTGATGGGACCTCAGTCTGGACTCCCAGTGTGGGAAGATCCCCTTAAGGATACTTAAACAGACAGGAAAACAACCACTGGCAAAACACAAGCCACTGTATCAAAAATTCAGAATATGCATCTGAATCCTTTTTTTTCACCCAGTAGAGTCCAGGCAGGCACCAAAAGCCCCCCACTAACAGCATAAATAGGATCTTAAGAGAAGGCATTTGTGTCTAAATACTATCAGACACAACTTCTGATCTGCAATAGTCATAAACAATTCTTTTCAAACTTAAAACTGGTTACAGAGTCAGAATTACATATAAAGATAAAAATACGTATATCAAACTGCAATAATACTTTGCTTTAGGGTATCTGAAAACCGTGCCAGTCAGTCTATAAAAGACCTACCACAAATTTAAACCACAAGTGGGTATAGATATATTTTAACAGCTACCACCTGAACTTCCCTGAGTGGCAAATCTCTTTCAGTGCCTTTTAAGTTATGCAAAGCCTATTCTTTTTTTAACTGTTTTTCACTTATTTATTTAAATTTTGATATTTCTTAACCTTTTGGGGGCTTTCTCTCCCATTATAACCAGATCAGGCTAAGCTGTGTATCAGAAACCACTGACTAAATTTGTACCAATTTCCTACCATTGCCAGGAAATATCACTATGGGTAAACTACAAAAGTTTTGATTGCATTAACAAGATAGTTTCTGCTCATCTATTTCAGCCTTCTCCCATCAATTGCCCACAATTTGCTCCATGAGTATTCACTTTTTAAATTGATTAGTGAAATTTTTAACAACAGAAGACATAAACGTTTATGTTTAGTAAGTAGATGATATGTTTAAAGGCGGCTACACTATTTAGCACAAAATATATAAACATTCCTTCTAATAAGCATCTTAAGCAATTTTTTACCTTTTCTTTAGAAGTAAACTAAATTTGTGATTACCATTTGTACTTAGTGATTTTAATTAGATTTTTTTCCTTCCTCATCCTTAATCCTACACCAAATAGAGGAAGATTCTAAGATTAAGCTCAAAAGGTAAGATGAAGTTTCAAAGGTCAGATATAATAAAAGAAGCAGTTGTGACTTCCATAACAAATTCTCTATTTTCCTAAACTTCTCATAGCACAGTAAAGTCGGTTTACTGTTTGTCTCCACTGAGCATACATAGAAACAAATTTGCTCATGGAGGATGATGATAAAGAACCCCATTTTCTGTTATCAGTTACAGTTCTACATATCACTGTACTACAGAGTGAAGAAATGTAACTAATTTCAGAATGAAATTAGCCTAAAGTTTCAGAGAACATCAATGAATTAAGACTTCTTGCTTTTCAGTATTAAGTTAATGGAATATATTTGGTCTGTTTATTCACATACCACATTTAAAACCTGAGTACACGTTAGTGTTAAAACCTAAATCCACATAACTAACATTTAGCAGAATCTATAATCTCCTGTATTGTGTTGTTACAAGATTTAGAAATTCGTACACAGGTGGTAACTACTGATTGCCTGAGAAAGTCACTTCTCTCAGAATATATATCACATACTTCAAAACTGCTTTGCATTGTAATAAACTTACTTTCTCCTAGTTTCTTTCTTTATGTGATCAGTAGTGTTTCCCTTCTGTACTTTGTTTAAAGTCAGGCAGGTTCAACGTACACAGGGAAAGATTTTACTGAGATCATTACATTGTGACATTCTGACAACATTTTAGAAAGGGGCTTCAAATAAATGTTCAAACTTACTCTGCATATTTGATACATGTATGTTGACAGAAGAGATGAGAAATTTGCACATATGGTAGGATTCTTTATAACCAGTGCCTGACCATCCAACTATAAAGAGACTAATTTACTAAAAACATTGGTACTCAGTTTCTGAAGGAGTACAATACATATTGGTAGAGCTGATAAAGAAAGCTTTCCAATGCATGTAATCCCATGTATATTTCTATGTCAATAAAACTATTCCATACATTGCAGTGTTCCAGAGTTGCTTCTAGCAAAAATCTTGTAACTGTTTGATCCCTGACATTTGGTTTTCATCTTATGGATGGCAAACTCTCTTCTTTTCAGAGACAGTCTCTTTTCAGACTTTCCCTTTCACATAGATAGGTATGCTAGCAGCACCCGCAGAAAAAAAATGAACTCTATCAAAGGAAAAAAATTTAACCTATTCCTCCATTATTAAGATTTCTTTCAGCAGAAAATCCTGAAAACGCAAACTACTGTATCACCAACCAGATAGTCCATATGGATTAAAATGCACCGAAAAGAAAATAATGTCAATCAAAATATTTTGAAATTCAGTAAGCTAGTAATATTGTCCAGAAAAGCATTATTTCGTCATAGTAAACATTTCAACAAATAAGCCTATTAAAATGAGATTCAGCTGATGGATAACAAAAATTCAACACTGTACTACTTAATAACATGCTCAGCCAAATACAAAATTCCATTTCCTGCTAGATCAAAATTTAATTCTTCCACTTCATTATTTGATATCAGTGCATTCTATTAAAGAGCTTATTTATTATTTTCTTCAGCTACTACTCAAGAACTCCAACATAACACTGTCCCTCAGTATAAAGTCTAGGTCATAGTGTAGTAATATTTAGTGGAAGTAAAGGTAATTTTCCTAAAAAATACATCTTTGCAATGTAAAATCCCCTGAGAGTGACTCACTAAAACAAGTATTTCTGAATTAAAGAGATTGCTTACACATAGATAAGTTTTCAGAACTAGACCCAGAGACAGAAAGAAAAAAAAATTACTCATTTCTATTCACACCCTGCATTCTACCTGTTTATTTTAATGGAATATCCACTAGCACAACAGAATATGTGACACCCAATACACCAGTTTAATCCTAGTTACATGCTGAAATTATTAACCAGTTTATAATGCTAACAACACATAAAAAGCGCATTTTACAAATCAGTAGTCTGCCTGAAGGTACTACTGAAAACACACTAAAATAGCTAACTTATATTCACAATGGTACTGACTTACTCTGGTAGAAGAATTCACCAAAGAACCATTCAAATTGCCAGTGTTGCACTTGAAATTCAAATATAGATCAGGATGGTGATTTGCTTCCCATCTTCCCAAATCAGGCATCACTGACATGTCAGAATTTGCAGATATTTTCTGGAAGGCAGTACAAGTCATTCCCGTGAAACTAGATGGCTTGATCATAAAGGCTTCCAGAGCAATGTTACGAGATACCTGTGAAAACATTGAGAACAATTATGTTGCAAAGTCATTAACCATAGCAGCATTATTCTATGTGCATCATTTACTTACTGCATGTACTTTATAAAGGCCAGTGCATGTATAGACTTCTGTATATATTCACAGGGTAAGAAACAAAACAGAACTAAATTCTAAATTCCTAAAAACTCTCTTTCTAATATGAAACTTCCACCTCTTCTGTCCTTGCCTGATGGTGACTTTTTTTTCTATATTTCAATAAAAATGTCAAAGATCAGTAAGAATCAAATAATTTATGCATTAAAAATCCAGTGTCTGCTTGTTGAAAAGTCAAAAAAAATCCGAAACTAGGTTTACCTGTGTAATTTCTTTATACCATCTGTAGATAACGTTTCAAAGAGTTACAAAATTTGCTCCTTGCAGAATATTGTAATCCACATCACAGGAATCAAGCTCCATTACTCAGTTAAAACTCCCATGGTTAACAGGTTTTCTTTAATCTTGGAAAATCCATTTATATGCATTATATTTCATTTATATTCATGGCTTCATGTTTTTTGCTGTAGAATGGGCATAACACTAGTTCCTTATTTCACATTGGTGGGGTAATGGTGAAAAAAGTGATTCCTAGATAATGTTGTATGAGGATACACAAGTGATCTCACAACAGTGAACCCTATTTTTAAAATTTTGAATATTAAATTCTTTAATCATTTGAGGTTTTCCACTCCCAAAATATACCTGCAAAGGCCTGATAATGTCCAAACAGTGTGAACATGTCACTTACAGCATATAGAAACAGATGGGTAAAACGCAGGGTAAACCAGTGTTCATTATGTAGGATTGCTAGATGAGCTACAAAAAGGAATGAACTCAGAGTAAAATTATCCACAGAAACAAGCCACAGTTAATCTTGTCTCTACGCAGTACAGATACAGAAAATGATAATTTGTTGTCCCTCTGATAAAGGCACCACTCAGCAGAGGGACCAAAGGGGACTGTTACCTGGGTATGCTGAGAACAGTGCTGAGGGCTGCACAGGCTGAGAGCACGCACAAAAATCCATGCTGTCTAAAACACTCTGACAGCCTCATCGGCTGGAGAATGAAATGAGGGGGTGGGGTTTAAAACTACTGCACGTCTGAGACAGAAGCATTAAGTTTTGCCATCATTTGTTGTTACCAAAAGGAAATCTTCCTTTTCAAACTGCACACTTGACATGTATACACAGAAATAAACAAAAACAGAAGCAAAGAAGTGTCTGAGAACAATACGGAAAGGAGATTCACTTGCGTGTGCTGAGCCACACAGACCCAAACCAAGAGCATTTGGCTGCCCAGGGCAACCCCGGCCTGTGGCTGCGCCCAGGGGCTCTGGAGGTGCCTTCCATCCACATCCTTCTGGTCCAGTGCTGAGCCAAGGCTCCTGCAAAGCCTCACCTGAGCTCCATGGGGGCTGACTCCCAACCTATAGTCCCCCACTGACCTGGGGCCATCCTACTCACCACAGCCTGGTCTGGTGACCACTGGGATGTGTCTCGGTCCAGTCACCATCACCAGGTCTGTCCCTAACCCCAACCTGCAGCCTGGTGTCCCCACCTGGCCTCACCACAGCTGGGGACCTGAGCACTTCTGGGCTGGGGCTGCTCTTTTGTTTTACTGCTGTATGATTATGAAATTAAACATTTAATATATCATAGTTCTATATATTTATGTGAAATTGTCTCATATTGGAAAGCTGCTACTGGCCACTCCTCCGCAGTGTGTTTTGTATGCCATTAGATAGCAAGGAAAGCTTAAGAAGATCTAAACAAAGTTATCCATCCTGGCATATTTCTGACCTTGAAATGAGTCATTCCACAACCTCATGGAACTGGAAAAAACACTTTTGTCTTACCAAAATTGATGTAGGAGTAACAGTCATGGCTCCCAAGTAGCTTTTCAATGTACACGGAACACAGTCACACATAAGACACGTGGCACTCAGGGACATGGTTTAGTGGTGAACCTGGCAGTGCTGGGTTAATGGTTGGATTCAATCATCTTAAAGGTCTTTTCCAACCTATCCAATTCTATGTTTCAATGGTATATGGCCAACCCAGTTTATAGAGGTTTTTTTGGAAACTGTACTATAAGCTATTGGCTACCTAAGCTTTGGGGATTTTATTTTGTAAAGCAAGTAGACGCACTTTCTGAGAGATGGTTTGCTGGCTCACCTCCCAGAGGAACAGACGTGTTTGGTATTGAAGGAGATGACACAGAAATACTCCACAGATTTGTTTATTTACAAATTGCACTCAACAGTAAACTAATTCTCCTACAGAAAACTGTAAGAAGCAAAAAATATAAAGCATGGCAAAACAGTTAGTGACACAGGTTTACCTTTGAGTACACAAAATTACTGTTTTCAGTAATGTCATCAGCTTATTGAAGCTGTGACAAGAAAAAAACCTGGCCTTTGCCACTTGACATTTAAAAGAAATTTAAGTATAAAATAACATTGAAAAATACTTCTAAAAGGCACATTACTGTCTCTACGTATTTAATATACTTTGAGCAAATTTTTTTAGTCTTCTATGTAAAGGCAAATTAAATAAAAACCTTCCTGTAAAAACAGTCCAACATATTTTTGTCTTTGTTTGAAAGACTGCTTTTCTAAAAACATACATTGAAGGAACTAAGACTATTATGCTACCTGGCTCACTCTGTTAATTTAGCACAGCTGACAATTCCTTCTTTTTTTTAAATTGCTTTTACTTTTATACATCATTGCTGCAATTGAAATGGTACCTGAAATCACTTTTAAATAGTATTTCTGTGTAAATGCAGTGTACAACTGAGAAAAGAATAACGGTTGTTTAAAAGCAAGAAAGCAAGTAAGCTAACCCAAGGAGAGATAAGGCTTTAAAGTATTTATCTAAAATTCTAAAAGGGTAAGTTGCAAGCTTTTGATTTAGATATACTTCTGCTATTTTGATATTGAAACTGGCAAAAAGACAGTGTCTCAGTGTCCAAATGTCAACCCCTCAGTAGTAAAGTGGCAAATTTGTGTAGGTGGAGGCCAAGGAACAACAACCACAACAAATTCAAACAGCTACAGTTTACTCCTAAAAAATGAAAACTAACCCCAAATCAATAATGTTTATGACATGATTGACCTTTTTTGATAATCTAAATGCTTTAAGCAAGAATTGTCTAGAATCCTCTTGAAAAGGCATGTTAAAATCTTCAGGCAACAAGGGATTCTGTTGTCTTTTCTCTTATTAAAAATTTCACTCACTCATTCACTCAACTTGGACCTTTCAAAATAAACTCATGTACTATAGTGGCAATAAAAATAGAGAACAGTAAGAACACTAGAAAGTTTATGTTGCAAGCACTCCATTGTAATAAACAAAATTGATCAAATCAAGAAAACCATTTTTAATACCATCTGTGATGCCTAAAATAGTATTTTAGTCTTCTACATAGAATTCAAGAGAAAAAAAAATCTTGCAGAAGTTTTGTAATTTTATGACATACCTTTGATATAACTTGAACATTGCTGGTCAATATTTGACTCGCAATGTGTTCCACACATCGTACAATCCTGGTGCAGGCTTTGTCTTCCTTTTGAGCCATCCACAACACGTGGTCATCAACCAACATTATATTGCTGGCCATTTCAATAAGAGCATCCCCAACCTGGAAGAGAAAAACAAACCCAAACCCAAAAATGGTATTGTTTGTAAAAATCCCCAAATAAGAAAAGAGTAGATAAGAGCATAAAGTGAAAGCAGGCACATAACCATCATTCAAACACAGCTTTGATTTATAAAGAAAATTAAATGGACTGAAAAAGAAAAATCAAGAAAAGTGCAACTCACAGCAGGGAAAAATGTTTTTATGTACAACTTTAACGCTTATCTTCTAGATACAGCAGACAAATTGAGTCTCTCATCAGGCAATAAATAGAATGCCAGAATTATCACCCTCTTTCTTAAACTAATTAAAATTGGAGATGCCTTTCTATAGAACTGCTTCATGCTTAATCAAAAGACCTTGGAGAGGAGCGGGGGGAAGAAAAAAAAAAAAAAGAGGTAAAATATATCTGAAAGACATCTTTGTTACAGACATAATGTGGTGAATTTGAGATATAGCTCAGGTGCTGATCCAAACTTAGACCTTGGCCATAGCTTTGGAAGTTTTAACTCACGCTTGTGGCTAACCCAAAGGATACATCTTTGTTTTGCCAGAAGACATTTTGCAGATTTTTGTAAGTATAACTATGTGTTTGAAATTTAATTAGTATGTTACATTTAGAAAGAATAATCTTCACTGTGAATATTTTTTGGTAATTATTTCAAACTGAAATAAACTTTTTAAAATCCAAAAACTTAATAGATATAAAATTTTGAAATTAACAGGACCACATTACCATTATTTTTGAAGGCAAAGATATGGCAAAGACATACACTGTTGTCACAAATAAACTTGAATAAAACAGTATATGGAAGAGAAAAAACAACTGAGATAAATATTGCTAAAGAAAAGTTCAAGAAGCTAAAAATTCATACTAATAGAAAAGAAAAATAAGGCAAATACAAAGATAATTCAGTGGAAAGAAAAAAAGAAATTCAGAAATGGTGAAAAATGTTTAATAATGGCCAGGGTTATGAAGTTAGTTCTGCATTTTCAATACAAAATACATTAATTTTGCTTACATTGCAATGGACACAGAAATAACAAGACTACATGTGAAATTTTATGACTGTTCCTGAAATATTTAATCTATTTTTGAGAACATAATTACTAGATAATTCTAGATGGCTTTTGACAACGTGACAGGGTTATTGATACAATGAATAATAATGAATCACATTAAGAGACTGGAGTGATTTATGAGAAACTATTAAAGCATACACCAATCAGCTAAGAAGTAACTTACGGAGGACAGAACAATAGTCTATAAATATACAAAAGGAGAGAAATAAGAAAAGGAAGTAATTCATATCACAATTAAATGCATTAATGAAGAGTAAAGGCATGCCATGAAAAAATACAAAAATTTAGGCTAATGTGTGTGTATCTTCCTGATAAAAAGTTGTAGTGTGTTGCAAATACGACCTCAGTGCAGCTGCTGAAGCTCTGGTGTTTGAGAGGTGAGCCACCAGATGGGACAAAGTACCATTAGCTTGTATAAAAATGAGCAATCCCATGCTGCATGGGAGACACTTCCCAGAGTGGATGTACAGAAATTATTCTAGTTTACCTAAAATATTTTTGACATTATTTTAATAAATTGAATTTTAATTGATTTCTAATGGTCTTACATATGACTGTATTTTCAGCTACTATTCAATTCCAAACTAACTGCCTAACTAAATGAAGTTCAGTCCTGTTTATAATTCTGAGTGCAGCCTCACGTGTGAAACTATTGACACTTCAACTTCACATGCAATTTTGCACCTTGTGAATGGGAGTTCAGAAATGGGTCTTAGTAAAGAGCTCAGTGAATGACGACCCTACCTAGTGAACTCGAGGGGGAGAAAAAAAGTATAGTTAAAAACAGAAGAAGGAAACAGAGAGGAATTAGGAGAAATGCTTTAAAATCAGAAAATAATAAGGGAATACTAAGTAAGATCTGTAGACATAAATGATGGAGATGTTTAGGTACCAAAAATCAGAAACAGAAACCTATTTTAAAGGTGGAAGAAATTAAAAGAGTAGAGATGGTGCTCAGTTTTACCGGATAATGCAGCAGCTGCTGGAAAAATAAAGAGGCTTTATGGCAAACCCAAATGCTTATTTTGGATTTTAAAATTTTGTTTTGTCAGAAAGCAGTAAGATCTTATCAGGATTTTGAGCTGAAATAAAGTTGCAGCCTTGAAACATGATTCTTGGAGAGCACTTAATAATATACTTGAGATTTAGTGGGTAATAGTGAAATTGAAGTTGGAGGCTTTCTCAAACTGTCACTAAAATGTTAACTGTTACAATTCCTTCCTAGAGCTAGAATGGAATGAACACTGCCAAACCCAAAGAAAACAAACGTTTTAACTATAGCTATCATGTGTACAAAAATTACAGTTTATGAAATCTTTATGCAAGCAGTCAGTCTGAAAATTAACAGTACAAAAACTAGGATGAACATTTCTGTTGTCTGTAAAAACCTGTTTTTCCCACAGGGTTTGCATAACTCTCTGATTAGATTTCCCTGTAAAAATGGCATACAAAATGCTAAAAGTTTCTGTACAAAGTGGCATATAAAGACACATTATCTGATCTTTACATGAAGCAATACCCCCTTTCAAAACTCAGTGAAAACCTTCTGATAAAATGGAGGAAACAAAAGAACTACGTATAACTCCAGTGACCAGAGAGAGAGGCACCTTGAGTTCATTCTAACATGTTAGATATGGTAGAAATTAAAATTTAAAAGAAAATTAAAGAAATGGCTTATTAAAAATGGTTTATATTTCTAAGCAGCAGTGCCCTTGTCAGTCACAGGTTTAGTTGTCCTTTTTGGCATAAAGAGACATATCACAGTATATGCAGAACATTTGCAGCATTCAGCAATCAGTTTTAGAAGCTACTCTTCAGTATGTGCCTGCATACATTAAGAACTGGGCCATATGTGAAGACTTCACTTGTGATATTTTTTTTCAGCATAGAGAAGATATCTTACATCTTCAACTTCATCCACGAAGACAATTAACTTTTCCATTATATAAGCCAAATATATTACATCCATTTTATCCGCAAAGAGGGAAGCACCTCTTGTGTAGGCTGTCAGCTGGCGGGAAAATTCAAGCACGGTTGTCAAATTGATGTGCATCTGAAAATACATCAGAATTGTTAGCCATAATAAATTAGCTAGCTTCATTCTCTTTAAAAACTGGAGATCACATCCATCTGTATAATGCTTGCTATAATTTCACATGGATTTATGTGCATCAGTATACCATGGATATAAATTTCAGGGACCTCTGAATGTATCTTCAGCCTTAGGTCTTAGACTTCATTGTTGTTATCTGAAGACACCACCACAATAGGACAACAAATTTTGAAGATTTCTGTCTACTTTTTCCAGATTGTAACTATCTGGCCGCATAAATATAGCAAGCTACTAACCTTGCCTTGCCTCTGTCTTTAGATCATCATGAAAACAACATTATCAGAAAGGGTTCCTACATTTAGTGGTACATGGTTGGAGAATAAGTGACAATGGTACTAAGTTGAAAAACAAGAAGTTCAGACAGGTTGGATATTCAGGCATTCAAACAGGTTACCCCTGGAAGATTTGCAGCCTCCATCCTTGGAGATTGTAAAGACCCAAGTGGTCAAAGCTGTGAGAAACCTGGCCTAACTCATTGCTTACAGAAAAATGGACTTGATTCTAGACACCTTCCGAATTATTTTATTACCCTATAATTGCACTGCCTCTCCGAATATAGTAATCATTCCTATTTAAGTACCAACCCATGTGGTAACAAACTTTCTGTTGTCTTATCTAGCAGTACTGATACCACTAGGGAAGAAATGATCAAGGAAAATCAAAGTTGTAAAAGTTAATATGGCAATTACACATCTGGGCCATTCTTCACACTGTTTCCTGTATGCTCTTTTTTCTCATTCATTTCTATCCATCTACTTTTTCATCTCAATTTTTTTCCACTTATCCATAAGAAACAATTTAAGTATTGGGGGTTTTTTGAAGACATCAAAAAGGCATTCTAAAGTAGGATTCATTTCCCTTCATGAAGAAAGGTACTTCAGCTGACCAAACTCTGATATGGGACTTCACAAGAAATTAACATCTTTCTGGAAAAATGCATGAGGAGAAGACAAAGGAATGGAAGAGAAGCACCCTGGCAACATTACTAATGATCATCTAGACTTCAAACACCCAAAGGGAAAAAAAATTAAAGGCAATAAATGCTGAGCACTTGTTCCTACTAAAACTTCCAGTTACCAAACACATTATTGTCTTTCAAGTGAAGAATTTTTTTAGAAGTCTACCTACACCAAACTTGTGTCTGAACAGACATTTCTTTCCAGCTATTGAACAGAATCATTGCTGGAGGAAGCCCTGGATTTCATAACATTACCTGACTAAAAGCATGAAGAACTTGAGTTATTTCTTGTGAATAAGGACATTCAGAATAGTTTTCTTCATCCCACCGTCCAGTTCGATTACATTTGCGCCATGCTTTAGGCACTTCTGCACCACTGTGAAATGCAATGGAGTTAAAAGAATACCGGAGACAGGGGTGGTAAGCAGTTATCCCAGCCAAAGTCTTGGGCCACCTATAAAGATCATGATAATAAAAATTACAAAACAAAAGGCAACTCACACTATTAGCAACAGTATACAAAATATATGCAAAAAAAGGGCTATTTTAATTTTATCTCATGATGGTTTATAATGATTACTTTTTTTCCTTGGAAAATGTCAAAATTATACAGGTTCAATTCTGGCTGGTTCCACGTTATTTCTGCATTAATTCTAGGAAGGGGTTTGGTGTAAAGGAAAAAGATATAGATGGTGTTTTCACTACATTAATATTTGGAGACTGCAAAAAGCAGAGCAGTAAGTCCATGAAGCAAAAAAAAAATCTCATCAAGCTCCATTTAACGTGCTGTTAAAGGTAAGTGCTCAAATTGTACCTGGCAATCTTTGCTTTGCATTTTGACCCACCACTACAAAGCCCTCTCTGTCTCAAAGCCTCAAAAAAAAAATTAAAAAATCCATGAAAGTCTCAGAAAACAATAAACAAAATTTCAGTGGAGATCATGTGTCAAGCTGGAGGAAGGAACTAGCCCTCAGAAATTAGCCATTTAGATATACTGATTTACTTACAGTCTTTGAAAACAAACTAAATCAAGAGCAGCCAGAATTCTTCTGTTTAACTCATGGATCTATTATAGAATACACTCTTTCTCTGTATGTGCTTCATTCTCTAGAATGGCACAACTGGATCTATCTCTATAGGTACCAAATCCATTGTCATTTACAACCTAGTATGGACATAGCAGGATCAGCTAGCTGGAAGAAATCAAATTAAACCATAGGTGTATCATCAGAGAGTCAGGAGGTCTGGAAAGGAGATGGTGCTTTAATTGCACTGATGTAATGACTGAACCCAATCAATCACAAAAATATTCTGCCTGTCAATGAAGCCACAAACTTGGCAATCAACATTTGCTCAAACATATGCATTAGGTCCTCTTAGTTATACAATGCAGGTTCATTTGCACTTTGTTACATAATATACTGACAGGTTTGGGGCTATGTAAGTTTTACTCACTTCAAAGAAAAGGCAAGAAAAAAATACTTCTACTTGTCACCATTGTAATGAAAACAATTCAGGTTTTGATGTAAAAACAGTTGATGCAAAATGAACCATGCAACGAGCTTCCACAAAAAATAAAAATATGTACACTAGTACAGAGTATAGTAATATAGAGGCCTTTTGCCTCTGGGTTGAGATATTTTTACTAAAACTTTTGCATTAATGCAATTAGGCCACCCTGAGTGGCAACTTACCTCAAGAGTAAAACTAAAGAAATAATCCTGAAACTAGCATTATATCACAGGTCTGACCTTTATGAATAGGAATGATACCATAAGACAACATAATCATTTTCATTTCAGAATAAACTTACAGTGTGCTAGAATACGGAGAAAAAAAAAAAGTAAAACACCACCATCACAGAGAAAACCTCTTAGTGAAAAAGGCCAGTTCATTCTGACTCACAGTGTCTAATACTTACTGCAGTTATGCAATTATAAATACCACCTAGGCTGGACAACTGAAACAGCCATGCTTCCCTAACAGTTGATGCTTTTTTCCTTTTTTTTCCCCAATAAAAGAACTCTTCTTGCAAGCTTTGATTTTGTCATTCAACTCTTCTACTTACATACTTGTTATGTTACGAAAACTTCAAAGACCTTTGTAAGGAAAATTACTGGTGTGATAACTCCATCTCTGAGGATAAACCTTGGGAAAAATTTCAAGTGTTAATGCTGAGTTTGAGCCTGATAAATCTCTACAATTTTAAATTTATTCCCTCAAATGTCAGAGGAACCTATGGACTCAGCATCCTTTTGATGTACATTTAAAAAATAAACTTATATGGATTTCTAGAAAGATGATCAATAGGTAGAAAAATGTTCACTCCTGTTCTTTTGATTTATATAAGATGACAAAAATGCCCCTGGTGTTAGTTGGCACAGCCTGTAGAATTTATATATATTTATTTATGGAGAAAAAGATGTCATTTTATGGTAAGAACAAGAAAATTGTTACCTAAAAGATTCAGTATGTATTATCTGATAGGAAGTATATTTATTTTAAAATAAATAATTAAAATATATTTAAGCACATCCACTATGAGAAAACAGTGGTCATTTTTGTGATGACAAAAAATCTATACCTAAGATTGTCAAAGATCTCTAATGAATTCTAATACATATATATGGATTGCCTAAGCAATTCTGCTTCAGCAAGAGGCAAACTGGCTAGAACGGATGTTAACACATAACAAAATAGCTGTGTAGTAAAGAGGAAACAGATTATGTGAGTAGCTGGTTTTTCACTTCTTTTTAGTGCAATTCTTTATTTTAGCTGAAACACAAGAAATAATATCAAAAAGCCTTTGGGAAAGTTTTAAAGGTAAAGAGAGGCTTTTAGGTCAGAAGTATTTGCAGAAAGTTCCGGTGTTTAAGAGAAGCTTTCTTTCTCATCTACTTTGCCTTTCATTAACTATTCAAGCTGAATTCTTATTATAATTCACTTGGTATCAAATTATCGTCTTGATTTCTCAATGGGAATGTCATCATACATCACTCTTATTGTCAAGCAGGTAATTATAGTTTGTTTAAGAGTTTTGCGCACATCACTGGAGTATTTAGAGCTAACTGAAAACAATACCAAATTCCACAGTAACCGTTTTTTTTCAGATTACTAAGATTCAGAGAGAACGTGGAACTGTTTATCCTTAGGCTCACCTCAAACAATCTATTTGTTTTACTAAGTATTTTCAGTTGCTATTTCGATTCTCTTCAGTGATATATTTTAGTGGCAGTTTGATGTCATTTTTTACCTCTAGTCTCAGCTGAACAAAACCATCAGGACTGGAACAAATTAAAAAAGTATGGAAGATTTAATCTTTTAATGCTTTAATGCAGTGTCATCATATTCTACAAAGACCAAGAACAATTTTGAACCCTCTCTCATTTACCTAATTTTTGGGGAAATTTTTCATAATTTCATACTGAGGAACTAGAGGATTATTAGACTTTCACAAACCACTGTTGCTCTTGAAGCACCCGCTCCCATTTCCCATAAAAATTATACAGTGCTCTTCCTTCCTACTATATTACATAGAAATGACAATTAAAATAAGGAACATCTTCATAAATGTCACTGAAGTATAACATAAGCATGAATATGGTCCATAATTATATTAATATATGAAACGCACTCCAAAACCAGAAAGTCATACCTGAAATCTCCCTTGTTATTAACAACTCTTTCCGCAGGGCAGTAGGGTGCAGCTGTTTCAAGGACCACAATTTCTACTTGTTTAGTGCTATTTCCATAGGAATTGTTGACTAGACACTCCCAATCTCCAGTTGCATCAACATCAATACTGGATAGGATAAGTTCACTGTAAAAATAAAAGATCCATTATTGTATATACTTAATTACATAGATATCAAGTAATTGGTTTTCTGACATTAACTTATTTTCAAATATTTTCTATGAAAATATAAAAATGGGGTTTGCTCTGCTGTTAGAGGGACAGACAGAATGTGATTGGTACTGAGATCTTAGCAGCACCAATTTGTACTGACTACTCAGATTATAACAGGCTATAACACAAACCACGTATCATCACAAAAGAATATCAGTTATTTATCAATACCCATTCTCCACTCCCCAGATATTATCAGATGTTTTGTTTGCTGCCTAACCAACCACTTGGAAGTCAGAAATGTATTTCAAGTTGACCACACAACCAGCCCACAGAGAATGCTACCCTTCAGCTGTGACTGCAGCTCCTGTGGCATTTCAACAGCAGAATCTGCCACCCCTGTGGTAGCTTGGAAAAAGTTTGAGAATCGACTTTTTGAGCCATCGACTTTGGGTGTCGTATATAATTTTACTGATGAATGCAGAATGAGATGAGGCAAATGCTGCTATGTCTTTCAGTACTTTACTACTCACAAACTTCTTACACTCTGTCACCCCAGCAAATAATGTAGTTATTAATATCAATAAATCAAGTGTGCATTGATTCTTTGTAATAAGTGTTAGACAAGTTAACTAGATATGTCCTTTCTGGCTACTCTTACAATCATAGAATAGTTTGGATTGAAAGAGACCTTAAGTACCATCTAGCTCCAACCCCTCTGCCATGGGCAGGGACACCTTCCACTAGACCAGGTTGCTCAGAGCACCATCCAATGTGGCCTTGAACACTTCCGGGGATGGGGTATCCACAGCTTCTCTGGGAAAACCCACCCAGTGTCTCAACACACTTGCAGTGAAGAACTTTTCCCCTAATATACAATCTAAACTTAGCCTTTTTTCAGTTTAAAGCCATTTCCGTTTCTCCTGTCACTACACACCCTTGTAAACAGACCCTCTCCAGCTTTCTTTTAGGTTCCCTTTAGATATTGGAAGGTGCTCTAAAGTCTCCCTAGAGTCTTTTCTTCTCAAGGCTGAAAAAAGCCCTACTCTCTCAGCCTGTCTCCATAGGAGAGGTGCTCCAGTCCTCTGAGTATCTCCATGGCCCTGCTCTGAACTCACTCCAACAGATGTGCATTCTTATGTTGGGGACCCCAGAACTGAGTGCAGCACTTGAGGAGGGGTCTCGTGAGAGCAGAGGGGCAGAATCGCCTCCCTTGACCTGCTGCCCACATGCCTTTTGGTGCAGCCCAAGACATGGCTGGCTTTTGGACTGTAAGCACACGTTGCCAGGTCATATTAAGATTCTCACCAACCAACACTCCCAAATCCTTTTCTGCAGGATTGAAGTCAATCCATTTTCCACTCAGCCTGTATTGATGCTTGGGGTTGCCACAACCCACATGCAGGACCTTGGACTTGGCCAATACAAACATTGTGCATAGCAGCACCATATCAATACTTAGCATCCAAATCTAAATATTCTATATATAATAAGAGAAGAAGGAAATAATTTACCTTTTAAAAATGTCTGGAACTGTTCTGATTAGTATTTTCTGCATGTTTTTAATCTGCCAAGAAGTTTTCCATCATCTAATGGATGTATCACAGGTATTAATGAAATCAATAAAGTTTAGTTTTTCATCTGACTTCAGGGCTATCAGGGCTACAGTTTTATGCAATTAACTCTCCAGACATCATAGACAAAAAATAATGCTAACTACAACATTTTAAGAAGGTTAACACATTATATCTTAAATGTGCCATTGGGTAAAAATAAATTTCATTACAGTTTTAAAGAAAGTAAAAGCTTTTGAAGGTGGAGGAAAGAAGGCAGTAATTAACTGAAATAATTACTTTGCTTTACAGACATGGCTCATCTTTGAGTATGTCTTGTGGTGCAGACAATTAGAAATTATGTAGGAAGAAACTCAGTAGAGTCAGAAAGAGGGAGAATGCACATTATAAAAACTGGACAGAATTAAAAATTCATAAATTTATTTCAAATCTGTTTTTAAAGTAAAATCTTAAAAATTCACTTGTTACCTTTGGCTCTTGTGTAGAACCTGCCATTTTGGAAAAGATACACATAATAATCTTATTTTTTCTTCTAACTTTTTGACCTAAAATTTCTCTGAAAATGTTACCATTTTTCAGTATAGACCTTTGTGTATTTTACATGCACTTCTATTAACTTGGCTATAATAAAAGGATTGAATCTAATCTCCATGTGTATAAACTACTTCTGACACATGACAGTAGATGATAATCAAGGTAGGAAGTGATTAGACAGGTGCATATGTAGTTTTCTCTTTGAAAATTGCATGTAATGAAAGATTATTTTCTCAAGTACCTAATACAGGACCATTATCTGGGTCCCCAGAAAACAAGTTAACCATGGTAAATAGTCTGTAAGTTAAATTACTTCAAATTTTTTGTGCAGTTCTCCAGATATTCAGTGGAATTTATTGTAAAATAGTAACTTTAAAAATCTCACACTGTTCCTATTTACAATGGCTTTGAGCTCCAAGTACTTTGCAATCCACTATTTAATTTTTACAATAAATTGTAACATGTTTTTATTGTGAAAAATATAGAAAAAGCATTATTAGCCATTCTCAGAGTACCTCAATATTTTAATGTCCAAAGAAGCAACTGTTCTCTTAAGAAGTCTCAGGTGAGTAGCCCAGTAACAGCAGCCTCTTGGCTAATTAGGAATGTATCTTTTTTACATTCAGGTTGAAATATTTAAGTGAAATCAGCCAGTTTATTAGAATGTTTTAATTAAATATTATATTTCAGATGTCACAACAATCTCACATCATGTTTATAGACAGTTAATAAAGCTTATATTCCTAGATCTCATAAAAACAATAAACATAATTTTTTTTTCACTGAAACAATAGGCAGCACAAATACTCACTTGTGGCATCAAGACTCTGAAACTTTTCAAGTGAATAAAATGTATGATAGATATGCTGATATTTTGATATATTTTCTATAAAATACCTACAATTATTGTTAACAATACAAATTTGATAAATTGGGAACTGGTGATGTTAATACAATACTTGAGCATATTATAAATTTTACAAGTAATGAATATGAAGATAAATAAATACAAAAGGTACTTATTTAGTTATTTAAATCACTGAATGTATTCTGATGTAAATTTATCTGCTGCTTAACAGATCTCCCATCATTAGATGAAGTTTCCCACTTTACCAGACCAATATCTACTGATACATCAGTGTTGCTTCTGATAGAAACACAATTCTTGAACACAGGTTCAAATGATCAAAAATGCTGACTAACTCCTCACATTCACACTTCTAATCTTCTATTGTCTTTTCTTTAGATGGTGATATAAAATAAGCCAGAAAAGGTTTATGCAATATAGAAGAAGCTGTATAATGAACAGATCATGAAACTGTCTTCTGAATTGCCATCTGGCCACTGTAAATGATGCATTCATTTATATTCCTCTCGGAATATTTTGGGTAGCAAGCCCAATGGTGAAACTGTTCATTTACTTACCATCTGGATATGACAAATGATAAATTGATCTTATTACTCTGGAGAATTCGGGGGACTGAATTAAACAAAACAAACAAAAAAAACCCAATAAACTTTTAATACTTAAAAAGAGCAGTCAACTTGATCCTCTAACATTTTCTCCACTTACAGTCCTTAGAGACTTTGACTTCACAATCCTGGCAGACCAGGAGGAAAGGGTGGGTCTTTCCTGGGTTTAGAAGTTTTTTAGTAGGTCAGTTACATATTTTAAGTCTTGGCACTATTACATTAGCCCAGAAATTCTCATTCTTAACAGAAAGGCATTCTTGATCTCTCTTGGCAATGGCAACAGGTCTTGGTAAAAGGCAAGAACTCTCCTGTAAGCCGAGAACATAGCAGGACTCTGGTTCAGAAGCTTGACAAGAGCACAACAGAACAAAGAGAAGACAGCCCTTTGGCTGTAATCTTTTCTCGTTTATCCTGTCTCACAGAAGATAATAACCATCCAGCCACAAATGAAACAATCTTGCCTCCACCATGCAGCTTTCCTAAGGATGAACTATGAGTCAACAAGAGTTCCTACCACTTCTAACTAGCAATCACATCCCACTCCTCAGCAGTGTGATAGTTCCTACTTTTTGTGGAAATTTTTGACCTTCAGGATGAGAGGAAATGGCCTCAAGTTGCACTAGAGGGAAGGTTTAGATTGGATATTAGGAAAAATTTCTTCATAAAGGGCAGTCGGGCATTGGACCTGGCTGCCCAGGAAAGTGGTGGAACCACCATTCCAGGAAATATTCAAGTGGTATGTGCATGTGGAATTTGGGGATATGGTTTAGTGATGAACACTGTGGTGTGAGCTTAATGCTTGGACTCACTGATCTTAGAAGTTTTTTTTCAAACCTTAATGATTCTATGATACTCTATGAAGATAAAATGAAGTCAGATATTCATGAGATGGTGTCAAGGCAAACTGAGTATGAAGATTGCTGCCTGATGAGAAGGGGATGACTAACAGGCTTTTCTCAAATTTTCCTTTGAAATTATAGTGACCTTCTCAGTAAAAATATTGAAAGGAAGAAGGAGAATATACATGACTCCTTTTTTGTACCGGGAAATTTCATGCATGGTAGAATTCTTTTTTAAATGTGAAGACTGACATACTGGAAAAAGTAATTAAAAAGAACAGCTGAGGTACTTTCATGACAAAGTTGTTATAATACTCAATAGAAGCCCATGGCATTTGTCATTACAAAGAGTAGAACCATAATACAAGCAGAAGGCATACTCATGTAATCAAGTAACCTATGACAATAGATTTCTATTTGAGGCATAGTTTTGCATTGCTACAGCTATGCATAACTAATTAGACAATCAGAAGTAGGTCTCATTATGCAAAGTTCCTCAACCATGTCCTGATGTAATACCACAGCGACATTTGCTGCATGCCCCAGCAGTCATTTGCATGCCAGGAAACAGAGTAACAAATAAAGAGGAGACTTACACCAAATTTTGATTGGATTTCCACAAGAAACGTTTTGAAGTCTAGTTGAGTTTCTGTAAAACTTGGGAAGACTTGCAGGAAAATAAAAATCAATTCCTTAAATGCAGATAAAAATCTTTATTTTCTTATATTCTTCTTAAGACAGATAAATAGCTAATGTGTTTCTGCAGTTGAGGCAGAAGGTCTGCATAACATGCATCAAATCCATAGCACCTTGAATTATTAATACTAACACACAATTTAAAAAGTGAGTGTTGGTCTCCAGAGTACATTGCAGCCTGGAATACAGCCTTTCATAGGGGATATAAGGTTAAAACATTGAAAATGAAGGGAGACTCTGTAAATCAAGGCATCTGAACTCAAATTGTTAGTCTGATCTCTCTGACAAAATTAGTTATTTACGCATGAAAGAAACAGCTTTAGAAGCTTTAGAAGACTGATGGCCTTAAAGTAAACTTGTGTCCAGGCAATGCTAAGAGAAAAGGAAGACAAAAGTTGGTACTCTTTTTATGCTAGATGCCTAACAAATATTTTCAAGTGAAACCAATTTTTCACACACATAGGCAATTTTGTTTCTGTTGGTTGAACACAAAAACAAAGCACAACTTACCGCTTAATACCATCTGTAGATACTCAAGAAACATAATGTACTTTTAACATACTTTTCCTATAATTTATCTATCAACTAATTTTTTCACATGCTAAGAACCATGACAAGTTGGAATAAAGCTAGTTTTAGCAACAATATATTGACAGGGGAAAAGAAAAAAAAAAAGAGAGGGGAAAAAAGTCCCACCAAAACCCTACTTCCAAGGTAGGAGAAAAGAGCTGTATGTCAGTTAGTAACCATCTCACTTTATTTCCTTTGGATGGATCAAATTATTTCACTTGAAACACAAATGTTCAAAAATACTGTCACAGGCTAATATCCATTTGCTGCCCAACAGTCAACAGACAGATGTGTTTTCTATAGGTGGATATTAAAGATCTGGTGACCTACATATAGGCCATTTGATTTGTTTCATAAAAGGGAGAAAACAAATACTACTAATATTAGAGTGACTATACCAAATCATCTTCAGAAATGACATCAGAAACCTAAATAGCTCTACAACATACCACAACAGGTTAAGTTTGTTGTATCATCTTTTTCTCACTCACTGAGCTTATCGGGTAGAGACAGATTCCCACCTACTGTGCTGCACTGAGGGGTGCACATAAAGATGTTTGCATTTATCTTCATACTCCCACAGTCCTAGACTCAATACATGCCAGCCTAGCTAGCCAAGAATATAACATGGGGAGAGGCAAAAAAAGGTATCAACAGCTCTAGAGCACTCAAATCTTTCTCTCACTGGAGAAATCTTCAGACAGCTGGCTGGTCTGTGGAAGTACAGTGCTATAAAGCTATATGAAGAGAGTACACCTGGGCCAAGGCTTATTTAAAGTACTTCATGAATCAGTTGTGTATCACTGAGCTGCTCTGTCAGTTGGTGAAAAGTTTAGGGATGCTCAGATGTGTTTATTGTTATTAATTTTGTTCTACCAGCAAACTGCTTGACTGCGGGACGTATACAACTGCAGTCTTCAGGGGAAATGGTGCTACACCTGTTGTATGCCTTTCATCTGCCCTTAAGTAGTCTGTATGCTACAATGTTATATCCAGAGGAAGCTTTATTTCATTAGCATAACTCCTGTGACCTATACACTATCAGAGATTCTTAGACAAAAATAACACTATGACAATCAGACCAAGAGCCAAAATTGCATAAAAAGTCTTTAAAGTAAAATATTTCCCATATGATTCATAAGTGTTTATCTGCTTATGACAATTCTTGATTATTTGATTATATGCCACTGAGACCAGCAAAAATCCCAAAACAATCGTGAAAAAACCCCAAACAATACACAAAAGAAAATAAACAAAAAGCCTACTACATTAATTTTACAATTTCAAATTTATTGTGAAACGCATACTACTTTGATAGAATTCCCCACTCTCCTTACTCAGTTGGGATGGTACAAGTGCAGAAATTAATTATCTAATGAATACTTTATGGGCTGGTTGGTATATTAGAGTTAGAATACTGGCCTGTTTTATTTGCTGATGTGGAAGAAATTTGGAAAGATCTAAAAAGAAGGTAAGATATAGTAGTTTCCTACATAAGAACTTCAGGAACAATCTCACCTCCAACAGTGTAAACCTTGTGATGGCCAGGAGCCATTCAATCATAATACCATAAACAATTAAATATAGGGAGTTTTTTAACCTGCAGGGAGAAAAAAGGGGAGGGGCTGGAACCTATTTTCATGGAATTCCTGCAATGTCAATAAAGTAGAAAAGTTTTCTAAGGAATATGCTCTACAATACATTCTTCAGGTTGAACAGATTGAAACACATGAAAAATAAAAATATTCAGTTGTTGTTTTAATATTTCTATCATGTTTTGCTTTGAATAAATGGTTTCCTTCACCAGAATTTAGGATGATTTGCCTGGTAGGAGAACATTAGATTCTGGACATGGGTCATAAATGCTCTAATAATCACAGTTGATGCTCAGGTTTACAGATTACTACCTGGACTGATAACAAATGTGTAATTATACCTAAACATTGCTGTTGACAGGAAAAGTACTTTAAAAAAAGCCACTCCAAAATGCTGCTGCAGTGCAGCATGTCCTCAGTTGTACAGCTGCAGCTGTTTGAAAGGCCACATTAAAATCATTCTGGCCCTAAAAAGTCAAAGCAAAACTCTCTGATTCTCCCTTGTGGGGTATAAAATCCAAATCTTTGTTCTCACTATGGAACATTTCAGTGGTGTGGCTGGATGGACCCATACGTAGCTGCAAGATATAGGCAGAGATGGAAGTGAGAGGGTGAAATTTAGTGCAAGGCATCTTCTTAATCTGTTCTCAACACCAAAGAGAGGATATTCTTTTAAAGTTCAAGGACTCCATCAAAATGTTTTTACAGTTCTGACTCACTATTTTTCTAGGGTATTTTAATTCTATCAGCCAAAATACTAATTTTCTGTGAAAAGACCTATTTTTCAATCATCTTTCAATAAGCAGCTACCCAAATTAAGCCTCCAATTTTTATGACACAGCACAACTCTTAAACAGTTGTCTATTACTTTAATGATACAGGGTATTGTGGTTGCTGCTTTTGCTTTTGATCATATCAGTACACTTTTCCACAGGATATATTTTAAATTATTACCCAAACTGATTAGTAGTAAAACTGTCACTGAGTTTTATTCAGGTAATTGAAACATTTTTAGAGAAAAGGCCTAAGTTTAAATAATCTTCCAAATTAATTCACATGAAAGTACTCTTAATCTCACATAATGAAACCTTTAGCCTGAGTATTTCATAATATTCTTCAATAATTTAAAATATTATCTTCCTGTCTGGTATATGAGAACACTGCTGATGAAGATGCATCTGTCAGTAATCTTTTTCTCACTCCAGTGCCTGAAGTAAGCTGCAGATTATTGACTACAGAGTTTCAAGTGATGTCAAAATAATACAGAAATATTGATTTACAATTTAAATCATTATTTTGCTTAAATTTGTTTCCTAACTGCTCAACAACTAAGGGACAGACCCAATTAGGTGAACCAAAAAATATCAGCACTAAACAGTTTCTGCTTATTTTCCTGGGTTTCTCAGTATGACTATAAGCTGCTCGAGTGATTATAAAATATCTGCATTTCTGAATCAATTTCTGATCATTTCTGATCTGTTCTAACATTTGTTTTTGTTACTCTTGTGCAAAGGGAATGTCCAATATTCTGCCATGATTTGGTACATACCTGAACTGCTAATTATGTATCCAAGCTACCAATACATATGTGAACCTCCAACTATACATCCAACTTACCAACACACTTAGTAGTGATTTTCAGACTGTTCTTAACCTAATACCAGTCCAAAGCACTACTGCTTGCTTCATGTTTTTTACAGATGTATTCCTGCCACAAACTGTTAAGAAAGTTCAGGGATCATTGGGATCCTTTCCACAAAACGTATGCCCAGAATTTGTGCCTTTCTCTCAGAAATTCTGGAAGCATTTTGTTCTTTCTTATAAAACTGAAATATCTTCCTGTTTTAGTTGAATATGCTACAACTGTCCTTCTAGCTTCTCCAAACACTGAAAGGGAACAGTGGAGAAGCTGAGAAAGATGCTGTGCTATGGAGAATCCTGCATAACCTTCATGCTATGTGGCTTCAATGATATCATAGAATCAAAGAATATGCTGAGTTGGAATTGCCGCTTATTGTGATCAAACTGATAATCTAATATTCGAGGCTAAAGAAATTAGGCTGCCTTCATGGAAGCACAGTAACACTTTCAGCTAGATCCATTCACAAATTATAGGAAATTAATCCCACATCACATGTATATTTTCATGTATGCCTATCACATTTATACATAAGGCATAATGACAGAAAATTAAACACCAGCAAAATCAATTATTATTATCATTGGCAAGAAATGGTAAATTCAAGCAAGCAGCAGAATTGAAAACACCTTTTCAGGATCTCCTATAAGGGAATTGTCTCTGCCAAGAAAAATTTCACAGACTGGAATACAGTTCAAAACTTTAGTTTAATTATTGTAACAACACCATTTATTTTAGTTTATTCTGCTTTATCATAGGAGACAAAAAATACACATTAGGATATTTTATCCTTCTGCTGTGCCAGTTAATAAATGAGAAGGGTTTAGTATGATATTTGTATTGTAAATTCATGTCCAGAAATATCTAAAACTACCCAATAAAATAACCACCTAAAAATGTTTGAATAAGCAGCTTTTGGAGTATGACTACACCTCTTTGTTCAAAACTAGCTTCAGAAATCTTTAAATTGCTAAGTAGCACAGGCCAAAGCCTGTCCTCTAGTGCAATTACAGAAAGCCACAGACAGTGGACATTTGCTGTAAAGACTAGGTATATAAAAGCAAAATATGACACTGTAAGAATTGATTTTAAGTTACCTTTATTTTTAGTCCAAATCCTATACTTAACATTTGACAACCTCAGGGAGGCCCAGTCTGATTTTTTACCGTGCCTTGTACAATTATGGTTTAGCCTTAAGAACTATCACAAATTAGTGTGTAATAGCATGTAACAAGCATATTAATACATACTATTGTAACATGTAATAAGCACACTATTGTGTATTATTTTAATTTATCATAATAACGTTATAAAATTAGTATATAGTATACATGGTGATAAAGACAGGGTTAAAATCAAGAAATGTTGAAGAGTTTTTATAGTCATAACTGGGCCAATGTCTTCTCCTTTTCAACATAAACAGACAATATATGACTTAATATTAAAAAAAAAAAAATCACTGACTTCAAAATAGTATGGTTTTTCCAAGTAGTTTCAAAAGTATATGCCTCTCATGCCTTTAATAAGTGAATTTTGATAAGTGCCTTCATCAAGGCAGAGGCAGATGCTTGAGTATTAGTGTTTTTGACTGGATAAGGACCATGCTCTACAGTAAATGCAGTGTTGATGCCCTTCTGCCTTGTGAAGTGAAATGTACAGTGCAAATAAATAAGAAAAAAAATTGCATGATTTTAAATATCTGTTCAAAGGTTTTAATTCAAAAAATACTTTGTCTTATTTTGACAATCTGTATCACAGTTTGGACAAATCACAGTATTTTTTCAGTCTATAACATGTGATGAACGTATTTAAAGAACATTCTTTCTGAATGTGCATTTTGCACATCCCAGTGCATACTACACCATCAGTATCAAGGTCACCTATTAAATGGCACAGTAAATGAGGTAGGTAGGAGATCAAGCATTCTTATTAAAATATTGCTATGGTAGACAATAATCTTTATTTTACAGTCTGGTAAAAAATAAGTAATGTTCAATAAAATTCAGTCAAGCTACTTCTAAACTAGCTTTTTAAAAAGGATAGCTATTTTGAAAATAATTCTGGAAATTTTTTTCAGTTTATTACTATGCTGCACAAATTGCTTAAACAGTGCAAAATATAATTCAGTTGAAAAATAAAATGAGGCGATTAACAGCATGTCTATTTTAATTTTGATAAAATGGAAATAGGAAGCACATGTTTTAATTTAAGTGACTCGGCAGTCATATAATAGCTCATGCACTTGGCATTACCATACTAATTTGTCTAATAGTCCTTTTCATTACTCACTAGAAACATGCACATTGATATGAGAAGAAAGCCAGTAGCTGTGACAATAGGTCAGATCTACACCTCTACATCTATAGGACTCCAAAGGGGGTCAAATAATCAGTGAGTGGATGAAATTAATAAAGGCAAAAGACCCCAGTGGAGAGGAATTAATTTGACTCCCTTCATAACTTTTATTTGATAGTTCAAGAAGTATATCAGGTCAATTAAATTAATAGAAACTGGTTGACTGAAACGATGTTAATGATTATCCTGAGCTAATTAGCATAGCTATTTTCACTCCATCTTCTACAAAGAGAAAGGCAGAACATAGACACAGAATCACACTCTCTTTTTGATCAATGATGGAAATTGGCAAAGGGCAAAAGGATGTGTGTAACAACTTAGCAACCTGAAGTGACAAGCCAATACTCTATGATGAAAACCAAAACTAAACACTGAAATTTATAATAACTTATTAAATAAGATTTAAAAGGAAAAACAAACAAAACTGGAACAATACGGTCACTGCCAAATAATAATTTTTAATTCTTTTATAGAAGCTTATTCTACTTCATTCCTCTTGCACTTTTCACATCAGCAAATGTGTTTTTAGATCTCTGTGTCTCTCAAGCACACAGAGGCTCAGAAACAGTAAAAGCCACAAAAAAAAAATCAAGAAATATTTAATAAGAAACAAATATAAGGTTACCTAACTAAAGAATATAAGAGCTAGTAAATTTGAACCTACAAAAACTAATCCAAGCCTTTTAAATTGATAGCTCTTCACAGGCAGATCACAACACAAACTTCTAGATGGTGTCAGGAAGAAGCAGTTTGGCTGTAAGTCAGTCTCATATGCTACTGAAGCTATTTCTTCCCACGGTTTCTGTGTAAGAAACATTTTTTTATCTGTTTCAAACCCATAGCTGACCAAATCCGAATACTCAGACAGGAAACATACTATTTGGAACCACAGCCAATCATAGCCATGAAAATCCTCTACCTCTGTGTGCTCAGATTCAAGCGTGCAATTGAATAGCTTCAAATAAAACAACTTCTGATGCACGTTTTAATAAAGCTTATTCCAAGTGTTGAATTTGCTCTCCTTGCCTACAAGTCTGACTGTTACAAGGGGTATATGTTACCGTGTAATTAAGCAGCAGTCATGAATGATGCTGTCCTCCACAAATATGCCACTCTCTTCATCTGTTTCAACCAGGCGACCAGCATGGTACCAATGCACTTGTGTGGTATTGTCAACGTATGTTGCAGTACACTGAAATGGCAGGCGGTCTCCATGAAAAACCACTTGTCTTTGTGATGGGATCAGCTCAAAAAGAGGAAGTTCCAGAGGCCCAGCTGCAGGGAAAATGTACCAAAAAAAGAAAACAGAAATAGGAAGAAAAAAAGTCACCACAAATCCCTCTCTTATGAATACTGCAAAGTGAAGTAATTGTATACAATTCTAGGTTCTTAGATTTTCGCATTGATATGGTAATATAAAAGATATGACCATGGACTACTCACTTAAGTCTGATCATGTTGTCAGTTCCAGAGATCACATTTCTTTCACTAGTGTGAGCCCAGATAACTACAGGATTATTAGAAGATCTATAGAAAATGGGTTTCATGGAATAGTTCACAGAATGGCTGAGTTTGGAAGGGATCTTTTGAGATGCTCCAACCCCGCCTCCTTCTCAAGGCAGGATGGTTTACTATACAAGTACACAGAGTTTAAAAAAAAAAAGAAATAGCACTGTAAATTTGGAAGGCATATGCTTTTTTGGCCCTGGTGGAAGCCTGCTGATTTCATAGATTTGACATGAATTGAAGGTTATTTTCTTCAATCCTGCAGTCACTCTAGAGACTGATTCTCTAGACAGTGTATGTTTTCTTCCATTTTTATTTCTAGATCCCAAAACTACCTTAAGACAACTTCTGTAAAATGTTTTCTATATATTAGAGATTACTTCTATTTCTTTAATTTTGTAGAAGAAAATTGAAAAAGAGCTCTTTAGGAAAAAAAAAATTATCAAAATAGAGGCTCTGCATCTGAAGAAAGATGATAACTTTCTATGGGATAATAAGGGATAACGGAAAACATTATTTTCTTTTTTTTAGATAGTCTTTTTAGGCAGCAGAAAAAAATTACTACCACTGATACTTTGTTATCATTGCAAAAAATTCTAATAGTAATGAAAATACTAAAGACTCACAAACATGACTGATAGACATACTACTATGACCATCCTGCACAACAGTTCCTACAATACAACCTTTTCACCTTAGCCTTCAACACCAAAATAATTAACTGAGCCTGGGTCACTTTTTAACTTCACTACTGCAAACTCATCTTGGTCAAAATGCCTACAGTCTTGCACCTTGGCTATCATTCTATCTTGATGAGGAAAGAGAATTTTAAAGCAGATGCTCTCCCTTCTTTTTCTTCTGTTTTCCTTTAAAGCCATCTCATCATTAATATTGATCCATCCCATGGGGTTGTCAGATGAAAGGTCACCCCTTCAACATTTGCACCACTAGAAACTATCTCAAACATCTATTTTTCTGACAAGTACTTTTTTTCTTTTCCATTTCACTGCTCACCGTTTTATCTTCCTTAAACTTTCTCCTCAAAATCCTCTGTTGCCCATAACAAACAGAGATGAACTTAACCATGCCTATCCAGATCGCAAGCCATAATCACTGGTTCTACAATTGCTAAAATTTGTGGACAACCATGAGTGTTGATGTTACTCAGCATCCCACCTTAACACACTTCTTTATGTCATTCAGGTGCTGTCTTTGGAACTGCTGAATTGGGTGAAGTTGCACTTATAAACCTGGCTTTGGGCCCTTGTTACTATTGGCGTATTTAAGTGTTAAATAGTTGTTGTAGTTTGGAATTATTATGTAAATTCTCTCCCCTGCCACTCTTAACGACCCTAGCCAACCGTTAACAAAG
>JAWWEV010000169.1:21240600-21297416 GCA_035583235.1 Hafferia zeledoni
CGTGATTATTTGAGGAGGAGGTCCCCTCCCCCTCTTGTGAGTAAACATCTTGGTTCTTTCCCCTCAAACCAAGACAATAGTATATTCATCACCTGCTTTGAGTAAACAGTGAGAGGGATCATGCCTACTTTTATAGAGAGGAAGAACGCTGGCCAGCACAGCAGGCAAGATTGGTACATCCGTGAATATGCGATACTGCTGTCTGGGAGAAGGACACAGAGGTTTAATCTATCACACAGGGTTTTAGCTGCTCTCTACCAAAATATTTTAAGTACGCTTTGACTACAAAGCCCAGGCTTCTGAAAGCCCTCCTTACTTGTGTACCCATCCTGTAATTTACCTTTTGATTGCACTTATTACTTGTAGACTTGGGGGTGTGTTACTAAAAATTCCTTGGAGCATACAGAGTATTTTTATATGACCTTTGGCTTCTAATTAAAAGAAGAGAAGGTAAATCATATTAATACCTAATTCATAATAGCTGCAGCCTTGGTCTCAGTTATTTACATTACAGGTTTTTATCCAGAAGATGGAGACAATCTTTCTCCCCAAAACACTGCAATTTTTGTGTTGCCTTACAAAGTCTATTATGGAATATAAGGAAAAGATACAAAGTGGAAATTAAGCCATAAATTAGTGGCAAGATTAGCAAAAAGGAGTTCAGAAAAATTAAGCACACTGTCACAAGTACAACAGCAATATAGACTACTCATAGAAACAAAACATTTTTCATTAATACAGTAATTTTTAACTGAGGATGTTGTATCTAGTCCAATGGTTGTGGTCATGCAGTAAGTGACACACTGTGTCACGAGGCTATGAGGTCGTAAGACTGTGAACTAGAGTATCAATATCTGTAAGTCAAGCTAAATAACTTGCCTGGCATATGGATGTAGTGTAACATTATCACTCTGAATTTATCTCTGCCTTTAGTGTTGGACTCTAAGGCGCTCCCATTATCACTTCCGTTGCTTGGCCTTGAGGGTCACCAAACCCAGAAATGAAGTGGGAGTGAAGTGTTTTGTACAGATTTTGCTGATTAATGATGGGAAGTAAATGAAAACTGTTTTCACCGTATCATGTAAAAACATGATCTTTTGATTGAAATCAGCCATATCAACAGTGTACTCATTTTCTTTTTGCAAATCCCTCTAAGTACAAAGACGCAAAATGAATTAAACATACCTTTGGATTACTAGCATGCTAGGATAGCCTCCTGACCAGCTTTGAGAACGTACACAGTTGGGTTGATCAAACTGACAAAATGCTGAAAACTAATTTTCAACTTGAAACTAGAAAAGTTTCTACGGATTATGACATTTGCAGACCATGGAAGATACACTTAAGTACTTCTGGGAAACATCTGCCTTTAATATCTGTGATGTCCACACAAAATTATTACCAGAGCAAATCTTCAGCTGTTATCCAGGAAGAATCATGATTTAAATGACTGAAGCTGGTTCTGCAACTATTTCTCATGCAAAAGTTCCAGTTAACTTCTGTGACACATCTCACAGATATGAGGATTAATTGCATCAATAAGAGGTTCAGGATTAGGGCCAATACCCTTTATCCTGAATGGCCATAAAATGATTTTACAGTTCCATCAGCATCAGCTGGAAATACTTATTTTAAGTTCATAATCCAACAATCTCTCAAATTCAGAAAAAAAAAAGTATTCATTAATGCTCTATGCACATTTTCAATCTTGACTTTGAGAATAAAATAGGAATTAAGAAATTCTGAAAGTGTTTGGAATGATTTTGGCATTGATTTGACAACACTTGAAATTTAACAGCTCTGGCAAGCATACCTCTACACAATAGAAATTTTTTCTTTGACTATATGATTACTAAGGACTAAATTGAGATGACAAAAATGTGATTACTAAATATATATAATCTCTGATGCTCGTGTGTGTGTGTGTATGGCAGACGCAACAGTAGCATAGGATTAGAAAGTTTACTATTGTATGTTGAAAGGGGAGGGAGTAATTTATGGGGGTTTTATTTCTCTTTTACACACTTGAAAATATTCCAAGATGCTCTTTCCAAAACAATTCACTCTGCTGCCCTGAAGTTTGGAGCCAGCACCACCATTTGCAAATGAGAGGTGTGACTGACTCTCCTACAGACACTGAAATCAAGAGCTGATGGAGTGTTTTACAGTCTTTACCTGTCTTGTCTCTCCAGTCAGCACTAAACTATGATTGCAGCAGAGCACCACAGGAATCACTGATTGCAGCATGAATCTAAAGGTCTAACCCATCATTACAGTAATTACATCTTTTTCGTTATCTTTCACTTCTCAGCAGAAAAGGGTTTTGTTGACTGAAGGTTAGACTCTTTATGCAATCCAGTCCTGTATTTCAGATTAGCTTTAGACTAGAATACTGAGGATATACAGAGGAGGAATCAGGTTACACAAAACCCACTGAATTACAGTATCACTTCAGAGACCTTGCCTATACAGAAAGTATATCCCTGCACATTTTAATGCATGCAGTACCCCAAGATGTTGAAAAAGTTGAAAAAGAAAATAGAAATTATTTTAGCTAAAATAGAAAAACATCGAGCTGCACTGAAGGTCTAAGAAAATGTTCCAGTGCATCTGTCCTTAATGCATTTATAAAAGAATTTGTCTCACACACACATGTACACACACTAAATATTTTCTGTCTTTTCTTTATAATTCAGTTCTCAAGATTCTAAAAGTATTTCAATTTCCCATCTAATCTTGGCCTTGTTTTTGGTTTTAGAAGTTGGAAAGGAGAAGAATATGAAGGCAATATTGCTGTCACTTGATATACATGGAACAAACATGCTTACAAAAATCATAACATAAAACGCATTTCTACATTTTTAAGTGCAATACTATTTTACTTAAACTGCATGCACTTCCAGTGAATGGACACTACTATCTTCTGGGTGAACAATCATAACCAAATCTGTATGCACAAAAGCTGGCCCATGAAAGAGATTTGTCTGAACACCACAGAAAGCTGGCTGGTCAACAGCCACCATGACCAGCACAAGGTATTGGAGGAACTACGTCCAGCGACCCTTGTTGCATTTTCTGCTCAATTGCTACTAAGTGCATAAACCTGGTTCTGCTGTTCAGTTTACCATGAACACGGTTTTCTACTACACATTCTCATTAACTGACTTTGTTATCAACAGTTTTCCTACAACCAGAAATAGGAAAATCCACAGATTTCTCCAGGCTGCCCACACATCAGTTCAGTATTACAGTACTCATGTCTCAGGATACACTTCGGTGATAGAAAATTCAGTTTGCTACAGTGTACCACAAGCTTTTGGGACAGAAAAAAAGCCAGAGGTTGGCATTTTGCTTCTTTTTAATCACTTGATTTATTGTATTGCCAATGGGCTTTTTATTTTAACTGAGTGTGCCCACAGAGTATGGCACTTCCTGCTGATAAAAGTGTGAGTTAGAGCTCTAATATTTGTATACAGTCTCAGTGGGAAAGAAATGTGCATGGAAAGCACAGTGGGAGAAAGCTGGAAGTGAGGACAAAGCAAAGGAATCAGTCCAAGAAAAAGGACAGATGAAAATGAGAAAAAACAAATTGAAAAACATTAGTTAAAAAACTGAACTGCTGACACAGCAAATTATATCTGTTGATATATACTGAATGGAACTGAAGAAAAGAGAGTGATCTGAACTGCTGTGAAGGCCAGCTCTGCCAAGAAGGGGAGGTGCCAGTACACCAGTGCCAATTCCTGTATTGCAAAATTTGCTGGCAGTAACAAAAGGTTTGGTGTAGAAGGTCACAGACAGCACCATATGCCAAGGGAGTCAGGAATGAATACAGAATTGAGGCCAAGCTTCAGTTTTAATAAAAGCTGTGCTTAGCTCCAATTTCAATGTATCAAGAAAATACAGATGCCAACATGTATTAAACATAGCAAGATAAGACTTTTGGGCTTGGGACAAGAAAGCTTTGTATCACATTCATTTACCACTCACTGCAGAAAAAGTGGAGCTTCTGTTTGTGTAACAGCTTCTTATTTCCACTAGCTTCATAATACTGGCAGGGCAAGGCATATTCCACACCATTTTATCAGTCCCTTTTGCTCTCATACATTCTGTTCAGGCTGGAGCATCAAATAGTTTTGGGTTTTCAGCTTTTTTTGCAGCATCTCATAATTAAATTATGGGATTGTATTTCTTTTGTAATGCTAAGTGCTACATTGAAATGGTAGCCACTAACCAAGGAGCGAGACTTCTGACACATACGCTGTTTTACTCAAAGTTTCAAATTCTGTATCACGTTTTACTCCTGCAAACTTACGAAAAGCTGTCCAAGCAGATAAGCAGATGTAGTAAATGCAGGATTTATCACAAGCTAGAAGTTCAATGAGCCCAGGCAGTCACAGTCCACTGCTACTAGTGCTTTAGTTACCTGGGTTAGCTAACCTCGTAAAGAAATTCCCTATCTACAAAATAGAATATATATATATTCATACATATATGTATATATATATACACCCAGATGAGCTCCAACACAGTTTCAGATGAGTCACTGAGTCTTACTTGGATTCTATAAGTTAGCTGATTTATTTAATTAAAATAATATATATACCTACATAGAAACTAAGAAAGGCTAAGATGGGAAAAATACAGTTCAAATCTAGTCACTTATAGCAAATCCAAGAAATAGAGGTTTCATCCAGCACTCTGCACATAGATGCTGCTTCCAGTCATAAAGTTATTTAACTTGTCTTTGTCTACAGGAGTTTCCCCCAGATTTAAAAGGCCTTGTGAAAATATGCAAAAAATATTGGGTTTGCACCAGTTCTAGGGAGCAATGCATGTTGTGCCAATTATAACTATTTTAAGTGAGAAGGCAGTAGGAAAACCCTTTCTTTACTGTTGATAGCAGTTATTTGCTTGATAGAAAACTACAGGCAGTGAAAAACAGAGGTAGCAGGTTTCATTTAATAGGTTTTAATATAAATATCAAATATTGTAACATTTTAATTTGTAAAATGTTAGCAGTTGAAGATTCCCACAATAAAAAAAATTCATGGTTTTGGTCCAGTTAAACAATTAAAAAATTGCATTGTCTTGCACTGGCATAGAAGTTTAAAAGAATGGGCAAATAGGTTTTTTCATCACTGATTCTTTCTTATCAAATAAAACTGCTTTCAAATTGTCCCACAAGCCTACTTTAGAAGCTGGGGAGCATTTGATTATTTGCCACATGCTGAAACTTGAAGACCATGACGTATTGACAACTGTGGTATTGAAAGATTCATCAACACAAATTCCTTCACTGGCAACAGTCTTTGTTAGAAAGCTAATTTTGATTCTCAAATTATCCTTATGGCAAGCAAGCTGCCAGGCTCATGGCTTTGCATACTCATCAGAGGTTACAGTTAATAAAAATGTGTGAGCAGCAGCAAGGTAAAGCACCTAGCTCTACAAAATCCTAGGATCATAGAATGACTGGGTTGGAAGCGACCCTTAAAGATCATCTCATCCAATCCCTTGCTGTAATCAGCAGGGGCATCTTCAACTAGATCAGGCTACTCAGAGCCCTGTCCAACCTGACCTTGAGTGTTTCCAGGAATAGGGCATCTATCACCTCACTGGCTAGGCTATTGCCAGTGTCTCACCACCCACACTGTAAAAAACTTCTTCCTTATATCTAATCTAAAAAGACCCTCTTTCAGTTTAAAACCATTACTCCTTGTTCTATTGCTACAAGTTCTACTAAAAAGCCTGTCCCCATTTTTCTTATAAACCCTCTTTAGGTACTAAAAGGATGCACTAAGATCTCATTAGAGCCCTCTCCAGTGCAGCTGAACAATCCCAAATCCCTCAGCCTTTCCTGATGAGAAAGGTGTTCTATCTCTCAGATCATCTTTGTGGCTCTCCTCTGGACCCACTCCAACAGGCCCAACAGGTATCATCAAATATATTGACTGACTTTATCTCACTGGGAAGTGCAGTGGTAGCACATTAAGCACACCGGGATACCTTCTTTTTATTTTCATATCACTACACACGCAGATCATGGACAGATGGCAGCAGGAACATCCCAAGAGTGGCAGTGATTGCCCTGAATTGCCCAGAGTCCAGCAGGCTGCATGACTACTCATCTATGCTGCCAGAATGTCAAACAAAAAAGAAATGTGAAAGTCATATAAGATGTTGAGCAACTGACAGTTCTGTTGAAGTATTACATTTTACCATTCCAAACTCCTCTCAACCCAGCTGACAGTGTCAGAAACTGCAGCTCTCAACAGCCATTTTTATACAAGCATTAAAGAAAGTGCTGTATGATGAAATGTGCTATAAAAATGTGAAATAGCACCACCGTATACTCCACTTAATTAAAAGAGAGGTTGTTAGGATGGAAGCTTTATAGGGAATTTTCCCATGAGAACAATTAAGATTAATTATATCAAACTCTAATAATTAACTGGACAATATTAACATAGATTAGGTAAAGAAGTTTATATAATTTTATCTAGAAATCACCAATATAAAATTTAACTCTAGTCTTTTAATGTACATGTTACCATATTAAGAATAAAGAATATATCTTAGGGCATACTCCATGGGTTGCAGTCAAGGCTGTCTCTCTATCATTGCTTTGAGAACAGCCAGCCAACTCTTCAAGGGCAGAAGTTTTGAGGACTAAAGAGGTTTCATTTCCCTGCTATTCTCACTACATCTCAGCTAAATTCTCCTTCAGTTATTTTGCATGCTTTGTGGATCAAGCAGTCAACGACAATGTAAGACAATTGTACATTAAAACCCTCTAATGTAGTGTAAGAGTAAACTATGGTAAGGAAAACAAAATGGCTACATTTACAGCATCTACATCAGCACATTTTCAGGGGTGAACAGTTCTGTTGAACTGGATTTTTGTGGGTGAGCACAGATGCAAGACAACGCGTAGTACTGAAGTTTATCCTCAGCTGACCATTTTAATACTTTTGCTATTTCATATTTAAAATATTTCACTGTTACTAATTTTGTGTCCACAACCCTGCAGCAGTGTTCTAAATTGCTACTAAAGAAATTAGATAATCACATTTAATATTCAATGTAGGGCAACATATTCTGCCTCTCCCACTCCCCTCCATTTTGACACTGATTATATTAGAATGAGAAATCTAGAATTTGGAGGCAAAAGGTTAAAGCATTGTTTACTTTATACTACCAAATGACAGTATGGAAACCAACTTTGATATACAAAATGTCCACTGAGCTCTGACAGAAAATGAATCTTCCCTACCTATCTCTGAAAGGCCCCAAATATACAGTTATACTATTTTATTTATAGACTTAGCTATTATATAAATTTATTATTAAAGAAAACCCTGAATTGCTAACATCGTAAAACAGAAATAATTGGAAGAGGATTTAGATGTTGTTAATTGTATCACTATCCTTATCTTGCAAAACCTAATCCTGTGAAAGGTTACTAATGTGACTATTCCTATTGTAACATAATTAGACCTATTCATATTATTAGGCACTCCCTGCAGAATTGAAGCTGAAGTCTTGATCCTGCATATTCTTGAAGACAATGATGCTCTGCATGAATGCAGCAACCTATCTGTGAACTGCCAAGAAACTGCAGGACTGGAATCTAAATCTGGATAATTAATCCATCATTCTTTGTACTTGAGATTTTGAGTTTAGTCAGTTACTGCATCCCCCACAGTTCAATATTTACATTGTGTTAATGTAGCAAGAATTACTTGTAAATTAAGAAAGAAATAGTTGAAAAAATAATCTCAAGGCCATCCCAAAATTTAAGTAAGTAACAAATGAGACCAAAATGGTGTACACTGAAAGAAATAAATGAAGAAAAAAAATGTTCCTTGTTAACTTTAAGCCATTATTTGCTATTGCAATATATTTTACACAGGAGAGGAATCTTTAAAGAACAATCTCTGTGCATATATATACATTGGTCATTTTAAGACTCGAATGGCAATGTAGTTATTTAATTTTTGGCACCATATGAAAAAAGGAATTTCAAATCTCATTTCTCAACTAATAACCTTAACACAAAATAACTGACAATATTCTTAAAAACTGGCACAGAACAAGAGTAAATGAATTCAGCTGATTTCAGCTTAAATTTAAATGTTGAAAAAGTCTCCTTTCAATGACAAAATTGCCCAGTATCCATTTTTTTTCTTTTCTTGGCATTTTAAAAGTATGTACTTCTTTCAAAGTTCTTACTGTTGGACAGTGGATACTGACTGACTTTGCTAGGAGTGAAGGGAAAACAATGTGAAATTATATCAGGCAAAATAATAATGATATTTCAAAAATATTATATCTAAAACAACACTATCCCATCATTGCTGAGAAAGCATTTAAAGCCACACTTAGTTTTAAGAACCTATGCCAAGAAAAAAGAAAGCTCCTTCAAAGTACTTCCTACCTTTGTATGTAAGACATTGAAACTTAAAACGGACAAGAAATCTCTAAAAACACAAGTAGAATAAGTGCATAAAGAATATAAATATGTTTTCTTCTGTTTTCGCTTTGTGCAAGTTTCAGCGTGAAAAAGGTATAGAGCATCAGAGCAAAAAGTATCTACATTTTAACCTGACTCTGCTCCTTTGGGGGAACAGATACTCTGATTCTCAGTGAAGTGAGGCAAACTACAAAAGACAAGGTGCTGCTAAGTACAAACAATTCCCTAACAACTATATCTCCTCCCTCACAATAAATTATTTACATTTCCTATGAAACATTTAAAGACTTTTATTGCAGAGTACAGAAGTCAGAAAAAGAGTTCTCTCTTTGATTTTTGTCCCTCCCTTTGAAGTGCTCCTTGTAGGTAGGGAATCTACCATACCCAAAAAACCAAATTTCAATAATATTTTATGAGTCAGAACTTGTTAATTCCACTCATGAGTTAACACTTTAAGGTAGTTTACAGAATTCAGAGATTGAGTAACAATTCAAACACTGTTGGACACTCACAACTTGCAGCTATTATCTTCTTCTCCCATCTCTATTTTTCATCTCATTCAGGGGAATGGAATTTTAGTCTTCTACCCTGTTAACACATTTCACAGGAGAGAGCCCCCTAAGGCATGGCAGAAACCTAAACACACAGATCCTACACAGATGAAACTCCAGTTCTGTATACGGAGTGCTCATTCCTTGCCATTCCTAGTGAAGTACTAAACAACAATTAAAACTGTCAGTAAATTATGAACCAACCCAAAGAATTTCTCACTGTTTGATGTAAACAGCTACAATTCTATAGATCACAACCAACAGGTGAACTACCCATGAATACAATACACATTTTGTTATAATATAAACTTTCAAAATAATATATTGAGACAACCCCTCTAAGCCACGTGAAACATCCTACAGTTAATTTTCATGGACGTGGAGCTTGCAGGTACTGAAGCTCTGGATGCTACACCTCTGAAAAACAGGCTCCCGAGACTAGGGAGGCACTGCACTCCCGTCACCCCCCTACCTAAAACCTGATGCTATCTCAGCCATGTTAATATAAGAAAGGAAAATGGCTCAGCTGAAATATTTTGGTTTGCAATTTGCCAGGACTCTGTGCTTTGCAAGTTGTATTTCCACTATATTTCCCCCTGAGACTGTGCCTGAAATGAATGTATCTAACATTTGGGCTTCTCCCTATTTCCTTACCTTGGCAGTTTCTTTGCTGAGGATAGTTTAGGAAGATGCATTAATACTAGCTTTACTAATTGTGTGCGCTGCCTTGTTGGTTGCTATTATTCCATCATTATGGATTTTTCAGAGCACAGTGTATGTATCTGTAAATAAATAATGCTGTCTCTTAAAACTTCTTTTAACTCTTGTAATACAGTCCTATGTTGAAGTAGCTCAACATGGAAGGACATTTTCTCCTACTCAATACAACACAGCTAATAAGGAAGTGGGAAACAGAAACATTCAGTGCAGAAGTATAATAAAGATAGAAGCAATCAACATATTTCTTCCAGAAAAAGACTTGTGCATAGCTTCTCATTAACACAGAGAAAGAGGGTAAACATGGTTTTTGGGGATTACATTTAGCCAGTATCTTGTGAAAGGGTCAGATGCAAAGGGTCAGAATGAGCTTTTCTAACATGCCCTGAGAGCCATATGAGACTGTTAAAGATTGTTTTATCGGGCTTTCTGCCAGTCTGCCTCACAGCAATGGCCAGGAAAGGTACGGACAAAAACAGCAACGGTGACATGTGGCAGAAGTAGCTTGCCTGAAAGTGCTGTGATGAGGTGACATGAATGTATCATAGCAAACCATCTGGTTGCGTAGAGTGAAATGACTTGAAAAAAATCTAGATGCCTCTACGTTTACGTTTCCTGAGAACTGACAAGATACTGCCTCTTCTTTGAACCTGTCTTCTTTATAGGTCCATGCAACAATATCACCACCAAGATCAGGACAGAAGACTACATAAACCTGAAAAGCTACTGACACACAGAAAAGAACAAAACTTATCTACTCACTGCATGAAAAAATGCATCATTCTAAGGAATAAAAATGTAATTTATTATGTATTAATGCAATAAACTAAGCAAAAAAATAGATCTCTTAATATCTTTTCATATTTTCCTTTGAAGCACTTTCTTTTTTAATTAAAAAAGGGAATAATATGGGTCAATTACTTATTTATAAACATCTCTATAGCAGATGTACATGCAAAAAGCAAGATTTTTAATTTGGAGGAGATCTGCATGAGAAACAGCATTCTGTCCTAGGGGAATTAGATAATTTTCTTTGTGGTATAAATAAATAAAAAAATAAAGAAATGCCTGAAAGCATCATAAAATCATTTCTGTAACTTGATCTTTGCAATACTTTTTTATTATTTAGGAAATATTTACATATTTTTAAGCCAAATAATTTATCTAAGTATTATTGATATTATGTCAACTACATTCTAAACTTTAAATAAAATTTAATTGCGGGAAATAAGAAAGTCAGCACTTTTCCAAACATCTGGTCTGATGAGTCAACACTTTTTAACAGAAAAACAATCCATCAGAGTTATGTCAATTGTAATTTGCAAAACAACTGAACTTTTACTTCTTGGTGTTTTTAGTTCAGTAACATCAATACAGCTTTGAGGCCAAGAAACTAAATTCTAATATGTAATTCAGCAATATAAATAATCAAACCTCAGCTTTCAGAGCAATCTTTCATAATCCTCCTAAAAAACTCAAACAGGTCTTTCCTGAGTGAAGAACTTGGCCTAGAGAAACCATCTCTGCTGACGTGTGCCAGGGAAAATCAAGACCTCAGGTGGAAATTATAGCTCTGGTATTCAGGAAAATGTAATTTTCCTACTGTAAATTGAATAAGTTTTATTTGGAGTTGCGGAAAAAGAGTAACAAGGCACTGCATGAAGCCAATTTCACAATCATTTTTCAGAAAGATACTCTGTCCATACCATTATGAATTCATCACAGTCCCTTGTCATTAAGGCAGAAGACAAAGGCAAAACTATACTTTATCATCAAACTAACAAGCCTTATTTCCAACATTGTGAAAAATTGCTTTACAGCCAAACATTTCTGACAGTTGGATAATTTTGTTAAAGATGATCTAAATAGCTCTTAAAAGCTGTTAGTGAAATATGCAAGCAGAACCCTGGGAATCCTAAAACTGTGCAGTTACTTAACTCATAAAAATCCCTAAAGGAGGTTTTTAACTGTTTTCAACAGGCAAGTCACTCCTTTGGCTATTGGGATTTATCAGATGCGTGAGAAAGATTTGCCAGAAAGAAATTCAAAGGGTGATTTTTTTCCTCCCATCAAAATATAAAATAAATCTAAAAAGCTGATGGCAAACTGCTCCCTGTAGCTACTCAGACTCCACACAGTGTGACTTTTTGGTTCATTCTCTAACTCACCTACCAAAATCTCCCTTCTACTTTTACTTTTCCCTTTTATTCTTTTCTTTGCTCATCTTGTGACTCTGATACCTCATGATGGCTTTTAGCACGTGGAAGGAAGATCAGTGACTACAGATACAAATGTCTAACAGTATGGAAGATGTTCACATGCAGGAGTTTTCAATTTTTAACTCACTCTATGTTTTCTTTAAGATATATTTAATTTGATCAGCTCTATGCATATTTCAACAAATATTATTCTTAAATCCTTCTCAATAGCTGTTATTATTTTGGTGCCAGACAGCCTTCTATTATGCTGAAGTTCAAATTAAGTTACTGAAAATGAAATTGCTAAATGTTCTGGGCACTGTGAGCTGCTCAGCAGATACTATGAGCACAGTGAAGTACCTGGCAGACATTACAGAGCTGGTGGAAGGCTCAGTAAATATAACCACTGTAAAACTCTCTGTGGATATTGGAAGCAGCGTCAAGCTACTGGCAGTCATTACAACCCTTGTCAAGTGTTCTGTGGACATTATAAATAGCAGTGAGAACTAGACAGCCATGATAAATTCTGTACCAGGTGTGACAAGGAGTCCTATGGGGAACAAAAGTACAAAATTCTGAGAAATTGTTTTCATTTTCTCTGTAAAATTCACAGGTTTATATTAATTTGTAAACTGGAAATACCAATTAACAGTCCTTAATCACTCTTCTGATCATTCCAGCATTTTCAGAAGAGGTACTTTTCCTGCTGTGAAATGGATCTCTATGAAGATGCCCATGCTGGCTCTGTATAAAATGGGAGCTTGGTATTTGAGAAGTATTGCAGAACTTCAAATGTTCAGTAACACAGGCTACTGGAAACTTCGCTGCCTTTTGCTCACAGGAGCGCGCATTACTTATTTGCCTCCAGACATATCTGTTTCCTTAACAATTCCAGTGATGGACCATCAGTAGGTGGTATTCACATATTTTCACATCTCTTCCAACTTGCAAACATCTGTATCTGTTATTAAAAACGATTTTTTATAAATCACTCCAGTCAACTTCTGATCTCCCCTCTGCTATGAATGTGTTGGCAACACACATCACTCTTCTTGTGGTTATCAGGAGAAATGTGTCATTCTCATTTTGTTTGCAAAAGACATAAGCAAAGTCACCATCTAAGCCATTTTCTATCATTCAAGAAAGTCAAAGATTCTGTGCTGAATCAATTACATGTGAAATTAGACTTCTTATTATGAAGCCACCAGCATCATCTTAGGCAATGATCTTTTCTCTATGGTATGTGGTACCTTTAAAATCTCTATTTTAGTCTGCTCGTTGCTAGAGAGTGCTCACTTGGAAATGAATTTTCTTTAATCATTCATATTTTTTGCTTTCTTCCTCACACCATATCCATCATGTTTCTTTTGCGGAAAATCTCCAAAAAAGCAATTCACTTCTAGATCTTCAAATACAGAATTCACCTAATGGAAGCTCACTGTAAAAATTCTATTCATCCTCTGAATGTGGTGCTAAAATGTATAGTTATAGCTTTATGAAAATGAAAAACGGAAGAATGAAAAGTGATATTTATGTCACACTGTCAGATATATAACGTGAAAGAAATATTCTATAAATTCCTGTAGGAATCCCCAGTTTCATGCAGTATACAATGTAGAAATGGCATCATAAGTTAATGTTTTAAGTCATAATTACGTATTACTGAATATATTGGCAGTGTTCTTGAGATATGAAATAAGAAATAAGTATTTTTTTCCATTCTCTTTCAAACTCAGTTGTATCTTGTGTATCACATACCTGAATTTCTTATGCCTATAAGCAAGTCAGATTTGATTTTTTTCCATCATGTCTGCTTTTTAATATTTTCTCTGGATTCCACTTCAATTTGTAACATTAAATGAGAGTACAACTCACCACATATCAGCTGGTTTTCCTTCAGGTTATAAAGTGACAGACCATGTAAAGCACTGGGGTAGGCACAAACCGTTTCCTCTGCTATTCGAACAGAAGCATTTCTGGCCCACTGCAAGACCCATCTTAGATTACAGTCACAGATGAGGGAATCAGTGTTGAAGTGTCTAGGAAGGGAAATGATCACAATTGGTACACACGCAGTTTTCATAAACATACCTTCTTCTGTTAGAATCAAATTATCTAACTCCAAAGAGTACTAAGTCTAGATAGATGCATAACTATGGATGTGTAATTACAGCTGTATAAATACAAATATATTCTGAGACAACCGATACACATTGTCCCACTGTCAATTACTTTGATGACATTATGCATAAATTCTGCATTTGGTTACAGAACATCACTGACTACGACTGAAATAAATCTGAGTATGTGTTACTGCAGAAAATCATACTATAACATATTTTCACTTAATAAAAACCCCTTTTAGTAGAAACTTGACCATGGAAGCATCCAGGATACACTTTTAAATCTCAGGGAGGTACAGTTAATATCATTAACTGGGAATTGTTATTATAATTGCAGGAAAAATATTTAAAATCACTAGTTTTGTGTAATTAGAGGGATTTTATGATGTAATGCATGAAAACATGGAAAGGAGTAAGATAATAAAAAAAGGGATGCTAGTCAGGAGGACTGGACTAGGCTAGTCAGGAATGGGGTTTAGTTCTCAGTCCTATCCATTTGCTTGCGACAGGTAGACGATAGCAGCACATCAATAGTGAGACAGACATTGCTAACAAAATAATGCAGATTTTATGTCTGAAACACACTGCTAGAAACAATCCTCTTTGAATTCATATTCAACACTGCTAAATTTATTCTAACATCTGTCTCAAATATTTCAGATTTACAAACATAAGGAATGATACTCACAGTGCTTTCAGAGCTAGCAGCTCAGAAAAAAGTCCATTCATGAGACTTGAAAAAATATTCCCCGACAAATTTCTGTGGAAGAAAGCAATTTACAGTTAGTTATAACAAACACAAGAAGAAAAGAAAATCGTTATAATTTTCCCAATGCTAATTAAGAAGTTTTGCTTTCTTGACAACAGTAAAATCATATTTAAATTTGTACACTGCTTTTTTTATTAAGTGACAGCACATTAACACAGTTGTGATGCAAAGCTCTTGGAAGAGCTTTCAAGTACTTCTTCAAGTGTGGGTATGTCTAAAGGTAGAAATGAACATTTGCTTGTAGATACCTATTTCTCTACCGTTCATATTTTGAATTTGTCAACAGGAACTAAAAATACTGAGCATTTCACAAAAACTGAGTTAACCTCTACTTAAAATTAGATGGACCAACTCACCTGTTTTTTGGACATAAACCCTGACAAGGCATACGATAAAGCAGCTCAGAGAACTGAGATGTTGAACAGACTAAATCAGAAACTGATAACCCTGACATTTACATGGAAGTAAATCAGAAGAGGTTCCACTAATATGAAAGCAGTTACAGCAGTATACACTTAGTGACAGAGAACAATCCTGCTCAACTGAAGGATGGGGAAAGCAATCTGCCTAGCCTTGCCCAGGTGCAGTACAGAAAGATTTCCGATCTGGTGTAAATCTCAGCTTCTACCTCAAACTGCTTGCTAGGGTTCATACAGTTTGACAAACAGAACACCAAGACTGAAGTTTGGGAATTCATTTGGACCAAAGGAAAGCTTTATGTCTGGTGAATATTTTAGGAAATAGGGACAAACTGTAAGTAATTTGCAAAGTGTATGTAGCAGGGTTCAGCACATGTATGGTTCCCATGCACCTGCCAGAGGGGCTCATTTGGTGTCTACTGAATCCATGAGCTTTCCAGATGTAATAACAAATTCACCAAGATTCTTGTATGTTAATCTGAAAATTCTTGGCTCATGTTCCATATACAGATTTTTAGTTTCTTTTTATTGTAACAAAGAAGAATATAGAACTCTTATAGAATTCCTTTATGCCAAGTGCTGGAATAATAGGGTTGAAAAATCAGCAGAAAGCCAGCAAGTCAACTTTTCATATTCTTTCACATTCTTTTGGCAATGACCTGGTTTGAAGCTTCCATATTGCTACTAATCACATTCACAGGGCTGTCTAAGTCATAAAGCAATACATTTCTATGCCAAAGAAACACTAATTACAATATGTGGATATCCAACAATGGAAGTAGATTGTTCTTTTAAAAAAGCTTTCAGAAATCTTCTCAAATCACCCTAATAACACATGAATTTCTGAGCTGAGGCAGCACATTCCAAATGCCTGGTTCTGTAGTTCACATAATTTCTGTTATATATTAAAATATTGTCAAATGTAAAGTGTTGTGAAATTCCTCCATTTCAGATATCCTAAAAACCCACTCTATCTGGAGTTAAAAGGACATTTGTTCTAAAAACATCTCCAACACTTAGTTTGCAAACATTTCAAACATAACAAATTAATGCACTCCAAAGCTGATAGCACTTACTATGCCATTAACTTACTCCATTAATAGAAAGATGTGCTTTCTGTTTTATCAGAGGTAAAACATTTTAGCCTTACATACAAGGTCCTAGACTTATTTTTTTATATACCAAATACCTGTGCTTTTACAGAAAGTAATAAAACACTTCTTCAAAAATCTTTAATATTAATGACAAATGCCAGAAAGCAGTCAAAAAGAGTTATGCATCTCAAAGTACCATTTTGAGGCAAAATATAGTTAGAAGTAGAAGTATATGAATATGAAGAATGCTTCCCTCTTATGAGCAATTTTAAAAATCAGAAGTCGAATGCAAGGGTGACAGACTGATCTTTTGTGAAAAAAATACCCAAATTGGGACAGGAGATGTGAAAAATAACAAGAGAAATAGGGAGAAGGCAGGTGACAGTGTTTATTCTCTAATTTGATGAAATGTTGATGAAATGTGGTCTGTTTGATTCACTGTATTAGTGGTTGGTACTTTATTTCTGGCACCACACAAAGTGATTAGTTGCTTCCATGACATTAAGAAAGTCACACAAGAATTTATGGTATAATATTATCACAAAGCTAACTGCTGCTGCTGATTCAGAGGCAGGACAAAGAATAAATCAGATATAGTTTAATCAAACAATTGGAAGTAATGGAGAAGTTTGGTTTCAAACTTCCAAAGGGACGATTCATTAGTAGCTACTTCTTCAAACAGATTTAAGGCTGCCATATTTTGAAACCTGAAAGATAAATTATGAGGGACTAAATAAATAAAGTCTGGTATATCAGTACAGTTGCATCATCCCAGTATTCCACGCCTCTTAATGTTTGGATTAAACAGAATTAATATAGATAGCAGCTCCATTACCTAGCAGAAATATTTTTGAATACATAATTCTGAAACAAAGCACTGAAACATGGGGTCCAAAGGAGATTTGGAAGATTTGCTGCATTCAGTTATGTCACTTCTAGTTAGAATACATGCACCTCATCACAGCATAAACACAGCCAAAAGGCAATACATAAGTCAAAAAAGTTAAAACAGTATCTTAGAACATGTAATAAATCTACTCTCATACTGTCTGAAGCACTATCAGTTGCATCTGTCATACGATGTGAAAGCATTCTGAAACAATTTTCCAGAGTAAAAACAATCAAATCCAAGAAGGTGCAAAAATTGGATCAGTCTCAAGGAACATAATCACAAGTCACTGGCTGCAGTAATTTCAGGAGCTATGTAGAATTTTAGGTTTCATAAATAACTTCAATTTCTGTTTACTGACATACACATCCTGACTGCAATAGAATAAAAGTATTCTCTACATTATCAAGAGGCTTATAATTTTTTTGGTGATTTCTGTATGTCTGCATGTTTAAAAACAATACTAGATGATATTACTAATAATTCCTTCTTAATTCAAGAATTCTGTAGGTTGTTGTGTTCTAAACTAGACTACACAAAACCACCAAGATATCTGCAGAGTGTCTGCATTACCCCAGAAAGACCAGGCAGTTTTCATTCTTTATTTTAGTGAAGGATTTAAACATACCTTAACTCTATTCAGTTTAGATTTATGCATTGCATCAGTGGGCTAAACCACACTATGCCAGTTTACACCTAGAGCTGATTTTTCAGCTCTAACTCCATTTTTCTTCAAACTGAATTAGATTTACAAGATTAAGTGAAACGCACAATGTTTGTTTGTTTCACCTGGTATTTGTGCTTGTAAACAGTGTAAGAAAATCCCCTACTTCACTGAAGGTGCATGAAAAGATTTATGTCCTTTATGCCTTCCAGTGGACTCATGGCTCTCCCTACTGGTTTTGAAAACAGCCTGCAAAGAGGCTTCAGTGCTTCATCTCTGCTGATATAACACAGGAAAGCTCTAACCACCACGATCAACACCTATGTAAATCAACACCCAAGTATATCTTTATATTGCTCCTTCTAAACCACACTATGAAACCAGTTCCATGTTTAAGAACTTGTCATCTTTTCCCAAGTACAATTATAAACACTGATGTTGCACTAAGTAAATGCTTCACCATAACCTTTCCAGAGAACAGCTTTCTCATACCCCTGAAATGGCAAGTAAACACAACTCAGAGGTATCAGTAGCAACAGAAAGTCAACCTATCATATTTTAAACGTATTTAAAAAGTATGATTCTGAAAAGTCTGCATGACCTTCCAAAGAGAACAAAGCTACAAAAAGTTAGAAAAGTACCAGGTGGCATCAGCGTGCCATCCACAAACAATGACCAGTTCATACATCAGAGGCAAATTGCAATCCCAGCTCAAATAATTACTATCAGTATTATGGCACTATATGAGATTTTTGAGGTCAAGGAACAAGAGAGACTATGAATGGCAGTGAACAACTCCTCTTGATTGGGACTGTGGATGTATTTCTTTACAAAATAATCACTGATCCAGCAAAAGTAGTGGTACTCTCTACTTTGGTTCAGTAAGATGGACAGTCCCTACAGGGTCTGCCAAAAAAGTTGTAACTTGACATAGCAATTGTGAACTGAATTATTTCAGATGAAAGGAGAATGTAGACTAATATATTACTAAGCCTCTGATTTCCAAAGGACTGACTTCCGAAATTACAACAACAATAATAATGTAACTACTAGAGCACTGGAGCACCTAGACTGGAATGCAGGATGGCCCTATTTATCAGGTCAGTGTTAGAAAAGCAATTTAAACCCAAGCAGGAAAAATGAAAAATAGACTAAATGGGTCAATAACCAAATCTTAAATCTTGAAAAAATAATTCAAATTTTTAAAAGATCAAAGAACTAGAAAGATAACAAACAGGAAAAGCTTAGCAAAATGATGAGAAGCATTTAAGTTAGAATTTGAAAAGTATGCTAAGACATGGTGCAAAAGATACTTCAATAATGCAACAATATTATATCTACGAGATTAATAAAGAGTAGATATTATATATAGTCTAAATATATCCCATTACTACCATATTGTATTCTCTTCAGTAAGGTTGGTCATTTGGATAGTATGTATTTATAGAAGAAACATACACTAAGTTGTGGCAAACATATTTCCCAAGACCACCTCTAGTTTTGACTACTGATAGGCAGAACTAGTTAAAACAGAAAAAAAACACCTGGCCAACTAGGAGCCTTCAAGGTTAATTCCACTCGCATGAAAATACCAACATAATTGTTAATGATTTTCTCCTACTTATGTAGCATCATGTTAGATTAGTATGGCAACCAAGAAACAATTTAACTTGCCTAGAAAATCTGTGATCTTTTTATATGATTACATGATACACTGTCATGAAATCTGCTAATAAAAACCCCAAGGTTTAGCCAATGTTAAAAAAAACAAAAAGAGATGAACCTTCTTAAGGATGAGAAACCTTCTTAAGGATGAGAGAACTAGTAATTTCATTAAAAAACCATTATTCAAATGTAAAAATATAATAAATGTCACTTGGGAAATACACTTCAGAAAGGTCTAATTCAGATTTCTGCTTTAAACTGAGTTCTCAGAAGAAAAACACTACAGGAAGCTCTGGACATACATCCATTTGGAAATGAAAGTTAGACTCATCCTGAGATAAAAAAAATATATATTTAGGATGCACAAAAGAACTAGATACAAGACAATACAGTGTTAATGACAATGTAGAGGGAAATGGTGAGTCTCTCTTTTTCTAACAGCTCAGAAAAATATTACAAATGCCAGGACAGGCATTCAGGTTACTAGAATGAGCAGGGATATGGAAAATCTGTACAAAAAGAAACTAATGGTGTGGTTTGATCAGCCCAGTAATTATGGGCAGTCAGCCTACATATTGTGCCTTTTTCTAACATCTCTGACATTGGTGAAGGGGGTAGATACCACCACATTCTTTCCTGGTCTTCAGAGAAAAGGGGTAGAACAGCCAAACACTGTCATGGAACAAATGTTCTACACTTGCTGAGAATGGATCTCTGCTCTCTGCCATCAAAACACTGATATTCTGTATCGAAAGATTTACGAATGGCATTTTCAGACCCTTCTAAGAGAGCACAGGTTTGAACAGTTTCCATTCAGTTTGTTCCTACCACCTAGAAACACCTTCCATTTACTAATGTGACCTCATCATTTTGAATTAAACGTACCTTCTAAGGTAATCTAGCTATACAGTCACAGTCATGTTCACGGTGCACAACAAAAGGAGGCACAGAAACCCTCAATAGATGAGTAAAAAAAGGGCTAGTCTGCATCTGTTCATCACATGCTATCAAGGCTCTTCCCATCATCTGTTCTCATTCTCTTTCTCAGAGGAGACTTGGCATAGTTACTCATTAATGTGATCAGTATGCATGCCAGATTTCAACCTTTTACCTGGTGTCATCTTGACCTCATGGCATATCTTTCTAGAAAGATTTCCCTGTTTGTCCAAGGAAAAGTCAGAAGTGGCTGGAGAGGAAAATAAAGTGTGAGATTTGTCCCACACTATGACACACATAGGAATTTATTTCTCATTCAGGAATGAAGACATTAGAATGAAGATACAGAGCCCTCCTGAGCCAAGCCAATGTCCTTTTAAACCAGGATCCTTCCTATGATTTGTCTTTCCCAGCCAAAAAAATTTGCAGGCAGCTTACTTATTTCTAGTACTTGCCTATGGTGTAACACACCTTTGGCCATTTCTTTTTGACCTTCTCTGAACCCTTTCTAGTTTTGGTCATCTTTTTGGCATGAGCATACTGGAACTGCCCATGGTATTAAAAATGCAGGTTCTTTGATTTTTTCTGATAATACAATGGATGATTTCCAGTTTGCTCTCTCTTCCTTTAATAATACTCCTTTTTCTATTTGTTTCTTTCTTTCTCTTTTTTTTTTAATAATGATACCAAGCAGATCTTTCATGGCATTATCCACTATAATCCCAAAACATCTTTAGGTTTTCTCCCTTGCATCACTTGACAGATTAATGACACAAAAAGTACTACAACATACGAAATTTACAACACACCACCTTAAGCAGCCAGTCTTAGATGGGTATTTCTAAAGCAATTTGAACTATTCTGATATTCCACATTTAATTGATACTTCGTAATTTTTTTTCACAGAATACGCTTATTTTTTTATGTAATACTCTTCAGGGGAAAAAAGTTTTTAAATGCCAATTGATCTGTAATGAATAGAATAACAAATATAACCTTTTTAACCAGTACAAGTCTCGTTTATGTGCTTGATCTTTGTTTCCAAGACACACAAATAGAAATACATTCAAATAGAATCACCATGTTCAGCCTCATTCAATGTGAAAATGAAATTTAATTCTTTGCAGTTTTGACAGATTTTACAATTAAAATGGAGAAAATGTCTTTAAAATAACAATTCATCACAATCAAAGGTTCAAGACAAGGGCTTTTTAGTACCAAACCTGTAACTTCCTTATACTGAAATTTTACTGCCAACTATACTCAGGTCAGCCATGTGACAGCTTAGATTTCTTCTGTTTAAAAACAAAGTGGTATTATACTCACAGTTTGTGAAGATTGTTAAGTCCAACAAACATTTCTGGTGTTAGGCAACCAATTCTGTTATTTGAAAGATCCCTGAAAGAAACAAAAAGCCCATGAAATATTAAGTCTGTCTTATTTATATATATACACACCTACATAATCACATACAGCAACTTTATTTTAAATACTTAAGGAGTTAGAGACAAATGATAAATAAAACCTTTTCCCATAATATAACGTAACTTAACTAGAATTAACAACTTCTATATTAACATTATTGAGTAATATCCCACATACTGAAACTTCGGATTGCATTAAAATGGGATTTTATATATGTATGCAAATAAATGCAAAAAATATTAAAAATATACAGGATTTTCTTTATCAAAATTATTAGCACCTGGGTTTTTTTACTTAGAAAAAATACTCTGCATTGTGTTACTTGTAATATTCAGCCAAAATTGATGTATTTTTAGTGTTCACTAATGTTTTGTCTCATTAACAACATCCTTTCTTCTGAAGAAATCACAGAAACCAGAGGGCAAAAAATTTTTGAAATAGTGAGGTGGTCAATTTTGATAAGCACTTGGCAACTTTTTAAGAGCAATACTGTAGCTTTCTGAGACCACAAATAGTACAAGGCATTACATTCCATAACTTTTGTCTGCAGAAGGTGAAGAAATGTTTTCTGTATAAGCCATACACACAATACTGTGTACAGGATGCTTATAGGAAGGAGACAAAAACAGGTATGAACAATTATATTAGGATAGCAACAAAACTGCCCCTTGGCACAACCTGTGCGATCTTTATGTATTTGGTTTTCAACCTTGATTCAAATTTTCCTCCTAAGCAAGTATATGGTTTGTGGGTTTGTTTGGTTTTTTGGGGTTTTTTTGGTTTGTTTTTTTTTTGTTGTTGTTGTTGGTTTGGGGTTTGTTGGTTTTTTTGTTTGTTTCGTTTTTGTTTTTTTGTTGTTTTTTTTTTAAGTAGTTGCAGTACTGTAAGGATTTTAAGTGATTGTACTGCCAAAAAAAATGTTAAAATTGATCTGAATACACATTTTTGTTTAGAATCAGTGGTAGTCTTCCACTTTCTCTATTACATTGTGTGGATTCTGTATTTTTCTACTGATACTTGAGAACACTAAAGGAATCAAATGGGAGAAAAAGGTTGCAGATTGACAAATCCAGTTACTGCCCTCATGGAAACATATCTAATTAGCTGGAATGTGAAGACAGTCTCTGAATTAGAGTTCACTACAAATTCTTCTTCCATCAGACAAAGAATATATTGCTGTATAATTCTATGACGAAACATCACACTAGAATGAAAATATTTCTTAAATGCTTATCAAGGATATTAAACAGGGAACACCTGAAAAAAGTGAGGATACAATATAGTGCAATAATTGCATATTGGCATTATTCTTTAAGTTCTCCTAATAAAAGTTACATAGGAAATCTAAAAATGCAAGTTTAAGACAAACATAGATACATATATATATATATCTCCATATATCTTTATATATATATATCCATATATCTTTCTATTAGAGGATATAAAAAAGAACTGAACATGTATGGAAGAAGTGGATCACAATATGGGGCATAATTTGGGTGGCAAAAGTAGATTTTTATCTAAACTAATGAATACATGTACATATTTCTCCAAGTGTGGCACACAGTAAAATGGTATTTTTAACCATGTGAAAGGATAAATACTCTTTTCTCAAAGTTTAATTCAGTGAGTTATTTTCACAACAAGATAAAAGGCAGTGGCTGGGATCTCTGTACTGTAAAACATGTTTTCTAAAACACACATTAGCAAAAAAGAAAAAGCAGCTTACTACACATTCCTCCAGACTAATACACATTATATTAGACATAATTCAATTCATAATGTAATAAGCTGGCATTCTTTTTCAGGAGTAAGCCATTTAACTTACTAATGCTGACTTGTAAGGTTGATGTTAGAGAAAAGAAAACTCTCTGTGTTGAATAAGCAAGTGCCATAATTTTAGTGCTCCATAAATTTTCAGCTTTCATTAGTTTTCTGTCTAACTTTTTGAGCAAACTCTGGAAATAATTAGTTTCTCATTCAAATACAAATTATAACAGTTCTCCAAATCATTCACAGAAAACATTCTGACAGCCTGCTATAATTTGCCATAGCTGTACCTTTTGCAGTTGCCTATGTTACATCAGCTTCTGTTTTTCTCAGCATCATTCATATTTTACATTGAAAATAAGATGTGATTGTAAAGTACAGTTTTAAGGTAATTACCATATGAAGTATTCAGCAGGAGTTTGCACTATTTATTCCTTTTGCTCAACTGCCTCCTACCCAACAGTTCCACACTGAGATCCAACACGACAAAACTCAATGTTGCTATTCCTATGGTGCTGAAGTGTCTATTCTTCTCTCTTTTCCAATAGCTGATAACTTCATGTTCCTTGACTCATGTCTCCTGGATGACCTAAAGCCACCACCTGTGCAGCCTGTGGATGTGCAGCCTACGACTTGCACAGGTTTCCTGGTTTTCCCACAAGAGGTCAGGGTTGTGTTATTAGAGTGCATGGCCAAAGCAACAATTAGCACTCATTTTGATCATTCCACTGTATTGTTATCCCTGTACACAGAGTGACCAAGAAAGCCTCAACCCAAACGTTTTTCTTTGTATTAAAAATGTATATGCTACTCTGAGTTCATCATTACAATGCAACAGGCTTTCTACTTGAACACACTAAAGCTGAGAGGCTGGTGTTAGAAAACACTGCCACTGGTATGATCAGAGATGGAAAACTTTTACTTAGGTTGTGCAGTGCTCCCAGCACGTCGCGGTGAGGGAATTTAATGGCACAGCAAAAAAGCAGGAGGATGTGTTAATTTCTTTTTCTGAGGATTTGCATTTCTTCTCTTTCTCATCTAAATGTTCCCATCCCACTAAAACAATTCCTGTTTTCTCACAGGTTTTTTCATCAAACATAAGACAGCACACATGATGGCTATGAAAATGTCTGGCATGTACTGATGGCCTAGTTAGGCAGTTCACAGACATTTGGGTTCTGTCACTTGGAAAATCATAATTAAAAAAGGGTTCATCTCACTTTTCCTTGGGCTGAGTAGAACTAACGAGGGTCTGTAGTCCTTGCTAACTAAAACCAAAAATGCCCAACTGTAGAATCTTATTACTTTAGATGGTTTTACCCTTTAAAATGTAGTTTAAATATCAGCCAGTGCTTCCAAAAGTACTATGAGAACATTTTCAAAGAGAAGAATGCAACAATGATGGACCAGGAATATAATACCTAAGTTCTTGTTTCCTTAGAAAACCATGATAAAAACAAAAATATCATGCAGAGCTAAGGTGAGAGGTATGGAAAATGACAGACAAATTCTAAAGCATGACAAAGTTTGCTTTCTAGTAATCTATTTTATAGACCTGGGCTAGGATAAAAGTAAATTAGACCTCACATAATGAAAAAATTTAGTATAGCATTGTTTACACACATCTAAATTACTTAGTGTTATTTCTGATTCATGTCTATAGTGATATATTGTCTGCTAAGTCCTTAATTAGGCACGTTTTTTACCTCTGCAGATATGTTAGGACATTTATTGGAGAGCAAACTGATGATTTTAAACAGGAAAAGGTGAAAAAGAAGAAGAAATGATAAAAAGAAGGGAAAGAAGAAGAAATAGGCATGCTACATGTAAAAAGCAGAGGTGTGATGATCTATTTTACAACCATTGTCTTTATGTGATTACCGCTTGGTGGAATATTTGAATTGCCCACAGATAGCAACGTCAATACAAACACAATTTTCAGAATAATTCAAACGGAATTAATACTTACAGGCGCTTCAGTTCTGAAAGTCCATGGAAGGCCCCTGGCTCAATTGTGCTGATCAAATTATTCTTCAGATCTCTAGAGACATAATAGAAGGAGCAGTTAATTACCACTTTACCTATTTTACCACTGTATTACACGGTGAGTGGGAAATACAACGCAATTCAACCCTTATCTGTCTTAGCAAAACTAAGAATTCATTTCTTTTAAATAGTAACATCGAAAACATTAAATCATTTGCAGTTTATAAAAACATATTTTTCCAATATGATTAAGATTAGATGTTTTAAAAAAGCCTGCTTGCTTTAGTTCTTCTCCTATTTATACTTTTCAAAATAAGCTTTATCGGAGGAAAAATGTTTTAATCAATGAGTGAATGAAATAATCAGTCAGCAAAGTAAGAGCCTTTTAGTTTGTTTATTCATTGTGCTGTGAACTTTGCATTTAATAAATTTCTCATTTCCACCTAATGTAGGCAAAGCAGTTGTCATGTGAGACAAACAGGTCAGATTTCTGTTCTGGAATACAAGTGGTTTCTCTTATTTGGCAGATAGGTGCTTCATTTGCACTTGCTGAAAATCCAGAGGACAGGCTGTTTCACAGATAAAGAATATTTCACCAGCATTAGTATTCTCATGTTCTCTTGACACAGTGCTTGAGGCCATGACATGATCTCAGCTCAGTCCCCACAGAGATTTACTACTGAATTGTCTCAAGACTTTTGTGATGTGAACCCTAAGGAAATGCCTTCAGTGCAACCAGCTAAGCAGGCCCATGAGACAAATGCGAAAATTCTTGTTAAGTCAGTTTTCACCTGCTGACAATTTGCAATTCATAGGAAACAACTGGTGCACACTAACATTGGTGTTGTTTCTCAGACTGGCCACTTCCAGGAATTACAGCACATACACTGCTCAACTCTGCCAAAGTATGGATGTGTCAACAGCCACGAGTCATCCTATTTATGACTTTTTATTTTACTGCAGATAAAATGGACACTAGGTGAAACCTTGGTTCCACTAGCTGTGGTTGCCTTGAATAGGGCAAGATTTCATCCCAAATGTTTAGTTCACAGTAGGATATATCTAACTTTCAAAGGCAAGATCATAAATAAATACTCCTGTATTTTCTATTCATATTTGCAGATCCGTTGAATACAATTCCAAAAGTTTGTGTCTCACATTCGTTTCATTTTAGTGATGATGTTGACAAGTGATTTGTCCCTAACAAAGATCTGAATCAGACTATTCAGTGGTCAAGTGCAGATTTCAGCTTGCAACATGGAACATCAAGAGTCTTTAAAAAGGTGATGAGACGTTCTGACTACTTACATAGAAGACCTTTAGTCTTAATAATAAATATAGTAATAAAATAAATATATATCTAAAATAGATGCAGACTTATTAAATGCACAACAGAACAAGACCCTAATTCTGATGGGGAAAAAAGTGGAATATCACTCAGTTTACAAAATATATTTAATTGCTTAAGCAGTAAATCCTAACTTCAAACAAGATTCAAGATAATCAGTTAACATTTACTCAGCTCAGACTTTTGCTGCATAATCAGCAAGGTATTATGCACAGGTACAGTACATGGCAACATCACCTGTCTAATAATTTTAGATTATAATTCCTATGTTCCATCTTGGTCTACACGGTTCTCTCATTGTAACTGTTGCAACTGACCTTGTGATACTATTGAAAAAAGCAAAGGACTGGGATAAAAGTAGAAAAATTGAAATCAAACAATAGGCTTTATAAAACGTAAGTATTGCAAAGCATACAGGTTTACTTATTAAGAGTCCCCATGATTAATTAACTTAACTAAAGGTACTAGCATTTGTAAAGCTATGAAATATAGTAGAAAATGTTTTAGACATGCATGCCTGAAAATGAGTGGTTTAGTTTCTTACTGTTTTTATCTTAGCTAGTTCAAGATATTTCAAAGTTCCCTTTTTTTAAGGTACTTTTTTCACTACTAAACAATTATCTGTTCATTATGCAAATGAACTCAATAAAGTATGCTAATCTCACTCCAACATAAATACAATAAATACAATAGATATTACAAACAAGTGCATATTAAAAATGCACCAACTATTACAGTTGCAACTTTCAAACAGTTATGCATAACTGTTTGCAACACTTCAAGCATATTCATTACATGGCATAGATCATTTCTGTCTGCTGGAGCCACAACATCAGTCCCTCACTTGTCTCTACACTAGTGAAAAACAAACCCCACGTGCTTCCTTTCCCCTGCTACCGTGCAGTACAGAGATAAATGTGCCTGTACTGCCTTGGAGAGGGAGTGAGAGCCCATGAAAATTCCCCCAGTCTCAAGAAACCTGCTGTATGAGGCAGAGGCAAGGGGAGGAAAGGTGGCACACAGGAGGGAAAGAAAAAGGGAAAGTTCAGGAGACAGTTAAAAGTGTTGAAATGGGGCAGAGCTTGGATGAGGACCTTGAGGATGATTTGAGCATTCATAAGAAAGCTGCACAGGCTATGACCAATTTCAGGCATAAGTCTAAGCAAAACAATCGCAGAAACACAGACACCAAGGTTGGTGCTTGCACCGATTCTTATCTGGCAAAGCACACAGCTACTTCACGGACAGAGAAATTAGGGCCTTCAGCCATCTTTGTGAGGATATTCTGCCCTTTTCCCTGTTCTCTAACACAGGCAAAGCAGTTTTCTTCCTTGCTTTGCCCCCTTCCCTTGTACTGAATTTGGAAGAAAGTGACAGTAGCTGATTTGATGTTTGGTGTTTGTTACTATGAAAACAGTCTCTGAGAATTGGAAAAAGCTTTAGGGGTTGTTCATTTTGTGGTGAAACATTTTTATCTTAGTTCCCTGGTACCAGCAGCAGCTACTAGATTCATCTTTCTTCTGTCTTCATCTGCTCAAGAAGTTGTGACAATTCCTTTAACTGTGAATTTGCCACACGTTACCATAAACAAAACTGCTAATACAAAACTTATCCACTTATCCAGAGTCAAATCAACTGACAAGGACAAGTCTTTGTTTGGCAAAAGTTATTCTACACGAGTGTATTTTCTTTGATGATTTAGGATTTTTACTCTGTGCATGAGCCAAAGTATCTTTTTTCTTTTAACATTCAGATATTCAATACTAAACAATTGCTTGTTTAGTATGTCAAATAGTTTAGTTTTGCTTGTATAAGTATGTCAAATATGTAACTACTCAGATTGAAGGAAGTTCTTTAACTTGCAGAAGTGAGTTTACATGAAAAAGACTGGAAGGATACTGTTCTTGTCATGCCAACAGCTAGCTGTATTCTTAAAAAAACAAATAAACAAAGCAAAAATCCCAACCTAATAGTATAAATCCTTTGGATCTATGCTGATTTATCTCAAGCTTTACACTGGGACACATTTGAAAACTACTTCAGAAGCATAGTTCATATGCAAATATCCACATTTTAGGCAGCATAAACTGACAGTTTTAATAATTAAACTTTATATCAATTACACACATTCTGTATTAACTGACAACTCTAAATTCTCTGCAGATTGTAATCAGGCAAAGTCATCAGCTCTTACAGCCAACAGTGGTAACAGCTTAGAACAAATAGAAAAAAACCAGTATGAGTGGCAAACTGTTGACAGGTGATTTTTAACGCCATTCAAAATAACCAAGTAGACAAAAGGCCTTCCATTTACTGAAATCCTCTATGTTCTAGTTTATGGAAACTCTGCTCTGTTTCCCCATAACTTGTAACCACATAGGAAAAACCAGCATAATGTTAACTAACATCCACAGGAACAAAAAAGGTCAGTTTAATGTCAGTAGAAGACAGACCATTACAAGGAAAAGTGTCCATCACTTACACCTTCACAAACAAGACATCTGGTCTCCTTATTTTGGAAATTATGCTTAAATTAGATAGGTCACTTTAGTAAGGATATTCTCAGAAAATTGTAGATGATTACACTACCCACAGTTCTGGCACTTTCTCAGTAATTAGTATTATTCCATAATGTTTCCATATAATTCTGGCATAACAAAATAGGTATTTTCTTCCTTTTCATTCTTGAAAATATCCTTGAATGTGATTAAAATGAATAAAGGAAATTATCACAACCACTAAACACTTAAAATTCTTACCTCTACATTAGGAGAATCCATTTGCTTCCTTCCCATTTGTATTTTTTACAGAATTACTATAATTAAAATATTGAATTAGCTTCTCCCATTTTCAACTTAGGAAGGAGTTCGGCATATTGAAGCCTTATAGCAATGAGTATTAACTTGCATTGAGCTAAATAAAGAAACCAGAGTAAATTTGGTTGCATGTTTACATTTTTCCCCCGAGAGCTACTGCTGAGGTTTGGCAAAAGGTCATGATCCAAGGCATGCCAAACAGCAGCCCAGCCTGGGCCACACACATGCACATATACCATACAAGTGATTTTAACATCAACCAGAAGTAAGAGAGAAGGGAAAGAACCCCACTACCACAATATTGAATGACCACAGCATGACCCAGTCTAAGTCCAAAAAGAAAGCATTTTCCAACTAACAGTTGTGGTTTTGCATCATTTCTGATGCAGCACTCTAACTTTAAAGTACCTATTCTGAATTTGAATGACGTGTCATTAGTGGTGTGGGGTGTATACATCTAGTGGCATGACCTGAAAATAAATCAAAACCAAGTGCCATGTACAAGTATAGACAGATGGAAGCTACATGAAGTTAGCTATAGTCATAACTGCAGTACTTATATCCAGGCTGCACAGCTGCACAAAAATAAAATGGGACAATATTTATTGAAATATATTTCCCCTAATTTCATTACAGTTGCTAGATAAACTTGCTGCTGTCTTAACTCGACATAAATAGGTAGAAGAACAATGTAGAATTATTATTAAAAAGCTATCCCCCCTGGTTACAGTCAGTTAATAAAGGAGACTTCCCTTTTCACCTGCAAGTCTGAACATACATAAATTACATACAATAACCATTAAGCACTGTCGTCTTACATGTATGTACACAATTTGTATGTATATGAAAAGAATAGGCCCACAGGTAAAAACACTCAAAGATTCTTCTAAGTACCATAAGCTGATGGGAGTTTATCATCTTAAACACTAATTATTCAACTGAATTTGGTTCACTATAATAATTTAAGAGAAACATGAACAAAACCAGCTGACTTCAGGAGGGGGAATCTGTATTTGAAGCATTTACCTCCTGATTGCTTAGCTGAGGGGTAAATGAAACAAGAGAAAGAGGCTACTAATAGGACTTGACAACAAAGTTTAGTAACTACTTCAGGCCTCTCAGCTATTACACATCTTCTGTAGCCAAACCCCTGATAATCTAAATGTGTCCTTGAGATTCTTGATGCTTCAAGTTCACAATATGCACTTAGGTAGTGTAAGACATGGCCAGGACAAAAAAAATAACTAAAATTTAGACACTGACAGAAGAATTAATTTATCTTGAACTACATTCTGACATTTTGTACCAACATCTTTGCCTTCAGACACTGCATATTCTCCCTCCCACTTATAATGTATGTACTGTAGATATTTTGAATACATATTCATAACAAGAACGTTCAACTAATTCCAGTACTTCGTTCAAATTCCTGACATTGATACATCTTTCATAAAAAATTATAGGTTGTACCAAGAGGACATCTGTGTTTAGAAAGCTGTCATTATGGTGCTGCAAACTTTCCAAAAAAGCTCTGAGAAGAGCAATCATTTGTTGAGCAGATGCCAAATCCCAATGAAATATGACTGACTTTCCACATTTTGCATACTACTATGAAACACCAACAGCCAAAAGAAAAAAAAAGGTCATATCTTTCACTTCTTTCTCATGCAAAATATTACAGCTAAACTAAATGTCATCTTTGCCCAAGAAAAGAATGCAGACTCAAGACCTTTGAAGAAGATTATGAATGCTGCAGTAGGAAAGAGGCACAGCCAATGATGAAAGACAAGTTAGGACCCATTCTGCCATCACAATAGTGACTGTCAGGTTGGCCCTACTGGATACAGGAACCCAGAATTAAGGGGATATTGGTAAAACTCAATTTTCATCTCCATTGCTAGTGAATGCATTGTTGGTCAAACACCACGGATCATGAAGCAGGTGGGTTCAGTAATAACCACTACCCAGCAGCAGCATCAGTAAGTAAAGTGCTTCCATGGAACTCCAGAGCTCATTTGTTGGGGTTTTTTCTCTTTTTTTATTGATGAGAGTGCATATTTAACCTACTTTCCAGAATCAAGGAAGTTACATTTGTATCACAGTTAAGCGTCAAGGATAAGACTCTTTTTAGATAATAGATACAAACATGCACACAGAGGCAGCAATTGTCCGTGGGCCTTTGCAGACACAGAGGCTACAGGTCTTTTGTTTGTTTAGCATGTTGATGATGCACTTTCCTTTAATTTCCCTTTTTTAATCCAAGCCATTACTGGTTGGATTACCTAAAACAAAAGACTCTACAGACTAGACAAAAAAATAACTGCTGTCCGTTCAAGGTACTAATGAATGATCGGAAGTTTCAAACCACTTGATGGAAATAACGACATACAGAACAACAGAAAGGTCATCACATTTTTGGTTTTTAATTTCAGGATGATGACTCATTCACATCAAATGTGCTGTGGTAATTTGGCAGTTATTCATTACTTAGGAACATGCCTAAAAATGTTAAACAAAGCGCCAATAATGGCAGCTGAAACAAAACAGACAGGCTTTATGGCAGTTTGCTTGCTCAAAGTATCCCATAGAATGCACAGAATGTTATAAGATTTCTTTTTAATGGTAATAGTCACAGAGCAGGAATGTAAGGCTCAGGGTATTTGAATGGAAGGAACAGTATGTCAAGTAAGAACAAATGAATAAAAAGCTTGGTGAAGCAGGATAGACTGCATTGCAAATTTTTTGTTGCTACCTTTTCATACATGTATATAACAGAAAGTAGTATTTTAAAGGATTAATATATAGAGTAGAAACTCAAGTTTCATTCTAAATATAGCGTTGACCAAACAGAGTATGGGATGAGGATGCAAAGATATTTGGTACCCGCCTCCACTTCAGCATTTTATTACTCATAGCTCAAAATTAAATGCATTTTCTAATAAAAAATCATCTACACTTTCCAGATTATTTTAAGTTGGCATTTTTTAAGAAATAAAAATTCAGCAAAATATTCAAATTCCAAACATATACAACTGTTCCTGTATGTTGTCTTTTCCTGGAAAATGCCAGAGATATCTGGTAGGATCATGTTAGGTCTTGGCTATGGAGGTGCAAAAGCAGATGCTTGGCAGTAGTAACCTGGGGATTCAGCTGTGTCATTCAACAGGAGTCCCTTGGATCAGCTGCATGGGCCTAAAACAAGACTGAAAGGTCACAAGAAGTAAAGGCTGAGAGAAGAAAATAAAGGGTTTTCAGTGTCCACAGCTTTGCAGGCAGCTCTGCAGGCAGCAGAAAACACCTCCTTAAGTGCTGGCAATCATGCCCTGGTGTACAGTCATAGATCTGACATTACGCTGATTACAACGGTAGAGCCTGTGCCTATCCAGAACTAGGTAAAGACATGAGGAGCACAGAAACCTTTGGTGGCTGAAAAGAGCCAAAGGCTTCCTTAATTTCTACACCTATTGGGACTTCTGTCTGTATTTATGCCTAGAAGGCAGTTCAGCACAAGTTAGGTTTCTTGACATGTGTTCCACTCTTGAAAAAAGGCTAACTGCTGGGGGAATGAAACAAAGAAGAAAAAAAAAAATCAGTTCAGAGCTTAATTTCAACCTGTGATAAAACTGTAAATAAAGGAAAAAAGTATGGAAAAAAGTATCCATAACTTTAAAACAATTTTACAAGAAACACATAGACCAAACAATGTCAAACACACACTTAAGAAGTGGATAAAACACACTTTCTACTGAGAAAGGTTTAAACTTCAGCGTGGAAGTTGTTATTCTGTATTCTAAGACTGCACTTATTTGCCTGTTAGAGGAGGCTCCCAATAATAGGTATTCAACATTCTTACGTCAAATTTCAAACTCTGAAATCACAGTGTAACAGTATAATTACAATTTTGAAAATGAAATACTGAATTGCCCAGAAGTGCATCTGAATTAATTTTTCATGAAAAATACAGATATTTGCCTTTTTATACCAAATTGTAAGTGGTATCAGGGTAACAAAAATGTGTTTTGTTAGCTAAGAGAACCTTAAAATATACAAACTGTCATATCATCGAGCGTGGGGTGGGGCTGTTTTTTAAGGAAATGTTTGATTCTTTTTCTGTTACTATATCAATACTGAGTTGAAAAAGTGGAAGGAATGCATTACTAAATTTCAATTTGACCTTCAGAAAAATATATTCTTCCATGCCTTAAAATATCCAAAGAAAAGAATTCTACCTTGAGCTGTGAAGGAAAGATAAGTACCAGCAGATGGCACACAGATTAATTTTTGAGTCAAAACCAAGACAGTTAATTATTCAGTGTAGATCAAGAAAATTTGAATCATCTCTCCTATAATGTTTATTTCATTGCACTGTTTTCATAATACAAAACACTTCTAAACCAAGGGTGAATCAATAAAAAATGTCAAGGAGGGACTCTGTCTTTCTGCCTACTTACTAGTTCTACATAGTCTCATTAAAAGAGTTAGAATTTTAATTGATGATATCACAAAGAACATAGTCACTGATTATATACTGAATTGCCAGGGACCTGCAGTCATTATATGACTCCTGATGGGAGATGGACAGGGCAACACCACAGTAACTTTCAACGCCCTTCAGGAACCAACTTACTCAAAGCTGTTCTTCCTGTTTACCTGGGAATATGGCAATGTCCAGATATATTCCTGCATCACACAGAATAGGAAGCCCTTTTCCACAAAAGGAGGGGGAAGAAAGCAAAAAATAGAGACCATCTGAACATTTAATTCAACCAGTATTAGAGAGAACATTAATTGCATAGAAATCCTGTCAATTTTAACTGCCAATAAGAAGTTTAAGAATAACAGGGAAGAATTACCTACATGCAGTTTAGCTCACAGGAATTAAATCCTCCTGCAAGACTGGTCTGAGAATCCTTCCCCAGAAGCCTCTGTTTTATATGAACTGGGTCTTTGGGTAATAGCTTTGACAAATTTAAAGTTTTTTAAAACCAACCAAGTGTGCTAATAAGAAGGCATGCAGAATTGTCTTCTGCAGAAATTAGGGTTAATGTTGATCTCCTTAGCTCTCTGCAGAATTTCCTTGATTATTTTCAGTGTACAGTTTTTACATTTGCACTTTTCTGCAGTCACTTTTCAGAAATTTGAAAATACATTTTGCTAAAATTTCATATAAAATACAGATGATTGATAGAGCAAACTACAAGGCTGAAAAATAAGACCACCAAAGGTTTTGTATGAATGGACAATTTCTACCCACTCTAATAACATTGCCATATACTTTAGATGCTATAAAATGCATATATTGAGATTTTTCAAATAAAAAGTTATATTAAAGAAATGAAAAAAGTTTATTTCTTCTCAGAAGTGCCAATATTAATTTCAAGACAAAAATCTATTCTATTATAAATAATAAGAAGTTGGCACATACTTTAAAACGTGTCCTTGCTGGTCCCACTTGTTTTTCAATTACTTCCACGCTTTGTTGTTTTTTCACTAGTGTTTCAAACAAAATTACAAACTTCTAAAATAATTTTTTTATATATATAAAAGTATCAGTTATTCAGCCTTCGAATACACAAAGATTATTGAGAAAAAACACCAAAAAAACCAACACAGGCATAAAAACACACAATAGTAGCTGAAGCCACAGGAACACTCACAGGTCTTCAAGCCCTGAAAGTACACACAAAAATAGAGGAAACAGGAAAGGAAACATAAAAAAAGAATGCAGGGAAAGAAGGAGTATGTTATTGTTGGAAAGCATTGTTGATGAACGCTGTTAGCATGTTTTGTTTAGTTAGGTATCACTTCCTTATCTGTCCTTCTCACCACATAGAGTAATAAAAATTCTTTTCCCAGCTTATTTCTTCATACCTTACTTCATGAAATCTCTTACCCTACTTTCATCTCATTGTGTCTCCCTCAGGCCCTCAGAAACAGGGATTTGTTTCCACAGTCTTCCTGTGTAAGTCCAGGGAACCAGCTATTCTCTCCACAAATAATTCAGTTTATTCCTCAAAACCTCCTTCAGGCATGAAGGGGACAGAAAAGCCAAGGGGTTAGGCACTGACAGCCCTGTTAATACCTGCCAGTGCTGTTCAAGCTCTAGAAGAGACATACTACTAAGGAAGAAACTTTGGTGGCAGCAGAGGCCTCGCACTGACGACTTTAACACATGTATCTATAAATCTGCACTTGCTACATCTTCTTAAAGGATGACAGCATCCAACACAAATCATGTGTTATCTTAATGACAGCACAATATAAAACATCAGATGAACATATCACTGCGGTGGATTGAGCTTGGCTGACTGCACATCAGACTAACAGAACTATTTGGGGTCCTAATGGGAAACAGGAGCCTAGATGTTCATAAATTCAATTAAGTGGCATCCTGAAATGCAGCCAAACTTTATCTTACACAAATTAAAACAAACAAACAAAAACTAAAAAAGAAAAACAGAGCTCATGATTTGAACAGCTTTATAAACTGACTTTATTAGTGAGTTTATTATATATTCCTGTCATCCATGACTCCTAAGTCTTACTTTTTATAATTTTTCCAATATGTAATGCCCTGTTAAAACTACCAATCACTGTACTAAGGCTATAACAATCTTAGTGTCTAATCTGCAGGGTTTTTTGACTATACAAGTAAAAATTTATACTGCAGAAAAATGATGAATTAACAAGTGTTCAGGCAAGACTCTTAAGAAGCACTGCAAAGTGTTTTTACACACCTGCAATTTAAGAGGTTCACAAAAGTAATTCCTTATAAGAACTACTCTTAAGTGCACTAGACTATTACACTACTCTGGGTCAGGAATGCAGCTACAGGTGACCCTGAGAAATTGGTATTGTACAAGTGCTTTGCACTAAAAAGAGGAAAGATGCTTTTAATTCTAAATTGCTGTCAAAAGATCAAAAAATTATGACCTTTCATTCCTGCCTGCAGTTTTCTAATACAACTTTCTTTCCCTATGCTTCTAATCAGTTCTCTCACTTTTAACCACTAGTCATCTTCCATATATTTCATTCCCTTTGCTTACATTGCTATCCTCTGAATTTCAAGCAGAAATTACTGGCCTTTATCATGTTCTGCACATTTTCTATTAATGAAACAATTCCAGTAATTTTGAAGATTTTTTTCCATTAAACAATATTACTAGGATTATATATAACAAAAATATATGCCTTACATTCACTCCTCTCACTTTGAAATATTTTACTCTTCTAGGCCTGAAAAGATACATATAATGTTTACCTTTTTAAAAGGCGATGGATCCAGTACCCACTCATAAAACACATCACAGCACTATACTGGGATCTAAATCCTTTTTAGACAAAAATAAAAACTGTTTCTTAATATTTTTGTTCCATAAAATGAATTATTGAATTTTGATTTATGAGCATCACTTGCAAACATCATTCTTACTAAAAAAAAATCTATTTATCTTAATTTTTGTATAGTCTTCTTATGAACTTTTCAGATACTAGGAAAGCTGATGTGATATATATATATAACACATTAATATATATTATTAAGTCATAATGTAAAGTCATATATATAAAGGCAAAACCAACTTGATTATATGACAGACATAAGGAGCACAAAGATAATGACCATTGCAACAGTAAAATGGAATGGCATAGAGAACTCTGAATCAAAGTATTCAAATTACATAATACAAACAATTTAAATAATTGGATATAATAATAGTAAACAATAAATAAACAACAAAATATGCAATGATGAAGTCGAATGAGATCTAGTATTCCAAATGTCTCCTGCAGTCTTCATGAAGAACACTTTCAAAGATGAGGCTTTACTAGTCCTTCATAAACCAAGCTTTATATTACTGCACATCAATATGACCACACTTTTTATATTCTTTCAGTCTCAAATAAGATGTCCAACAGAACACCCATCAATGGAAAATTTAGAAAGCACTGTATCATTTATTACTCTCATTTGATTTAATTACAAAATTATGTTCATTTATTTGAGACAATATTTACCACTCAGCATGCAGTTTTTGACACGGTACATAAACCTCTAAAATGGTCTTCTGCAAAAGCATATCTCCTCATGGCCATTTCACTTGTCACAAAAATGAAATTTGACCCTGGATCCTGCCATGTCTCCTCCTTATTGAAAACCACTAAAACATTTCTTCCTTTAGGAGAGATTTATTTACAAGGAAACAATGCTGTTTCAAAGCAGCATTTCCTTTCTATGTTGTCATTTTTTTCAAGTGATCTCAAACCTTCTCAGCTGAAACCCAACAACAATTCTGTGATTCATGCTGATTTCCATTCCAGGTAACAGTGAATTAGAGTTCACTATAACTACTTGTACACCAGCAAAATCTGACCTTTTTAGTAAAAGATGTCTGCAAATCTACCTAACAGACAGCCTGATGTGTAAATGGTTTACTGGGGAGCAGGTCGCTCTGGATTTCCTATTTTGAATTGAATTTTTATTTTGAAATTTTGAGTTCATTCTTTTCCTGAGAACTGTGACAATAACTCATCTCAACAGATCAGCAACAGCTAGCACAGAGCCCAATAAATAATGCACACATTGTTTAGAGATTCCTCCTTTTGTAGATATATTCATTTAGCCAACACTGAGATATAAAAAGTTTGTTATATTTATAGAAGCACTCTCAATAAAGAATGCTCTGACATAGCTAGTCAAATATTGTAAAAAATTCACAGACTAGCACACAAACATACCTGAAACAAAAAGCACGACTAGATGATCTCTTCAAGTCAATTGACCTGAATGGCAAAAATCATTTTCAAAGCATATCAGACACATATCAGACTCAAAAATTACTTAATGCCAAGCAGAGCCACAACAATATACATTGGCACCTGAAGCATTATGGGGAAAGTGTTGGCTCACGTCCAAAAAAGCACTTAGACCAACTAAAACAAAACTTCAGTGGAATATTGATATTTAGTCCCAGTCTGCAACTCATAGCCCCCTCTTCACCTCCTGTAAGTCCAAATGGCTGCAGCTACCTTAGTGTTCACTTTTCAAGTTCCCAAAGAGCAGAAAGGGTGCTGGGCATGCCCAGCTTCTCAGAGCTTGGTGACACATAAAAGCCTTTTTGGGATTCGCAGTCAAGACCTGCCAACAGCACGGCTCTCTGCAGGGCCAGGCAGGCTAAGACAATGCAGTCAGCAGAGCCACAAAAGCAAAGCACAGCCTAGCATCCAATGGAATGGCAAAGTGTTGCCATCCATTTTTCCTATGAGAACCAATTCCAGCTGAAGAAATGAAAGACACTGTTTCAGTACCATCCTTGCCCAGAAGGGACAGATACTCACATTTGAAACACATAGGAGCTCAAGAAACTGGCAGGGGTTTTTGTTTTATTTTTATGGAATGATTGTTTATAGCAAAACCCTTTTTCTCCTCATTGAAGAAATACCCTTGACACTTTACCACTCCTGATTTTTTTTTCCCTGGCCCCATAAATCTTGAACACTTGACTACATATTGGCACAGCTCCACTTCAGCAAGACCTACATCCTGGTTAAGGTCTTTCCTGCAGAGGCAGCAAATGCATGATGTGCTCAGGCTGAAGATGCTGAACCTGAGTCCTTCTCTTCCCAACCAGCAGGCCAGTATAGAAAGAACAAAAGCACAATTACTTTCTTTTATGACCACATTTCAAATGAAATACACAGTTGGTTATGCCTCTTTATAAAGAGGAATGGCTTCAGAATGACTAGGTTGCAAATGCCAGTCCCAGGAAAAAAAAATTGTCAGGCTTCAGCATTTCTCTAAGGCACTCCATGTCTGTTTAGTCCCTCAGCCATGATGGCTGGTTTGGATCCTGTCCTTTTAGACCTAATTCTCCACAATCACTGTATAAAGAGCTTAGGCCTCCAAAGAATAGATGACAATTACATTACATTAAGTATCTGTTGTACACATGAAGAGTGCTGAGAATCACTAAGTCTACCATATCTGGTTGCTGATGGGAGCCTTAGTGACTTCCTCAGCTAGTAAGCTGCTAAATTTTCTGTTTAAGGGCTGTATGTATTATTTACTACCCATTTGGCTGAAGTTTAGTTTGTTTTTAGCTCTTTTCGGATGTCTTTGAAATAGGCCAAGACAAGAATCAACTTTCTCTTCAATCCAGCAAGCAAACCCCAAACAAGACAGTAGTGGCAAAGGAGAGCAGAGTGCATAATTAATGTGACACTTGCTCCCTTCCAACACAGAGAGCTAAGGTACACGTTTGGGATTGCAACTCAAATTTCTAAGTAAAAGCACAGTGCAATAGCCGTAACAAATACTGCAGGCAATACTTTGAAAACCAACCACTCTTTTCAATTTTAAAAATACATGGAACATGAGGATAAATACAATTTTGCATTTCGTTTTCCATATAAAGCATTTTGAAAAGGGTTAATTCTGAAGAACAGCATTTTCCTGTGGAACAATATACACTATGCACATATTCCGCTCTTATCCCTTCCGCTCTGCTGATAAGTGGTGGGAAAGGGCAACTCAGAAAAAAATGTCATCCCATATCTGTCTCCCACTCAGCACACACTAACCCAATTCTCAAAAACCTCATCAGTGTTTAGCTCACTATATTCAGCTGACAGATGAGAATGAAGCTGCACCACTACATGTGCACAGTTTGTGTTTACCAGCAAGAACACTGTATGCAGTGTTGATTACAACATACCCTGTAGTACGGAGCACTCTTGCTGGCAACTTTGACAATTTATCTATTCATATGCAAGTGAAAGAGAGGCTGCTTTAAAACTGGTGCTCCTTGTCCTAATGGGAAACGAAAAATATTAAAAACCATTATAGTGAAATCTCTGTTGCCATCAAAAGGCCCTTGATTCAACAGACAAACAATTTAGTGTTAATAATGTAACAAAACATTTTTCACACAGATTACATAGTCATCCATCAATATATATTTTTCACATCAAGAAAATAAAGATAATTTCTTTTTAAAATGTCAGTTGCAAAGAATTGTGTGAAAATCAAATGCAATGCTTAAGTAATTATCCTTTTAGCTTTGCAATCTAATTAAAAACACACAAAAAAAATTAAAATGTTGGCATTGTTTGGACATAGACTCATTAACAAGAGGACTGTCCCAAAACAAGAGCGATGGTGCTGTAACATTTGTTCAGCAGTCTCTTGATTTGAATAGAGCTATAGGCAAGCAAGCAGATAGGCCTGGATTTCATCACTCCATTGTCTGTTCTGAGCACATACATGCATTAGGCAGAGAAGGTAAGAGACTAACACATTGCTGCCAAATAGTGTCTGAAATAAAATAAACACTATACATTATTTCAACAATTCTAAATTCAAGAGAAATGAAACTCACACAATAACAAAAATGGAAAACAGCAGTTAAGACTGTTTCACTTGCTTTGAAAATATACTTTTGAATTCAAGGAAAGAATGTTAAAAATATCTGAAATATATGAAATTGTCAGCGTACTAATTAAAAAGCATATGCAGGTATCTATTATTGAACAAAATGAGAAGCTTATCTCTTTCTCTAACTGGAAGCCTCAAAAAACCATTCCTCACATATTCTGAAAATTAAAAAAAAAAAGTGTATTTATGTGTGCTGAAAAAAATGGCCTCAAATGCAAGCTTCATATTATATTGACAGTATCCTGCAGTATTTCTGATAACTTACAACACTGTTTTCAAGAAATCAAAATGTAAAGTATTCATCAAAACATGTACAGTCAACAATGAAAGTGCTAATGGAATCTTTTTAATGTAGGCTTCAAAAGCATTTTGCAGATAAAGTCAAAATCTACAAGTCAAAAAACCAGCAAAACCCATCACCATCAGCCAAATTTAGCAGTTTTAGGTGCAATCATGTAAGTATTTCTCCATAATTAATGATGGCAACACACTTGGTCATTATGTCTGAAATAGAAAATTTATCATGTATTTAACTATTCATTTTATTGCTTTTAAGTGCTGCGTTGCTGAATATTGCTATGAAAAAACGTGAGTGTTGGAAATGTTGACAGTTGACAGTGAGGTAGTTCTCTTTTGTTTTGAATAAAGGCTCCTCTCCTGCAGAGCAGAGCTAAATACAGCCAGTCTAACTCTGAATCTATGCAATGTATGGGTGACTGATCCAAAGCAACACTATACAGTTGGCATAAAATAAAATTATTCTCTGATACCTACAAGTGTAGAGAAAAACAGAGAATCAAATAATTCAAAAAATGATTTCAATATACCAGTAGATTCTGAGACAGTATGGACTGAACAGTGAATACATTTCAGTAGAGGATTTGAATTGTTTCATGTTGGGATATTAGAATTAACACATTTCTATCTGTGACTAATTTGCCACTTCTGTAATTTGATTGTATCTCCAATGTTGGAGCTTTTCAGAAGGTTCTAATATTGCAATTCATCTAAAAATTTTGTCAATATTTGTATTAAGTTGTTAGTCTGGACTAACAGACAGGGGTTCTACTACTCTTGTAATTGTAACTAACTAAAATCACAGGGTTAGCCATGACCAAGTACTGCTACATTCCACTAAGCTGATAAATCTGGCCATTTAATATTAAAAGAAATAGAGAAGCTGATATCCAGAGTTGCATCAATAAAATTTGAACTAGAGATATTCTTGTACTTTCGTATATTTTTGTCTCAATGACGTGTTTCCAGGAACAACAACAACAATAAAGAAAATATTTTATATTTATCTTACAGAAGCCTTGAGAAGGTCCCAGTCAAGGCTGGAGCTCTTTAGTGCTGTGCAAACACATTTTTTCCCATTCTGGATATATATAGAACGACAGGTCATAGGCTCACCCATATACAACCATGTGCAGGATCAGCCAGATGTTATGTTCCCTGCCCTAATGAGATCAGAATAAAATTCATCGGAGTTCTGTCACTGACCTCTGAGAGACCAGAATGAAGCCAAAGAAATTCTTGTCTTACAACTATTTTAAACACAACAGAAACACAAAGCAGAAGCTGAAACAAAATTTAAACAAAACATGTTTTAAATAAATGAAATTGGCCCAGATTGTTCTGATGTTGGAGTTTGTTTTAAGCTAATTCTATAAACGATGAGCATTTGCCTGGGTGCAGGCTCTTCATGATACTGATTCTACTAAAAAGCTCTTTCCCAACTAAATCTGTTCTTCTGACTCAGCTAATGTATTCGTGACACCAGTGTTAAGGATCTGCACAAGATTTATAGGCTACCACAGCGTGAACTCTTGCCAGTAAAGTCTTAATTACTTTCAGAAAAATGGGGAATGTGATGACCATGTTTATTGTTATAACCTTTTTTCTTTTGAACTAATCAAACACAGCTTAAATAATTCACTGGGAAGACAAAATATTCACAAAAGCTCTACAAGACAGTAATTACTGATGGAAGTATCAGAAATTTGCAGCTTTCCCAGTAGCAGAAAAAGCCCGTCCCATTGCTGAAAAAAACCTACCAAAACAAAAACTCAACCACCCAAAACCTGGCACAGACCAACATTTCTGGCATTTATAAATGTTCACAATGTCACACAGAAAACAGATAACTACTGTACAGTGTATTAAGATCCTTAGTCCAGCTGGCTCATTTTTTTTCCAAGCTTTAAAAACTATTTCAAAAAATACAAAGCATTTTTAAGGGATTTCAATGGTCTCTCTTCTTTTACATATAATCACTCAGAAGAAGGATGTTTTCTTAAAAACAATCTGCTATCCAGGTTCACCCTCCCAGGCATGTCCCTTGGACCTGTTCCCAAACTATCCCCCAAAGCACTAGCATTTTAGCAACTGGAATGACAACTTCTTTTTAATTGTTTGAGATCCTGCAGGCTTCTATCTGAGAACAAAGCGTGCACATAAAGCACATTCTATGGCCACAATTCAAGTTCTTTTGAAATAAATGATATATTAAAACAATGCTGTGTTATATAAAGCAGTTTTGCTCAGCATTACACCAAGTCATAGCCAAGTTCATCTCCCATGCTTGCAAATGGACATACTAGAAGTGCAATAAAACTTATATAAAGCAACATTATGTGGAACGTAAAGCATTTGGTTTAAGTCTGAAGGGACTTTGCCATGAAGAAGAAAAGATATAGTTCATTTAGCAATGAACAAATAAAATAATGAAACCAACACAAAAAACTATTTGATGGTTTAGTAGCGATACATTCTAATATTACAAGAACATGGGAATATCTAATGAAGTGCAAACGCAATACATTTAAAGCTGACAGAAGGAAGTACTCTAACACAATATGTAATTAACCTACAGTCTCATTACTGAAAAGTATCACTGAGGTCAAGAGCCTAGTATGATTCACTAAAAGAATTAGGAATTCTATGCCTTACGAGGATATTCACATAATATCAGTTAGGACTTCTGAGGACAAATAAAAAGTTTCTTTTATGATTGATTATTCTTTAACTGACTTTTCTGAAAATCTTAAGATTTTATTATATATCTGAACTGAAATGGGACTGAAGAACATGGGTAACAGAGCCACTAACTTTAGTGGAGTAGGATGATCACCTCTAGCACTGGCAAAAGGCAAAATACAGGAGAAATTGCACAAATTCTCTGATTTACAGCATGATGCTTTAAATTCTTCTAATTAAATGAGTAAAAGTTATAATGTAAATGGCTTTCAGAGCAGTATAAAGCAGCCTAACTATATGTAACTTTGTTACGAATTTAGAGAATTAAGCTAAGTAAATTTAAACAAATTCTAAATGAAGTTAAGCTTGTGTATTTATAAACAGTATTTTTCCACATACCCCTTCAACAACAGCACTGAGGTACAACTCTTCCCTCTTTTACTCCTTCTTAGTTCTTTTATCTGTAAACCTACAATGCAAACCCAATGACAATTGATTTGTAATTTAAAGCTAGGGTTTCAGCTGTTGTTCTTTTTTTTTCTTTTTTTTTTCCCCCCTCAGAGTCAGCACGCATTTTCCAGCCAATATAGAGAATATCACATTTATTATATTAAGCCTTGGACTTTCAGAAGACTTCACAAAAGGATATATCCAATGTTTATTTTACTATGAACCCAACACATTCAGCAATAAGTCAGATGTATTGTGAAAATAAACACATTAGGACCTTATAAATAGCTGTTAGAAAAGTTCCGTATGGTCTGCCAAAAGCCCCAAATGATTGGTTCATGAACTTTTCCTCTGTATGCTCTAATGGCTTGAAAAAATTGTTTATTTTTGACTAGTTAGGAATAGATGAGCATTATATTTCATCTGTAGTCTCCATTAAAGTATCATGATTTAGAAAACTTCCAAACTTTCCAGAAACTCTCATTAAAAAAAATAAACTGTTGACAGTAGTTATACATAAAGGAATGGCAAAGTGAAGTGTTATTTTAAAGCTGCATTTACATGACGAGTTTCTCAATTTACCTGATTATAACCCCTAAAAAGAAAAAAATAAATTATGGCTCAAAGACTGCAAGACTTTCATGGTTTCTCTAAATGCCTATAGCAATTGCCACAGCATGGGTTAACACAAGAAACTCCATCAAGAAGGCTCCTATACTTGCAGCAAATAGTCTTTAACAAGCACGGAAGTCTTTTGGTGAGAGGTTGGACATGTATCTAGTTGCACATGTTCCCTGCATCCTTTGGTGTCCAATGCCCTCAGAAATTAACTCCCTGGGAATGACAACACATTCCCAAGTATCAAGAAGTCAGCTCCAATTTCCAAATCACTCAGATCTTTTCACATCTTTCCACCACGCTGTCTGCACACAGAGGCCAAGATGGTACATCATTAAAACCAGGATGAAGAAGTATTCCTCTACAATGCAGCCATCTTTCTACAACTGTGCAGAAAGATCAAAGTCCTCATTCTTAAACCTTAAAGGAATATCTGCAAAACTACATTCCAGTGTATCTGTGAGCATGAAACCAGTTGTCACTACTTTAATAAAAAGCATATCTAGATGGACAATATAGTAGAGAAAGTTTTCTCAGTGATGATAACCAAGATGGTAATAACAGGGAGGGCCAGAAAACATTTTTATTTCCTGAAAACTGGAGGCTTGGTATTATTTTCTCATTCAACACTACTAAAAAATATCCATTTCTTACTGTTTTTTTAAGGAAATAGGAGAGATGGAGAACAGCTGAGAGCACATCAAGCAGATGTCTTGTTACAGGGCAGGGCCATCGTTGCCCAATATGGAGCAAACATTTGAATCTAGCACTTTCCTGATCCCAGGCAAATGCCTTTGTCATTTTTAAGTCTCAAAATTGTTCCTCTTTGCAGGTATAAAATAAGCACTACCTGCCTTGGACTGGTTCAACAGAGAACAGTTCCAAGTGCCTTACCTTATGTACAGCAGTGAGCCCCAGCAAGGCCCTAGAGTTTCAGTGACCTCTCCCACTGAAAGTATTCCTAATGCACTAATACAAAAATCTTCAGCTTTGAATTAGAGAAAATACCCCTCCCACTGTTTCTAAAACAAATGTAGGACTCTAATATCACCTGATACCCATCAGAAATTAGATGACATTCCAACTATGGGGAAAAAAAAAACATGCAGAAGAATTCCTCTTAAGTGAGCAAAATTACCTCCTTCTAAGTAGGAGTCTTTTCCTTTGCTTTAGTTATTTTAATGTGCAACAGCAGATGTACCACATTTTGTATTAGTTTCTGCTTGAATGAATAATGGAGACATGAGCACTTGTATAAACAAGGAAAGGTATTTAATGAACATATTGTACATACTAAAAAGGCTGCTTTATGTTGGAAGAGCATAGAATGCATTCTTCCAAGTGCATGAAAATCCCATATTATTGATGCATGAGTTTTATACTAACTGGGCCAGGCATAAACTGTCAAATGCATTTAAAACACTGAACTAAACTAGAGAACTGCTCACTTTAACCTAAATAATTTACAAAAAAAAAAAATCCAATCTCCCACAGAAAACGTCTAAAGTGACTTTATTGTTTTCACATAAATTATCATTAGAGATAATTTGCTTGTATTTCTATTTTCAAAATTCAAGCCTGCTAGTCCCAGATGAGTGTGTTCCTCTAGAACTGCAATTTGTTTCATTATGTTTTCATTCATTTTCATTCTCTTCATGAGCAGTAGTGACATTTGAAAAACCAAAAGAAAAGGACAGAGGAGTTGGAACCTCATATTTACAGTGTATTTATAGCATTTGGCTTGTTGGACACAGTTATCTGAAAGATATTATTAGATTTGCTAGCGAGCGTCCTGCTGCTTTTTCAAGACACTGAGGGTTTGAACAACGAAAGCAAGTGCTGAGGCTTTAAATGCCTGGCTGCAGTCAAAGTCTCCAGTGAGCACTTTGGCTTCCTACACATTAGAAGCACAAGAACTACCAGACAAGACAAGACTAACTCTCCACCCAGCCAAGAGTCCGGTATCCAACTGTGGTCAGCAGTGGAAACTCATAATCAATGCTTATGAGGAATAGAGTGACACCTCTCTCATGTACTCTCCCAGTTTGAGTTGGACACACCCATGTATTTCATCATCATCCATTCATTGAGAGGAGACAGCGGCATGGCCTGACACAGGCATTGCACAGACAACATGCTGACTCAATGAAACAGAGCTGGCTGATGCAATGGGAGGTTGCTATGACTTCTATCGGGCTTAGTGGGAGCTCAGAACTATGACAGCAAGCACAAAAAGTGGGATCAACATTGTCCCACCGAAATTTCCACTTCCAACCTCCCATAAGCATGATTCTCCAGAAGGAGCTTCTCCAGCTCTCGAGCCCCAGGTTTGTAGATAAGAGAAAGTGTACACGTTTTGAAGAAGGTATTTTTTGCAACCTACTGGCATGGGCTATGAAAAACAGTGACATAAATTTGACCCAGTATTTTGAGACTAGAAATCAAACCCTGAGTGTTATATTGACAGATATTTGGGTGATAATGACTTCTGGATTTCAATCAGAGTGAAAAGTGAGGAAATATTAGAATTGGCTAGCACTGACAATCTGTGCAAGATTCTTTAAAAGTCTGCTCACACAGAGTATATACGCTTTGATTATTTAGAAATAATGCTACTCATTATGCCAAACTCCCTTCGTACGGCAAAGGTACTTCCTGTATTTGTGGCCTTTAATGCACAGCTTTCCCAAAGGAAAGAGAGTGACACTCTCTCATTCTATTTCCAATATGTAAGATCTCAATTTTCATCAGCCTTCTGAATATCCTCCTCAGCCAGGTATTTGGTATCCTCCTTCCAGACTTTCTTAATCCTTGACACTGAAGTTTTCCATCCCAGAATTAAGTGACTCTTCATCAAACTAAAAAGTTAATTACCCATATCTATATTTGTGATGTATTCAACAGCATTTCCTGACTAGCACACAAGCACAAACTGAAGTCTTACGGTTATAATAGCCTCAGTCATGCAAAAGAGTATCTATAACATCAGAAAAAAAACTCAGAAAAAACTGTTTAATGTTTAACTGCCCCTTTCTTTATTCTTTTGCAAAGTATGTGACATTTATCTCATAGCAAATTCTTCAAAAATCGGCTAAACAGGTCTGTATTTCTTTAGTGCAGATCTATATTTCATAGAATAACAGGATCACAGAACAGTTTGGGTTGGAAAGGACGTTAAAGATCATCTGGTTCCAGATCCAATCCCTCTGCCATGGGCAGGGACATCCATCGCTAGCTCAGGTTCCTCAAAACCCAATCCAATCCAGCCTTAAACACTCCCAAGGATGAGGCATCCACATCCTCTCTGGGAAACCTGTTCCAGTGCCTCATCACCCACACAATAAAGAATTTTCTACTTACATACAATCTACTCCCTTTCAGTTTAAAGCCATCCCTTCCTGTCCTATCACTACATGCCCCTGTGAAAAGTGCCTCTCCAGCTTTCTTGCAGGCCCCTTTAGGTACTGGAAGATGCTCTAAGAACTCTCTGAAACCTTCTCTTTTCCAGGCTTTCATTTTAAGTCTTCAGAGGAAGTTGTCAGAATTTGTAATTTGTAAATTTAAATTTTTTAGTAATCTGAAAAGATTTCATTGCAGAAAGTTGAAGCTAGCATTAAAACTAGCTCTATTCTACTGGTTAAGACAAAATGGAAAATACAAGCAAAAAGTTGCTAGATATCTCCAAACCATAAGCAACATGAATATGGAAGCACCATGAAAATATATATCTATATATCATTAGAGCAGCTATTGAATCTAAACATAACTATAAAAATGGAAAATAAATTAAAATTTATTTATTTAGACTTGCAAATACTTTCTTAAGATGCAAAGCGGTGAACTAACCTAATAGCTCAGCAAGGAGGTAATTTGCCTTACCCATCAGGTCAAGACACTATTGCAACTATTTAATGGTATTCTCAACTAAGTTACACATTTATGTAAGATAATAGGTGAAAATACAAGTTTTTAGACACAGGAGTTGTAAATGCGTGATGTAGTTGACATTAGCCAGCTATAAACATTCTTAAAACAAGGGTTTCAATTTATTTCTTTTTTCTTCCTCCTGCCAAGAATCCGTTAAATTCATCTGTTGAAAAAAAAAAAATCACAACATCAAAAAGTTCTTGCATTTCATTTCTAATAGACAGGTACATAGAATAGAAAATTCTTTGAATGAACATTTTAATTTTGATGCCTGTACATACCAAATTTGCAAATTTGTCTGTACATACCAAATAGCGTTGGAGAACTTACCCTTACCTAATACAACACATTATGAGGAAACATAAGCAACCAGAGACCCAAGCACAGAAACTATGCCTTCAAGATTTTTCTTCCACGGTACTTTACTCTTTATTCCTAAACTCATGTTCATTATTTTCGCACAGTCTTGTTTGTCTGTTTTAAAAATCTGTAATAGGAAGTATCAGAATACCAGCCCTGTAACAGTTATCACTGTGACCTAGAAACAGAAGCTACTAGGTTCATCACAGCTATTAAAGGGCAGAAAATGATCTTTGTTTAATTCAGATATTTTATTGGAAGGAATAGGCTTCAGTGCCTCAGTCATGCAGCAGCAGTGGCAAGGGAATAAACTGCTAGAGGCCAACTAATTAAATGGTTATGAAGGGACAACATGACCTTTTATTTTCCAAGTATTTATAATTATTTTTAAAAGACTGAATAATAACATAAGTGTATACAAATATATAGAGAATATGATCAATTATACATTATCACAATACAAGAGCAGGAGAAATAAATTGTTATACTGCTGTTTTTCGTAGCCAATTATGGGCTTTCAGCTAAGAGTGAGAGACCATCATCATTAACTGAATTCAATTTCACATCGATAAAATTGATCCTATTAAAATAAATCTAGTGGCACATCATTTCTTGTCAGCCAGCCACGAGAGAAAGGGAAAGGGGGCTCAACAGATTTTGACTTTAATCAATAATCTCTTTATGTGGCAATCTCTGTGTTCTGCACCAATGCTGCCCTCTAAAGAACTGTTCTATAGTTTTACTCAACCAGACACCAAAATACTTTTATTCTGTCACACAGAGGTATATGACTTTTTTGTGCACCACGCACTTTGACCTCACCACCATAAGCATTAACCAGATATACACTGATACATCTCTAAGTTTTGTGTATATAGGGAAAGTAGTAGAACTGTTCGGGTCAAACATACCAGTAACATCAAAACAGATTTTGAGCTTCAGCTAGTTAAGAGAGACTAAAGGCAAAATACTGATTGACAAGAAACTCTTGAATTAAAAGGTTTTCACTGACAATGTCTCATCTCTATTAGCTCAGCAGTGTGAAGTCATGCACCTATAAGCAGTAATCATGCTCTACCTGACACCTTAGCAAGCTACAGTTTAGAATCATATCAGAACCACAAGGTGATGTACCCAGCTGGTCCCTTTAGTGGCTCTGCCCAAGGAAGCAAAATTTAAGGTTTGGACTTTTTTCTTGAATGCCCCACAACAGCACAATACATCTGAGTGCTCCACATCATTTTCAAGAATGAACTGTCCAAAACCAAAACCTACACTATCAAAGGAATAGAAGACTATACATCCGCACATCTTCTCAATTTTAGTTGATTTGAAAGAACCAACCAGGCTATTCTACAATGTAAAACTGAAAATTTACAGAGCAAGCTTGACATACATCTATTGAATAGTTAGTGGGTGTTTTCACAGCAAACTACTAAAAAGTACCAATAGCATTTAAAGTATTGTGGTTTCAGGCATTTTTGTAGGCTCACATAATAGAGAGTTACACCCTGCAGACCTCTGAAATTTGTACAGATGTTCTCACTTCTTCCTGTTTAATCAGGCCATGCCTATTACTTAGTTGAAAAGGTAATTTGAGAGAAAGTATTTTCATGCCTTAATCACATTAGCTGAGTTCCAAATTAATTGCTACCTTTAGGCATTACTTTTAGTCACAGGCAAAACAGTTTACTCGGCTTTTCCTTCCTTCTTTTTTTAAGGTGATCCAATCACATGTATAAAAATATTAGTTTATTACTAGAATTTATAAATAATTACCAATATACTAAGCACTTATGTGGAATAATTTTTATAAGTACATTTAAATCAGTACAAAACTCAACAGGCAATAAAGAGTGGATATATGGCACATCTAATGCAATGTCTTCTGTTGTCACATACTGTGACAAATCTATTACCTTCTTCACAGATATTTACAAATGTTACTGCTATTTTCTAACTCCAAGTGTTTCTCAGCTTGTATGTGGACTTATAAATTTTCTATATTAATGTATATTTACGTAATGGAATTATTTTTCTATGCCACTTTCTCATTAAAAAGTCTCTATCATTTTGGACAGTAGAAAGTTAACATTTCATTAGCTCTCTGAACAGCCACCATGCACAGCATTAACTGAGCCATCTAGAATTCGACTATAACTATTAATCAAAATAAAACACTGGTGAAGGATTTTCCATTAAGTGCTGTTCAGCTGTGGCTGAACATAACTTAGACAAAGCCAAGTTATCTGTGGCAGTCAGTGCAGAAAGCTAAACTGCCCCTCATCTTGACCTTTTATTTCTCTGCTGTATTTACAGAAAAAATAAATTTAAAATACAACTAATTTTAGTCCAGAAAAATTAAAGAAAAATTTTAAATCCTAAGTCCAAAATACATGGTACAGATGAAAATCTAGGGTGGTAAAAAAACTAATATTTAGTCAAGTTTTTTAAAAAGGAAGTGCTGGCCTGTGTAGTTCTTCCTATTATCTGAAAAACAAAGTGCTGGAGGTTATTAAAGTGAAGATGCAGAAAACATAATCTCATTTGGAAGGCTGAGTCCATATAGGGAAACTAGCAGCTGCCCTTTAGTTTGTCTGAAAATCTGCAGGCATAAAACATTATGAGAAGTGAAAGGAGTTAAATCCAAATTTCCCAAAAGAGGAGTGAGCTGGAAGCAAAGGAAGAGTAGAAAATGCTTTAGGAGAAGAACATAAGTAAGCATAGCCAGGTAGCATCAGGTTGTCAACTTTAAATAAGTTAAACCAGTAAGATGCAAGAAATCCGAACCACAGTCAAAAGATGAAAATTCAAAAGCCTGCAATGTTCTATATTACCATAGAGCACAATTAATTTATATCTGTCACTTCCAAGAAATGGGATACAAAATTGAATCAGGAACCACAAATCAGTCTAATAGCACTTTTGTAATATTTTCCATATTACATACTATCAAGAATTATTTCCCACACAGTTTTTCTTCTTTATTTTAACAACACATATACACAAAATTTTCTGACACAATGGAAAACCTGGTATCTACAACACCTCAATAAGATGTGTGCTAGTCAATGGCAGAAAACTAAAATGCTTCAATCTCTTTCGGCTATTGTAAACACAGTTTAGATCCAGAATAAATTTATAACTCTTTTAGGCTCAATGAGAGCTAGACTCAATGCACACAGATGAGGTCTATTGTCACACTGAGTATTCTACTTAAGGTCTACTCTTACAATTTTTTTTCTCCCTGGCTTCTCAGGGAATAGAAATAGTTAAAAATTTCATAAAAATGAGACAAGAGAAAAACAGAAGGCAAAAAAGAAACACACCAATTATTTTAGCCTGACAGTGTCACTATCCTGATTATCAATTTGTTTGAAATTTTCCAGTACCTGACAGTGCACCTCAGAGCTGACACTTCAGGGACACACTTCACCCAGCAGCGTTTGGCTTCCACAGGGGTCAGTCTATGTCCCAAAACCCAGCCCACTGGATTTACTGCACATACACAAGACCAAAAACAAAGCACGTGTCCATCTAGTTCAAGGTTCTGTATTTTCACCTGAGATTTACCAGAAAAAAAATACAGAGCCATAAAATGTTGCCATAATAGTGTATCTTTCCCACTGAGGCTTTGGTCACTTCTGAAATTTCCCATACAGCTGTCCAACCCCCAGTTATGACAGTGGCGGCAATGGTATTTGACAAAACAATGGACAAAACTATACTAAATACAGTAAAAATATGCTACCTATAAACCTGCAAAAAATAAAATACTGACCTGAATTTTACATATTGGGGGAAAAAGCCACAAATCACTTTTTAGGTTTTTATATTGACATTGTTTTAACTTGTAAAAGCAGTAACGACCATTAACTAGACCATATAATCTGACCATCGCATTATCTTCCCCTACTACATTTTTTAGAGTTATAAACAACTAATTTTATACAAATCCAATTACTTTTTTAAAAAGAAGTCTTGTTAACTGTTCTCAAGAGCATATTCCAACACAAGGTTTTCAAGGGAGTACTTAAATATGTATCTCCACCACTTTATTACTGTGTGTGGTGCACACCACAGAGAAAACAACTCTGTACCTTAACTAGTAACCTACTTGCTTTTCTCCCATTTGGGTCAACTGAGAAAAAAATACAGTGAAACCATCATGAGTATTGAAGACTAACTATGACCCTGCCTTCATCAGCTGAAATACTTCAACACTGGATATTTCTGTATCTTTTACACTTCCAATCCTAAACTGTGTCAGCTCACAGGCTGTAAAATCTGCATAATTGTACACAAACTTTTGGAAAACACCAGAAATTCCATTCCATATGAAATTCTATATGAAATAGAGGCAAAAAAGTGAAATACTTTAAAAGTAAATTTCACTGTGAGATTTCCTGGGCAAACACTCATTAGCACAAAAAGCTTTGCTATGAAGCAAAATCAACTCTAAGTAAGGATGAGCTTCAATAGATTCCCACACTTCATTCCCTTTTCTGTAAATATTCATCTGACCTCCACGGCTCATTGAATTCAATACAGTCCCTACTCCAGGGCAAAGGGGACAGCACAGTCTACATGATAGGAAATTCCAGTCAATAAATGATAATGCGTAATTCATACAAAGAAATCCAAATCCATCAAGTCAGATTAGATTGTCCCTGCAATGTCCTTCCCAGGACAGTGGTTCTCAGAGGACCTTACGTGCAGTACTGTACTCATCCCTATGCATAGTCACTTTATTGTCACTCACCTAAAAATTTATTATCTCTGAATCGCATTTCTGAGTTCTCCCAGGTCAAGCACAGATTTTAAACTCCAGTTTTGTGGCACACAAAACTGTGATGCTCCTGAATTCACAGCTGTCAAAGTCATACATAGGTACACTGCTCTGATGAAACCGCTATGTACTGCAGAAAGAATCTGCAACTCAGATTCTCTACTCATGGATAAACAAAAGATGTCCATATTTAAAGAAGGAGCATTTGCACACATCAACAAAATATTCTACAGGAGTCCCAAAGAAGGAAAAAGGAGTTCAATTGACAAAAATCTCATGAAACTAGTTAAAATAGGAGAGGCTTCAAGACAGGAAGAAGTATTTTCTCATTTACTTAAACATTCGTAGTATGCATTTGAAGTAGCACAAGTAGTACTTTCTGAAAAGCCAGGAAACAGAGTATCTTTTATGTTAAAAGCAACAATTTTCTGTATACATAAGAGGCCAGTCCAGTGAACAGGGTGATTGTTACGCTGTTTCATTACAGTAGTGGAGAACCTACCTTAAAGCAATACTTGGTGCCTTTTTTTTTTTCTATGTAAGTTTTTGAAAAACACTAATCATTTTCCCTAAAATGACTTTTTTTTTTTCTCTTAGAGACAGCTTCCTCAAGGGATGAAAGTACATAAAATATTTCAATTAACATAGAAAAAGAATTATTTCTTTAGGGAATAAAAGATTGGGGGTTACCCCTTCTAGTTGCAAGGTAACATGACAGATTTCATAAACTGAGGAAATGAGCATAAAATTCAATCTGTTTTCCCATAGAAAATATTATTAATTATATATTAGTTTACCTAACCAAGACCATCTCAATAAACTTTCCAATTATATGTGGGAAGTATTCTTTAAGATTGACATCATTAATACCAATGAAAAGTAATGTGAATACCACAGTGTTCTTCAGCACATCCACAGAACATTCCCTTAGGGAATTATCAAGGAGTACCTATGTTTAGCACCAATATAAAAGAAAACAGAACAGAGTTAGCATTACAGCAGCCCTTATTAATGTTGGAACTCCAGTTTTCTTTAAAGATCTAGCAGACAAAAAGGGCAAATTTTAAATTGTTAACATGGCAACTATTTATCTGATTTGGAATACATGATGCTAGGGAAATTGGCTACAACCAAAACATAATCAGCAAAAGAACAGATGATATACACTGCTTAATGCTTTCCTGTGGTCTGAGTATGGCTTGAGTGGAACAATCTTTCATCAGCTTTAACTAAATCTGAATCTGTACTACATTCACCACTCTGTTATCAACTACAGGAAAACAGGCACACACGTGTTCAGGCCTGAGGTTCTGCCTAGACACTTTCCTTTCTTTCTCTTTCCAAATTTAGGACAGATTCTTTTCCATTACTTCAAAATTAAATTTCACCAGTAATACAACAGAATACTGGGCAAAAGATCATGCAGAACAAAATCTATCCAAAGTGGTAACTTCAAAAATATGTGAAGTAATACCAGCAGACTTTCCTCATTTTCAAACTGCAAAACTTTTGACTTTTCCTCCTCTGGGACTTCAATACGAAGGTGAGTGCAGGGAGGGATAAAAAGAGGGTGGCTCGGAGCACAAAGGTGGTACTCACACACTTCTCCACACCCTCTGTTCCCATGTACTTCCCCAACCACATTCTTTTGTGAGTCTGTATATATAGCTAGCTAGGACTAATTTAAAATTCCTCACTTGAACAATGCATTCTTGCCTCAGTGGTACACAGCTGCTTCGGTCATTCAGAATATTTTGCAGGAGGTTGGTTTTGCTTTTAAGTGTACATCCCCCCTCATGTCTGCTATAAATTAACCTATGAGTGAAAATAGATGGAGTTTTATTGCATTATGATTGGTGAATTTCCTTGTGAGAAAATGCTCAACAGAAAAAAAAAAAAGAAAATTACTCCAGCAATCACGAGATTTTGAGTGTATTTCTGGGAATTGTATTTGCAAGATTAATAATGAACAGCAGTTTTTGGTCAATGGAAACCTCGCTTCTGTCAGGAAACCAGGGAAATGGAAATGGTAGGTAGAAGGGAAATGGGTGTTTTTTATCTATAAAACCACAGTCTCATAGGTATTTACAGACATTGTTAGATAATATTAACATATTACATTTTATATATAACATTTTTGATCACTTACATAAGGCATTGTCTTGGGTTGAGCTGGCAAAACGCTAACTGTTCAAGACAGAGTTAGCTTCTTTGGCTGAGAAAAGGGGGAAAGGGAAAAAAACCTCTAAAAACTCAGGTTTATGCTTAAAACTAACTACATGTATTTATACAGAAAAGAGAACATTAAAACTACGATATAACACACACTTACACAAGTTATATATAACAAGAAATATCTTCCCACTCCCCAATTAATACAAAGTCTATTATTCTAAATCTATAAGTACTCTAAAAGACA
>JAWWEV010000169.1:21297516-21339210 GCA_035583235.1 Hafferia zeledoni
TAGGAGCAGGGCCTACTCTAAGACAGGAGCTGCACCACATCTGGCTTGTACCTCGGCCATGATGGAACTGACTAAGCTACACCCACAACAGTGGATTTTACTCCCTTTGAGATGATGTACTATGGTATGGAATACAATATTACTGGCCAGAAGGAGTCAGCTGTTAGCTAGCTCAGCCCAACTCAAGTCACCTGACAATTTTCAGGCCTAGTCAAAACTTTAAAACCCAAATTTAGGCCCCACCTGGCTGAAACCATAACAGGCATTCTATAAATAGTATTTGTGTATTATTTTAAAAGATGCATAACTGAAAGTCGTAGCCAGGTGTTCTTAGCATTCACATAATCAAAATTTATACAATTAACTTTTAAAAGCATATTTGCTTGCAATGTTTTGAACAGTCAAACAGCTGCTTGAATGGGACAACATGTAACTTCCTGCTACACTGGTGCATTTTTGTTCACAAATTCCTGATTTGTTGCCTTGAAATCAGAGCACCACCACTACACTTAAAAAAACTCCAAAGCCAAAGCTAATTACTTTTTAAGACAGAGTGCTATTTTAAATTTCCACCTTATAAAATTGCATTGTAATATGAACATATACAGAGATGTGAAGCTATTTAGAGCATTTAACTGTTCAAATTCCTTTTTGCAAAGGCAATGACAAAAGGGTTCAATAGCATGCCAATTAATATCAACATAGCTGTGTGGCTCATAACTAACAAAAAGCCCAAATCGGATATAAAGACACCCACTAAGCTGAAAATATTTATAATTACAACATTAATGGGCTATAACGAAGGGTTTCACAAGCTTTACATTCTTATTGCAGACAGCTCTCACATCAAACACTTGATGATGGGAGAAAAACAGGACACTGTCTGTGCAAAAAGCTTCTGTCCAGCATAGCAACAAAAGTATTTCCCTCAAACCCCCTTAAATCTGTAAGCGAAGCTACTTTTATTACATAGTATGGACTTTATCTTCTGGTGGCAAAAGAAAATGCAGAAGTTTTGTAAAAAAGAAACTTTCCCAGACCTTTGTGTTGAGTACAACACTACTACAATTACTACTTGTAATACTAAGTCTTTCCTGAATTCTGGGTTATATCTCAGTATCTCGTAAAACACTGCATACAAACTGGCACAACACACAGATGAGAGGGTTTATGACACACCAAATTCTTTGGCATTCCAAAATATTTAAAAGGCACCCTACTGACATATGACAAATTTCTACAGACAGCAGCAGCTGCATGTCCTGGTGCTTTTGCCACAATTAGCCTCAGTTACAATTTGATGACTGAATTAAGTTATTTGCCAGCAGTTCCAGCTGGCATGATACATTACTTTGTGGTGTCACGCTGTTTACCCATGGTCAGTGTTGTGACATGCTGAGGTCCAGTTTATCTTCTTTCTACAGATAAAGCTTAAATCCTAGAACATCATGTAAAGTACCGATTTCTTTAAGCCATAGCCAATCCAAGCCTTATCAGTTCTAGTTTTACATAAATTTCATCAAAATAAACTTATAAGCAAATTAAATTCTCTCATTTCTCCACACTGTGGTACCGTATATGAGAAGACCTCATAAAAAGACGGTCCAAAGATGCAATTAAATGGCACTTTGGAGACAAAGTTTTTTGTCTTTGTATTTCCTGGCTTTCAGATTTCTACAAGAACTGAAATAGTCCCTGGCAGATCAGTAGAAACTCAGGGTAACTTCCTCCAAGCAATTTTTGGATGGCACCTAATCTTAATTCTGCAGAGACATACAATCCCCTGTCCCTCCTCAAGCCTCCCTGTGTCCTGGATTCTAACTGTTAGCCAATGATGCATTTGCAGGATACCAAAAAGGATGTAAATTCATCAGCAGAAGCGTATCTATATAAAGTAACAAAGGTTGTTACTTTGCTAATGCCCACCCTTTTTAAGCAAAGATGCCCAACCTACTGTCCACAGGCACAAGCAATCCACCCCTGGTGACCTGACTGCTGACCAGCGGGTATCTGCAGATGGGTCAGGCTGCAGAACTCCTCAGGCCATAGTCACAATAACAAAACCAGCCTGTTTCCCCCAATATAATTTAATAGATATCTGCTGTACCAGAAGTGGGAGAACTGTAAACCCAGTGTGTTCAAATGCTGTACTGCTCCTAATGCTGTATTTACTTCTAAAACATGAAGTTTGAAACTGTATCCAGATGCCCTCAAACAGATTTCAGAATCTGATTTTAAAAATAATGATAGATAAGCAATTCCACTGTCAAGGCTCATTTTGAGACATTGGGGATATTTCATAGTGATACTCTGACAACGAACTTATTTGTGAAACAACTATTTCTTGCCCTCTCTGGTAGTAAAAGACAGTGTAAGTGTTGGGGTTTTTTTATCTTCCACTGTATTATATATCCATCTTCACAAACACGATTATGTTTATTACTGGGAAACCCCACAAATTAAAACAGATTTCTTGTTCCACTTCAAAACATTAATTTCTCGATTTGGTTTCTTTTTCTTAAAAACAGAAGCATGTTTTAAGGTGAATAACTTTTCAAAATGTAGACAAAGAAGCAAGGACAACCTTCCTGAGAAAACAAATTAAGAGATGGGAGTTTACACAGTGCTACCATCACTGATCGCAGTCACCACATACTTCTGAAAACAAGAAGGATAACCTTCACCAATATTACACTAAACTCACAACTAAGCCACATTTAGTAGGTTTTGATATCCTCCTGCAAGACCAACTTTTTATTCATACACTATTTTTAATGGCATTAACCTTTATTATTTACAATACTGCATCAAAATAAGGTGCCTACTGCATGGGATGCCACATGGAGTCAACAGGTAGGATCCTCATCTGCCATTTCACTGACTTCCAAGGATGCAACCAGACTAGCTGCTTTTGCCTGCTCTGAGACCAGCTACACCTTCCCCCATCTCCATAATTACGGCAGCAACTATAATGAAACATCTTTACATTACTAACCAGCTTGACCACAACACAGCACCTGAACACTTCCAAAAGGTTTCCCTCTTCGCAGTTACAACAATCCTGTTCCTCAATATTAAAAAACTCCAAGAATAATCAAGAAAGAAACCACCCTTATATGCTTTTCTGAGATCAAAATTAATTTTAAATGGAGTTTTGGTTTTGTTATGTGGGGATTTTTTGGGGAGGAATGGGTTGATGTCCTTCAATTAATGTGAATGTTAGTCTTTCCGGAGCAAGCAAAATGTTTAAGGAATGCAGAACGGAGCCCTTGAGGTATTTGGGGGATGGTGAGAGAACAAAATTAAAAGTGACTGAGGTGCCTCAGCTAAAACCATCTATTCTGTACGAACACGAACATTTCCTCATTCAAGATTCATAAGAACTTTATAGTTTTAATGCACATGTGGGCAATGTTACAGTTCAATAGCCAGAACTCTTAAAAAGGTAAAAAAGAAAGAAAGAGAAAAAAAAAAAGAAAAAAGAGAAGATACTTTAGGGTTTTTTTAACTGACTTCCTTTTCAAGGGAGATAGAAATCTCCTTTTTTTAAACACCAAAGCACAGTTGCTGCAAGAACCTGCCATCCTATGGAAGGTCTGAACAGTCTGAATAGATGAAAACCAGATCAGTATTTCTGTTGTAATGCATATTCACAACCACTGACCTTTTTCTACTTCTGAATTTCCACATTTTCTTGACCAAACAAAGGATGAAATCATATCCCTTAGCCATAAACCTTCTTTACAACTAGCAATCTGCTGATAAGGAGCACCTCAAATGGCTCCCTTAACTGCAGAGGACAATAAGGAAAAAAAAAATAGAAAATTATTAGGAAAGGAAAAGAAGAGTCCTCCCCACATTAAGTTGGAGGTTTGAACGCAGAAGACTCGGCTCTGGATTTCTAAAGGTCAGCCCAGGATAATTACCACTTCAGCAGGACCTACTCACTGGTTAAAGATGCACTGATTACTTTCTTTATTATCAATTTTTCTGTTGCAGGTTATACTCCCAATCTGCTACAGATTGTTGTTTTTCAAAGGTAGAGACACCTCTTCAAGAGCAGGCATAATGGGGATATGCCTCAGAAGTCAGCTAATGCTGCTGTCTCCCATCCTATTACTTTCTTTAGAAATGTGAAGGGCTTTCTGCTGCCCTTTTCCTTATCATTTTCTTCCATAGTCAAAAAGACTCATTGGACTTTCCAGGGGTTCCTTTATTTTTCTCTTTGCCTGGCAAAAAGCACAGACTTTAGACAGAAGACAGCCAGTCATCAGCAAACCCTCAGCAAACTACCCAAGCTCGTATCAGACTGAGGGAGGACTGAGTTATATGTATTAGACCTCTGGCATAGTTGTGGAAAAGGAATGTTTTGCAATGAAGCAGCAAACTGTGTAATGATTGCCCTGCAGAGGGATTACAGCTTGATTTTTTTGCCCCCAAGACACTCCTAAATAATTTTTTCCAATATAACAGACTTATTGCCAGTTTTCCCCTATGATGTCCGGCAATGCATATCTAAAGCATATAATTTTTAAGCAGTGTGAATTACTCCCTCCTCCATCTCCTTCTCCTCCTTGGCACGAGGAGTGTGTGACTCCCTCTGCAGTATCTGTCTCTCATTGTAGGGACAAGAGAAACAAACTGTACATCTAAATACAGGTCTCCATCAGTGTCCCAGGCCAGGCCTAGCCAGCCCTGCTTGGATAACACCACATGCCTGAGGTTTCAGCAGATTCAGAACAGTGAGTTTTCCTCCTTTTTCCTTTTCGTACTCTCCATTCTCAGCATCAACAACCTAGCACTCAGTCACAGGTACCCTGTATTTGCATCTTCCCAAGCCATGTGCACTGCAGTACCAACATATATTTTCCAACCCTGCTTTCTCCATCTTGATTTTTATTCTCATAATCCATTTCTCCTGCTTCTATTCTTGTCTTCTTTTTTTAACCTTTTCACGGATCTTTTTAAAAGCAGAGGCCTTAGTCAGACTGCTTTAAGTATTAATATCACCATTGACAAAGATCACCTACACTTCAGTTGAGCACACATGGTTACCTCATACTGGTTAACGTGCTGCTTGTCTCCGTGCTTGTCTTCAGTGCAGCCGAGAAGCTCAAAAGGTATTCCTCTGCACTCTATCCAGGACATCTAAACCTCTGATAAAATAGGTAGCCTTCCTATACACTAATTTCTGTGTCAAGCTTCTTGTTGTAATAAATCCAATGCTAGTGTCTGTATATTAGTAAAATATTCAGTGTTCTCTGTTTGACTTTCATTCCCCAGAATTATTTGGCAAGAAAGTTCTCTTTATATCCCCAGATAATGATCTCACTATTGGCCTCAGGAAGACAGGATATTTTTTTAGAGAATGACCAAATCTTTACATATGAGGCTTAGTCAGAGATTAATAATGGCTACTACTAATCTGCCCACATTTTCATGCTCACAGTATCTTACAGCTACATTAACAGATTAGACCATATGTAACAATGCCAGTCTCAAAAGCATGCAACTCACTCACAGCAGCAACATGGAAGACAGGCAAAATGTAAATTTCAACAATTTAAGTTTGTTCAATGAACACCTCAAACTTTGGCTCAGTACAAGCTTACTTTGCATATATTCTATTCTGCTGTTAAGTATTCCATAGGATTATACAAAACTTACTCATATGCTTATGCCCACATTTAACATGGGCAAAGATAATCAAGTTGACAACTATACTGAAGGATACTATAACCAGTAAGAGCAGTTCCCATTATGACATCTGGATTTCTGAGAAAATTAAAAGAAGACATTTAATACCTTTTAGTATCAGGTATTTGATACATCACCATAAGGAAAACATCTTGATTTCTAATGATGGCATTCTATAGCCTACAGCCATGGTGACCCTTAAAACACCATTTCTTAACAATCTTTTAAGAAGTAAAATCAACATGAAAAAGCAGATAATCATAGTTCAATTGTCAAATTTTTCTATCATCTTATGTTTAGTATTCTTATATTCTGCTAAAGTCACCCAATCTGACTTGCTTGTAGCAAAATAATTAGTTTAGCAATTGATGGTTGTATTGCTAAGCTCTAATAGGTCATTCAGAACTCTGAAACCAAAGCTTGTGTTATTCCTCAAGACCAAAATCTGACATATGCCATTCTTTTACTTTTCTCCCTTTATTTTCTTTATTTTTATAATTTTTTTAGATAAGAATTTTTGGCCTGATTGTTAGCTCATATTTTTTATACCTTTGCAAAAAAATTGTATTTCTTTTTTAAGTGACATTATGATATTAGCATTTCAGGTGAGAATTTTGAGGGTTTTTTGTTTTATATTTAGTTCATTGTATAACTATTAGACACTTGTTCATAGGCACACTGAGTAAGCCACTGATACTGTAACTCATCAAGTACAATGACTTGGTTATCAGAATTCTCATAATCCAGTCCCCGATTAAGGAGGCTACAAATTTTCCATCCATGCATTTCATTCCCTTAGACTAGATTCATTATACTCCTAAGCCCCGTACATATCTTTGAACTCCTTTCTCCTATTTTCTTCATGTACACAAATCCAGCATGCTCTTGTGAAAATGACTTTTACTGGGACTTTCCACACTGTTTACATATGATACAAACACATATAATGTACCAAGTGAATGTTGTGAGATCATTGATTGCATTGTTTAATATAATCTTTGCATAAATGTGATGTATATTCTTTAAAATCTTGCATCACAGCCAAATAGAAACAGATTACTGAACTGTGTGTGACCACATCTGAAACAGAGGGACAAATCTCTGCCAGATTTCAAGTCTGAGTATTTCAAATGTTAACATAAGTGCTGAGGGAGGAGAGGGGAGCGGGAAAAAAAAAAAAATCTCTATTTTGCACAATTTCTTTAAATCTTGGCCAAAGAATTTTTCCATTTGTCCTCAGAAAGAGCCCAGCTGCTTTTTAATGAATCTCTGTAAGAAGTTAACCCCTGGCTTAACCTAAAATGAACCAAACAACAACCAAATATCTGATGAAATTATTCACACTAGAGATTAAAAACATGGAATTAGAACAAATCTGTACTAAGCTTTCAGAAAAGACTTTGTTTATGGAAAGAGAAAAAAGTCTCAGAATTAAAGTTTTAATCTTCTGTTTCCTTGGAGAAATAAGTCCACATTTTAGAAATATTTTAAAGGGAAGTTTCGCATAAGTAACCTATATAATGTTACATTTGTCTGAACGATGGCAACACTATCCTAATGACAATATCTCTTCCATTCCAGGAAATCACAATATAGAATTCTATCAAACAACCGTAACAGTAGTGCATAAAATATATTTTTTTAAAAATTCCATGGTGCAGTAAATTAGAGCTTTTTCCTCAAAAAATAAATTTACAACCTGTATTCATCTTTCAATCAAGCAAACCAAGAATGTGTTCTCAAATTTATAATGGTTCAAATTATCTAAAAAACCTGACAAAGCAATCCAGAAGTATGGGAAATGTGTAGAAACTGAACTTTTGAAACATTGAGCATTATTCTAAGGAAAAATCATGCAGAACAAATTATTTCTGATGTACTGTTGCTGATAAAAATTGTACTATATAAAGAATAAACTGGCCTGCAGTCCCTTCAGACAGGTTTGTTTAGGGAAAAATAAATGATACTTCTTTGGCTCTGGTAACAGTCAATCAATTTTGTGATGACAATCACTAATTATGTTTTTAAAAAAATATTCTGGTAAGGTTCACCTGCAAATAACAGGCAAAAGAACCTGGAAACTGGTAGCCCAAATCAAAGGGTGGTGTATGCATGTATAGGGGTATTTTCTTTACCAGAACTGTAATCTTCCTGTGCCAGGTGTGACAAGTCTTAATCACTTCCATTGCCTCCACCTCTGAGAAGAGGAGGAGAGAGCAAGAGTGGCCAGAGGATAAAGACATGCAACAGTGCCTTATATTCTGTTTCTGTCAGTCCCCTGCTTGCTTTGTTCCCTTAAGTCTTTTCTGTGATGTGGTCAGAACAAAACAAAACAAAAAAATAGCAGCAAGACAGTCACATTCGACTTAATTCTATAAAGTCTTCTATAAAGTTAGGAAGGATAAAACTAAATGACTACACTTAATAGTAATAACACCTACAAATTCCTTGTTTTCAGCAATATAATAGAATGAAATAAATACATTATTAGAAAAAGACAATCAAGTAAGACTGAAAATAAAGCTTATACAATCCCAAATTTAATATGGATAAAATGCATAAAATAGCTGACATGCAAAAGGAGAACTGCCAGCAAAGAACAAAACCAAACTGCTTTGCCTTTTAGCACTGGGGGATAGAGATAACTTGCTGGGTAACTTGCTGATTGACTGTTCTGTTAACTTCCCGGGTGAGGGGTGGAGCAGGCAGGCTGCCTTCCTTCAGGCTCACTGCTGGCAAATTGGCACTGATATTATCCATAGATGCATATGCATTCTCTCTTTTAATTTCTTTGAATCCATGCTCTTCCTGTCTCACATAGGAGCTTGAAACTCTATTGGGAAATGAAAAGTTAATTGCACTTGGAACAAACAATGCCAAACTGCCAGTATTGTTCTGACCTATCAGTTCATACTTATCTAACCTGAATTTATCCTGGCAACCAATGTAAACAGCACACTCACATGCAGATAAGTTAGGAACATATGACAATTCATGCCATTCTTAGTGTCAGAACATCGATTTAGGAGCTAGAGGTAATACCTAAATAGCATTGCATATAAAAGGATTTTCTCAAAATCAAGATCAATACAAGTTACCCATACCTACTACTATCTCAATACTGAAACAAGAGAAGTACCATTTCTAGTTTTAGTTCAACGTGATTGAGGTATGAAAGTCAACAGCAGCTGTTCTCACAGTTTAGACTTTTTACATTAGCCCATTACTGAAGTTTGACAGTAAAATCTGTAACCAGTATAAAAGATTCTTTCAGTCTTTCTGCAAGACTGGTAATACTGTGCATGATCCTGTCTGCTTTTTGCTGGCTCACCACACTTCATTAGGGTTTGTTTTCATATATCATCTTTTAAATGCTGTTGAACTACACAATGACCTAAATATGTGGTCAGAAAAACTTTGGTTTCAGAAAATGTTAATTTCATGGAAATCTGACTGTGGGTCACAAAATAGTGTAAATGCTGTTTACTCTTCCCAGAAGTTTTGCAAGTTGTAAGTTTTCTGTAAACCCAGTAAATGAAAGCTATCCACATCTGCTTTCAGATACAACTAACAAATCAAGAAAATGGGGCAACCAATGAGACTTCTTCATAGAGTACCACCAGTGACTTAAATAGCACACGACAGCAACATATATACAACCTCTGAAACATGCAAGCATTTCAATAACTAAATAAAAATCCCATGGCTAATGCTCTGCAGTTCATTAAAAATGCTAGAGTTTTAGTAAATTAAACCTCACCCTCACTAAGACACATCAAGCATTCAAAGAAATCAGTTCACCAGGTTCATTAGCAAAAGAAACGGTGGCACACCACGAGTTAGCACGCAAGATGAGTTGAAGCAACAACAGCAACAATGATGTACCTATACCAGCTTTTGCGCATACTGGCATGAGCCCAGAGTACTGAAGAGTTCATGCTTGTTGCTGGCATCTGCTCAACCTCCTGTGTCCAGCATACAGCCCTCATAAATTATGGCTCTACATTCTTTGTAGGTAACAACCGGAGTTTCACTTCCCAGCCTGCACCTACCTATTTTCCTGAAATGCTTGCTAATGAAATAGCTACTCAGCAGCATGCCAACTATGTTTTCTCACAAAACATTGGCTGTTCTCCTGAAAAAGAGCTGTGCATTAGGGAACAGCACCTCTATAACGTGGAGGTATGGAAAAGCCACAAGTGCTACTGAGAGGCATTAGGTGGGCTGAAGGAATGAAACTTTTGTGAGCATTAAACCCTAATTCTTTTATCAAGGAATTGCCATATGAAAATGTTTTTTCTGGATTTAGGGGGGAAATGGACCAAAAATAAGTAAAAATACAGAACTTCATAAATACCCATAGAACTGTTTAAATAACTATACAGGTCAAATACTAGACATAAAAAACAAAGTACCTGTGTCTTGGTATGGTATTTCCACACAGTAAGAATAAGCAGACAAAATGATATAAGAACACAAAGGCAAAGGATGGAAACTTTTTTTTTTATGACCTATAGGAATCATTTGCCAAGGTAATGAGTATTTCACCTAAAAATAGAGAACTTTGGGGACTTTTCAAAGAGGAGAGACCTGAAATGAGAAAACATGAATTTAGAACACGCAACTCAACACAGAGGTGGGAAAACCAAAAATTTCCTTATGTCAGTATAAACAAAAAGTTCTGCATAAAGACCATTTCCAACATGTGCTACTGGCAGCCCCTAACAAACACTTGGTGCCTTCCCATGTTCCACATATGTCCTTCACCTCTCTGCTAATACTTTCTAGTTTATGATTCCATTTTTCTACTTCCACTAAATGGTTTTCATTGTCACTGCTTAACATAATTTAGAACAAGGCAAGTAGAAAAGTAGGAACTGAATGAATGAAGGAGAAAATTATGCCAGAGCTATAAGTTAAGATGAATTTTCTCATCTTACAATAAGACAGAATCTGAATGCTAGAGTAGATAGCTATATGAAAGCAGGGAGCAGGTGTTTTGTACTAACACAGTAAGGGAAAAATTAGTGAAATGTCTCATTTGGTTCTGAAGGAAAGGCATTTAATTTTACACAAATAAACTATAAAGCAATCATCACAGATCGCTACTCAAACACCTGAATGCAAGGACATCAGGAGAGAAGACCTGCAACAAAACATCTGTATTTTACCATCTGCAGATGACTGAGTTTTAAAAAACAAAGTTGACGTTACTCTATTCTCAGTTCTAGAGAGGGCAAAAAGAAAAGGGCCACCCCCATCCATCCTGCAATTTCAGCACTCAACCTGAAAATAGGGATAACAGAAAGAAAAATAGGATGAAAAATAGGAATTAATTCAATGTCATGAGCAGGAAGCTTCAAATTTTCACTGAGCTTCTTTAAGTGATCATTTGGTCATCACTGGCTTGTTATGACACTGAAATTGTACTGTCTGAGTGTTCAGCTAACTGGATTAAAACTAATTTTTCAGACTACAAAGAGTACATTGCCATTATATACAAAATAAATCTTTGCACATAATAATCTTACTTCAAGATAAATTTCAGGCTGTGTGCCCACAAGGGTTTTTTTTAGGATATTTACATTTCATGGTTATTTTCATGATGTCACTAAGAGATTATCATATTTTTGGCTTGCTTAGACAAGGAAAATGAGTACTGAACTGTTTATAAATGGTGAACTCTACAAAGATAAAAGAATTAGTTTAAGTTAAAGGATAACAGTACTATAAAATCACACTGATAAAAATAGGCTATGAGTACATTCAGATCATAGATAAGAAAAAGCAGAAATAAAGATTTGAAGCAGCCATCAAACTATTTGTTCAGATTGACACTGTTTATGCATGGACAGGGCTTACTAGAATTAGACACTGCAGTTTGTGATATGAATTTTGCATATCCAGAGATGAATCTTCACCAGGCATCTACAAGGACCAGCAACATTTATCTAGTTCTTGCTTGGTGCAGAAAAAGGCTTCAGGAGCTTCCCCTGCTCCTCCCTTTTTGCTAAAAAAAAACACAACAAAACAAAAAAACCAAAACCACTAAGAGTGGGGATATTGGATATTTTTTGCTGGTAACCTGATCAAGTCCAGTACTGAAAAATTAGTGCCTGCGTTGGTATACCTTGCTGGCACAGTCATGGTTGAAGAAACTGTCAGATTTGGACTGGTAAGAATTTACTGGTTACAGTGGCAAAGATGTATAAAAAGAAAAATTTTTAAAAAACAACTTATGGCACACTACAATTTCTTGTCATCTGACACATTATAAAATTTTTAGGGACATTATTTTGAACTGAAGTTTCAGTGTTTTTAATGGAGTGCTGGAAAGCAATTAATGGAGTGACTCATTTATAGTGTATATAATGAGAGAGAGAGTTGAAACAAATTTTCTTTTTATCCCTGAAAATTCAGCCTGGCTGCAACCCGTTCCTGTCTTACATTCCTAAATATTTTTGTAAGTTCACAAAACTCTGTACAGTAGGAGAGCTTAGTACAATATTTAAACTTCACTCAAATGGAGAATTGTCCCTTGTGAGGCACTTGCACTTCTCAGAAATAGCTAAAAGCAGTTAGGGGTACAAAGGGGGAAAAAGCAACAAATTCTTAACTTAGCTGCTGACAGTACAGAAAACACTGGTTTCTTCTGAACACATGCTTTCAGTTGAAAAGCATGTATTTAAGGTTCTTTAAAAAGTACTGACTTACTTTGCATTAACAAATGTGAATATTGAACATAAAAAAATGTAAGAACACACTTGGTGAAAGTAACAAATGCACCACGTGTTTGGGGTACATCCATTAGCTGTAAAACTTTCTTTCACTGGCCATTCATTATAGCATCATAATGAAAGCATTACAGTTATGGCCCAGAGTGTATGCTTTTTAATAAATCTGGCTTTTTTAGGCACCTTCAGCTAAAATATCTTTTTCTAGTTTAGCATCTTTCATATTCTTCCATAGACAGATTGACATTAAGAGATTCAAGCTGCCCCTTTGGCAGTTTTCTGGGTTATAAAAGCATGATAAAACCCTACGCTTCAACAAGTTTCTTGCATTATGCTAAGTCAAGTGGCTTATTTTTAACTTAAACTGCTTATTTTACCAGATGAAGCTCACTATCATTGCATAGAAAAATTTTATTTCAGTCTTTCAAGTTCACAAGCAAATAAAAACAGATATTTTAACCTGGCAGTGTTTCTCTCTGTATTCTCCTCAGAAAAACACTTTCTAAAGAATTTTGTAATTTTTTTTTTTCACAGAATATATGCACAGCTCAGACTATACAAACATCGCTTATTGCTCTCCCAGTCACTTTCCATTTCAAGAACGAGGCAATTTGTGTTAACACAAGACAGCTTATCATGTGCTAAGTCTGCATGCAATTTTCTCGTGAGAACAACCATTTTGTACCTACTTGACACACACAGCACTATACTACACCCAACTAATCAATTCTGTCTATATTAAGAAGTGGGGAGAGAAACTGCTCACAGCTGTTATATTACATCAGCTTTCCTAACTACTTCAGACAACTCAGTTTGGGGATTTTTTTTTTCCTTTAAACTAAATTGGCATAAAACATAGCACTTCTTTCTATTTCCTTTTACTTCAGTTCTATTATTTATCTTCTCAGAGATGATTGGTGAAGTACAAGTGTCAGAGAACAAGCTATGCTTTCTGCAGGCATCCTCAGAAGTTTTGAGAGCAGCAAGCTCCCGGGGTCATTGGGTACTCTTGGTGCATTTATAGACTAGCATGGTATGAATCAGTAATAGCATGTTTTTATCAGAGACCTCACAGGCTGGTCCACAGACATGCATTTTGGCAGACAATAACTTACATAGACATAGGGTGGGAGTTTTTTCTTATAAGTAAGCAAAGGAGAAATGTCTCTCAATTGATATCAAGTCAGAGATGGAGACATGAAAAAAGAAAGTTACCAGTACAGCCCAGAAAACTGTCTGGGAGGGAAGGATGCAGTTTGGAGCTTTACTTTTCATACTGACTTTTACTGAACAACACCATAATGTTGAGATGTCCTTAGTTAGAACTCCAGGTCTCTCAAATTTTATTTATGGATACTACCAGATGAGGCACCAAACTTTCTGGTCTTGACAATAAGAATGTTAGACCACATGGCATTGGAATACAGGTAACACTACAGTATTTTCTGGAGTTTGAAAACATTACCCCACCAACAGCCTATAGCTGATGGATCAAAACCACATATTGAACAAAAGGATTCAGCTATCAACTTACCTCACAGTTCTTCACAAGATTAGCTCAGTTGCTGATGAACTAACACTAATTTTTATCAGCTTGGCTTCCCAGCATGCTTCTCTATGACTTCTTACAAACTGTCCCTTAACTCCATTTTTTGTTTTTCCTACTTGCCCAACCACTCCACCTTTCTTTACAGAAAAGGTCCACAGCTTGCATCAATTCTAGCTAGCGTAGTTCAGCTTTATCAATCCAAAAAGATTCTGCATTTTGGGACTATAAACACTGAAATTAAATACTGGTATCTATGAAAAAGATGCTCCTGAAACTGCTGTGTCCCTCACAGAACATTTTTATTTTGCCATGCTAGCATTTCCAACAGAAATTGGTTTTGTCAGGGAAAAAAATGCAAATAGTTACACTCAGAAGTCTAGCAATGCAGCCTGGCAAACCACTGACATCTTAAGTACCATGTACATGCCAGCCGTTGGCAATTTCATGACCAAGATGAAACCATTGTTTCATGGCAGAACTGGAGGAATGTAATCTCAGTTGTACATTGAGGATGACAAGCACCCATCACACCAATGAGCTGCGTCTGCGAGGGAATGCAGCACTGAGCAAGTCTTAGATCTCATTATAAAGCATAGAATTAAGGGCAAAGACATGGCCTGGTAGCCAATGATGTTTATACCAGAGGGAAAAAAACACCCACAGAGCCAGAGAAATTAATGTAGCAGTTTAGGAGGCAAAAAAAAGCCTAAAGCAGAAAAAAAAGAGATGGGAAACACACTTCGTACTGGACCCTTGCACTAAAACTTATGGGATTGATTTTACTAATTTGTTTTTCAATGTTGATTACTGCTACCTTAAAGAGCACTGTAATAACCTAAAGGAAATATTCTCTCTAAAATTACTGCTTTTTTGCACATTACAGTGTAGCAGCCCTACAACAGCAGACATACAGGATGTTTCCTTGTTGTCTCATCCTCTAAAATATAATGTATGTGATGTCTTACAGTCTGTTTTGTGACTTGATATTGGTAAATAACAAATGACTACAGGAAAAAAATACATTACCTTTCTGTCAGACTTCATTACAAGTGCTTTGATAGTTACTTCGTGGTTGTAAGACTTACAGTACATCTGCCCATTAGAAAAAGGGTAATGTAATTTTCCTTTTAATGTCTAACTCCTCTGTTTCTGACAGTCATGTTAAGAATAGCAAGAGTTTTATAATTCCTGAAAGAATGCTAAATCTCTCTTTGACACTGCACACTAGAATATAATAGGTTCTGGAGTTTAGGGAGGGGTTTTTTTACTTTGTTTTGGAGGGGAGGTGTCAAAAATGCACATACTCAGCTTTTGCATTACTGAATTAGTAACTTGTTATTAGTTATAGGATGGAAGAAAGAGATCCATAAAGGACCACAGAATTACAATGAAAAGATGATTTTTAATTAAGTTTGCCCATTTTGACTTCTGACATTGATCTTGCCTCTTTCTCCTTCTCTGGTTTCTCAAAATTTCTGTGTGATTGCAAATTAGATCCTCCTTCTGTGCAATTCATTAAAACTGCAGCCGAACAGTATTTACTTTAAAAGGCATTTCACCCTACACTCCTTTACCAGCAGCAACTGTTACGTATTTGCTACAGCACACATAAAATTCCCTATTTGTACAAACACCTTTATGATTAAAAAGATGAATTACTTTCAAGTAAAACATACAGAAGCTAGAAGAGCTGTATTTTTAATTGAATGCAAGGCCTAAAACGTAACATCTTCCAGGACCAGATGATGACACAGAAATCTGTCAATTAGTAAATACTGTCAAGGAACAAATTTGTTCAACTTAAACAGTCAGTTAGAAATAATAAGATAATTCTAAGTAAGTAATAGGGAGAACTTCATTAGAACATTAAATTTTGTTTCCAATAAATAAATACATTTCTAATTTTTGCATGATTTACTAAATATAATGAGGAACTCATATTTGATGCTAAAGAAAAAACCCTTCACAATCAGGAACTGAAGATAATTCTGGTGCTACGAGAGTCATTTTTGTATCTCCTTTCAGTCTGGAATCAGACTCATGCCAACCTCACCAATCCACGCCATTAAAATTTTAAAATGTTAAAATGACTATATAGAAACTGTATGCTATAGAACTAAATTGATTTTATGGAAAAAAAAACCTTCTTTTTAACATGCATATAATTATTTTGCAAAAATTCAATTAAATATGACCAACTTCATTGACAGACACATGAAGCTAGATATTTAAAGTGATATTTAAGTGAACATCTCTATCTTCTGTCTGTACCAGAATAAATGTGATGTTACTATTATTGAGTAGCATGACCAAAATTATCACAATTACAGAGGACCAAGCACCAAAGAGAGGCAAAATCCCTGGTCTGCTACCACCACAGACTGGCCTCAGCAAATGCAGGAGCCACAGGATAAGCAAGGAATCTGGTTCTAACCTAGGGATATGGTACAAGTCCTGGAAAAAATACCTTACAGCAGCTGACGATGGCACTTATTACCAATGAAAAAAATGAGATGGCTAAGCAGATGTGTGTATTAAGTTCTAAAAATACAGCCCAATTTACTACCTTAAGACTCATTTTCTTGGTAGAAATTAGTTGTTTCCATGCTCAAGGATGAGCCTCAAAACCCATTCATTTCACAACAAGCTATTCTAATTTTAGGTGATAAATGATTACTATAATAATAGATACTTTCTTACCTCTTCCTGATCTGTCCGTTGCCTACATTCACTGTTTGTTTGGCTTCCTGTATTTGTAAAGCTCTTTATTTCATGAGTATTTCCAACTCTTCAAACCAATTATTTGCAATAGACAGGTCTCTGAATGAACAAGTACCTTAAATTCATGAATTTTCAGAACTTTGCTTTTCGAGCTCAATATTTATAATTGCCTTGGTACTGACTACATTGCAGGCAAACATACCTATCAATGACAAAACTGCCAGCTATATTAACTGCATCTAGGAGTGTCAAAGAGAACTATCCCGCCTCATGCAAACACTATCTTATCATAATTAAAAAGACAACCTCTTCATCTGACACTGAAACTAAAAGGGTAGCTGAAAGTTCAATGACTGCCAAGAGGATCATGAATTGTTTTCAGTCTAGTTTAGAGGAAGTGCACGAAGTAGAGTCTTGCTCCAGGAGAAAAATTATTCGCCATGACTATTCCCATACTTTCTCACCTACCAGAATGTGATCAACCACTTCAAATAGTAACGCAGCAAAATGAGATTTTTGTAAAGAATTATAACAAATCAACACAATAAGAAATTTTACAGGGAAAACTGCTAGACATATTACTAGGCAAGGAAAAATAATGGTTGCAGTGCCTGTACTATTGTTCTTTGAGAATATTTAAGGTGAATTTAAACAAAAAACTTGTTTGCTACCATCATCAGCTAGATCTAGAGAATTTACTAAATCCATGCAGGATTTGATATCCAAGAAGTGGTGAGAAAACTTCAGATGCTTGAAAGGAATTCACATTGATTTTCCTTTCTCCATATTTCTCCAAATACAAAAACTAGATAAAACCAAACCATTTTATTCATATCACACCACTATTTACACAATAAACAGCTCTAAGAAACAGATTTTTAAATTGCCTTTCCCTAAGTAACATCATAGCATTTCTATAGACACAGCTAAATGACATCTGAGGTATCCAAGATTATTAATCTATTTTCTGTTAAAAACGTGTGCATGAAGTTAAGGGCACACTCCGTAGCTGCAAGCTCTTCAGGGGAAAAGGAAAAAGACAGTTGCACAGCTGGATCTCGGCTGTCATTGTGACATTTTATTAGTTCATAATAACCAGTATTTCTCTATTTTAATACAACAATCCAAGAAAAGAACATGTAATTCTAAATCTGATTTATGAAGTTCCTAACTTTAAAGATATCTTGTACACATGTTGAAAGTAAAATTGTTTAACAATTTCTTTCAGCATATTTCCAATCTTTAACAACACCTACGAAGAACATATTTTTCTTCATGTGTGTGTGTGGGAGCACACATATTCCAAATGTATGTGCAGGGAAAGAAATCAAGAGGCCAGCAATTTAGAGAACACAAACTGCACATCTAAAAATGTAAAAGCTTTATACTTTACACTTTCACCATTTGAGTTCTGCTAAAGAACTTCTAAATATCCTATTTTTATACCAACTGCATAACAACATGTTTTTTCCACAGTCTAATTTGTTGTGTTTGTCTTTCCAGCCCTTTCTTTGCCTCAAGTTAATATGTTATTACTTCAGTCACACACCACAACATATAGTTGCAGAATGTCACAGTGAAATCTACTGAAAGTAGCTTTTAGGCAATCTTGTCTAACAGTAACTGAAGACAACATATGGCTGCATAGCACTGACACATGGTTAGTAACTTTACACTACAGCAACACTTAATAAAAGTACACATAACCTAAGTGAGACTTGGTTGAGTAAGACTGATCTATACAGTTAAAAAATAAGAACCAAACCAAAAGTAAATTCAATGCTAAATTCTTAGAGATACTTCAGTATTTTTTATTTTGTCTAGCAACATGGAAAATTGGGAAAATGTAAAAAGTAAGTTTCGGTAAAACTGTCACTGCTGCAATACTAGTGCCTGGCATGCTTTTCTTCTGGGTCAACTGTAAAAACCACGTGTAATCTTGCTTAATAATCTTTCATCTCAATTTCCCAAGAAAACACTGCTTATGCAATCATAGTCTGTTTGTGTACATTTCTTTAATTTCATTTGCTGGTTCCCTCCCAATAGCTTCTGAACTCATTAAAGAGTTTCAGTCACTGGGACAAAGGAGAGGTAATTATGCTCCTATGAATTCAATGAAAAAGTATATTTGGTTATAAAAGAGAGAAAGATATTTCATACATCCACTTCAGAAAACACTAAGTACACAATCAACCCTATGAAGCACCAGGAAGCCCACAGTGGAGAAGTCACAACAGGTTTCCCCAGCCAGAGGCAACATGGGGAGGCAGCTCAGAACAGAGGCTGTCCAGGCAACTGTGATGCAGTGACTGCTCTGCAAAGTAAGAAAACTAGTAGTGTAGGTAACAGCTGAGATACACACTGTTCCATGCCAGCTAACATCAGGATGGGGATAACAGATTTTGAGTACCCAGCACAGCTGGACCACCTGGCCCAACAGTCTCAGTTCCTGTCCCCAGAAGCATCACGTGACCTATGGCTGGTGAAATGTTCTCAAGCATAAAAAGACTTGCCAAGGCTGTTACTAGTACTATTACTTTGCTGTACACTGTCAGGAGGCAGCAATGAATATGGAGCAGCATCCACACCATATACTGCTACTAACTTGGTAATTTGCACTAGCCTATGATTCCTTGGGTAATAGCAATGGTTAATCCCACTGCCCATAAATTAAAAATAAAAAAAATACATAAATTTTTAAAAAGCAAACTAACTATCAGATTCTTCTATTTAATATTGTCCCAATGTATGGAATAACTGTATCATCAAATTTTTCAGTAGTTCAGATTCCTCCAAACATTTTAAGTAAATGAGAGCTTTTGGATTGCTGAGACTTACTTGAATGAGCTATCTCACTCCTTCACGGCTTTGGAAGCCCACTTTGCCTTTCTTTTATGGTACTCGCAGCATATAAAAAACTTATTTAAATATCTATGATAACTGATGCTGTCAGATCAGTGCATCTCCTGGGAAGACAGGACAATGACTGCAGACAGGGAAGGCACTGAAACTGAAATTATTACAAGCTGTCAAGTCTTTGCCCTGAGCTTCAGATCCAAACTGAATTTTCAGCCTCCAAAATGTGAAGCCAACCATGTCCACAGCGTGTATCACAGATATGGGTTCAAAGTGCACATTCTTATTTATGGTCTGTAAGTCTCTTCTGGTTAAATTCCAGAAACCTGTTCCTATTTTAATAAACAATACCTTTACCACACTTGCTTCAAAAAAGCTTATTTATATTCTTACCTACACTTCTGATTTCATTCCAAACCAAGGACCACATAACTGGACACCACATAATACCTAAGTTTATAGGAAGTTTTTATTCTCACATGTTATTCAAGTAACTATATTCTCTTCTTAATGCCTCTTGTTAGTACTACAGTGTAAGCTCAGTGGCACAGAGGCACATCATGATCCAAAATCCGTAACACATTTGTGAGCCAACCTTTCCAAACAAGCACAAGGCAGCAATTCCTAGTTTCAGAAAACTGGAACTGTGGAGAGAGACTGTCTTCTTTACAGATCACTCAGCAGTCACTGTTCATACATGTACAAAAACCAGAAAATGCACCTTTTTTTTGATAAAGTGTTTTTTAAAGCAGTTTTACAAACTGCTCAGTAAAAATACTAATGTTTCATACATATATTTTGACCACTATTATTCAGTTTTTATTACAGTCATGGTTACAAGTTTCATTTTTAATATTTATAAATTATTATTAAAGATAGGGTTATCCATTAACTCAGTTGGTCACAGCATGGTGCTAATAATGCCACTGTTATGGGTTCGAACCCCATACAGGCCATTCACTTAAGAGCTGGACCCAATGAGCCTTGTGGGTCCCTTCCAAGTCAGAATATTCTCTGATTCTGTGATCTATTATTAAAGCAAAATAACTGTACCCCCAAACATGTTTTTCCCTGGCTGGCTGGCTGTATGCCCTGAAAACTGAGCAGTAACACAGTTGTAAGACAATCTGAAATGGAAACTTTGTAATTCTCATGCTATGGTTGAAAAAAAATGCAATTTTCTGAAAAGTCTGCAGAAACAAATACAAATCAGCTGCAATCATATTTTGAAAAAAAAAATTCAATTTCATGTATAATATTAGAATTCTACAATAGTCTTAGCCTTAGAAAAATCAGTTTTGTCTTACTCTTAGAACGGACAGTTAAGGGACAAATAACTTAATTTTCTTGATTTGCTTGATTTAAATTGCATAAAATGAGAAGTCCCAGTTCGAGACAACTTCTCAGTGAGGTCTCTCACTTGTGTAACATGCTGTTGAGAAATCACGAGAACCTGACAAGACTGACACTTCAGTAATCTGGTTCCTGTTGTGACATGCATTGAAGAATAAAATAAGGGGAAAGTTGGCCCTCTAGTCAAAAAGAGGCTTTAAGCACTCCAAAATAGGGAATATCCAGAATGTACAAGTCATTCAGTTACACCTGAAACTTTACTTTTCTAAAGTTTTCAAGTTTAACACTGAATTATTGCATTTTCCACTTAAGTTAACACTCTTCTAAGCTCATGATCAGATGATACCTATAAAAGAATTACTGATTTACATGATTCTTGCCTCTGTGGTGTTCGCATTATTTTTGGTTCTGAACAGGAATACAAGGACTGCAAAGCCAAATCAAATGAGTAACTCTTAACTCCAGCACATAAACATTCCTAAGCACATAATCTTGTACACTTAACATTATTTTAAAGGAAGCTGGCTTTTCCTGCTACTGCACTTCACAAGATTCCCTACCTCCCCCTTCACAGAATGGAAGTTCTTCGTTCATTCTCATGAGCCATGAACATTGACAGCAGTCGATGTCATAGTTCTTCATTTTAAGCAACTGAAGTATGGCTCTGAATTAGCTTCTGGAGAAAAGGCAAAGCTGGGGAAACCTATGTCCAAGGGCTAGGAGCACTCACCCACCTTCATTCATTCACACACACCTCCTAGAAGACTATTCCAACTGTTCTCAGCCTTCCAGCTAAAACTGGGACTTCACAGATATTGGTAAGAAACATACGGTGCGAGAGTGACCCCGCATGAAACAGAAACAGAGTAGTGAACTCGGTAAGAATGTCATCACTTGAATTCTGGTCTTCAATTTGTGGACTACTTAAAGATTTTGTATTAACCGCACAGCCAAACAGAATTATATACAGATGAGATGATACTCACTTCTGTAATGTTGTGAAAAATCAGCACAAGAAAATTAAGAAGTTTATGTCATGATGGCACTTGAGGCTACACACCTAAGGCATTTCTTCTGTTTTCTCCCTGTTCACAGTATTGTTTGAAAAGTCTTTTCAGGTTGAAGTATTTATCTCACTAGTTAACTAATAAAGTTCTTAAAAATACATGCCAATTAATACATGTAAATTAAACCTTAAAAAAAAACACAGAGGAAATGTTTTCCTTTAGTTCTAAACACTAATGATTTACTTATATTAGAATTTAATTTACTAATTTCCCTTCTTGTAATAAATTTGTAACCTTATTCTATGCTCTAAATTGTCTTGTCTAAAATATTTGCAAATTCTTTACAAACCTCATATCACTGTTACAACTAAGATTAAACCACTTAGTAAATAATACACTACTCTTCTTTCCATACAATTTAATATTCCATACAATTTAATATATTAACATTTAACATTAAAAAAGTATTTGGTACAACTATAACCATATGCAGACAAAATGTTCTGACAGCTGGCTTTATTGGAATCCTTCAAGGTGCTTAAGGGATTGCTCCAGACCTTGAAATAAGTTGTTTATTTTTATGTCACAGAATATTCAAACATTTCAGTATTGTATACTTACCCACCTTATTACACAACCATAAACAGATAAGGAAATATTCATACAACACAGAATATATTCATGCATTCACGAATGTAGCACCTACTTTATATCAACAACTCAACATTGTGAAGGTATTCTTACAAATCAAAATAATTTAGCTTATGGTGCAGGAGACATTGTAAGATAGGCATGACATAATTACTCATTTTGGATGTACTGGCAACATAACCTGCCTATAGATATAAAGAATAGCCTTTTAGGCTTGCTCACATCATAATTCTCAAACGAGTGACCTATATATACAGTAAGTAGCATTATTACAGTATAGCAGTTACTGCTTATTTATTTTCACTGAAGTTTCCAAGTGTTTTCTTCCTAAATCATTAGCTGCTCCTAAGCTCCCCTTCCCCCCTCCAAATATTGGCTAGAAATACATGTTCATGGAGATTTATGAATGTCATTATCTGCTTCAGTTGTAAGTGCTGTCTAATTTCTTGAGATTATACTTAAAATACAAAAGAAATTAAAATCGGTATAGAATTAAAGTGGAAGTATTGGAGAACAACGAGTTAAATAACACTAATATACCTGACATGTAGTTTAGGTTATCATTACATATACCAGTCTTCACTGTGATAGTGTACATAATGTTGCACAAGCCTTTGACTGGATGTTTATTTTAGTTCCAAATTGATGGCAGTGCTTTCCTGTATTCTGCACGTCTATCCCCATGCACTCATTTTTATGCTATTTCTTAACCTGATGTCAGCCTAGAAACTCTACTGTGCAATACAGTTTAGAACATCTCAACTTCATTATCTGATGTTTTTCCTAAAATGAAAGTACAAAGACTTTTTAATTAAAGGTGGAACAAGGCTGATCAGTTACTCACAGTCTCTCCAGGGATCTCAGCCCAAAGAAAGAGCCATTCTTCAACCCCAAGATCTTGTTGTTACTCAGAATCCTACAAGAAGTCAGGACATAATCTGGTTAATAGAACATGACAATTCCACTGATTTAAAACATATAATTACAGTAAATGACTGCTCTGTAAAATACTAATCACAAAATTCACTGCTTCATTTGCGTTTTCCAATCACAGCAGTAAATAAAGATTACCCTTTCCCAAAGTGCATAGTTTCTTCTTTATTAAATAAAGGCACAGTCAAGAAATATGTCAACAAATGAATTTTGACTTCATCTTGAAAATTCTAACAGTGCTAAATACCCACAATCCACTAGTAGATTATAAATTGCCACAATGGTACTTCTTGGGCTCCCCAGACAGCAAAAAGGCTGATAAAGCAAACGACTAAAAACTGTTCAAGATTAGAGGACAATAAAGTGACTTTGCAGTGACTGCTGTAGCAGGGAGGTACAAGGGACCATCAATGGCTGACATACACAGAGAAATATTTAATTTTCTATAGGACAGACAAACAAAAACAGACAAATCCAAAAATGTTTTCCTCTTGCAAACTCTGCATAGTAGAAATTCAGTAATTAAGCTGTGCCTGGCCCATCAAGCACCACCATTGCCACATACACATGCAAACTGGCCCTACACCCAGGCCATTGAAACAGTTGTCTGTTCTTCCTCTTCATGTTAAACTACTGTTATTTCACAAGCAGTCCTTCCTGGTTTATTGATTTTTCACCATTACATATTTCCAGCATTAAAATGTGAACATGCACTCATTCTGAAGATGTTACCACTTAAAAATATTTCAATATTCAACAGAAATGCAATTTGTTTTAGAAGCTCAAGATATTGAATTTTTTTAAATAGATCTAATGATTATGCAATGTGCAGAAGAAACATTTATCTCAGAAAAAAATCTAATTCCAACTGCTTGAGAAATGAGTCTTTTAATGTAACATTTACAATAAATTATACTTTTCTAGTGCACAAAATTACATTTCAAAATAAGACACATAGCTTGCAGTAAGATAGAAAGTATACCAACAACATTTCCAAATAAATTTTATGCTCTTGAGATGTTTTTAATCTATCTTATTTTTTGCAAAGTTCTAAAACAATCTGTTACACAAGACTATCTTAACTTGTCTCACTGCATATGAACAGTAAGTGTTTTGCCCCAACTTACACCTAATATATAAAATCTCAAGTCCAGGTGCAAACATAACAACGTGAAACACTGACTCATAGGGAAAGAAAGAATAATTATACATGCAGGAAAGTTAAATATTGGAATGTTACTAAGATTTAGAGATTTTTGCAAGTTATTTCTAAAATTCATATATAAATGTGTATTTTGTTGTGACTTGATGGCCCACACAGAGAACAGAGGAGCTCAGACCTGATCTGTACGTTATCACACCATGTTGCTGGTGAATACATTTGTGCAGCAACACAACCCCTCACCCAGAACGAGACAGTATAACCCACCAGAGGCAGTTTGGGATCAATTATGATCAATATACTCGTGCATCTGAAAGCGTACAGAAGCCTATGTTAACAACAAAAATTAAATATGCTCCAGTGTACACACAGTCTATTTCCATCAACTAAGAAACTCCACATCTCACAAGATCCTCTTACTTCTCAGATTAAAAATCATATGTATGACAATAGATAATCTAATCTACCAACACTTTTTTACCACCTTAGTAATACATTTCAGCAGTGACATGATGAAAGACTGGTTTAAAATTGAAAATATCTAAACTAGAAAATGTAAATACATAAAATGCTATACTGTTTCATACTTAATGTTCTATTATTTTGTTCTGGGTTTTTTTTATTCACCTTCTCTTATGAGGCTGCACAGAACTTGAGTCAGTCAAGAAAAAATGAAAAATCGGCTGGGCTTGGAAAGACTAAGATTATAAATTCCACTTTCATATTTTTTAATATACTGTGTTACAGAGAGACCATCTTTGCAGTCTGTTACAATGACATTAGATAAAAATACTGTATTTGGACCAACCTGCATAGTATGATTTAAAAAGATACATGCACTTCAGAACTCTCATCAGGCTTAGATACAAGTAGTCTCTCAAAAAATTTTCACTGTCCCTATTTGTTTTTCCAGACTTCTGTTCATTCTGCTCAGAAAAAAGGGTCAGTCTGAACTTTGCTGACAACTCCATGAAAATGCAGCTCAAGTCAGCTGGTCTCCCACTCTACCCCTGTGTCTCCTGTACAGCCCTACATGTGCAGACTGAAACCAGTATCATTAATCCACATAAAACAAACTCCTAGAAATTAAAGAGAACTATCAAACCAGTAATAAATCACAAGATTACACAGAACATTTAGTTCATAAATGGAACACTCAGTAAACACAGCTCATGTTTTTCAAGACTGCTATCTCATTTATTTTAATGAAATATAATCTGAGTCTTGAAAAATATAAGACATCACAAAATGTAAACCCAACAAACAAACAAAAGAACCAAACCACAACAAACCAAAACTTAGCTACGTAAATTTGAGTTTCTAAATGAAACCTTTCAAATCTTTATACCAGACTTTCCCAGAGAGCTTCACACAAAGATCAGGTTTCCAAAATTAAGTTTCTTTCAGGGTCTCCTCTTCTCTACAGTGCCATTAAAATTCAGTTTTTATAAACAAAGTAATATGGGTGTCATAGTTAAAATACGATTCTTTTTATTTTCAGAATCACAGCTTTAGAGAATCCTAATATTCCAATAAGGTCCATAGGGAAACGAACATCCACTGTAATAATACAAGTTACATATGTTTTATTCAGCTAGTTGGTACTGCTACATGGAAAGAATCCACATGTTTTTAATTAGCTCTAGGGATGTGCAAGAACTTGCAACAGGCTGTTATCAAGAAGAATTTGGTTTGTGCTGAAGATCAATTCCATGAATACAATGAACAACTTCCCTGGAAAACATAAATCACATTATTTGTCATACACCAACGAATTGCTTAGTAAACTTTTGATGCAACTCATAACATTCTTCTCTTCTGAAGGCATTTGCTGTGGGAATGAGGATAGAAGAGACGAAAGTTTCGGTTCAATGTTCAATACACTAAATCACAAATGAGGCTTAACTACAGATGATGAAAAATATTTTCAGGTAATCAATACCAGGACAAATTGTGGCTCTTACTGATGCTGAAATTACATTGAATTATTTTGTACATTATTTCTTCAGAAAAGTAACAGAATGGACATGAAATGTATGAAGTATGGCCAAAATAGGTAGGTCTCTCTTTTCCCTTGCATATTCATTTGTTTAGAGGGAGATGTTTCTAAATAAAGACCTAAAGAAATTTTGCAGTGAAAATCATCCTTTTCTTGTATTTTTGGATCCAAAGATTTAGTGGATAAATATGGGGAAAAAAGTGCTATTTGATTTTGGACAGATTATAACAAAACTGACTCGCTTATTTTAATAGAAGTTAAAATACAGTTTGGAATTTAAAAACAAACCACCACCATGCACCCAGTATGATTAAGCATTTCTCACATTTTAATTATCTACAGGATTTTCACTTAGTTGTTTTTCATTTGCTCGTTTGTTTTCTGAAGTGCTAGTGGATCACAGTGACAAATCTCACCATACATTGCAACTAGACAGCTGGTTTAAATAATTATCAGTTTGTACCCATGTGCTAAGAATCTCACATTTTTGATATTTTATTCTAGCAGAAGAAACACTAAGAAAACAAGCACTTTATTTGAGTGAAGCTATTTTCCAAAACCAAAATCCACCTAAAGGTGTTTTGGGATTGTTTGGGGCGCAAGGAGGGGGTGTTGGGGGTTTTTTTCTGTTTGTTGGGAGGGCTTGGGGGATTTTATGGTTAAGACAAAAGTTTCCCAGACCTTTTAATAAGTATTTAAAGTTCAGCTTGCAAACTGTCATTGCATATTACATTAATGATTCAACCTCAAGTAACTGAAAATTCAAATCAAGGTAAAACACTGCTGGGGAGCAATTCACTAGTCAGTATCACTCTACTGATCAGACATCATGAACTGTTTGCTTACTTCAGTTCACCCTTTAAATCTTGTGTCTCTGCTGCTCTGTCTCCACTTGGGGGGACAGTATACCCCAGGGAGCCTGTTCAGAATATATTAACTCTGCACCAGTTTGTCCTTTCCTGGCCCTGTGGAGGCCTCCAGCACTATTCCTGCATGCTCTGAAGGGATATCATTCAAACAGCCTCTCTTGACATGGGCTAACATCCCTAAAGCGTGTAATCCACGCATGCAAATGTACATCTCTGGTGTGCTGCACCACAGCCTGCATGGTATTTCATCCATCCTGCACTAGGAACAAACCAGCCTCAAATACACACAAGGATCAAAATCATGCCAAGGAGCATGCTAACATTGCAGAAGCATGGACAGTAAACAAGCCATTGCTTCCACCCTCTCCTGGATCTCTTTCTGTAGCAGCACAGGCATACTTAAAAGAATAAATTGTTCTAATGGGATAAAATTTATCTCTCTGATTTTCTTTCTGATTCTTTCATTTGAATTTAAAAAGCCACCAACCACAGTTTGCTTAAATTGATGCTATAATATTTGGGTTTGTGAAAACAAAGTACAAAATGATGCAATCCTGTGTAACAGTCTCATTCAAGTGTAAAACATACCCAGAATAAGAGAATTTACTGCAGTATTTAAAAAACATCAAATAAAAAACAATTGATCATAATGCAAACAAACTTCAACTTCCTACAACCTCTCAAGCAGGGAGGAGGAATCTTTCACCATGCCTCCAAAGTCAATGCACTTGGGTTCACTGGATATTACAGAGTAAACAAATTCCACAGCTGAGGCTTCTTCAGTAGGATGATATTGCATCCACCAGTAAAGCCTAAAGCCTGTGAGCATCCACAGAGAAAGCACAGCTCAGATAACCAAATCCAAAAAAGACAAGGCATTTAGATGAAGACTGCTATTTCAAAATGCATAGTGAACATAGAAGGAAGTGTGATCCACTACTGAAAATATGTATTTCCTCTGATAAAACTCACAGGGGAAAATGCACAAAAACCACAAGCAAAAAAATCCCATCTAAACTTCATGAAAAAAAACAGTAAAAAGTCAACTTTCACCTGATTTTCTGCTGAGCAGCCCAGGAGCTGGTACAGACCAGACTTGATCCAGTGCTGTGTCTAGCTGATAGACCATGTCTAGAAAATTAATCCCTCCAAAATCCTTCCTTTAAGCCCTACTCACTGAACCCAGCTAAAGGGACACTGAAGTGCTACAGGAAACACCAACAAGAAGACAAACCACACCTGCCTCAGCTGGGCACTTCCTCTGAATTCCTATTGGGTTTTCTACTTTTCAAGTAAAAAGATGGGTGAGATGGATATCCAAGATAATTTAACATAAGATAGAAAGTTTGGTCCACTAAGATTGTATATCTGGGGTTGTGTTCAGAAATTCGAGTTCTGCAGTTTCTCTTACATCCTAACTTAAATTCAAGCAAATACAAATATATTTTATTTTAAAATAATTTAAGTACAAATAGTAGTTAATAATTTTTAATGGAAGCTTGATAATAATATGTTGCAGTTTAAGCTGTTTATGCTCTTAAAACATGGTTAGATGCAAAGAGAGTGAGCAAACATCTTATGAAATCCTTGGTAGGGAAAAATGTATTTAATCTCTTTATGCTATCAGAGTAAGACCAGAATCATTTATATTGAAATGCTACAGTGTAAAATGAAAAACTACGGTTTTTTAAAAAGCTTTTTTTAAGTTTTAAAATCCTTCTCAGTAAACCAGAACATTGTTTATTTCCACAACATCCATAATTCATTGAGAGCTGCACCACAGGAACAAATTAGGAAGGAGCTTGCACCACAAATCTGGCAGGAACAGAAAAAAAGATTCCTTCTTTTTGTGCCACAGATGTACAGACACATGGAGCTATCATAAAATACAGGTAGTAAGAGCACTTTTTTTCCCTTTCCAAACTAAAAAACACTCTGAGCTATGCCACAGAACTTCAAGAGATTAATATTACTTATACAAATAAACTGAGAGGGAAGTCATAGAATAATAACAAAACTGATTAAACAAGTGAAAAGAGAAAAATGACTGAAAACAGTCCTGACATCTCACAAGATGAATGGGGTGTGGTCAACATCTATATAGTTTGATACCCAAACAGAAAGGAGGAAAAAGTTGTAAAGATATGAGAAGTATTTATCAATTCATTATATATCAGTATTTGTGTACAGTAATTCACAGTGCCTGCATAAAGCATAAAGATAAGTTATCAGAATACTAAAAATGCATATAATGCTTTAAAGGGACACCTCTCTTCATGAAGAGGATTGTAGCCCATTCTATTGTCTTTTCAAACTAAACAAAGTGTGTGGTCAGCATTTGTGCTGGTTTAAAGGTAAACCAGCAGGAGAAACGAAGACAACACAAAAGAGATTATAAATCAGAGTTACAATTTAATAAAAAATATTACAATAAATGCAATGATACAAAGAGAAATTGGTTTTAACCCACAAAACTGAGAAGTATAACCCAGCTCCCCGGGGCACAAACACAATGGTGTTTGTTAGCCCCTGTGCTGAGCCCCATGAGGGTCCTCCTGAGTCCAAACTAAAAAGAAGGGAAAGAAAAACCTGTCAATGCAGATGATGGTCACAGTCCTGTCAAGGTTCTGCTCCTCATCTGGATCCAACAGATGGTCCCAGGAGTCCCCAAACCCCAAGATTATATACCCTCTGGTTCAGGTGGAACCACCCAGTACCTCCCCCAGGGCAGGGAGTTCCACAAAGGGTGATTTAACTCTGTGAGTCATGAGGTATTCTGGAATCATTGATGGCCCATTAGCAGACATGACCCTCAGGTGGGTGTGGAGGTGCTAACGACTTCCTGGAGGGGAGTTATCACAGCTCTTATCTCACAGGCTTCTTTAACACCCAGCTTACACCCTGAGGGGTCAGGTGTGCCCTGGTCAGCTGCTGCAAATGATCCATTGTTAACAGTTCCTGAGAAATGACATAGAGGGTTTAGAATATACAGCTTTGGTCACACCCACAGTGATAAACTAGTCCCAGCTTGCTGAACTAGGACAGCATTCTTAAAAGGAATCACAGAATCACATAAAAATCTTGTAGAAAGTAATAAAAGCTAGTCTCTCATCACCTCTAATTCCAGTTAGTTTTATCATTATCTTTAATATATACCTTTGTTAAACCCATTCACTTGCAGCATAACCAATTCCAAGCACTAGCAAAACCAGAAAAATATTCAAAAATTGCCTTCCATTGTACATAGCAGGCTCATGTGGCAAAAAACCAGCTATAGCCAAAAAGGCAGTAACAGTGTAATAACCCTCCTTGTAACTAGCACAGTAACAGCAGAACAGCTATTTTCAGATCTTGACACTATTCAATGATAGCAAAAGAAGCAATGAAAGCATAAGCATCATGAAATTTCCATTTAGGTAATTATTTATTTAAATGAAAGTCCTTCCATAAGTGCAAAGAAATGCTAATAGTCTGTCATGTATTTAATGGAATGTAGGAGAAACTGCAGCTGACCACTCATATTATGCAAACACAATGCTGCTTTTGTGGAGAATCACTGTTTAACACCTCAATTTCAGTAATTCATAGTATAAGGCAAAATTAGTATTTTTGTGGGTTTGGTGTTCATACTAGTAGCTTTTCACCAATAGTCCTCTTGGGTGACATAAGAGACTGCTAGGTCACATTCAAAATTCCAAAGCCAGACAAGTTCTTGCATCATCACACCAACCAATTTAATTAAGCAAAATCATATTCAAGAGCCTTTTTGTGTAAGCAACATCACAATTCAATAGTAAAACAAAATATTATCATCACTAGCAGGACACAAAACTCATTCTCTCCCCAATACTGGTTTAGTGGTATTAATGTATGAACAAAAGGAAGCAGCAAGGTCACTCTCAAATAGAAGTTTTAATATGATTTCTTAACAGTGGGGGAGTTAAAGAATTTTCAGCTTTTGAAACAAGCTATAGGATGATATTAATTAACTGAACAGGACAAGAAGCAGTAGGAATCAAACCATTTTTAATAGGATTGTAAGTACTTCAGAAAAGAAAGATACTTGTCTATTTTATGACTAGCCAAGCACCAGCAAATTTCTAAACTAGATGATCCTATTAAGTAAAACTTTTTTCACACAAGAACTTTGAGGTCTAAAGGTTATTTCTATATATCAGTGAACACTCAGTGTCATACAGGATTCTGGGCTCAGAATTTAATCAATTGGATTCAACAAAGTCAGTACCTGGAAAACGGTCATTAGTGGATGATTGTAGACAAGGCCTTGACAATATAAACAATACATAGTCTAGAATTATGCAGTGCTATTTCCCAAAATCACATCATATTGAACTTAACATAGAATGTGTAGATATAAAAATGTGATGACTCATCACTCTTTTACTGCATGTACACATATTCATAACATCATTAAACTGTTCAGATAAACCTTGCCTTTACAAGTTTTGAACTTGAGTGCAGATAAATTTTTCAAATGTAATTTTTAAAAAAAATACATGATCTTTTGATAAGACAGCTTTTTCATTACATCTTTTGAAGAGATGATTTTATCTAAGTGAACTTTTGGACTATGTCACTCTACTTACCATGTGCATGGTCTTTACTTGAGAGATAGTTATGTGCTTTTAACTTTCTGTGATGGGTCCTACTGAGTCTAGCAGAATTATTTACATGAATTAAATTCATCATGTGTATTAGTTTTTGAAGATCAAAGATTCTATTGTCAACATTTCATTTGGAGAAAAAGAGGAATTGTTCAAAGCTCTCTCTACAATGAAAAGGAAATTCTTATGTCTGAACTTGCAATAAAACACCATTTCTAAAAGCATATGTAGGCAACTGGTGACACAGCATGGGGCTGCGTGCCTTGGTGTTCCTGGTTTTGCCTTTGACTCACTGCACATCCTTCATTCAATGAATATATTTAAAATCCATTTTTAGTGGAAAAAATGAGACTGATAGAGAATATGAAAAAAGTTCTTCTCCACCGACTAAGCCTGTGTAATATGCAAATGGATTTAATGAAGTGATTGTTTATAGGAGAACTAGCTTTAGATGTGCTTTTCATTCAGCTCAGTTGATGTTGTGTGGAGATTACATTCTTATGTTTGTTTATTTCTCATCCACACTTTTATACAATTCACAAACAGCAACAGTGCAAACAACACCAGAAGGAGCAGAGCAGCTGAGAGAACAATGCACTAGAACAATGTGCAGATTTGAGCATTTCAGCACGCTTGGCACCAATTAGACAGATAAGAGCTGAGAAACATCTTTATCCTACAGGACATGAATTTTTACACTCATTTCAGTGGGATTAAGAAGTTAATTTAGCTTTCCCATTTCAAAATGGTTACTGCAGTGATTGCCATGGTGATTCATGGCAAGGTCAGCATAACCCTTCCTCTCTCCTGGGTTTACACTCTACTGCTCAGCCAAATAATCACCAGGACACCAAACCACCTTGCAGATCTCACAGGTGGGCCAAACTTGTTGTTTACATTACATACAATATAGTTGGGAGGCTTTATTCTACAAATAAATTTTGAATTCTTATGTTCAAGAATTTTAACAAGATGTAATAATTTATTTGGTAAACTTAATTAAAAATTTTATAACAAATAACTCACTTTTCCTAATTTGAATTTTACTATAACTTACTTTTAAGTCCTTTTGGAAAAGGAGTAATGTTTCCTGAGTCACCATTCCTTATTACAGTTCTTATATTACCTTTTTTTCCTTCATAAGATCTTTTCAGCACTACTCTCATTCAGCCAACCGCTCTTCTTTCAATCCTTGAAACATCCATTTTGCTTTCCCCAATTCTGCTAATCTTGTATGTATTTCTCAAACAGCATTATAAAGTTTCAATGTTATTTCTGAAAATGATGCTCAGAATTGTCTTCAGAATGCTCATGTCTCTCAGTTACTAACAGTCAAGGAGTAACAATTGCTGAATAGAAATCTAGAAAAAAACTGAGAAGTTTCCATTGTAGTAACTTATTTTGATTTTCCCCCCAAAGTAATTTGGTTTTATATTGGTTATAGCTTAACTCACAGGTTCAGCTGGGACTGTAATTGTGTTTTGTGAAAGAGCTATCTGCAGTAGTTTTTTTTTTTTTAATGATGATATGTATCTTCTGGAAATTCAATAAAATACAGAACTCATTCTGGATCCTTTGGGTAATATAGATGAAAACTAAAATCCTGATAAAAGAATGGTCTGGTAACAGTAAATAATTCCTAGCTGAATTTGAAATAAATTCTTTTCTCGTAAGGATGTATTTTAAAGAGCTAGGTTATGAAATCTAAATTGTTTGTTCTATTTTGCCTTAACCAGTAGGACTGTGTGTCAGAAGGCTCCTCTCAGTCTTCCATTTGGTTTCAAAGACTGAGAGGAACAGAGAACCTGCTAATAGGAAGTAACCAAAGAAATTTTCTAAAGTACTTCAGGCAACTACTGATACATCATGTTCTGGTAGAGTGACAGTCCAAAATTTTAAACAGTGATTATTCTTATTTAAGGCAAGTGAACTCCACACAATATCTACAGTCTGGCATAGCAGTTTACACTTCTTTTTGGTGGTCCTTGAAGCTTGAACAAAGGTTTTAAAATTAGATTTGGGTTAGTGTCTAGCGGAGGCAGAAAATGCAGGACCACAGATAATTTATATCTACCAATCACCTAGATTGTAAGGGACCTCCAGAAGTCATCCAGTCCCACCTCCTGCCAATTAGGTCAGAAAACTGCTCAGGGTGGTGAAATATTGACATTCTTTTCGTAACTGAGACATTAGGGACGCTGTGGGTTATTCTGGCCTTGAGCACTATTTATAGCGTGGACTGCAATAGATGGAACAATCCCTAAAAAATTTTACTTCAGACAGCACACAGATACTCTGCTCCACACCTACTACAAAGACCAAATATTTATGGCAAAAGAATTCTCACAAGTGTCAGACCAAGGAACCTTAAATATGAGAATGCAGACCGTGACCTTTTCCTCCACCTCCCTCTGCTTTACCCAAAATGGGTCCCTAACTGGACCAAGAATATTTGTACTAAGGGTTGCACATCAAAATCACTGATTTGAAGCCTACAGGCAGAATGCGTTTTATGTCTGTGGCAATGCCTTCCTTTAAAATAATTTCTTTCAGGATCTATACATCACAAGTGAGACTGTATCAAATCCCAGTTCTATACTGCCCAATGAAGTCAAATCGACAAACTACTGAAAAGTAACATTTATCATAAATAATCTTTATAGAATACCCATTGTTTCCAACACTAATTAATATTATTACAGTGTCTACTTCAAAAATTCCCTATTTTAGTATAATTTTACTGTATATACAGCAAAGAACAAATATTTAATGATTTCTTCTAGAAATAACTAAACTTTCAGCCAGCTTTTTATTTTCAATTTGAAATTATATGAAGGTGTGCCAAATCAGTACACAGAATTAATAATTAATTATTATAAGTAGGAGACTCCCTTTACTTAGTTACAGGTACTCATTTTGAGCATAAGCAATGTTCTCGTGCCTTACATCTCAAAGAGATTTTGCACTGCTGAAGGGCAATGTGGTTACCTCAGGAAAATGGCCTAAAAGACAAGATTCTCTGAAGAGTTTGGGAAGGCAGTTTTCACCCCTGGTAATGAATGCAACAGAGCAATCATCTCGGTCCATCTACCTCTCAGCTTCAAAGCTAAAGTGGTCAATGACAGTCTCAGTTGTGATTTGTCTTTTTTTAATCTCAGTCTCAAATGCTATCTATCAGCTCAGGTACTTAAAACTATCTTCCCAAGGCTGTGTTGTTCAATATTTTATGTTCATTCCATTTTAGCTATAGCTACAGTCTTTGAAACAAAGCTTTCAGCACAACTGTTCAAAATACTGGCACAAATAGTATAAAGACCCCTACCATTTGATTCCATTTCCATTACACAAATAACTTCTTCCTACCTGGCTTTGTATGTTTCTTTCACATTAGTCAATGTTCAGCTTACTCAATCACCTTTTGTTTGATACTCAATTGCAAATATTCAGCTTTACCTCACAGTGTGCATTTCTGCCAAATGGCTCTGAAAACATTTAGCTGTACAATAACTGTAGCTGAATGCATTGCTTTTAAAATAATAAACTCTGGCAGCGATGTCCACAAGGAATTCCAAAGTCTTTGCAAGGAGTCATGTCCTGAAGCAATCACAGCTATGGTAAATGAAACTCAGTTATTCCTGATGGTTTCCCAATTCATTTCTTTTTCTGGTTTTAAAAAGAGTTCCTAAAATAATGATGGCAGAATAATTTATTCTTTTTTTCAAAAGTGTTTTCAAGTTCTTGAATAAATAATGAGAGTGATAACACCTTTCAGGAATGCCTGAAATGACATGAAAGGATAAGTGAGACCAGTTGCACTTATTTATTTTTTAAAAACAGAGACTGTCTTTACAAAGAGAAGAAATAAAAGGCACAAAAGAAATAAAAGCAGAGTCAGAAAAAAGCATATAGCTATGAGTACTAATGAAGAAAAACTAATAAAAAAAGTAAGAGAGTCTTTTCTGATACACATTCAATTAATGAACTATTTACTAAACTGGTCCACAACCGATACACAACTTTTTTCTTTAGGAAAGCAACATGACCTGTTTGAACTAGAATGACAAAAAAAAAGTCACGTTCTTTAATAATTTCTAAAATAAATAGGTTAGACATTCACTCTTTGGGCAAGCCTCTGTTAGAGAAATGGACAGTGGGGTGTACCAACATGGATGAAGCATCATCCATCAAAGACAAGAAAGTACAGAACACAATTCTAACAACAGCCAAAATCAGCCTGTGTCCCCATCTGTTACTTTTCCATTAAAATGCTATTTTCTCACTTATAACTGTACTACATGCAACATACATAGTTGTTATTTCTTTACTGCTCATACACAAAAGTGACACTTACCAGACCATCATTTTGTGCTTACTGCGATAGCATAGGAGATGGCTAATGTATAGAATCTAAGGCAGCAAGTTGCTAGTAAAAATAATCAGTTCCATTAATGAATTTAGACTGAAATCCTGTAACATACTGTCATGTGAAAAGGAGGGACAGAAATGCAAAGATTTCTTGTCCCACCTGTATTAATACAAAGTTATAGCCATAAGCGCCCTCAGAATATTGAAGTCATATAAACCCAACACTACATGCCTAACACTGGACAGGAGGGCCATGTCATTCCCACAACATTCTACCCTTTGTTAATCTTATCAGTCTGGCTTTAGCACCTTTGGAAAGCCACTGAGATATCTCTGTCCTCTGACAAGTGTTCTGGGAGCATCACTCCAGGAGGCTGGAGGTGTTTTCCCTCAACTCATCAAGAGTTTATCAGGGCTATCACCCCACATACATCTTAAAGCCCACAAAGTGCCAGAGACATGATAACAAAAAAAAAAAAAAATCATATTAGAATGAAAAGTCTGTAACATACATTCTCTGGATTATCAAGTAATATTTGTAACATTAAACCTGAATATTTCAATGCTGTTTCAATCAGTTTTCCCCTCACACTATGTTATTACAATGATTCAAGAGAGTAACTATGATAATGCTCCTTCAAACTTTATTTAAATATCTGTTGCTGCTGCGTTTCCTGTATCGAATTTAGCTAAATTTGGTATTCCTTGCCTGTTAGGCCCCTTTCTCTAAAATTTGTTTACTTACTTTCTATCAGACTCCAATCTCTTATAGAACATCAGAAAGGCACTTACAGAAATACAGAAACTGATGCCACAAATTAGCCTCAATAAGTGCCACAGAATAGTTAAGAGATATCAAAGTCCTCCTTTCTGAAAGCTTTGTGTATTAAAGATTAGATAAAAACAGGAATTTAATTTTCAAAAAACTCTTTCAAGATAATAACACAAACACCAACATATACTTCAGGCATATCTTCCCATTGTAATTTTAAAATTAGGCAATTTTAGACTAAATAGGAACATTCGTATTCCAAGTCCTTCACATAAGACAAGCTATCATGAATTAAATTGCTCATGAGCAAAATCAATTATATTCAATATAGACTAGAGATAATATTAATAAGAATAGCTCAATGCCTTAATTATGTATTATTCCAGTCTAACCAATTTGAATATTGATGCAAAATAATAGAACATTACCTTAAAGCATTTCATGGCAAGATAAGCACACACATAAGAACAATATCCCTGAAGCCAAGCTTAACACATCCATATCAGTTATCTACCTACAACAATATTATCTACTGTGTCATGCTCTGATTCGCTTTTCCATTCATTTAAAAAATGTTTCTATACCTATAAAATGTATCTTATTTCAAGATGACAACTCTAGAATTACTTTTTGAGGGATTTTGCACTTTTTTAAATCTCCATTTCTGAGGAGTCTGGTTGTCAACTTTCTTTAAAACAAGAAGTTCACAGATAATGTGGATACAAAAAAAATGCCAAAGCAAAAATATACCCTGACCTAAGTGTGCCATCCAGGCACAATAGAGGAATCCTTAGACAAACAGCTTTTTTCTCCCCTAAAAAACCTCAAGTCATGACTTCTGCAATACTTCCTTCCTTCCCTTCAAACTCTGAAACTCTAAGTACTGTACTGTAACAGACCTTGGAATTCCAAAACATAATCATCTGCCTGACAGTGCAGGAGCCACGTACTCCCCTGGCATGGGAGGGCACAGCAGTTACCCCTGCAGTGCACTCCATTCCTTTCCTCTGGAGTCCGCAACAAACCTTCAGGATCTAACTATTTTGAGAAGGGAAAGAAGACAGGATTCCCAAAGCATGCGAGAAGCATGGCAGGACTCGGCACTTAGAACTGGGAAAAGGCCAGAAGCTGCTGATGACTGAGTCCACATCCACAGGGCACTCACGCTCACCTAGAGCTTTCTTCAGGCAGCATTAAGTCAGAAGGAGAGTAAGTATTTGGGAATCTCATCAAGCACCTTCATTTTGAGTGTCCATGACTCCCTGAGGGCTCTTCTCACAGCAAAATATTCAGACTGTTAGCTCTGAAGCACTTCATTACTAAAAGCTACAGAATTGCTGTTGAATAATCCAATACCAAAGACAAGCTTTACTTTAATTTTCTACACCAAACAAATAGAAAAATATGTTACTAAGATGTTATTTTCACACCTCTATCAACAGACTATTTGTAAATTTCCTTCATTTCAGAGTTACAGATGCTGGAAAAACATGTCCTTTATCACACTAATCACTCCTATCTATACAGGGGATGTGTTACCTTTCAGACACTGTGTAGATACTCAAACATTACATTGGGATTCAGTAAAGCCAAGGTAACTGGAATTTTAAATTGCTTTTCGTGTTTCTTACATCTATGGTAATGAATGACACAACAGCTATCTATTGTGATACATGTGCATCTGAAGAACATTATCATGCTGTGTGTACTGAAAACTTTCTTTAAACCTTAAAGTACTACACTAAACCGGCTTCATATAGCCAGGATCAAAAGAGAACTGCAGAAAATCAAAAGGTGGTATCTGCTGTGCCCTTTTTTATTACTCCAATATGCATACTAGAGGATATAAAAATATATAGTTTCTTACTCTGACAGGTATTTTTCTTGGCCAACAGAATTTTCTTAACCTTCATTAAGGGAACAGGTTTTCAGACATTTGAAATGGCAAACTCTCATGAATTATGCTAAGTGTCAAGGGTTATTTTTCATTGCAAAGCCTTCTCTCACTGATTGCAGCAGAATGGAACTAAGACTATATTTGTTTTGCAACAATCTTTCCGGATAAGAGCATAGAACATGAATAAATATAGGATTTCAAGTTCCTTTCACTTCCAATGCAAAATAAAATACGTATTGAGAACAGCTAGATCAGAGGCAAAAAATATTTAAACTTTCACACAGGCTTTTCGATCAAAGAAAAAAATCCAGAGTGATCTAGTAGAAGCAAAAAATTAGATGAACTTGATGAGGTCCTTATCATTGGAAGTGCTATTGTTCTTTTTTTTTTATAAAGCACATCTGAGTATTCTTTATCCTTAAAATTACACCCATTTCTCTAAGTATTATTACTCCACAGAAAGTGAACAAAGCACTGGAAAGAGAAGTATTCATGTGGTTTTGGACTTCTCAGTGAGTTGGCAAAAAAATCAAATTTCCAGTGTTTCAGGCTACAACTCTGAGCAAGTGACCCTCCCTCCCACTTCACTGATTTCAACCTGAGCATTAGGATGAATGACAATTGCAGAGGTAAGAAATATCATGAGAACAAAATCTGTGTGAGCAAGAATTAGCTGAGATGCATGAGTCAACTTAGGAAAGCTAAGACAATTCCAGCTGCGTTGTTTAGGCAAAGCTAATTTCACTCCTGAGCTTCTTACTAAGTAACTACGCATGAAAATCAACACACATACATATATTCATTTTACAGATTCCAATAAAACAGTTACAATTCAGTAAAGCACTACTAGTTCATCTCCCTGGGAAATCTTTATTGGTGCTTTCTCTGTTAAGTGTGGAACAGGTAAAACATCAGTATCAGCTATGAAACCTGCCTGAGCAGAAGGGCAGTGAAAGCAGTGGTTCCTCCTGGGGACACCCGCTGCCCCAGTGATGGACAGGAGGGGATATGCCAAGCAGAGGGACAGAAAACCTCCAAGCAACAACTGAGTGCATTTTCACTTCATGCCACCACAGAACATGAAAAGTAACTACCCATCTTTGTAAGAGATATGCTCAGGGATTGTCTCTGGCAATAAAAACTGGTAACATCATTTCAGCAAACACCTGTAATCCTCAAGGGGGTAATAGTCACTTCCAGTCTTGTCAGCATTAAGCCACGTACAGACCACACCAATAACCTTAAAAACTGTTACACACAAGGTACCATACCAGATCATATCTCTGCCAATGCCAGAGAACAAATGTTTTGCAGGTCTCTTTGGAAAACCAGTATCTTCTCTGTGCTGTCAAAGGGCATTCACTAATTGTAACCAGCATGATTTGATAGAAATTCAGTGATAGCATGATATGATTTCATCGGACAAGATTAGAAGGATTGTAATATAGCACACCGAGTATTGGATTTGCAATTTCACACTGTAAAGCCTGAAATCACTTCCAATTAGCAGATGCTGTGTACCAAGAGACTTAAAATCCAGTACAAGAAAATCTGACTGCTGATCCACCCAGTTCACCGTAAACTTAAAGGCATCAGCAAACAAATCGTGGCTCAGAACACATCTCCAGAACTCCATCAAGGTGTCAGATATCTGCTGTGTTCTCAGCTCCCTTTCCAGGGTAGAGAATAAATCAAAAAGATTGCTAGACTGCATGGCACTTTTACAGATTGCTTTAAGTACCCAGGTTTAAAAGGAAGATTTTGACTGTCAAAACTTCTTTACATATAATCTCTATACATATTTCAAGGGCACAACTTTGGAAAATTTACAGCCATTCTTGTAGATTAAGATAAGTGAACCCAGTTCACCATATGCAAGTACTTATGAGTACTTGCATATAATGGGTGTCACAGCTCATGGCAGTGGCAGCATTTGGAATTGGTGCAGGAAGGGTTAAGTCAGTTGTCACTTGGTGAAATTCTGACATTGACTTTTATGTAGATACTTAGCTACCAAAAGCAATGAAAAACTGTGGTGCCATTCATTGACCTTTCCTCCACACCTAACACTGCCTGACAGAAAGACTGGCAATTATAAATTGCCACTCTACTCTCACTCTGATCAACTAAATCATCTGTAGTACTAAACCCAAAACCTCCCCTATACCTGGCTTGGCAATATGTCTCATGAAACCATTCACTGTTGGATAAGTTTTTGAGCTTGCACCAACCTTTTACAGGTGTGATAAATCACTTTTACTAAAGTTTGTGTGACCACAGATTTATCTTAGAGTAGAGGAAATCACATTTCCAGTTATGGCTTGTACTTCCAAAATAAGATGGCTGCTCTTGTAAGCCTTTTAAAGACTATTGCTAAAGTTGATTTCAGAATTTGAAGGACCTACTGGTAGCATTAGGGCCTGAAATCAGATACCTGCGCAGCTATAACATCTGTTCAAGTTCAACTACCAAGAAGGGGGGGGGGGGGGGGGGGGGGTCAAAAA
>JAWWEV010000169.1:21342059-21352142 GCA_035583235.1 Hafferia zeledoni
CTCACACAATGGGTGATTAACTCTGTGAGTCATGGGGGACTCCTGAACTATTGATGGCCCATTAGCAGCCACGCCCCACCCCGGCTGGGCGTGAAGGTGCTAACGACTCCCTGGGCAGCTGCTGCAGATGGTCCATAGTTTGTGGGAAATGAATAGAGGGGGTAGAATACACAGCTTTGATCATCCCCACACAGTGCCAACTGGTCCCACCTGCTAAACTAGGACAGTAACACTTGCACCATACTTAAATTTTACTTCCTTCACCTCAGCTCCTTTCCAATTTCACTAAAAGCTCCCACTTTACTGCTCATTATATCCTATCAATGTATTTGTTTGCTCTTTATGTCAATGCATCCATGTTATTCCCTCTTCACTTACTGGGAATTCACAAAGTTCAGAGTATTGAGTTTTTCCAGGTTCATTTGTGTTAAAAAGAGGTATGAAGGGCTATAAGTAGACTTTATACAGTCCAAGTGTAAAAATTTATCAGATTAAGGTTTTTTGTTCAAACTCAAAAATATTATTGCAGCACACAAAAGGAAAAATGGAAACTTGGTCTTTCCAAATCAACTCATTAAGCAAAATTGTTTAAATGGAGACCTGTCCTCATTTCTTATAAAGAGAAATATTGTTGTATTAAAAAATCTGTATATTAAAAGAAGTTAAAGTAAAAATCGTGGGTTGTCATCCAAGAGCATCTAACAGGCAAATAGTGATATTCCATCAGCACCAGTAGATGCAAGTGCAAAATGCAAACCGTTTCAAAATACCATGTGTGGACTAAATTTTGCCAATCCTCATGCCTGCCAAGGGTAACATTTGGTCCTACCTCTTCTCTCCTGAGAAATAAAATTTTACTTTTTCTTGGTTCAATGCATAAGTATCTAATAAAAGTATCAAAAATAATGATATATGATAATGACTTGAGTGTAAAAAAACCACTATGCCACTTAATTATAAAAATATATTCTGCATTTAATTCTCTTCTCTCCTAACACAGATAGTTAAAATCAATCTTACAACTATATAAAAATAAAATTCAAGATAATTTTTATATTCCCGCATCGAAGATGTTTCTTGTTTCTTTATACTTGAAATCTTTCTTTGAAGGTTAATTCATTGAAACTGCTGGCTTCCTTCTGGGAATAATTTTTCTGGTCTCCAGATTTTCAAAATATTATTACTGTAATTAACATGGATTGATATTCCTGGATTGCTTTCAAAGTCTACTGAATACCTTGTACCAACCAACTTATTCATGAAATAAAATGAGAGAGGCAAACTCAGAACCATGTTGATACAACACAGCTATCCAGCAGCTATCACATATAAATCCACCTAAAAAAGCTATGATTTTAATTCTTCACTAAAAACTGCAGAACTGAAGCAGTACTTAAAAATCCTTTATAATTTTAGCATCTTTGGCCTCCCCTTCTACTTCTCATATTATTTATGAAACCCAGCACATCTTCATGGTACTTTATAAATAAACAATAATGACAACTTCTCATGCAGAAACAGTAGAATCACTAGAGCGTATTTGTTCACATCCATCACATTCTTATCCTTAACTGACATCAGGAACTGACACCTGTTATTTTTAATTCATAAGTCACCATCTGAAGACATCACTGTCACTCCCTTTATGTGTATTTTCTCATCAGAACATCTGTTGCTAGATCAACACTTCGATGCAGCGAGTGGCCACAGAGAAGGAAGCTACTTTTTCCAGTCTGGATTCAGACAGGCAGGAAGGGACATCAAAGCTAACCAAGGAGGTGCACAAAAGGCAAAGCAGCGCACAAGTATTTTTCTTACGTGTTACACATATTCTAATGTACAAATAGTAAGCACTCTGGTGGCTTCTTGCTTTACTTTTAGAATTACTTTGTTGTAGGTAGTAGGCCAGACAGAGTGGCTGGTGCCAGCTACAGCTAGAAAACCATCTAGAAATGTTAGATAAGTTACAACTAAAACCACTCCAGAAGAAAAGGAGAAAACATGGGGGGAAATTAATAATAATTAATAAGAGGTACTTTCCTACTATCTTCTATGAAATAAAATTCTTCTAGAAACAAATACATCAGCTCCCCTTCTGGGCTAATGAACCTTTGCAAGAAAAGCAGCTTTAACAACATAAAAATCAATATTTAAAGGGGATCCATTTAAACATTCAACAGTAAAGGGCCTCCTTCAAAAGTGCCTCACAGATCTAGCGGAAAGGCAGTAGTTCACTTTTGAAACTCAAGTCTGAGCCCCACATCCCCATGGCTTAAGCAAACAAGGACAAACCTAATCTCCTGAATTCTGACTTGGAGTAGCGTAAGACTTGAATTATATGATAACATAATATTGCTTACAGTAATTCCTCTTTTTCAACAGAAGGATTTTTAACCTGTATTTGCCTGTTGAAGTACCCCATATATCTTGCATCTGAGATAACATGTCAAAATTAAAGTTGCTGTTGTAAATCAAGCTAGTATGAATAATATGTCCTAAGAATTTATTAAGTATCAAAGCCAGAAGATTTTCAGAGGTCTTACATAACAGCTGTGAGGAACCTGTTTCTTGTTTTGCTGTTCCTTTCTACCCACACAGCTTTTTAATTTACGTTTTGGTCAGCAGCTGAAGTAAAGGGAAATAATGATATTGCATGACACAAAGCAAAGCAATTTGAAGACAGAACTAATTCCTCTCTTCTCAAATACCTTAATCATTTCAAAATGCACTATTCATAACACTGGCAAACCAACATATGTTAGCTGATTTTTTAAATGCTTCTGAATGCACTTCAGTGCCACTATTTCATATTACATTCAATAAAACTTTCAGTGAATATTTCACAAGTGATCCCAGTAAATACACAAAAACATTTCATCCCAGGCACTGCAAGGTATATAATGAGTTCACCTTCAAGAGCTCATTCGTGCCATAGCTCAAGCCAGAGATGGTTGAAAATACTACATGGGCTATCAGGACCTGGTGGGTTAGCCTTGGCCAGGAGCCAGGTGCCCACCAAGCCACTCTATCGCTCCCCTTCCCAGCTGGACAAGAAGAGAAACTATGATAAAAAACAACTCGTAGGTTGAAATAAGGCAGTTTACTAAAGCAAAAGAGCGCAGAGAAAAAAAATAGGTTTATTCTTCACTTCCCATCAGCAAGTGATGTTCAGTCACCTCCCGGGAAGCAGGGCTTCAGCACGCACAGTGGTTGTTCCTGAAGGCAAACACTGTACATAACAAATGCCCCCTCTTCCTCCTCCTTTCCTTAGCTTTTATATCTGAGCTGACATCATATGGTATGGAATATCCCTTTGGTTAATTTGGGTCAGCTGGCCTAGTTGTGCTCCCTCTCAGGATCTTGTGCACCCTTAAGTCTACTGATGGAGGGAATGTTGAGAGACAGTGCTGATGCTGTGCCAGTGTTGCTCAGCAGCAGCCGAAGCACTGGGGTGTTATCAACACTTTTAGCTACCAATGCAAAGCACAGCACTCTGACGCCTGCTGTGGGAAAATGAACTCCATCTCACCCAGACCCAATATACAAGAACACTGAGGAATGTAGGTAACAGAATTCCTCTGAATTTCTGAACTAATATACAAAACTATGACAAGTAATTTTCAAGTATGTGTAATAGGGCTGCAAGCTGGCCAAAGCTTTTAAGATCTGCCTAATCCCTTTGGTCCCAAAGAGAACTCAAAGGTCTTTTCACTATGGAAGACAAATCTGAAATAAGAAGGGGTTTAATCCAAATCTTCCCTGGTCATGGCTTCCATACAGTTAGTGGGCAAATGTGGTGGAAGTATTTTTTTCTGAGAATTGGTTTTTGAAAATTCATTGTGTTTGATTTGTATCAAAACCTCTGCCACCACTTGTGGTCTTTCAGCAACCACCATGGTGTCCCCATGCTGGTGTCTTGTTGAGTTCAGGACATGAGCGTGCTTTGAATGGAATTCTGTTCGTTCCCACTTCTGTGCTTTGGTTTGTGGCACAACAGTGTCTCCAAGCACACTGATGGGATTTCTTGTGGGTAAAAACAAGTTCAAGCTCTGCTCCAGGAATGCAGCTAATGCCTTTCAAAAGGAGCATTCAGTCTGTGAGACCAGACTAGAGCTAGACTGAAATTAAATACAAACACACATTCCCCCTGATCCCCAAAGTATGTAAAATGGAGTCCTACAGCAGTATTTAATATTCCAGAGTTAGAAATGAAACCTTTCTAGGATGGAAACTCAGTCCTCATCATCAGCTCCTTTGCCCCATGGATTGACAGCCCTGCCTGTGTTGGAGCCTTGCACAAACCCCTGGGCTGCCAGGCACCTGCTCACCATCTGCCCACCCTCTGGCTGAATGGAACCTGGAAATCCCAGGTAAACAGCCAGCTATACCTCACACAAAATTTTCAGGCAGAGTACGGCACCATACATTCTTGTCCTTGAGCATAATCACAGAAGCTTCTATATTTTATATCATGATGAGAGGAAGGAATACTTCCTTCCAGTCACCATTACACTCATCCCAGGAGATGTGAGATGAAAGTACAACCAAAAAGGACAGGAGATGCTCAATTAATTTACTTATAGATTACTGAGCTTCCGTGCTTGATCTTGGAAATGCTGAAAACCCATGACAACTGACCTCCCCCAAAACCCTCCCTCTCACACCTCTGCCACGAGCCCTACAAACTGGTCATTTGCCAGGCCCAGAAAAGCAATGCAGTGATGCTTTTGTTTTACCATCAGGAGCTAAAGATGTACCCATTATTTACTTGAAGGATGGTGTTTCACTGTATTGACAAAGGTCATCTGAATCTGTATGATCTTTAGCAGTTTGCTGCTCTTCTAGAAGCTACACATCACCACTGCTCCCTCTTTTTTTTCCTATCATCTCGAAAACAATGATCTTGCAACCAAAATTCATACTTTTCAAATGACAGAATTCAGAGACATAACATTTGTCTAGAGGACCTACAGTCTGACTCAGGAAAGTGTTTTGCTTTGTGGGGGTTTTCAACTGTTCTAAATATTGAATATCATGTATGAATATCTTATCAGCACAAACAGATAGAGTTAGCTATCAAAATACAACATGAACTTTGATTCCACAAATCATTGTTGTCATAAATAGAATTTGAACATGTTTTCAACTACACTCTCAGAACAACAAAGATCACAGATAGAAGTATAAATTTAGCTTTAGAAAGACTACAGAATCTGGTAAATGCTAAAATTAGGTCAACATGCATATTGTCTAGGGTACACAAACTGGAAAGCAAATACTGTAATATCACATTTTTGTCAGACTACACAAGATATTTCTTATGGTTAATTTAAAATTAGTATTTTGACTATTTTTAAAAATAGTAAAGCAATGAATGTTGTTTTAAAAAATGGATCTTGACTTTGAGTGTTGGGCCAATTACATAGACCTGATTACTCACTATAGAAGAAGGGAATTTACCTCTCTCACAAATCCAATTAAAATGAAGCAAGTACCATGCTATCACCTTGCACTAAAGGATCTATTGATGTATTTCTGTCAGACTGGTATGAGCAATTTTCCCCTTTCTATATTTATTAAAGTAAAATAAGATCTTAGTCACCTTGAAAGAACACAGAGCATGTTGTGCACTCTCTGTTTTTGACAAAAGTCCCAAAAACTGCAGCTATCAGTCTCAGCAGGCTCATAATGTAAGTGCCTAAATATACAATTGATGTGTCCTGGGAAGAATTAAATCCGGAAAAGGTTGTTTTAAGTCATTCAATATCCTTTCATTTTATTAGAAATCCCCACAGTATAGCTTTGCTAATCATGTGCCAGCTCCTATTGTCAGTTTGTATTTTCTCAGCTTGGCTGTTGTCAAGATTTATTGACAATAACATTTTGATACATACTCTATCAAAATACTGTGTAAATACACAGTGTATTAAGTACATCTTATGATCTTTGACCATACATGCCGTACCATAAACCCTTCCCATACAGACCTCATTAATGGTGCCATTAAACTGATGTGACTTAGGCTTTTTCTGTGAAAATGGTATCTGTCTGCAGAAATGGGCAGCAATAATTTTTACCAACACCAGAGTATCGGGATTGCATCTGGAGACACTGCAGATGAAGTGAAGAACTCTGAACAGAGGAAGGGAACAGCAGCTTTCTTTAATGAGTGCAGCATGGAAGCCATAAAAACATTTCAAGCTCCTGCTACTGAATTCTGGCAAAGGACTTTGCCCTAGAATACTTTTATAATGGTTTGCACATTGTCTAGGAAAGCCAGTTTTAAGCGACCGAGGAGAATAAAGCTTGCTGGTTTCAAGCGTTTTAAGTGTTTTGTGGGTTTTGGTTTCTTTTTAAACACAACTTCTCCCCCCAGTATGTGCATCATATCTTAATTTAATTCCAAATTATTAGTAGTGGTTTTACATAGCAGAAAGCTGAAAGCTACCTGCACTGTGAAACCCCCTCCCTATATCTTTACTTTCCAAACTGAAGCAGCAGTAATTTAATTGTAGTTAAAGAACTGTTTTCAGCATGAAGATTTCTCCTTTCCTCTAATACCTTGGATTACTCTTGTGGCATTAGAATTTTGGTATAATACAATGTATTTACTCATACCTGTTATACAAGAGATCATCCATCAACAATACAAAAGTAATCCCAGATTACATAAGAATTTACCAGTGAATCCTCAGTATGATTAATAAGTTCTTTCTAAGAGTTGTCATTTCAGTAAGCAAAAAACTAATTTCACACATACAAGATGTAGCTGGAAATTCTCCAATTAGTTGTAAATCTGATTGAAAGCCATGTGAAAAGAGCAGACATCTGATGTGTTCAGCCTGTGTTTATAAATTATAACAAACTACTTTCACTGTTGCATAAATTATTTTTAAAAGTACTAAGAAAGTCCAAGAGGAAATCTTTTTAATATGGCTAAAAGGTCACATTTCCTAGTAGAGGAAAGAAACAGTGCCAAATTACAGAAATAACTTCTTTTTTTTTATTTAAAATACAGGGTACAGAAGAAGACCTTAAAAACAGTAGCTGCTAAAACATTCAACTTAATGAGTAACTTAAAGATCAAAGGATGGTAACATTCAAATCACAAAGCTCTTTATGACTTTCATCTCTGCAATAAAGCTGCTATACACTGACTTAAGAGCTATACGGGGTTTTAGTAGCATCCCCTTTACCAACACCCACCACCCAATAAAAAATCTACTGGCAGCAACAGACAGGCAAAACAGAAATACAGTTCATTACAGAAGAAGGCAGACACAGTCTGATTGTTTTTGAATTGCAATTTCTTATGCTAAGACTTTTTTATTGTCAATAGTTTTTAGGTAAAGTGGCAAGGATTAAATATTGTGGAGAAACTGAATTAGTTGGGTACTATCAAATAATGAACAAACACCATTAAAATCACTGGGTTTCACATCTCAAGAGTTACATTAGAGTCAGAGTACTTGGCAGAATTCAAAGCAGAACTATTTGCAGATGAAGTACACCTGGTGAACACATTTGCCAGTATCAAGCCAAAAGACACTTGGAAACTATCCAGTGTTGAGTATTTCCAAATACACAGTGTACTACTGTACAGTCAACAACACTATTTTGATACTAGCAGGATTCTACTTCTGTTTTAAAAACAATGAGTCACATGTTTACAAGGATTATACTACATTGTCAGCTTCTCCCTACAGAAAGAAACATTGCAAAGATTCCCTTGATACTCCTATGTCCATGCCAAAACCCACTTAAATCAGGGGTTTGGTAGTATTCATATATGTGTGAATACATACTAGTAGTAGCTTTTCACCAGTGCATTTATTTTAATGGCCAAAAGAGACCAATGTGATCACACTGCATCAAGCTAAGAACCCCTCTGGGTAACACCCATGTCAAGCCACTAACTTGTTGAACTTTTACAATATTAAGTTTTAATTTAAGAAGGTAAGAGGTATCCATTACAGTTCCTATGTCTTCCAAAGGTTAATTACTCCCACTTAGATTTTCACTGGCATTATTATTCTGAATGCACTTGGTTTGAGCTCTCAATGACTGTATCTCACTATTTTCCCAAATTAAAATATCTTTGACATCAGACATCTTTCTTCTGTCTACACACCTCTGAAACATGATCAAATAACCTCTTAACCTCAAACAACTAAAAGAGATTTATGAGAACACATTCAAGAATCCAGCACAGATTTTGTAGTTTTTAAATCATGCTTGATACTGTAATATATAACATCCTTTTTCTAGCAGGTTTTTTTTTCTCAGTAGTAGCAAACAAAAGTAACACTCCTTAATTCTGCTTTTTATTCCCTGATTTTGGATCTGAGATGATATTATCACTGTATTTTTAGTAATATCACACCAGGAACAGATGCTTAACTGATTATGCACCATTATAATTAACTGCTTTTCAGTGACAAAATTTTGGAACTGTTATCTGGAACATGCAAGTGTAAACTACTTTCTTTATTCTGGATATATGACAACATTCTTGGCGATGTTAAAATGAATGCTGATCTATCAAGTCCAGCTCACCAAGTGATCTGTGTGACTCTACAGAGCTACCCCAAGCTGTAATAATTTCACCCAACTGTCTTCTGAGAACTTCATGTTTTCCATCTGGATCATGAATAAATATACTGAATAGCAACAAGTCATCAGGTCAGACAGGAATCCTTTTAGCTCACTGTCTTGCCTTTGACAGTGGTCAAGAGAAAATACATGAATACAAAACCTGCAATAAGAAGCTCTGCAGCTAGTCTACTTTTCAGTTCTTACAAAATTCTAATCCAATGATTTGTTGCCTCCTTCGTGCTATAATACGGAAAACAGTCAATAAAATTCCCTATTTACTTTTAAAACACTTTAGAGGTTTACAGGATAAAAGCCCCTCAGCTATTCATCATTCTTCACACACAAGCTTTCCCACAACTCTTCAGATTTCTATAATTTTCCTCGTCCAATTATGCTCTTTTTGACATGGAAAAATCAGAACTGTTTCAGAATCAGCATCCAAGATGCAAGTGCACCACTGTGGGCCGACATAGTGGGAACAAGAGGTTTTGTTGTGTTACACGTTGGCTCCTGCTGAGTTTTCATTTTCACAGGGTATATCATACCTCCAGAGTGCCTTGTTCAGAGTCAATCAATGGGTAAGTAAAGTCAGGATGTCCCACACACCCTTTTTCACTTAGCATTTATTGATGCTGAATTCAGTATTGATTTTATGGGAATCTTTTTCTTAATCATTTAAACTTAAAGAAAATCACAGAAAAGAAGACTTGGATAGCTAATGGATTATTTGTACATTCAAAACACCAGCTCATATTTTCACCCCCTCTTTTTCACTACTCTTTTACATACTGGCAAGTTAACCTTAATAAAACATTACTTGTTCAGTGATCTATGTCTTTTTCTGCAGAGTAACTTCTATTACATTACAACACAAAACCAGACAAAAAAGAACTATTTTTAACAAAACATTTGCAAACTCAAAGTGAACAGACATTGGCCTATAATCACATCCTCACTCAGTGGGGGGCACCCATCAGGATCCCACAGCAATCTCCACTGCTGCTACAAGATAGCCTTTGACCCTGGCTTACTGTCAGCAATGGACCCATTTCTCCAGACCTGGAGAAAGTGCCTGGCAGAACAGATCTGAGTCTGATGATTGGGCAGGACCTGCTCTGTGGAGTCTGTAAATCTTCAAACTATGTACACAGATTGATACAAGGAGGAAATTATCTGAATTTTAAGCATTTTGCCCTACTGTAAGAAGCATCGATGCAGCTAATAGGGTCTGTCTCTAACCACCTCCTCATTCAGGGTTAATCTAGCAGACATTAGGCACCCTGAATGGTCAAAGTCAGCAAAGGCTTTCCTACTCAAGGCTCAAGAAGAGGACTCTCCCACTGCTCAGCTCCTGGAAGGTGACTCCCAAAATTTACAGTTTAAATAAACAAAACCAAAACACCCTTTTCCCAAAAAAGCACACTGAAATGAAATAGTATTGCAGTCAGCAGTATGGCACAGAATCAGGAAAATGGTGCAGAACAAAGT
>JAWWEV010000169.1:21352242-21476809 GCA_035583235.1 Hafferia zeledoni
AAAAAAGCACACTGAAATGAAATAGTATTGCAGTCAGCAGTATGGCACAGAATCAGGAAAATGGTGCAGAACAAAGTAACAAAGAAGAGGTGAAAGGAAAGCATAGCAGCCTGCCCTAAGCCCAGAGACAGGAGATGAATCACAGGTTTTGTGGCCAGATATTCAGAGAGGATCAGCCTTATGCTGATCCTACAAAACATAATAGGGAGAGACTGTATCAAGGAGGAAACATTACAGAGAGACTTCCAGATTGACAAAAAAGTGCAATCCAGTTTAAAATAACATTGGCAATGTTTTTACCTTTTTTACCCCCAGTCAAAAAAATTGAGGCTCGAGAATTTTTCCACTCTAGTTTCTCTTACTTATTTCCTTCCAGTCTCAATTGATAAAGTGGTGACCTATACCTAGTAAGTATCAAAATCTACTCAACTTCTATTCAGCATGTTATAACTATAGAATATAGTGAAAGACAAACGTGAAGCTTAACGTAAGTGGTACTAATCAGCAGAGCCATGCTGCAGTCTTCCTGAAAAAAATACATTGCCAGCCTCAATAACCAAACAAAATTATCTTTAACAGCTGAAAAAAAGAAGTTTAAAAGTACCAAAGACCAGCACTCTGTACCTTTTAAATACATTTACCTCCTCCAAAACCTTTTTTCTCTGGTGTGCTGTTATTGCAATTTAACATATTTTTTCTTGGTCAGACCATTTCCATCTACTTTCCGCAGTGCCAACAACTAAATGAAGTACCAAATATTGGCCTCAACACACAAGGAAAATTGAAGATGCTCTTATTGTTCTGGAATACAGAGGGAAGCAGGAAAATCTATCAATCTGCCACAAGAAAACTAGGCCAACCAATGAGAAAGCTGGCTTCACACTTTATTCATTTTTCAGTAATCCAAAATGTTAAAAGCAGGAGTAGAGCTTTTTTATTTTTCCTAGAAGACCAAGGCATTTTCCCATGGACCGAGTTAAATGTAATGACTTTTGTTCTTAAAAAAAGTTTTATCACTGTTCTATTTTCATGAAGTTAACCACAATGTTGAAAACAAAGAAAAGCATACTATTAGTAGTATAAATAAACTGTACTTCTTGACATTTCATCACCCCCTTACTTTTCAGCTTACTGACAGTGACTAATGATAACAAGAGAAAAGCAGAGGGATGGGTTCAACAGGTTCCCCCATTGAAGACAGAACCTTATCCATTCTCCCAAGTCTGATAACCATTTTAGCTCTGACTGAAACAAACTGGAACTCAGAAACAAACAAAAGAGGGCTGGTTCCTTGCCAGCACAGACTTGAGCTGTGGTACTTCTTGCCATGGGATGCTCCAAATGCAGGGAACTGGCATGGGATCTGGAGAGGGGCTGGATCAGGCTGTGGTAAACCATACCATTTTGGTAAACTGAATTCACAAGTACTGTTACTGAGTTGCAATGGCTGGAAGATCCTTGTGGGAAATAGCACACTGTTACTCTACCCTAGGCATCTGCTTTAAAAACTTTTAATCTGGAAACATGATACTCGGATACATCACGGCTGTTTGGCCTGCTCCAGGACAGCCATGTGTATTTTTATTGACAGTCCAGACTGCAGAAAATGAAAAGCTGTGTAACTATAAACATTCAGAAAGTCCATTTATCGTATCTTTACTTATTCCAAAACAATATTAGTAACTGAAAATTCATGTAAAACAGCAAAGCAACAGGTAAAAAGGACAGGAAACCTAACTGCCCCAGTTCTTCAGACTAAAGCTTCTTCCAAATTTTCAATAGCTATCCAGTTTCAGAAAGGAAACATCAGCCAACCAAAAAGGCTTTTAGACTAACTAATCATATGGAATGACTGGCTCAACATACAATACAATACCACCATTTTGACAGAAACTTTCAGAGACAAAAAACAAACCAACTTGACTTCAGTGCTCTTTAATAAATGACTATTTGAGGGATTTTAATTGTTTAAAACAATCACTCTTCTTCAGCTAAAGAAGTATTCTGGAAAGCTAGCATTAAAAAATTATTTGGTCTAATCTTTTCCAAACTTAGGCTTGGCATCTATCTAATAGCTTGGTAACCAAGTATTCCATTTGTAAAGCAGTCATAATAACACCAAATAGTTGACCTGACTTCTTCAGTTACCTAAAGAAAACAAAAACTCATCAGCATTTTCATACACGGTGAGTCAGGCAACCAACTCCTTCAGTCTTATTAACAATACATGAAAAAATATGGAGGATATTTTCAATGGAAATAATTTTGTCCAATTAGCAATACTGTTGCATTACTTATTTAAAAAAAAAGGATATCATCCTAGTCAGCAAGTTACAGTTTAACTGTGTAAAACTGTTATGAAGATCATTTTATGGACCAATTTACTAATGGACTAGTTATTAAATAGAGACACAAATTAATGAGAACACTTTCAAAAATAATAGTTTATCAGAAACAGTTGTATAATGATAATCAATAAGCATGAAGTACTTTACAGCAGTAACTTAATTTGCTGTACATGCAGAAGATTATAATTTATTACATTTATTTAGCTCTTATGGTTATTTTTTTGCTTCATCAATCTATATTGCTGACTCTTTACATTGTTATTTATAACACATAATTGTGCAGAAAGTGGAGAGAATTATGAATATTACAACAATAAATTACTGCTAATGTGGTTTTTCCCCACATTTTAAGTCTCAGAAATTTCCTTATTCATCCTTTTATTATAGTAAATATTAGTATTAATAAAGTAAATAGAAAAAAAGACAAAAGTGTTAGGAAATTTACTTTCTCTTTTTTTGAAAATCTCATTAGTTTAAACAGAAAAAGAAACAAGCACATCAGAACTAGAATACCTGGTATAACCCCACAAGGACTAGTAAGTATATAAATATGCCAGGTAACTCAATCTCACATGAACAGCAGATGGCATTCATTTAATACATGCTAAATCATAAAAGCAGATAGATACCAAACACCTATGATTGACATCAAGTCACTTTCTGATGTTCGTAACGCGTATGTTGTCCTCTTCTGCTCTTCCTCAGGTATATTTGGGATCCACAATAAACAGGTCCTCAAATCCTAAAAACTTAATGTAACCCTATCAGCACCATTGTTAAAGAAAGGAAAGGAAAGCAAAGCAAAGGATGATAAAAAACCACAACCTTAAAGGTGGCTTACTGCTCACACTGGATGAACTTAGTATTCTTAGCCAGTCTCCCAGCATTCAAAATAAAAATTACGGAACTTCCCTCCACAAGACTCTCACATGATATAACCCAGGCACATTATAACCCAGATTAACTTTCTGCGAGCCTGTTGTTTACCACACATGGAGCAAAACCTCTCTGTAAAGAAACAAACTACAGACATTATTCTCACACGCACCAACAGTTTAACAGCTACCTAAACACTTGTCATAACTCCCACAGCCTGACTCCAGTTTCTGAGCACCATGTAATACAGAGTCCTTTAAAAATCGTGGTATTGCACTTTGAAGTTACCTGAAGCATAATGTGACCAACTTTTGCTATTCTCCCTCTACAGATAATTACCTTGCTATAGGTGAGATGATGTATGGCTCCATCAGGGACTACAGTAAAACAAAAATCTGATGATGAAAATGTTGGTACAATATAATTCATGAATACATGCCCAAAACAAGAGCCTAATAATGATGACATTCATTAAAGAGGGACTAACACATTGTTTTCTTGCAGTGGAAAGCAGGCTTTCATTTATGCATTTTCACTCTGTTTCCCTTCCTGCAGTGCATATGTAATATGTATGGGTGGAAAATTGTGTCTTCTACAAAATTAGCACAGATTTCTGAACTGCTACAGCCATAGCTGAGTACAGTTCACTAACCTGATCTAATTTAAGACAGAGCTATATGACAAATGTACAATGTAAATAACACTAGCTAATGTCACAGGAGGAATTAATACAGTCCCTTAAGCTTGGATTTGCTTACATATTGAAAACTTCAGTTTTCTGGCTCACGACCTGCATGAAGAACAATAGCACACATTAAGATTTCATCTTTATCACTATAATTATTTGAATTATACACATTTCACAGTTTTGGAAGGACAATTGCAATATTGTTTGAATGTTGCCACAAAGGTGTAGAGAAAACTGGAAATTGAGCTTTTCCTCTTCCTTTCTAAACAATACAAAATGCTGGGATGGAAGACAACTGATCATTGTGGCTGTTCCCTCTCATCATCAGCAACATATATGGTGGGTCAATATAAAATTACTGCTGAACACAACTGCATTCAGACCTCTCTACTCCACTGGCTGCAGTTTTAATGAGAAACTCTAAAGAGGCAGAGCTAGAGATTCAAAAGATTTTTCTTGTTTCTAAGTTGTGTAATAGGATCAAATCCATCTGCCTGGCCCCAATTCCAGGCACTGCTGAACTCCAGGACTTAATTCAGATCTCTCTAAGGACCCATGCCCTCACTTATTTCAGTTCCACTCAGCAAGTTCAGATGAGAAGGATAAAATGAGTCAAAGATCAAAGGTGATGAGGGGAGACGTAATGGAGGGTTTTAAAAAATAGAAGAAACTGGAGTCATGCAAGACTAAAGAAGTGATGGAGACAGTGAGCTGAAAGCAGAGCCTGCAGCACGCAGCAGTGAAAGTGCATAGGCTACAGAGAAATGGAGCATAGCAGAGGACCAAAAGCAGAGCTGAGGAGAAGGCGGCAGGTTTTTACTTTCTTTCATGTAACCAGTGAACAAAAAGAAGATGCAGATGAGGGAAAAAACCCAGGTAGAAGTATCAATGTGTAATAATAACAAAAAGGAAACTGCGGAATTGAAAGGTTCTGGGAATGATGGCACATGGGACAAAGCACAGAGGATGGTCCATGGAAGGCAGAGAACTAAGAATTTTTCTTAGCAGTGCAAGGTTTCCCTGATAGGGCACATGTCAATGTATACAAATTCAGTTACTTAGGGTGCTGGTAAACCTGATACCTCAAAATTGGTTGTAGCTTTTCGGTTTTTTCTCCCTCTCTCTTTCATTGTTGTAGGTTTACTGTTGTGCCAGATTGTTAGCATATACCACTAGAGGAATCTTTCCTAACAAGTCAATATACTTCCTGTGAAAAGTCTGTAAAACACAGTCTGTTAATAAAGTTGCTCACAAACAGATTATGATCTTCTTCCAACCCTCTGCCCTCAAAGAAATTGATACCATGCACATTAACTTGTAATGCAAATATCGAAATTAATGTTGTCAGGGAACTACTAATATGCAGTAATGTTGTGTTCAATTCTACCATTATGTTTTCCTTTAATTTTTTCAGGCTTGATTTGGTTACTACCAGTTTTAACCTTATTTTCCATTCTATGATGCAATTTGTTCTTTTTTCAAGTCAGAGTACACATAAAATCTTTACCATCCTAATTAATACTTTTGTCTGTAAAACACGCATTCTTGAGGACAGGCTATCCCATAACATAAAGGTGTTATGAAAAGGCATTATCCAGATTGCTATTAGAAGGAAGAAATCACAGTAATTCTTCAATAAACAATAATTTGGAGGCCTCAACTTATCATGTTACTTGAAAATCATCATAACTTAATAACACAGAAAATCCATTAAACTTCACTGTATGTTACACAAAGCCTACAGTATATATGCTGAGAATACAGACCAGTGCCTTTACACTTTAATTAGATTTGATGAATAGCATTTTCAGAAAACAGCCACTCATCAAAAGAAAGCTTAAAATACAAGCTTAAAAGAATTTGCTTACTTATGCATAGCTATCAACAAATCCAGATTCTATATGATCTAGGAATAAATCTCAGGTTTTTGCAAAGATTTATAGGTCTATGGGCATAATGCCCATAAACTGCTGTGTGCTTGTGTTATTGGCAGAACAAACTGCTGTTCAGATAAGATGATATCCAACTAAGTACAGAAAAGCAACTGTCAACAACTCTGCAAGACTACATAGAAATTGGAAAAGCAGAGCTTTCATGACTAACCATACCTACAGAATACTCCCAAATCAGTCCCAGGCACGAAAACACAGTTGGAACCGATTTTAAGAGAAGGCTGAAGAATGGCATGTTCCCACAAAAAGAACAAAGCCTAAAGTGTGTTCCCCGTATTACATAAGTGCCAAAGTAGACGGGAAAAAAAGTTAGTATTACAAATAATACAGAGTTTTTAGCTAAATTATAGTTGAGAAGTCTAGAACTAGACAGCAAACTTGTGATTGATCAAAGTTAATTACAGTTGATTGAAGAAGCATATACCCAACCTTTTCATGTTTTGTATGCTTTTATTGCTGTGATGGTTTGGATAATCTATAAGAAACACAGGAAGGGAGGAACTTTAAAATCAATAGGCAATTTTTCCTCAAAAATCTAAGTCAAATGGCATAAATAGCAATTCTTTAAAACATACATCAATAATATGAAGCAGTAAAAACCAAGCTGGCACCAAGCTCTGACTCTCAGATATGCACGAACAAAGTGGAAGCTGCAAGTATACAAATGTATGTTTCCTGTGTGCTGTCAGAGCAGAAGCTCTGCCTTGGTAAAGACACTCTGCCCTTTAACTTTCTCATTTATGCCAGCTTTGTATTATAAAATGAAGGCAAAAGACAGAAGTGAGGAAAGTAATGATGTATTATCTGGAACATGGTTGAATCAACCAGCTGCAAAATTTGTGATGACAGAAGGCCTCAAATAGGGAAAAATATTGTACAAAAATACAATTTACTTTGGCTATTCTGCCCAGAAAGTTTCTGGGTCTGTGTTAATGGCTAAGTATTAAGTGGTCTTCCAGAGTCACAGGGGTTAATACGACACTGTTGTTTTAAAGCATCAAACGTTTAAATAATATTTGTGATTTTAAACCTCTGAAGACCACAAAAAAGGAGAATGTAGATAAAATATTAAACTTTTAGAGCTTCATTTTAATAACATTCTTCAGACCCCTTCCTTCTGGACCTTCCCCCTTCACCTCTCTCCCCACCACTCCATCTCACTCCTACTCTTCACCTCATCTAATACCTTATTATGCTGTCAGGATATTTAAAAAGGGATAAGAAAAGAAAAATGTGCTTTGAGAAAACTGTTTCAGAATGGCTTCAGAAAAAAAAAAAAAGGTGCATTTTCAAATGTTTAAAGAACAATCCATTTCAAGGACTGACAGTACTTTGGTCCCAAGGGGCATCAACTCACGTAGCTCCATTTAAAGCACCTCACTGCAAGAGATGAAAATACATACACTTCAGAAACAAACTACTGTTGCACATCTTTTGGTAAGCAAAATTAAATCAATTTTATTAATATTAGGTCAGTTTACAAAACAAACAGAAAAAAAGAAGGTAAAAGAGCCAACACGTACTAAATCTCATCCTGTTTAAGGCAAACAAGGTCAGTAGCTACTCAACTGACAAATTATACCATATCATAAAACCCCAGCTTCATTTAGGACTTTGCTATAGGTGCCAGATTATATAGACTTCTATAATAAATCCTCCCATCCCACATGCATTATTCTCCTCCTGGCTAACCTCACCAGTTTATTTTTACCTCTGTGTAAGTGTAAGATCACAATACTGCAAACTCCTAGTCTGTGCCAAAAAAAGAACTTGATTTCTACATTAAATTACCAAATTAATGAACTGTTCAATACTGTGAAATAATTTTATCTGTTTCCAGATATTCTCATCCCATTCTCTTAGTGAAACTGCTCTCCTCAAAAAGTTACACTGAAGACATAAAAGCAGCAGGATATATGGCACTGTTTTAACTTCAGACATTTACAGTTTAATAATAATAAAGACAGAAAGAAATTTAAGCATGACTTGTATAAGCTTTGAAAGTTATGTACATGGCAACTATTAAAGCAGCATTTATTGTATTTTGGGCCCATTATTGGCTATGAGAGTTCTGTTTTCTTTAGCAGGATTTTTTCACGCTCCTGCTGGGTTACCATTTCCAATAATACCAATGCATCAGTTCCATCCAAAAACGTCATAATTTGGAAGAGATTATAGTACCAATAGTGCCTGCTATTCACAGGCAGAGAAGATAATCCAGGTACAGATATTTCCTCATCAGAAATAATGACTAAAAATAAAGTATTTTCAGTCATGGTATGATAAGGTCATTCTAGATGAATATGTAACATGAAATATCAAAGAAGATTAGACTAATATTTGAAGACTTTTCATCTCTAACACATTTCTCTTCTCTTAATTTTGCTCTCCTCAACCATATGTCCCAAACCTCCTAGGTCTTTGGGGTATTTTATGTAGGTTTCCTTTATATTAGGAATTTCTTTCTCAAACTGTTTTTTTGGGTTTGTTTTTTGGTGTTTTTTTTTTTCAGAGAAAGCATGTATAAATATGTATACAGACATAAATAATGGAGCAGGAAACCTGTTTCTTATTCTTTTTTTTCTGCCACTTCGAGTCTTTGAGTGAACACAGTAAGCTAAGCAAGGTAAAAATATTTGTGAAAACCTTTATAACAAGAATCAGTCTACCTTCCTTAATATAATGCAGTTATTTACAAATTAGCAATGCTATGTTAGGTCTCACATCAAGAAAGAAAAATATGTGAGTATTAAGATGTGGAAATAAAACGACTGAATAATACTTTTTGTTCAGTCTTCTTCAAGTCTTGCTTTGTTTGCTTTGGCGAGCTTAAACACCAAGCTCTTTGGAACATAAAGAACATTTTTGCGATCTATTTTTACAACAAGACACTCATATCAAATAAACCTTATTGATATACCCTAAACTGAATATAGGAGTGTAAAAGACAACACTAGACATGAAACAAATACAGTAACATAATAACTTTAAATAAGTTCCAATAGACGTGATATAAATGAATGTGACATAAAAGTAATTTTCGGACAGAGAAGAGTGCGGCAATGCTGGTTTCAGAAGACTTCTTAATGTTTGTCAAGTGCTTTGAAGATGAATACCCCTCTGTAAGTATTATGGCTATGGATTACCACTGGAGTCATGTAGCCTCACTGTGAAATTGAGAATCTGAGGAACTTGAGACAACCTCCAATTTAAAGGCAGAAGAAAGGCATAGATATAAAAATTATTAAGAATCCTATATGACACAGAATTGCCATAAGCCATACACTACCATAAGTTTTCTTCATTTCTAGCATGACATTTAAAACAGAATTCCATAGGTATATCTGTGGGTAAAATTTGTAAAAATATCAAACTTCAGTAAAAATGTTGGACTTTTCTTTGAATGGAGGAAAAAAATAGTGGTGCTACTATCAGAAACGGATGGCATTTATGCCTTCAAAGTATACTCTGCACAGTGATATGAAAATACGTGTTGAACTGAGAACGTCTGAGTATAAAAGGATAAAGTTTATAACACCATTTGACAGGAGAAAAGAAAGTATAAAAAGTAATGTATCAAGATACTGTCCAGTTCACATGGAATAAATCAGTATAGAATCTAATCTGATAATTCCTGAAATTTTCAACTGTAGATCTTTCACACTGAAAAAAGGAGCAACACAATTTTGCCCCATAGCTCAAATTTGAGCAACTCAGTCAAAAGTTTAACAACATTCCCGTTAGCACAGAAGAGAAAAATGATTGAAAACAATCTTATTCTCTAGAGTTACATTTCAACAACCCAAACACACTGGTGAAAACATAAGGTAAAATATTGATTCAACACAAGAATTTCTAAGTATTCAGCCATAAAATCTAAAATGAGAAAACTACATTATCCTAAAGTGATATGACTCCTCCTTGTTGGGTCCACACTTCCACCCCTACCGAGAGTGAAGTGATGAGAGCAGATCCCATAAATTAGTGATTCAACAGCTGTATTCTTTGTGGGGTGGCGGGGGGGGAGGGTGGGCAATTCCCGTTCTCCACCCCTGTCCCAGTATACAAGGCACAGAAATACATGTTGCAAAGCCATAAGGACTAGAATCCCTTTTAACAAGATACATGCAAATACTTTGTGAAGCTACAGCAAAGTTTTTCCTTTTGATCCATATCAGGCAAATTAATCCTGTTTCCAAAGCAGTAAGAGACTAAATAAAGATAGTGACACACAGTCTAGAACAAGGGGGGTGAGGGGGATTTGTTTGTTTTGGGTTTTAATATAAAATAAAAAGGAGGGAATAGTTGCTTTATCAGCTTATATTTTGCTTTTATTTCTAGTGTGATTGTTTATCATTGGGAGCATTCAGCCAGTACTGAATAGGTCTAGTGTTCATATGATTTCAAAGAAATTCTGCAGACTTCCCCACCTCACAAGTTAGAAATAATTGGTCCGAACCTGTCTAGAATAAGCATTTCTTCGGTGACTTCACACTACCTTTTAGTCACTATGTGTCAGAAGTATTTTTAGCAGCAATAGTTTTAGTACATATATACCATAAAAAGCCTAAATTGTCAAACTCTGCCAAAGTCCCAAACTCAGCCAAGGTCCACGGTCATTTAGGTGAAAAAACCATTAAACTAACAAATCCTAACTTCTAGATTTGCTGGTAGGTAACATTCCTGAGCACATAAATGAAATGTTACACATGCACAGCTTCACCTCTTAATGGCTTATGAGATAGAGTAGAAGTAATTTCTCTTTCATCTTTGCAGAACAGTTAACAGAGTTTGGCTGCTTTCTTGCTTTCCAGAAGAACACAGCACTAGGGAACCAGCATCCCTATATAATAAATATATATATGAGAAGGCAAAGCAATGTGCCCCAAACCCCTCAAACTGTTTATTACATTGTTTCATCACAGTGTTACTGCATCTCACATACATTGCTTTACTCACCTCTATGTTTTTTAATTGTTAAAGCAATCCAAAAGGTTATGCTCCATATGTTAAAGCTCTTTCTCTCTGTGGGCCCATAAAACTGAATGGAAGCAGGCAGCATCTACAAGAATATTCTCTTTTGCCCACATCTCCCATGCAGCTACCAAAACAAATCTAAGAGTGCTAATATTTGAGCTCTTTATCATTATTTTCTGCAGCTGGCCAAATCTCACAGGTGTAAATTCAACAAAACCAGTTGCTCCTGGAAAATCATTGACACATTCAATCAAATTGTCACTTGTGTGTTCCAGCTACCGAAAACTACTATGCTCCTAATACATATTTTAAACTTTTTTCCTTTTTACCTTCAATATTTAGCCTTATTCATTGAAAAGAAAAAAAAAAACCTCACACATCAACAAAATAAGGAGAGAGACTTTAAGAGGAAAAGGATACGTTTAGGTGGTACATGGTACCATACTTGTTCAATACAAAAAAATCCAAACATATTTGTTTTTATGTTTTATATCAACTAAGGCCAGCTAATCAGCTCTCAAGTCAATGGCTATTTGTGATTAAGTTTAAAAAAAACTAACACAGTACCTTTCTAATGAATTTTGACCAAGTGTTACCGGAAATGCGTTTGTTTAGGGTGATAGGATCAAGTTTGCTACTGAAGCCTTAAATCGTATGTATAAGTGAGCAAATTCTCCCACCTACCACTTCAAACACACCACCTCCCCCGTTCATCTTTTCTCACTTCTGTTTCCAATTCAGCTTCTTTTCACTACAGTTAATACATACTTCTGTTGATCTTATGGTTGGCTGGATTCATCGACTAGTGCTTACCTCAGTAAAAGTTTCTTAAAAACCTAAATAAGACTCTGTAAATCAATATTTAAGAGTAAATATCTCTACAGACATGCCAAGTGTGAAATTTTTAACCAATAGGAAAAAATAACTCCTGCCTGCCCAAGATGTCGAGATCTCATCATTTTGGTGAGTCCAAGACCTAACAACATAGCCAGTTACATACACTACTTAAGTAGCAGTAAATTTATCGCCTAAGTAAAAACTCAAATTTATAAGTAACTTCGTAATTTTACTCTAAACAAGCCTATTAAAATTGAGAAGGAAGTGCAATTATTGTATCCCGTATATAAGCAAAAGTTTCCCAAATGAATATTCAGCACACAGCTAATCAGCATCAAGTCATTCAACAGTTATAGCTAAAACTGAACTGCAGCATATACGACACATCTGTACATTTACAAGCACAAGCTCCCCAGATGTTATAAATTACTATCTTTACCAGTTGCCTCCTAAAAGTGTTGACTTAAAGAAAATGCAGTGAACAGTGGAGATGTTCACAGCAGGAATTGTCAACAGAACTAAATTCAACAGTAAAAGGTCTGCTGATATGTGTATGATCTAAAGGGTAAATGTCACAGAGCTATTACTGCTTGGGTGCATTACAGGGACATTGCTTTCAGCTGTACTTGATACAATTACAGAAAGTTCTACTACCTTATTACAATACATACCATTTATTCAAGTTCAGCTACGTGCAACAGGCAACAAAACATCATAAGCTATTTCCTAATTGGAAAAAAAAAAAAAAGAGGCGAACAGCAAACTTAGTCATTTTCTACTACCAGACAACTAAGAATGATATTGAAGATTAGATAATTTCAAATGGTTGAACAGAAACATATGTTAAAAAAGGAGACATCAAATTCCAAACTTTATTTAGAGACAAGAGAGAGGTCAGAAGGCAGTTCAGCATTACCGATACCATTTATTTATTGCCCGGACAGTCTGAGCCCGTCCCCTTGCCGGCGGAAAGGTGCACCAGAGTGCTCCATCAGTTCTGCTACCACTGACATTTCCCAAACCACCGCACGCAGCAGCATGCAATTTACACCATGGAAAGCACAGCCTTCCCGGCTCGACCCGAACGCCAGCAGGAGTTTCCAAACTGAGAACAAAAAAAAAAAAAAAAAAAAAGGAGAAAGAAAAGCAAAAAAAACAACCCCAAAGTCTCACACACTTTTTAAAAGCAGGGTCAGGGCTGTAATCTGTCATGTGCACTGAGCGGTTCTGCCTGCTCCGGAGCGGCGGACAGGACACAGCCGCGCCTCGGGATCCCCTCGAGCCCCGCGTCTCCCCCGCACCCCTCTGCTCCGGGACACCCCCCGCCCTGCGCCAGGTGCGCGCTGCCCCGCGGGCCGTACTCACAGGGACACGGTGCGGTTGGGCAGCACGGCGGGCTGCAAAGTTTCCACCAAGTCGCCGCCGCTGCAGACCACTTTGATGCGGAGGGCCGGGCGGCCGGGCCCCTTGGCACGCTCGGCGGCGCAGAGGCAGCGGTCCACGATGAGGTCGGGGCAGTTCCTGCTGCCCCCGCACAGCCCCAGCGCGGCGGCCAGCAGGCAGAGGCGGGGGCACAGCCCGCGCATGCTGAGCCAGCGAGCGACCCGCCGGCTGCCGCGCCGCGCATGGCACGCGCCCCTCCGCGCTGCTCCGCGGGCGCCGCGGGCCCCTCCACGCCTCCCGCGCCCACCCCGCCCCGCCTCCCTCGCTGCGGCCGCTCCGCTCCGAGGGACCCCCCCCCCTTCCTCCTCCTCCTTTCTCCGAGGAGCCGCCGCTCCTTTCCTGCCGCAGCCCGTGCAGCGGTGGCGCTGGGCGGACCCCGCGGCGCGCAGCGGGGCCCCCCCGCCGTCGGCGCTCACCGGGCGCGCCCCCTCGGGGGTCCGGCACCGCAGCCCCCGGGAGCGCCCTGCCTGACGCTACCTGCGCCGCGGTGCTGCCAGCCCACCGAGCTGCCAGGCCGCCGTGGGGGTCCGGGAACGGGGGGAAAAACCGGACAGATGCGCCAGGGATGCGGTGCAGCCCAAAGCGGCGCGACCAGCGCGGGGCACAGGGCAGAAAATCAGGAGCTGGAAAAATGTTGCGAGGTTGGGAATCTAGTTTTTAAAATAGCCACCTTTGCTACCGCACTTCAGAAACCTGTGTGGCAAGTGCTGTTTGCACCTATGGAGGTGGGAAAGCAGCTTCAGGGCATGGGCAAAGGTCAGTGAAGACCAAGAGACAGGACAGCCGAGCCACTGCCACCGGAAAGGGTCCGTGCAGTGAGCTGGCATCAGACACCTTAGATGGTGCAGTGGACATGACCTAAATCAAAGGTTTGATCAGTAGTCAAAGACTGACTTCCATCATACATTTCAGTGAGCACATTTCTACTGGTATTCGTCTGTCATTTATGGCACTCTGTGGCTTTGGAGCATTCTCAGTAGTATTTTGTGATATGACTAGTAATTCCCAGGGTAGGTTTTCAGCATCAACTGCAAGCTAGCCTTTCTTTTGCTGAAAGTGAAAAAAAATTTCCATTTTGTAACAGGAAATTCAGTTTTTAATGGCCTTTTACTGAAAGGGCAGGTTCCTTTCCTTCTCTTACCCAATGGAGACTCACAACGCATGTTTTCATTGCAGGATCTAGGCCAAAGTTAGTAATAGTCTGCCATAACTATAAAGCTATTTTAAGAAATAACTTGGATTTTATAAAACAATATTGTATTATAGTCCCTTAGGAATGATTTGTCTTGAACTTTTATGATGCCTGTTATCACTGTATTCTAATACCTAATGGAGCCTTTAAGCACTATGTTATTAATAAGTGATAGAAGGGGTAGCACCCTTGTGAAATTCAAGGCTAATAGGAACTTTCTCAGGAACAATCTTATTCTGTGCAATTATTGATTTAAAGAATCATAAATATTACAACCTCTGCTCTTTTATTTTTAAAAGCAAAGTTGTGTAAGACTTACTGGCAGGCAGCAAAAGGGACTGTGTTTCATGAGACCGCTCAACATGGCTATGGTTGCAGGATGCTATTTATCATGAAGGAACTCTATATAGTACCTAAATTTGCAAATGCTTTTTTAGCTTTGAAAAATTCTGCCTCATCCATACTGTTTTTGAAAGTACTAGTGAAGGATACACATTTATTGAGATGTAGCATACATTTCATTCAGTGTTAACCTTGCTGAGAAGGAATGGAATTTTTCAGTAAAACTCAGCCCTTAAACATATTCTAGCAGAATTTTAACATTTTTCCTAACTCACTGATACTGCAAGTTTTTAAAAAATACTGTTTTATTAAGGAACAAGAAGGTTTACATCCACACTGAACATTTATCACATTCTACAGTCAAGGTAGAGAAGGATTTGTTCAAAACATTACAGGCAAAAAATAAGAGTAAACTCCCCTCAACTTCCCAATGAATCTGATCCTTTTTTTCTTGCCTTACTGCACATAAAGACACAAAACTCAGCTGTCTTCTCTTTTCTTCACTGTCACCTTCAAATATGAAGAAACTCAAAATTTTATGATGATTTAAAAGCACGGATGATGTTTCCTGTCCTGAGATCTCAGTCTAAAAAGGTCCAATTGAATAAAGGACCTGAGCACCTACAGAGCTCAGTGCTGCTTCAGTTGTCACCAGCCCTGCACAGCAGAACTTTTGATGCTGGCATTAACTAGTCATTTTCCTATACTTTGGAAGATGCAACTTCAACCCACTCATGATATACAAACAACTAAATTTCTCATGTCTTGGAAAGGCAGTATAATCCCAAACTCCCTTGTAAAATGGGAAGAAAAAATGTTGTGGCATTTTGAATTGAAAAGTAGCCAACATTGCACTGTGTTGAGTTCCAACACTGCCAGCAGCTTGGGTACCTTTGGACACTTTACATAACAGATTAGCATATAATAGGTCATGATCACCTTAGCTGGGTTTTGGTGTGTGCGAAGAGAATTACAAGTCTATCGTGTATGTTGAAGACAAAGATTCTTCGAGAATTTAAGTGTCTGTACTGTTAAATAGAACTGAGTGAGGGGTTTTTAATTCATAGATGACCCTTCAATTTCTCTCAAATCTTTCTAAATGTAACCCAAGGTTATTGCACATGTGTGTTAAAAGGGACACACTTTAGGATATCTCTCTTTACAGTTTTCTCTCTTGGTTTGGTCAGCAACCAGAATGTGATGTGAGCTGATCTACTTTTTCACATAAGCCAAATAGAACTTAAGAAACACTTGAGGACTCCCAGAATGCCAAGTCATTTCCTGGCCACCAGAAGCAAGACCAGAGATTCAATTGAAACATGAACTATTTTCTCATTTTAATATTTATTTACAGTTAAATTCTTGCTTTAGTTATTTGATTAAATTGTAGAACTGAGGGATAAATTTCCTTAGATCAAGGGAGTAAGAAAATTACTAGATGTGGCTATTTTCTTTATATTTTTATTGCCAAGTATCAAAATCTAAAAGATTTTTAGTAGGTCTGTCCATATATGCAGTATTTGAGAGGGAAATTTTATCCTGTGGCTGAATGTGTGTTAAAAAGGAATGTAAATTAAATTAGGAAGATAATCCTAAAAGGGTATTAGCCTGAATTAATATGAACAATATAAAAAGGAATCACAGGTTAGAGATACAGATGATTCACTGAACTACCACTTTACATTTAATTTAGGTCATGTTCCCAGGCACAAAACAGCAGCAGCACCTGCTTAGCATCACAGGACATTACACAGCAATTAAGTACAAGAATGTGTTATACAATAATAGGAAATATGGGAAGGTGGAATGTAAATAAGTGAATTTGAGTTTTGTCAGGATTTCAAAATTGCATGTTAGTATTGGACCAGAGCCATGGAAACTTTAATAACCACAAACAGGTTTTGGTCATAGCTTTTGTTTTATTTTTTATCCAGAAGTTGGCACTCTATCAGCCATCTAATTCCTTGAGCATTGACTCTTTATTGACAGTAGTAAAACAATGAATCATTTAGCTCATTTCCTCCAGCACCTCAGTCTCCCAATGCTTTTATCCCATCACGACTGTACGTCATGCTACTCATCGCATCAGCATAGCACTATGTTATGTCTGTAAGCCTTTGCAATGCAATGATTAAAAAAACTAGCCTAGAAATTATTTGGCCAAGAAAAGTGATAGGTAAAGTAACTGGGAGAAAAACAAGCCAGAATAGGTTTCCACTGGGACACTTGGAAATCTATAGAAAGACGTTTTTTGAAAGGTGAGAGAGGAAAAACAGCAGAATGGATAAAAATATGCAGCACACCATTCACGTAGAAAGGACCCAAGAATTTTTATCTTCACACATAGTGCTCTAATACATCAGTATTAGAGGTGGGATAATCCTGATCCATAAAGAGTTCATGTATGACACTGATGAGATCAAAACACAGATAATAAAACAATAAAAGCAAAGTTTTTCAGAATTGCTATTTATCACTATGATAATTGGATAAAACTGAGTGCAAAAGCAGACTCTCAGCAAAACGATCCTGAAGTTACTTAGCAGACTGAGTAATCTTTTAAGGAAATGTGGAAACTGAGTCATTCAGGACTGGAGTAATCAGAGCAGGGAATCATGGGGGCAACAATGCTGTGTTAGAAAGAACTGACAAAACAGGATTTCAATTTCTGCTATTCTGCATCAGCACAATGAGAAACACCTCTGTATTGTTTTTATGTTAAAAAATTATAATGTAAGAGAACTTCAAATACCATTGCATTGCTTTCCTTCTGCTTATGGTTTTGCATCATATTCACATTTATGTATTGTGTCTAAAATCAAGATTTTTAAATCTTGTTCAAGTCAAGGGTCTGATCACTTCAGTCCTTGCAGGGCAACAGGTTTCCAAAAAGTAGCATTGAACTTTTCATTGAAATAAGGAGGTCTCTGAAGTTAGAGACCTCTTATAAAAATATGTGGCTTTATTTGCTCTGTAGCAGAGACAACATAAAATTTGCTCTGAAATTATACACAAATAGTAAAAAGCTATCAGTGTGGAGTGGAATAACCATCACAAAAGTATCAATGGGAAAATAAATATTTGAAGGAAAAAATCCTAGTGTTTGCTGTTTCTCAGTGCTGAGCCAAGTTTTCCACCAATGCATACTTCAGAGTTATTGCCAAATAATACAAAGTCCCCTCTCCCCCAAAATCATCATACCTACATGGGAGTATAGGTCAGTGTAAATTTCTGATGACCACCAAATACAACTTCAACTGTTGCAAAGTCCCTCAGCTGTCTCAGAGAACAGATTGAAATTGTTTAGGAATACTATTAATGACACGTATATTTTAACGTTCTAGCCTGCAGCTCTTTGTGTTGTTTTATTTACTTGTGCAGTAGCAGAATAACAACACTTTTGGATGGTCAGCCAAAGGAAAAGCAGCTTTTCCTTAACTTTGTGCGTTCTGAGGTATCACCAGGGGCAAGGTTCAGACTGCAAAACTGCACTGAGAATTGAAACGCTGTTCTGCAGAGGTCAGATCAGAAAATACAGAGTGGATGGCAGCTGCCTTGTGTCCCACGGACCCAAGCATCCATTCCTGTAGGAATGCAGGGCTTTCAGGAGAGCCAACCCTCTCTCTCACACATATATTTCTGAGGTACACTGGGAAGACTTATTTTTGGATGTTATGTACACATGCCAATGTTTCTCAGTGTTTTTCATTCCTAAGACACATGAGAATTCCGACGGATTTACCAGCATGCCTTACATCAGAAGAAAAGGAGAGAAAAACACAGAAAACCTAGCACCCTGAAAACAGAGTAGTTTTCAGGTAGAGAGATATTTCACGTTTTATTTTCCTATCATAGAAAAATAATTTTCTCTCTGTCATCTCCCTGCACTACGAAGGTCAAATAAGTCTTTTCTACACCTTCCTGAATTATGAAGGTCTCTTAATACCATCCTTTGTGCTTCTATAAGTGGCAGATTGCTCACTCTCTTCATTACAGAAGAGACAAAATGGCAAGTGGATATTCTAAGGTCAGTAAGGTAACAAGGGTCAGATATAAACAGAAAAAGCAACATGTATTTGTGCTTATGGCAGCGGGATTGGAACTAGACGATATTTAAGGTCCCTTCCAACTCTAACCATTCTATGATTCTGTTATTAATTAATGGACTTTAAACACACTCTCTAGTAGTCATTAATGGAGTTTAGAGTTGTAGCATTGTCAGATAATGCCAGAACTATTTCTGTCCGGTGAAAGCTCTGGACATGACTTGGTACAGGCTTCAAATTAAAACAGCTTCAGAAGTATATTTGGTTGCTCAGGGCTTGTCCAGTGACATTTTTAATCACTATGCAGAACTAGATTTCCCTCTAGTTTTTGGCCACCCTTGCTGCAAAGAACTTTTTTTCTTTGCTCTTAGAATAATTGCCCTTGCTGCATCTCTATCCCCTCTTCTTCTTTTGCTAAGTACCTCTGAAAAAGCAAGTCTGGCTGCCATCTGCTCTTCTACTACCCATGAGATAATTGAAGACATCATTAAGATCCTCCCTTTGCCTCCTCAGCTCTGGACAGAACAAACACTGCTCTCTCCTTTATGTGTCAGGTGCTCCAGCCTGCCAGCAACCACACTGATGCTCCAATGAGGTAAAACCAGTTTATCAATGTATATTTCTGTATGACTCTACCATCTTGTGACAATATACAAATGGTGCAAAATGGAAGTAGCTATTGCTCTATTATTTCTCTTCTTAATCAACTTAACAGCAAGGATATTCAGCAAGCCGATGGATTAGTTGCTATCATTTAGGGAGTGAATTAAAATGTCATATTAACCCAACCTGTATTTCACTGCTTGCAAGTTTATTCCTTTGTAGGAAAAAAAAAAAAAAAAAGGAGAAATTTATGCTCTGAAATACTAATTAAAATAAGAATCTCATTATAGAATAGATGCTTAAGATAGAAAAATGTTGCATTGCCTGTTACATTTTGTCCCTATCGCTCACTTATATGGAATCCAATCAGAATGCCAACAGGAGACGGATAGAGAAGATTCCATGAATAGCTAGGGATTCTAATTACTTACTAACTTGTATTTAAATAGCCAATTGAAAACATAGGGGAAAAAAATTACAAAGACTAAATGAAAACTTATATATACACATGAATAGATATTTAAAAAATAAACTATACTATGGCTTGAACCAATTTTGCAGAGGATTCAAGTGAAGTCATATTTTGTGGCCAAGGTAGAAAGTCCATTGGTAGCAGTCCTAACATGAAGAGCCAAGAAATCCAATTACCACTAACAGCTGTGCAACAATTCTGCTAATGTCAATAATCCTCCAGTCTAACTAAATGCTAGCACACTTCTTTTTCCTAAATTCCTTCAGTCAACTCATATTTCTGTCCATTGCCTTACAAGCAGAAAGTCACATCTATTATTTTCCGTCTCTATATTCCCATTTTCATTTCATTTCCCACTGCAACTCACTTGAAATTTTGTTAGTCACTATTATCTATTATTTCTTTTAAGATCCTTTCAAGAGTTCCTGTACTCCTCTAAATTAAAGGTGTTTTAGAAATTGACCTTCTCTTCTATGAGGTAGATGCCTTCTTCCCTCTGTTTCCAGTGGGTTTTCTTTGATTTATCAGTAATTCTGAAGTTCACTTTTATACTTCCCGTGCATTCTTAATTGCCATCCTGTTTTTTAAGAGGCATTTTTATATCATTGGTCTTGGTACTCTTACAAGCAAAAATCTTCAGTGTTAAATAAAAGTGCTGTGTAACTACAATACTATGTACAGCAACAGCAGCAAATATCAATAAAGAAAACCCTTAAAAGAATTAGAATTACAGGAATGGAAAATAAAAATCATATGCATTTGCAAATCTTAATTGCTGTTAAGCATAGCAGAAATAATTCACAAAATCATTATCACTTTTAAAGAGCCCCACCTAGTTTTTAATTTTATGGTTTCAGGACCAGATGCTGAGAATGTAGCTGTGACCTTCAAACTCAGAAATACTAATACCCAAAAAGCCTATTGTGAGAAAAAAAATTTTTAAAACCTTCTAAAGCTGTTATTCTTTATTCTCTTCTTACAATATGTGCTGCTTTCCCACTCTATTTCCTAACCTCCTTTCTTAATATGCAAACACAAATGGAATACTGAATCACACTCCAGAATGGCAGCAATTGGTATGTATGCAGTGTTAATTGAGTCAGGAGACATTCCTTACCAGATGGATATGGATTTTTGTGAATGCATAATGGCCCTTTAAGAAGCTTAATAGAAAAGTATGAAACCTTTTACAAACAGCATTCCAAAGCAGGACTGCCAAAAGCAAGTGCACATAAATAGCTCTGATAATTGGAGCTGTATTTCTGCACCCATCCCTGCAACAGAGCAGGGCTGCTGACCATGCCCCATGGTTGGCTTAGCCGTCTGGTCTGAGTTGATCCTTAAATTGCCCTCATCTTCTACCAAATACCAGACATTTAGGTTCATCCTCTTTGCCAGAGCTTCAGCATTTGTTACTCACTGAACATAGCTTTCCACTTTCCACATGCAAGTGGATTTTTAGTTCCTGCACTTGTTACAGAAGCAGCTACAGGCTGGTACAAAGACCTGGGCCCACTGTGTTGTACATGTTTTCTTAAGGCACAATAAGTCCTGTCCCCAAACCAAAAAAAAAGGGGAAGACGACATGAAATCCAGCAGAATGGAGGTAACTCAAGGAACGGGACACAGTCACCTCAATGTTACATTCTTTTGTGTTGTAATGGCAGTTTAGATGAGACTCCAGTGAAGAGCCATCTACATAATACTATTTGTTATCTGTTTTCTTTATCTACGTTTTCAAAAACATGTGTATGGCATATGTTTCTCATCGTTGACTATGACCTTTGTTTATTTATAGTTTTAAAACCTCTGACTACTGCCAGACACTATTAAAAATAAACATTTTTAATTGTTTTCATGTTTTCTCCTCCCCTCCCCTTTCCACCCAAGTCTGACAGGATGAAACATTGTTTTTACTTGGGATATAGCTACTTCTGCTGCAAGAAGAAAGAGAACTAGAAGGAAGTTGTGTACATATTATCAGAATAGTTTTGTACTCAACAGTCTGGAAACAAAGCAAATGTAACCTCCCAGCTCTCCCTAAGATAAATTTCTGCATTCCCAGGCTCTACCTTCAGTTGAGGATACAGAAATGAGTACTGAATTGCTCTTTTGCCTTTAGCCTAGCCAAAGTTAGCTCTTTGTTCCCAGCAACACAGTCTCAATATGAGAGGCCATCTTCATTTTCCATACAAATGAATACCCAGAGTGTTCAGTGCAAGGTGGGGTTTTGTTTCCTTAGGAATATAAAAGGCCTTCTGCACCCAAAACCAATTGCTTTAACAGCTTCAAGCTTTTTGGGTTTCTTTGTTTGCTTTTTGCTCTTTGTGTTTTCGTTTGTTTTGTTTGGGGGGTTTTTTGCACATGTTTAAGAGTTTGATTACAGATCTAGGGCAAAGGAATATAGAGTATCAGAGAAAAGTTAAACCACATCTTTTCCCAGCCTTTCTGATCAGCTGACTTTTGTGCTTTGTCACACAGATCAGCCTTTTCTGTCAACCTGCTGCTAGGGTACAAAGCCATGTTCAGGGAACTGGGAAGCCTTCCTGGCACCATGGATTTTACTACATGAAGTTCATCACTCCAGTAGCATTGCAGATGGTGAAGCGATACAGGCCTGATGAAAAGAGGCTACTAAAATACATCTTCTCTGGAAATACTACATACAAAGACAACATAAAAATATTCTCAGCCTGTAGTAAAATATAGTCGTGAGTGTATGTGTCTTTCCAGGGCAGTGGAAGTGTTCAAAGAGGTGGTGGATAGAAGTTTTTGCATTCTTCCTGACATGCATGGGGAGCAGTTAGAAACAGGGAGAGAAGACAGAGTGATTATATGTTTTCTTTCTCTGCCCAGTTTTTGTTTTGTTTGGGAGATTACTGGTCTATGAACGCAAACTCCTCATGAATATATTATTTCCTCATTTTTTTTCTTCTCTCCATGTTCGATCCCTTCATGCAAGAGGCTGCGAGTGAAATCTGTGATCTATTCTCTCTCTTCAGCTAGATCTTACTGACAGAAGTGAAATCAACCTTCCCTCCAGGTAGAAAAGGGAAAGCCCATAGCCTAATTAGTGGTCCATGATTTAGAGATATGTTTCTCCATCCTGTCTCAACAGGTGGCATTGTACCACCTGCTGTATGGCCACAGTACCAGTGTGAGCCTTATTCCCTCCAGGGACAGCACTTCTGCTGTGTTATTGGACCCAGTCTTGTCTTTGCTGACTGAAATGTTACAGTTGTGCCTCAACAGGAAGAATGATGGAAATTTTGACTGCAGAAATTTCCAGCCTATGGTAACCTCAGTGCCATTGTGCTTCGGAACTGCTGCTATGTTGATGCAACAGAATAGCTCTGAATTTCCAGAGGAACCACAAAAATCAGGCACATGCACCTGCTGATGTTACTGCTTGCACTGCCTGTCTCAAATGCACTGAATGGATGTTCTGGATCATGTACAGCTGGTGAACCAGCACAGCTCAATGCACTCTCCTGATTCCCTGTTTACAGATAAGTAAAACTCTGCTTTCATCTCTTGACTATACCATCACTTCAAAATAATGATCTTCATAATCCAGAATTACTACTGGGTATTTAAATCACCATGGCAAATAAAATATTTTGAAGTTGTGGTATAATTTAAATTAGTGACAGTATTTCCACTGAACTCACATGACCAGGCTTTCACCCACTAAATCTTGCCAAAGGAGCAGAACACTTACTAGTTATCAGGGACTTGACTAATGCTCGACAGTCTGGTCTTCTGCATAGCAGAAACTGTAAGTTTCCTGAATTATGTCCTAAATAGAAATAAAATATAGATAACAATTCAGAAAACTAGATATCCATCTTTGATATGTATTTTTGATAATGGGGATTTACTGTAGCCTTTACTAAAATCAGCTTAAAGGTTAATTACTGCCATTTCTATGTAATCTGCACTTTGTCTCTATGAGAATTTTCTTAGCTCAGAATTGCAGAAGTATTTGTTACAGATTGAAAAAAATATCTTTCGCCTAAAGATGGTAAAGTAAGTGGATTTAGCTACTTGACTTTTTATTAAGTTTTACATCGTCCTCTTATTTTTGTGGTTCCTGTCTGGCCATGCTAACATTTTCCTGTAGGAATCAGGAACCTGATATTCAGGCAGCTACACACAAACTGATACTGTTCCTCCTTGAAACCACACATTTCTACTAACTTTGGTGCAGACTTGTAGCAAACTGGCTTGAGAGATTAAGCAGATTTTACAGAAATAAATCTTGCCAACACCTCCCCCCCCAAAAAAAAAACAACAACAAAACCTCACAAAACAAAACAAAACCACCACACCAGAAAAAAACCTGAAAACTTAAACCAAAATTAGACTATTGTAAAGGTACTTCATTGTGCTTTACTGAACAAGGTAGGCAAATGCTATTTCAGATCATTCTATCAAAACAAATATTGCATTACATTAAATATAATATACTCTGGAAAATTTACCTGTTGGAAGAGGAAAGAAAGAGGTCTAAAATTGTTCAATTATAAAATAAGATTTTTCTTTTAAACCAAAATCTGATATTCCTGTGATACTTCCCTTGCAGTTAGAATTCTATAACTGAAGTAAATAATTAGATGCCCAGACTCTCTGTGTGGCGGGGAGGGACCTAATATTTGTCAGAAGCCTCAGAAAGTACATTGGATGTATAATACTTCAATTCTCATTAGTTGCAAATAAATCAAATAGTTACGAACAGCTCTGACTTTTCTTGTAAACAGCCTAGAAGTTACATATACTGATTTTTAGAGGCAGGGTAAAAGTTCTCCCACTTTATTTATAGAGGTGGAGAGAGACAAGGATATCCTTTGGACTACTGCAGCTCAAACCTCAGAAAGAGTTTCCTGCTTCCAACTGTGTCACTAGGAAACAGGAAAAGTAAAAAAGAATATTTACCAAAAAAATATTCCTCTAGTTTGTATATATTATATGAAACTGCTAGTACTACTGGCCATGAGAAAAAAAGCTTAACATCTAGTCTTTCTTGATTTCAGGCCATTTATTATCATAGATTTACACTTCAGAAATCATAGTTAACAGCAGAGTTCCTCTATGTTCAGGGCACATTTGTAGGCTAGGAATAGCTATTGCCAGAGGAAATAAGCAAGAGGGTCAGGGGACAAGCAAATTAAAAACAAACCCAAAATAACCAAAGGATGTAATGCTTTGGTAAATATAAACTTATTTTCAATGTTGTTCTTGTAAAAAGAATGTCTATATTGGATCAATAACAATGTATTTATTGAAACTTACAGGAGTCCATGAAGTATTTATTTTCATGTGAAACACAGCCCTGAAATCTGTGAAAATGACAAGGAGACTTAAGAATGCATTCCCCACCCCCCAAGGCGTGTTAATCCTGATTAATCCCAATTTTAATGATATTTTACAGCCTGAATTTTTTAAGTTGTTACCACAACACACAGAAAATCCTTAGCACAGCTGCCAAATGGATCTAATCCTTCACTCCACTTAAAGTAAAACAAAGTAATAGTAGTATTTGATGTTTTCTTCTACTACAGGAAAAGAACCTCCTAACTATCTTTTTCTGAAGATGCACAGCTATATTATGGCTAGTTAGGAGGGTTAGGCACTTGCTTGTTTTTCAGCATAAGCCATGCAAATGGTATCAGATGGTTTTCAGAAGCCATTTCATTATGTCACCCCTAAAGGTACCAACAGTATAAGTGCCCCTTGATGTAGCTGAAGACAAGTTATGATGAGTTGTATGAACCTGCAGTTTTCTTAAAACAAACAAAAAATAAACAAATGCAAAACCTCCAACAAACTACAAACAAACCCTCCCCAAAATAGCACAACACACAACACAACAAAAGAACCCCACCTCACCACCCCCCCCCCAAAAAAAAAAAATTTAAAAAAAACCAACCAAACAACCAAACACAAAAACACCCCAGTATTATAATTTGCAGGATGTCAGGTTTCAGCAAAAAATTTAAAAAATGTTGCTTAGCTGAGGCCTGATCTGGAAGCTTCATAGAAAGTTTGAAAAAGTCATTATACAGAAACATGTCAATCTTCAATTTCACAGTCATTGTACTGCAAGGATGTCACATAAGCTCATCTCTGTTGAAACTATTGGACTGAGATTGAGTCACAATTTTGCAGCTTTTCTGCAGTATTTAGTTTGTTCTCTGCAGAGGTCTAACTTTTCACATTTCAAACAAGTCTTCAAAGGCATGGTGCTGCTGTCAATATTTGGACCATCTTACATGCAAAGGGTTGATTCTCCTGTCCAGGCTTTCAGTGTGGTGTAGTAAAGTATGGTCTAAAATAAGTCAAGTGATCCAAACTTCTTTGAATGGAGTAAGTAAACAGCACTTCCTTATCAGGCCATGATGGATAGAAAACAGTTTTGTTTGACATTTATAATTATTGGATACCTAAGTAAACTAATGGTTGGCTCTGAATACTGATCATGAATAAATTCAAATATTGTCATCAGTGATAATACTTTAGATTGCTGTATGGCTAAGTTCTGCTACATTAACAGTCGACCTTAAAAAATCATACATTTTTTTATAATCTCTTCATCTACTGTCCATTTCCTCTCTCAGTCTAAGTACTTTTATATTTTGGAGAATGGTTTAAGCATTAGGAATGTGTTTTGAAGCCAATTTTCTTGTTTTTATTTTCATAGTGAAAAAAAACTACCGCTTTTAAAGGGTACAACCTCAATGTATTATTTCTCCTCCTGTACAGTGGTTATTCTCCCTGAAGTGCTGGAAATCAAGACAGTGGTGATTTTGCTGATATACCAATAGCCTGAAATGGAATGAACTCCAGAGAAGAGAAATGTCTTCAAAGAATGTGAGGTTGAAAAGCAGGTTCTTCACTGGCAAAGGCAGGATGGCCCTGCTTGGGCCCCCTGTGCTTCAACAGAGTTGTGCTGAAATGCAGAGTGTACAACAGCCCCAGCTTGTCCTCCTGGTTTTTTTCAGCTTATTTCCCAACATGAATCAAAACATCCAGTATATCTAAGAATTTTCTTTAAGTCTACCAAGAGAGTTTTAGAATATAATACACTTCAGCAGAAGGTTACAGGTCTATGTCCCCACACCACCCAGGAATGGATTAAAGGGTAAAGTTTAAAATTAATCTGGCACTCAATTTAAAAGGAAGTGAAATAAAATTGGAGGAATAAACTTCAGAACTTGCATATATTCCTGAGTTAGTTACAATAGAAAGGCTAAAATCAGCAAGAGCTTAAACATTACTTCTTTTTATGTTTTCTGTGATCATTTGGAGGAAAGGTCCTTAGAAAAAATAAAGGCTTTTTTTTCCTTTAATCTACATTACACAAACAATAAGTTTTTACCCTAGCTCACATGATTTGAATAAAATCTGTGTTTATGTGATTTTGAAATAGTGGCCTTGTGTACAAAGGTGTACACCAAAAACACACTTGTAACAGTCATCAGTATAGTAGAGGCATTGCTGTCAAATATCAAAATTCTGCAGGCTGGTTAAGTTGGAGACTCCTGTTCGTAAGAATTTCTTCACAGGATTACCCAGGAACTAACTCAGAGGGGCCCAGACAGCCCTAGCACATTTAAGATACAGGCAGCAATTTTATTAAGTTTGTATCTGTCTTGTGTCCCAAGGCAGCCTGGTGTTCTGCTGGTTACCAGAAATTTCTTTTAGAGAACAGAAGAAAAAAGTCTACGCTGGGAAAGCCAGAGAAGCAAATGGAAGTGAATGCTCACAGGGCCCTCAATGGGAATTAAAATAAATGCTCCTTGTCATTCCATTTACAACAAGGACTTAAAATCTAGAAGTAAGTCAACAAGAAAAGCTTGTCCTTTTCCTATCTTTTTACTTATTTGCTCCTTCACACCAAAATGAATGATTTCTGAGTATCTAAATTGGTCTGAAGAAAGAAAATATTTATAATACATGGGGTGTTTATAATAAAATGGTATTACTGAATATTTAAACATATAAATCACAAATGCACTGTAATTGCAACACATGTGGTCTCCCATACCAATATCCAGAGAATTCATCAGTACTGTGCCAGGTAGGATAAAGGAGATTTGTGCTGTCCATGTTCCATTTACTTACTAATGCAAACAACATTAGACAACTTACCCTTGTTTTACTCTACTGGTAAGTAGCTTCATAAGTCCAGTAGCTACACAGAGATCATAATTTTAGAATAGATTACATTAAAAGGAGTTATTTTGGAGGATCCAGTTTTTCATCTTTTTTTTTTTTTTTTTTAGTAGAGTAACCTTTTGAGGAAACTCAAATCAAAATTATTCCAAAACATCAGTAAAACCAAAATCAAGCATTGTAATTTCAGGTCACATTGCCCTTCCCTATTATACCTACTAGATCTTTGAGTTGTACTGAATGTAAAAAGAGAAAGCTTTGTGGTACCAGCTAGAAGTAGTTTACTGTTACTGTAAGAAAAAAAAACTATACCAAAAGAAATACAGGATCAGCTGCAGAATCACTGGGAAATCCAAAATGGTCAGATTAAACTGTATTCTCCAATTTGTTCCCTAATTTCCATATCACCCAGAGAATGTATATGGAATTGCATCAGACCAGTGTCCATTTTCCAGGCCAGACTATCAACACTAACACATAAAATATCACAAATGTGGAAATCATAACACTCTGTAAATACACCATCTTCAGATATTCTGGTTTAGGACATTATGATGAAATTACTTCTCCAAGAAATAATTCATCAATTTAGTTGTGTAAATTCCCACACCAAAGCCTTCTGGGAACAGGACATGTTAAAGAAATGTAGGAACAAGGATAGAATTGCTTTGCTTTGTTAATTCTTTGCAGGAATAACTTTGGGGGACACACATTCAAATGTTTTACAGTTGAATGTGTTAAAACACCACAACAAGAGCTGCAATCTATCCCTGGCTTACTAGGAAACCTTGCCACAGAGCCTTCCATATCTGTTATTCAGTTCTCTTACAGATTACATTCTTATTAAGTGCTTTGCAATTTACTAGCAAAAATATATAAAATAATTAATTGTGTCACATACTTTGTGATTTTAATGCCAATCTTTCTTCCAGTTTGCATGTCAAAATTCTCACTGATCTCAGCAGAAGCCAGATCAAGGCTTCTGGTAACACTTTCAGAAAGCTAAGGATTTTTCTAACACCCAGGTAAACCTTTCCAGCAGAGTTCAGATAGGCCAGATAAATATTTGTCAAAGTTTTTCTACATGAGTTGTATGATTGAGGCTAATGGAGGGGGGGGGGGGGGGGGCGGTGAACGGTGGTTTAAAAAATAAAAAGTTTTACTTCTACCAATCCAGCGCCAACCACTTATAGGGGTAACAACTACTTAAACTAATCTCCTTTAGCATTCTGAAAACTACTACTTTATGTATTATCTGCCAGCTAACCCAAACTTCTTTTCAAGTGTATCAAATTATTTCAGAACTAGGTAGTAATACTTTATTTTAGCTATTTCACTTTCTCAGGCTTTATTCTATCATTTAGTAATTGGTTGCAAGACTTGTACAAACTACAACTTGTCTTATACTGCAAAAAAAGCAATACATTACTTAATTTTGGTCCAGTGTTTGCATTAAAGTCTAATGAAAATTCTAGGTCACTTATCAAGGATGTCTGCCTGGAGCCGCTGCTTTCTTCTGTTGGTCCATTTTGCTTCTGTGACAAAACCTGCAATTTTCCAAGAAATAAAGCCTGCTTATAGATTCATTTCATTTTGCATTGGTTAAGCAGTAGAAGAACAATACTTAAAGATGCAGGTATAAAATAGCAGAAATAAATAGTTTAGACTGGAATTAAACTGATTATCGGTGCTGTGTGGCTCCTGGGATGCACATGTATCTCCTGGTATTCATAGGTAGCATGACAGAAGCTGTTAAAGCCCTTTGAAATGTCAGTAACAGTCAGTTTTATGACAAAGACACAGGTGGGAGATTCAGGGTGGGGAAGAAATATCATTCTAACATTCAAGCTACTCTCTGTTCATTCCAGCAGCTCTCCCTGCTCGTGACCCATAGATCTTTAAAATGCCTTGTTTAAATATCCTCAAATTTATTTAAAAAAAAAAGAGTTGTCAGCTGGCCACAGACCACACATTCCAGAACTGAAGTAGAAAGGAATGTGAATGGGTGGGTGGGGGAGAGGAAGGAAATCAGATTTAGTATTGAAAACAAGACTAAACTGAGAAGCAGCTGATGTGCACTCAAGCAGTTGCAGTCTGCAAGATTATTTTTGTTCATAGTACCTCATGTTCAGAAAAACAAGTGGTGAATAGCAATTTACTCTTTTACTTTGAAGATTTTATGTTAACATCACTATAACATCATTCATGAGGTATTAAAGACAAAAACTAAATCCAGGTAAGCTGCAGGCCATCTACAGGTCAAAAAATGGTTAATATTTCTTTTTTCAGAATGAAGTAATACCTCAGGAGGTACTGATAGATGAATTCATTTAATCAAATGCTAAGCAACTATAGACTCCCAAAGGCAATGGGAATCATAAAAGATGACAAAATAAATGAGTCAGTTTGAAGATGGAAACCAAAGGTTTGAGCTACTTCCAGTGTAAACCTATTTCAGGGATTTTTGCATTTGGTGTTAGATTAACAACAAGTGTGTCAGAACAGTGAGTGTGTCTGACAGAGCTGTAGTTAATATTACCTACCTTGGCCTTGGGAAAAGAGAGAGAGAGAGAGAGAGAGAGAGAGAGAGAGAGAGAGAGAGAGAGAGAGAGAGAAGAAAGTAGTGAGGAAGATAAGAGTGTTATTAGCTTTTTAGACTGAGCAGTACTTAGTTTAGAAATTTATTCCCTATTAATTCTGCAGGTAACTTGTTCATAAAATTACTTCTCCATTTTTACCACTGCTTCTCAGAGTCTAAATCAGATTTTTCTCTATTCCTGGAACGATCTGAGTGGCAAGACCCCAACTGGAATGTAGCAGTGTCACAGAAGCCCAAAAGATCTAAGAAGGGTCTGCAATCAGCAACGCAGACAAAGAAATGGAGGCAGGAGATAGACAAAGTAGAAGCACATATTGCTACCAGGACTGTCAGGTTATTTACTTGGATGACAAAAAAAAGGAATTGGAATTATCAAAAGAAACACTGCATTTTCTTTTGTGACAAAACCTTAACATGTTTGAAAATGTTTTTTTTCAAATGCTTCAGAGATTAAATTGCTGCTGTTTATTCACCATCTCTGTTGGTTCAGCTGATTCTGAGCTTCACAGGACACATCACACTGTATTGGAGGTTATTACACACTTCATTGTGAGAATTAAAATGGGACAGAATGGGACACCCTATAGCAGGAAGGTGTGGTAAAACTACTTTTAAGAGGAAAAACTGGAAGCATCTTTGGTAAAGCGAGGAGGCAGGACTGGACTCTATCCCCACAGGAGGAAAACTCTGAGGTGGTGAATGCTGCTTATCAGGAGTCAGCTCTTTCATGGACGTACTTCTCCCCAATAGTCCTCTGGCCAAGAAGTTCTTCAAAGAAGCCAACCCTTTGATCTGGACTCTTATTTTAGGAATGGGAATAACAACCTAAGATTCCTTCACTGGCTTATCAGCAGGTCACTGTAGGGAGGACAGCCACACCTTTATGTCCCTGGAACAGGAGCTCTAAGAAAAGGCTGGTCCTAAGGAACTGCTTTGCATCTAAGCTTTCTGTATCACACATTTCCTCATCGTTGTTTGTGGACCTCACTTTATTTATAAGCCTTTATAATAGTGACAGAATTTTATTAGTACTTTTAAATGCTTCAGAAATGCCACAGTTAGTGGAAGGAGTAAATGATGTTTGTTTTTTGCTGGCCTTGCTCCCTTTTGAGGGAAAAAAAAATCATTAACAAGGTTTGAATTTGGAACAGGTCTGTGTGAGCATCACCACATTCATAATTTTAAATTTCAAAATACTTTTGCATGTCCCTTCCCTCAATTCTCTGAAACAAATATTTCAGAAAAAGGTTTCTAGATGAGCCAAAATTTCCCTGATTTTGTAAAAAGTAGGCAAAGAAAACCCTTAAAAAATCAAAAGAGCAGAAGGATTTGCCTTATTTAACTCTTCATGTATTATTATAAAATGTTTCACAGACTTGTTTTCCTCTTCCTCTTATAATATTCAAACCTACATGTAACTTACATCCTGTGAAAAGAAGAAAGTGACTCAAACATCAGACATACAGATCTCAGAGCTTATACTCTCAGGTTGCAGGTACAAGAATAGTGCTTTTATACTTCTATATATTTCTTATCAAATTTAGAATAAACATTTTAATACAACATAATAGGAAGTTAGTAACATCAAGATAAAATAGGAAAAAAATGATACTGAGCCAACAGAAGTGTTTTACTCAAGAAAGTATTTTGGTTTGCTACTATGTTTTCCTGCTGTTTTCCTTAAAGATTATTCAGACAGGTTATTTTAATATTCCCTCATAAAAATCTAGTAAAAATGGGAATATTTAGTCATTCATTTTCTCATACTAATAGAAATTACAACTATATTATCAAACAAAAGAACAGACAATCTGCCATTGTGTACGTAGCTGTTGTACAGATGGTACAGAATTTGGAATACTACTATCAGTCAAAACTGATATCCCAAATGAATGAAAATCTATCATGAAACAGACTAAAGGGGAAAAAAAGTAGGAAATAAACTTTCAGTCTGAGTTGTGCAATGGAGGATCACTGCCACCTGAAGATTGTGCTCTATGGTGAACTCCCCACCGGCTGCTGCAAGAGAGGAGCCCCAAAGAGGAGATACAAGGACTCTCTGAAACAATATCTCAGCCTTGGCCATATTGGCTGCCATCAGTGGTCCAGTCTGGCCTCCAATCAGGATTCATAAAGACACACCATTCACAACGCTGCTGCTTCCTTCAAGAACGCACACAGAGTCAGTCTCGAGGAGAAAAGGCAATGCAGAAAAAAGTGTTACTTGCCAATATCGCCTAAGAAGACTTTCCACTGTGCCTTTTGTGACCAGACTTGGCTATCCCATACCAGCCTTTTTAGCCACCAGCACACTTGCAGCAAGTGTGGGTAATGCCCTTCCTAAATCTTCGTTTGCGAAGCCTAGCCATGATCAATGACCCAAGGCCTTCCTTCAGTCTGGTTCTCTTCTAACAAAAGCTTCCTTCCTTGTCCCTAAATCAAACTTCAGCCTAATGCACCTGAGATTAATCTCCTAAAATAAGAAACACATTACAGCTCCTCTCTATGGCACAAAATGTAGCAGGCTCATGCAAATATGTAGAAATTAAGTTAAAGATGTTATGGTTAACAGCAGAGAAGAATTAGGCTTCACAGACTATGGGGAAATAATTATTTAAACTCTATTTTTATTGCAAGGGTGTAGCACCATGGTTGTGTGATAACTGCCCACACATGTAAGCTTTTGTGCTTTATAATAGGATGAATGTATGCTCCATATTCACCTGCAGATTATTCTTTTTTAAAGTCATCTTACCCTTTGTTTATATAACTTTAAAATGCTTCTACTTTCTATCATAGCTGTAACATATTTAATTGTAAAATTACAGTTTAAATCACCCCTAATTGAATGTAATAGCAGATTTTAGTTAGCTTAAGAGAAAACAAAATTGAAGCTACTTAGGCCTAATATGTTTTGAAGATTAAATTCTTCTAACTTGATCTATAAAGCCAACATAAACACAAAACATGCTATGCAATATATTGTAAGAGCCAATAAGATATTATACTTAAGCAGATAAAATTTCTGAATTTCTAAAATTGTTCCCTAAGATAAAACTTTAAGGAGGCAATACAAAATAACTAAAAAATCCTATGACAGATTTTTCATTGAAGAAATAATCAAACATGACCTATCCACTGTGTCTTCACTTTCTAATTGTCCATTTTTATTGTATGGTCCATGGGTCCAGTAAATCTTAATTCATTAGTATCGTCAATAATTATTTGATGCCTGTAGTCTCACCTGCATCACTTGTGCATGAGCCCTCTTGTAACTGAAACCAGTCAGCCTCCCATGTGGGCAGAAGGAATTCAAGACAGAGAATTTTCCAAGTAATCTAAGGGATTTAATTTCAACAACCAATATGCATCTAAATCCCCCAGAGTGCTTTGAATAGTCTCAGCTCATAATCCAAGCATGCTAAATCTCAGGTGAATCTATTAATTACACTGGTCTGTTTGCTAAATCTCAGGTGAATCTATTAAGTATATTGGTCTGTTTGCTTTAAAAGGTGGTATTCAGTTTATTACAAACAAATACCTTCTCAAGCTTTTCCCCTGGGATTCTTCTTCATTTTAGTTTTGGTCCTGGGTCTCTGTGTGAATCAGATATTCAAAAGTTTCTAGAACACTAAACTTGATATAAGTTTAAATGGCAATTGTGATTCCCTACAATGGTTACTAAAACTGTGTGGAATTACTTCTAGTTTCAATATTATCCATTTTGTTTAGTTCTCTACAATTCATGCTAAAGATAAGGTTAAAAGACAGCACTGTAAGTTCAGCTGTTATCTTAGCTGTGATCATTTCTCCTGCTCAAGAAATGTAAGCAAATGTCAGCGTTTTCCCTCCAAAGTGAATGTAACTGCCATGGAGATTACTGTTCAGTACACTGCATATCTCTTCTGCAATCTGTACATTAAAGCAAAATCTAGAAAGTAATACATAAAAATTTTCCAGTAGTGGCTGAATGCATATTAGATGCTGTTAAATGTCAGTTGGCAATACAACGTGCGTTCTACTGCATGAGCAATCACTGGAGGCAATGCCTTTCACCATCAATCCAAAAATGGTTATGGTGATAAGATAAAGCTAATACTTACATGTGTAGGTCTGGATACTGCAATCCCTTTTATTTACATGGGGGAAAAAATGGTTTCAGTGTGTGTGTATATTTCAGAAAAGCAAGGAGGAATTTCTTTTCCAGTCCTTGCAATAAGACTGGGTTTATTCACATTAAGAAATGACCACACATGCCAGTGAAATCATGTTTATTTTTAATTCAGTAAAAAAGGACCTACTTGTCTTTTAGAATGCACATAGTTTTTGCAGCATGTTCTGATTGCAAACATAGGCCAGAGTAGATTAGTTATCCAGGGACTATGGAAAATGAAATGTCCTTTAAAGTGTGTATTAAGTACCACAGAGAGCATGTAATTGTAATCACTCATAGCTATTGCTAGTGACTACTCCACAGTGGCATTAGATGAAGAGAAAAAAAGTTGACACTGTTATGACTTATCTCGAGAAGATGAGCAGGCATATGTTCAGATTGCTGTTATTATTACACTAACTATCACCATAGGGCTGAGTGGGCATAACCATTTTTGCTAATCATTGTACAAAAATCTTTTAAAAAGCACAACAATCTTAAGTAGAAGAAAAGCATCGAGCAAAAAAATTAAAGGCGACAAAGCAGAAAGACATAAAGTACAAGGATGACAGACTACTCAGCACCACAAGATGGTTGTTTGGGGACACCACCAGCATAATTATTTTCAAGCACCTATTTTATTTAAGACAAGAGACAAGCAGCAAATGACTTGTCACCTACAGTACTTTATGGTAGAAACAGACAAGTGTTTGCCTCTTGTGAGACCTCCACTGAAACTTGTGAAAGTTTCTTGACACAAATGTTTAAGATTATCCTGAGGATAATCAAGGGGGAAAAGATCCCATTTCATGTGAACAGATTAAAAGATGTAGAGATTTGTTTGTTTTGCCTAATAAAATAGGGGGATTAGAATTGATGTTATAAATGTATCATGGGTAAACACTGGAAGAGAGGTGAAAGTTTTACAATACTAGACACCGTTGATATAGAAATAAATAGCTGCAGTGTTGATGTGCAATCTCTAGCCATGAGTGAAGAAAAATTCTGGAATAGCTTCCCAAAAGAAGGTTAGTTGGAGCATGAACTAATTATTTTTAAGATTACACTGTGTCCATTTTATATAGCATGACTTGTATAGCAGTTTAGTTGCCTATTATATTAAGACAAAGTACCTTCCCTTCACTTTTTGTGGTTTATTTATTGGCCAAATTCTAATTGGCTGAGACTGGGTGAAATGAAGGCGCTACTCTCTTCTTTACATAGAGAGAGTTTTATCATCATAGGAACAGCAGAAAAACTATAGTGTAATTAGACATGAACAGGCATCAGCCACTAAAATCAGTGCTGCTCCTTGGGAAGTAAATATCTGCTTACATGGATTAAAGTGTCATTCAGGATTACAGATTACAGTCTCCAACATGTTTATAGAGACAAAGAAAGCTTACAGTATGTCCTGCACTTCCATGGAATTAGTGAGGTTAATGTTAGGCTTCTGCAGACAGTAATTCATCATTTTTCCTCATGAATGCATGGGCTGTGTACGATTAATGAAGCTCACAGATGACCTGCAATCCATGTTACACAATGTCTAGTCCATTCCCAGTGATTGGCAAAATCAATCATTTAACTTGTGCTTCATTACTGCTAATAGTTTTATAACCACCTTTAAAAATTATGAAGTAGTAAGGGAAAACTTTTCAGCTTGAGATAATGGTTTAATAATTTAAGAACAAATATTTACCCTTGTCCTCCAAGTAGGAAAGTTTATCATTTAGTCCATTTATTTGTGTGTTTTCTCTGTCATGTAATTTTTACACCACAACTTGTACACTTTCTCCTAACTTATTAGGAACCTATAAAGAATGGCATTTCAGGAAACACATTGCACACCCATACCATGGAAAGTTTATTTTTAAAAAAATCATTATTCTTTAAAAAAGGAAAAGAAAAAAAGAAAAGAAAAATTCGGTTATTTAAATTTTTTTTCTTTTTTTTTCCCTGATTGTATGAATAAAAGTAGGCTTCTAATAAACAAAGCTGCAGAAAACAATGTAGTAGATATTTCTTCATGTTTCCAGCAGTACAGAAATAATCCTCTGCCTTCTAATTACTTGAAATAAGGTTTTCATGATTATTCCATCAGAATATGAATGACTGAGATAAAAAAATCTATTATTTTTTTTAGATATAAGATATTATTCAGATCAAAATTATTTGTGTCCAGGAGGTGGTTGTATTTTAGTTTCACTTCACTTACCAAGAACCCTTGCTCATTTGTAGTGAAGCAAGTAGGAGTTTTTCTTTTGACTGTAGGAGAAAGTGGCCACAGGGGGGGAAAAAAAGGAATAAAAAAAAGAATACATGGAGTGGAAGGGGATATTTTGTAGAAAACACCGGATGATTCATTGATGGTGTTTACTGGTTAATGTTCATTTCTGCAATGGAGGCTGGCTTCCTGCATCACTCACTGACTTAAGTGGTTTCATTAATTTGACATTTATGATGCTGTCGCGTTCAAAAGGCATGTTCTGATGCTGAACTCTCAAGTCCACATAATGAAAATAATCCAAATGGCATCAGAGTTGACAGCTTATCTTGTGTGTTACAAGGCCTCGATGAGTGGATTTTTGAGTTGATAAACCAAGCTGTCTTTTATGATTACTAGTTCTTCCATATTTTACTGTTGATTCATGTCTGAAATTTCTCCTTGTGTTTCTCTACCAGACTGATGTACAGTTAAAAAAAAAAAAAAAAAAAAAAAGTAATTTAGGCTTCTGAGATGTCCACAAAAATATTATATAATTTTTGGTTAGTACTGTTTTCCCTTTCTTAAACTCTGCTTATTAGATGTTTTTTAGGTGTTTTGGGTCAATTCTGTTATGGATTATGATTAAGATAATTTCTTAAATCCAAAAGATGGTCTTTAAATGAAACATGTAATATTATCTCTTAGGGAACCCTCTCTGCAGGTGCTCTCTGATAACAGAGATACTTCTTCTGTGCAGATTGTTAGCCACTTTTTCATTTGGATGTTTACTTTTCAGGTTGAAATTCAGTTGGGAGAAGGCATGGCTCAGCCTGCAACCTGAACACAAAATAGACGCTTTCTCCCTATGAGTTTTGGATATAAAAGGTACAGCATATGATTGATAGAATTTTAGTTAAGTGCAATAGCTCAAAAAAAAAAAAATAAAAAAGAACAAAACCCAAAAAGCGTGGCTTTTAAGTTTGTGTTACTTCAGTGTTTTTCTAGAGAATAACTTTTCTTCTGTACTTTTATTAAACATTCTTTTGTCCCAAACCTATTACTTGATTGATGTGCCTATGACATCTGTTATATCAGTCAGAGAGGGTATCTTCATACCAGCTCTCCAGCTGCTTGTAATGCTATTAAACATAGTAGAATGTAATGCAGAGAAAGAAAAAGAAGGGAAAAGGAAGAGTTAAATAATGTGTGAAGAACAACACTGGAGAGACTTATGAAATTATTACAATTTTCTCAAGGAAATTGTGGCATAATGGCTAGGTAATGTTTTTTTACACATCTCTGATCTATATAGTTTATTAGTTTAATGCTGTGCTTTGCTGATGTTTTTTTTTTTAAACTCAGAAACTTCCATTAAGATTCTCATCCTTAGAAAATGAGAGGTTAGTGGGATGTCAATAAAACAGGGTTCCAGAGGCCACTCATGTCTCGTGATCTCTGATAAAAAGCCTACAACCAGCTCATGGAGCCATTTCCAATAGGGTTAGTAGTAATGTCTATGTGAAACGTGCAACAACAGAGAAAAGGAATTTCAAGCACTAACACCAGTCAGTTGTGCAAAAAAGAATGTGCATTCTTTGGAAAGAAATAGCAAGGGTACTTGACAAGGTGAAGAATTTACTGATTAGTCTTATCATTTACCCACAGTCCTTTTAATATTACCATGGAAGTGACAGCTGGAAAATGAACTTAGGTGTTACTTGCTGTCAGGAAGCTGAATGACAACACAGAGCATGAAAGAAATGGTTGTCTTGAACACAGTACAGCCCTGGTACCTGGAGGATCCTATTAGATCCAAGCCTTCCCTATATACACATATCCTGGACACCCTTTATCATAGAACCACAGAATATTGTAAGTTGGAAGGGACCCATAAAGATTATCAACTCCAACTTTAAAGTGAATGGCCCATGTGGGGATGAAACCCACAACCTTGGTGTTTCTAGCACCATGCTCTAACCAACTGAGCTCATCTCAGGGTCCTATGTTTGGAAACTTCCAGTATTTAAGAAAAAAATCAATCTCCATAAATCAACAAAGCAATACAGCAATGGGTAAAACTCACTGTAAGTAAATGGCAACCGAGCGATACCATCATCAGGCCTCTTACAATCCCACATGAAATGCTGTCATAAAAGACCACACGTCGCAAAGGGCAAAAGTAATTTTGTATTCACTGAGGAAATGTTTCCAAGTGGCAGAGACTGTGGATGCCCTTCTGTACATGAAAATAAATCCACAGAGTGGATCTCATATAGGAGAATGCCAAGATAGTCATACAGTGAAGAATTTTTCTGCAACCATTGCAAGATGTGGTTTAATTGTTGTGCAACTGTATGAAATTTTGTTTGAGAGCTTAGTCTCTGGTGTCCTGTGAATACATGAGCATCACAGCTCTTATTTTAACAGTAGTGCCTTTTCCTGATCTGGACAGGGATGTTTGAAATTGTGGACTCTAAGAGTGCTGAGATAAAATGGAGTTAGATACTGAGATCAGAAAATAAAATGGTGAAACACATGTTCAAATATCAATCTTAGACTACTTTTACTGGTTTTGTATTGACTTATAATGAGGTGTTTGATTAGTTCTGATTAGGTTTTAAAAGATTGAGTGAATCAAGAACCTAATAACTGATACTGAGCTGTAAGAAATGGTCTTTTACCTATTACAGTCTTCAATACTGTTGAAAAATAAATAAAATATATAGTTTTTATCACCAATCAACATCGATTAGATTTTTGTTACTGAGATAAAATATAATTAATCTCCTTGGATACCTACTCTTCTTGTTCTGCATGGTAATATAAGAAACTTGCTTTTACATTTTAAACATTCTCCTTTTCATTTTTATGGGAAATATGGCATAGCTGTGGTAATGCAAAGATGCCACTTCCTCAGAAATAGGAAGAATTGATAAAAAGTAATTTGTCAGGCAAGATGCTGTCTCTAGCATTTATCCCTCACTGGGGAACTTTGCAGTTCCTTTTTTCACCTAACAATAAGTTACAAGGCTCATTTTGTTGTTAGGACAGAAATGCAGTTTTCTGCCTGGATGTCCAAGATGCCATCATTTCCCTAATGAGACTTTAGTTGATGCCTCCTTTTCTCAGATTTTTTCCTTTTGAACTCATTGTTTTAGCAGAAATTAGCATAATACACTCATAGGAAATTACAGTACTTTATGAATTGTTAAATGAGAGCAGCAGAGATTGAGGTTTATTAACCAAGACAGCAATTGCTTCTGACAGTAAATATTTACAACTATACTGAGTTGCAACAAGCTGAAGGAAAAAGAATTCCAATAGCCTTCTGTCCATTTCTTGTAAATAGATACCAACCTAACCTTAGTCTATGTGTCCTGCCTGAATACATGCATGGAGATAAGTACTCCTTGAGCACAAGTGCATTAGAAGTGTCAGCAGACATAAGGGTAACTGGACAAAGTCAAAGCCATGGCTTTGTTTCACATCCATATTGATTTGCAGAGTCAAAGCAGAGGTAAGGAGGAAAGCTTTTAGCCTCCTACAACTTACTCTGGGTGCTCTTGAAGGCACTATTAAGGTTTATTACATGAACATTTCATTCTAAATACTCATTTGACTGGTCATTGTAAGATACGACCACAGAACTTCTTTCATAGAGTAGTATATCTGAGCTTCCATTAACAGGTTTTTAAATGCCCATTTGGAAATAGTCTTTGTTATTTAGGTTAACCATTCCTGCTGAGAGCAGTACACATTATGGATGTAATATAAGTAAAATTGAACTGAATTTTATGGTCACTTCTATTTAAAAAAACATCTTGTTAAAGGATACCATACCTTTTATATGAATTTAAAAGGAGAAACTAATGCAGTGACTATCAGTTTTCACAAAACTTCCAGAGACTTGGTATGTCTGAACATTTTCTCCTCACCTTAAATTTGTTTGAAATCAGACAACACATTGCAAAGTTATTTAGAAAAACAAACAGGAGGAACACATAAGACATCATTCCATCCAGAAACAAAACTAAAAATTAAAGAAAGAGTATCCAGATTTTTTCTCCCTGTTACAGTTACACTGGAGTGAGTTGTTGGCAGTTAAAACCAGGAATATTCTTTGCAGACTCATCATGACATTCACCATTATTTCAGAACTTCATTCTGGACCTAAAGGAGAGAGGGAACGTAAGGTAGAAGTGATCTCATCAGCCATAAACATCTTCAAATTGGGAGAGTTCAGCTCCTTGGGATCAGGGTGATAAATAAGCATACATGATTTGGAAAGGTTGTCAGTGAGATGAATAAGCAGTCCAATGAGATTAATAAACATTTTGTACTGTCATTTAGAACTAAGGATGACAGATGTAGATGGGGCTGATGCTAGTTTTCAGTCAATGTTAAGATTAATTAGGTAGACAGCCTATCACTGTAGTGGCACTAACACATTCATAGTAAATGGTCATTTTTCAGGATTGTCTCCTAAGCTTTTGGCATACAAAAACTTCCAATAACTTCAATAGCAGTGTAAAGGAAGAATTGAATAAAGCAGCAAGAGATGTAGGTTTCCCCTCTCTTACTCACTGAGAGTGTCTATATCTGAAGGAAAGGGATATTCAAGAAGTAGAGCGTGTTCTTGTTTCTCCTTAATCTATGAAAACTCTTTCCTGTGATATCTGCATAGTTTGAAGAGGAAGGGCAAGAACCAGAAAGAAGCAGATAGATTTGCTGTAAATTCTACTGAGGAAAAAAGGTGTTTAATTATGAATAAAGACCTGTTAGTTCCCCAGGGGGTTGAATTTCTGAATACAGGCTTCTCTGGAGCCTTCTTATATGGTGGGTACCTCAGGTAACCTTAACAATGTAGTCCAATCCACCACAATACCAAAGAAGATGTTGAGAGGAAGGCTTTTCTATGTGAGTGAACTGGAAATCATGTATCCCTGCTTTGTTTCTTATGTCCAGGGAAAAAAGACTTTTCTCTCCACCTTATATATACATGTAGATTATTCTGACGTGGTAGAAATCAGAATTATTTTTCTGTCGGTTATTATATTAACTATGTTCAGGATTTTTTGTTAAATTATAACTAAATGTAATGAAAAGTTTTGCAAGTGCTTATTTCAGCAAAAGTATTGGATCTTTCCTCTGATAGAATGGCAACATTTAATGCCTCTACATGCTGAGAAGTAGTCAGTGTTTAATCATGTACTAAGCCAGTAAATTCAGTTAAATTCTTTTACATTTACTATTTTATATATGCTTGAATGAAATGTCCGACATTCTAAAATAGAAATCATTAGTGAATCTGTTAGCTCCTCTGACCTTAATAACGTGTAACCAAAATTAATTATCACATTGAAGCATTTGCTGTAACTTGTCATTAAGTGATTAGTGCATAGCAAGAATGCAGAATCTCAGTGAATTAATCAGTGACCTATATTTTCTGGTGCTTGTGCTTAAATTTAGCCTTGGTCAGAATGACGAAAGATCTGTCCAATTGCATTCTTGTTAAATGTTCTCAACTGAACAAGTCTGGTTACTGTCACTCAGTGAATAAAGGAGTGCTTTCTTCACAATGCTGTCACACATGGATTGGTATATTGATGGGAACCACTAAATCATTCAGCTGTGTCCACACATCCTCCCCAAACTCTGTGTAGGAAGCAGGATGCCGCTGTCTGTAAGCAGTGAGAGCTTTGCTGCCGAGTATGCTGGAAGCAAGTTTGAAACATAAATTATTAATCTACTTTTACTTTGGAGCACTCAGCAATGGAAAAGATGCTTTTCTTCAAAACCACTTGAATACTGTGATAGACCCCAGTAATTTAGCAGTTTAGAATCAATGGGCTGCAGCAATTTATTTGTACCATCATGTATGCCCAGGAGGATGGAAAAAGTGATAACCTCATGGTAAATGGCAGATTCTGACAATAAACAAAAATGTTATGGTTATTTTGAGAGAGAACTTTTTCCTCACTCACATTTAACAAATATTTGGGAAGTAATTTTTAAATAAAGAACACTACACGAGGATGGTATTAATACTATATAGAAAATGAAAGGACTATCTTCAATACTGAGATACATTTTGAATGATGAAGTATAACATTTCAGATGCAATAACCATTTAATTGAATCCAGATTATATTTTAAAAGGAAAAAAACTGTGGAAAGAATTAAACAGGTGGAGACAGGCTATGGGAAGTGTAGACTACATAGCTAGAAGAGCAAATCTAAAAAATAAATGCATACTGCTCACTCTTTGGCCAATATACTGCAGAGTTGCCAAAAAAGAGAGGGAAATGCATAGAACAGATTCATATACTGATGTTTGTTAATTTTTTTTTCTTTTTAAATATATACCCTGGCTGCAAGGAACAAGAATGAAACAAACGGGTTGGGGTTGAAATAGAGAAGTTGAAGGTCAAAATTAGAGATGGAAGAAAGGATTTTTCTTCTTTTATTTACTGACCTCGAATCTGGAAAAAAAAAAATAGGTGGGACCCATGTGACCAAGTGCAGCAAGACCATTTTTTAGGCTCACTAAGCTAATGAGCATGGCTTTGAATGTCGAGGCTTGGTTTATTTTTGAAGGGCTGTGTGGGTGTGAGTGTGTTGTGAAAAATCTAAATCTGAAGAGAAATGAAGAAACAGGAGCAAAGAGACAGTGTCCAGGGGAACCACCTGTTGGGGGAGTCTTGTACATCCCCTGAGAAAGTATCATAAGTGGGGACCATTTTCAAGTGCCAGTGCACACCTGCCCACAGTGTAGGAAACAAACAGGACTTAGAAATCTGTGTGCAGCCACATAGCAGTATTTCTGGAAGCAGAGGAATTTGGTACTGTAATGAAAGACACAGGCCTTTTAGGTACAAGGAAAATGAGGTTAGATTAGGATTCAGTCAGGGAACTGGCAGACAAGATCTCTCAGAAGACTGCCCTGAAGGGAAAAGACCCCAAAAGATCTGAGTGATCTTCAAGGACAACCTCTTTAGAGTAGAACAGAGTATTGTGATGGATGAGAAGCTGAGAACATCTGCTAAGAGTGATGAAGAACTCCTGAATGGGCTCCAACACAAAGGGAGCATACAGGGAGCAAATATGGGGACGGGCTGCCCAGGAGGAGTACAGAAAAAATATATCCTGGGCATGCAGGGCCAGAACCAGGCATGTTAAATATCTGCTGGGGTCAAACTAGTGAGGAACATGAAGGGCAACAAGGAAGACTCCTAAAGAGTCATTGGAGCAAGAGGAAGGCTAAGGAAAATAAGGTTGCTTTTTCCTAGTGACAAAGGATACAGAAAGAGTCGAACTACTCAGTATCTTCTTTGTCTCAGTCTTTACTGACAAGTTTTTCTCTCAGAGCTTTCAGCTCTAACTGGCTTGTAGCTCCGGAGGATGAGTTCCTACCCACAGAAATATAAATTGAATTGTAGATTCCTTAAGCCAACTGAAGAGAACACAAGTCTGTAAGACTGGGCAGGACGCATCCAAGGTGCTGGGGGAGATGGCTGCCACTGTCAGGGAGTGATTTTCTGTCATCTTTGACAGCTTGTGGCAATGAGGGAGATCCCTGGTGACTGGATGAAGAAAGGTGTCACTCATATTCAAGAAGAGTAAGAAAGAGTATCCAGGAAACTACAGGTTTTTTGCTCATTGCTGCTGAGCAAAACGTCAATTTAAAATTTAATCAAACTAGTTTTGCTTTTTAGGAGTTAAAATTAAATCAGTGTTTTCTTTCATAGACTGCAGGTGAAAAAAACCTGTCACCAACTGAATTATGCCTTTAGAATCTCATTTAAAACATTTCAATATTCTGCACATTTAACACAGAATTCACATCTGCTCTATTCATATACAACAGCCCAATATTTGGGCATCTCACATGCTGGAACACATACTAGTTGCATGACAAAACAATCACCTTTTGCCTGCAGATACTGAAAAAATACCTAGAATGAAACAGGGTGGAGAGTGAAGAAAGAAGCTTGTCTCCTCACAGCATACAATTTACATACTATATATTTTTACCATTTTTCCCAGCAAGGCTGTTTTCTTTTTCACTACATACTTATCTGCTTTGTTGAAACAGCTGTATCTTCCTGGCACAGTATGAGTGAAGATCACAAATAATATTTGTATAGCAATTTTTAACTACTGTACAAACAGAAATAATCTCTTTCTTAATTGTCTTTTTCCTTCTATATATACAGTACATTTTTTATTCTTAAAAGGGTGATGACACTATGAAAGCCCACCAGAATGAAATGCACATCTTCTATTATAAACTATTTGAAGATTCTTACTTGCAATGATATTTGTTGCAGTTTAAAGTATAAAAAGCTTTTCTTGCTTTATAACAAAGTACTTATGCCCAGATTTGCAAAAATGATGGTACTATCTTCCAGTTACTGGAATGCCTGGAACACAAAAGCAGCTGAGATGGGTCAAACTACTGTATTTAGTAGTGGTCATTACAGATACTTCAGAAATGGTGCCACTTTAGAGTGACTTCTTGCAGTATATACACCAAATTTCATGTATCTATAGTTTGGAGACTTCTTGAGTTTGAGGTTGTGTCAGTATAATTCTGCTTAATAGCTTTGGTCAGTCTTCTTTTGTCACTGTATTAATTACCTTACGAACCCATTAATAATGTTGCATTTACTAAGTGGGGTGACAATGAGTTCCAGAGTTGAATTACATGTTATGAAAAACAGTATTCCTTTTTTCCATTTCGAGTCTGTGGCCAGACAATTTTATTAGGCCTCCATGAATGTCAGAATTTATTGCTAGTCCTGTTATTTTCTTCTAAAGGCAGTCCTATGGACACTGCTACCTATTAGTTCCTGACACACATACTCCTGTATTCAGAACTTTCTCAAGCTCCTCTTTTCATAAAAGCCACTGCAAAAAAATTAATTTAGCTCCTTTGTTTTCATACTTATTTATTTCTTGTCCACATGAGATGCCTGCATTCATTAATCCTTGCCATCTTTCCCACATCTTCAGCAGGTGTGCTGCCCTGTCATTCTAGCCATTTCCAGCTGGGTCATACAGTACTGTTATTATACTTTTTCTACATTGGTATGGAATTTCAGTCCACAAGGATGATGCATAACTGATGTGCAAAGTTTATAGACATGCCAATTTTGTTACTTCACATAATATGTATACATCACTGGCACGATCCATTGCTATTACGGTAATACTTCCACGCATACAAGTACATCACACAGTTGACAGAAGCCTACTAATCAAAATAACATAACTATTCTAAGGATGAAAACCCACTGTAAATCTATTTGCACATTTCCTCTTAGCATCAATAAATTATGCAAAGAAGTAATTATTTTGTGGCCTTTGATATAGAAACAGACATAATGGCTTACTTAGAATAATTTAAAGCTTCTCTCTACTACTAAAGTAACACAGAATCCCATTTGGCAGAGTGGGACAGTAGGGTTTTTTTTGCAGCTTTTGATGTAGAAGGAAATATTTTATATGGGTTGAAAGGACTGCACAAGTTAATAAAAGGGAAAACTGGGATAAAAAACTTGCTAAGTCCATTGAGGATTACTAAACAGATAGAAAAGTTGTCTGTTCAGAAAGGCCCTGAACTGCAAGTGACTACAGGCTCTCAGGGAAATATATGCATGCTCTGTCTGACGCTATTTTCTGGACATCTGCTTTCACTGAGCGGCATGAGACAGCTATGAAACTTTGATCTGACCTAATGCAACTGCTCTCATTTTCCTATATTTCATGATAACCTGAAGATTAGCACAACCAGTCTCTAAAACACATACAGTCATATGAAACATGACTGCAAATCCTACTAGCAGGTCTAAACTAAAGTGTATTTATGTGGGAACCTAAGTGGTAGTTAGAGTTACTTTGAATTTTCAAATATATATGATTTATTTACAGATTTTTGCATTTTTCCATCTTGGCTTCCTTCCACAGAACTCCATTGTCCTCTAACTTCTTCCAGGAACATGATGCTTTCACAGTTGTAGAAAAAGTATTTACTATTGGGCTAATACCAGATGGGGCTTGGAAAGTCCTGAGTCTTAAACATCTGCTCTTTTAAAGTAAAATTAGACATATTTCCAGCTTAATGAGCTGAAAGATAGATTTGTGATAGATTTGTAGTATCCGCTGAAAGTGGAGAATGTATCTGACAGGCAGGTGCTGGAATCCATAATATTTTAGGTTTCCAATACTCATCAGAATAGAGGGAAAATATCTTAATAAAATGGAAAGATACCCCTGAGAGAAGATGAAGCAATTCAAACCTGTTACCTTACTCTAAATTTATAACTAGGTATATCCAAGACTTAGTTACGTAAATACGAATTTAATCTCATAAAAGCTAATGAATATGATTATATCTGTTCTACAGATGGGTGGAAGGCCTGGGCTCTGAGTGGGATGTATGTTGAAAATCCCAGCTGTTGCTTCTGTATTTCACATGAGACTATAAAAGCTTATGAAAACGTAACTCTGTTTTAGCTTCAGTGTGTGTGTGTATTTACTTTTCCTGACCAAAGGGTTATGTGACAGTTCAGTGCTCATTTTGTAGAAACCTGTGTCTGTAGCAGGAGGAAGTATCCGAAAATAATTTTCACAGAGGAAAGTAGCTTATTAGAGTTTAATTAAGTTTGTTCCCCAGCTTATGGGTAAAAAAAAGGATTGGATTCAGGAAAGGACGTGTAATATCTGCTAATGGTATCTGTGATATGTCACTTGTGTATACATCTATTTATTTGTGTAAACATTCATTCGTTTGATTCAGCACTTCTTAAGACAAACATATGGCTCATCACACATACTTACAGTCCTGTGTTTGACTTAATGAATTCACACAGATTTGATTTTCTCTTTGAGCAAATAACTTGAGATGTTTCTAAGGAATGGCACATCTGCGCTCGAGATTTGGAAATAACATAACAGGATGCAATTTTCACAAGAAGTGCAGCTGAGGGGCTTGGTCCAAAACCTGATGAAAATGTTAGCCATAGAAATATATTCTTATAAGCTTCCTTTCATGACTTTCTTTTCCATGTTCACATGATACTTCTGTTGCCTGATAGAAAAAGGTACAATTTTTCCCAAATACATTAAGCAATTGCTGTGCAAACATAATATTCTTTGTAGCTGCTTGTCTGCAGCACACAAGTGCCACCTATAAAATAACTTTAGTTAAACTGACAAGAATCCACTCCAGACCACTGTAATATATTTAAACAAAGCAATTTTAAAGCACACAGAGAACAAAACATATATCTGTTAAGTGCCTCATACACTCATTTTGAATTATTTTTATATGTAGGAAGAAATTTCTCAGTTGCATTGGAAAATGTTACTCTAAATAAACACAAAAAAAAAAAGAAAAAAAAAAGAAAAAAAGAAATTACTGCCCCAGGAACACTTCATTTGATATTTTAGACATGTATAAGAAAATTAAGAAGTAGAAATCTTTTTCATGTTATGCTGTACAAAATATTACTGTACTAATTGTGTTATGCTCCCTAGTTTGTCACTGATCTACAGAAGATATAAATGTTATATCGTTCTTCAAGACACTAATGTTTGTGAATGTCTGGGGATTAGACGCTACTAAACAACAGAATGAGAAAGTGTCTGCACTTTTAGAGGTCTTTAAAAAGTAACATCAACTTTCTGGTAAATTGATGTTACACAATGGGTTAAAAAAGGAGACAACTATAGATTAATTTAATAAATTATGTTTTTACAGGACTCTGACGAGTTCCATCATTTCTTACAAAAGGTATTATACTTGTGACAGGCTTTTTCCCTGAACATGTAGCATCTGAGGAGATGCTCAAAAAAAACTCAATGCAAGAAGCTAAAGGAAAAAAGTTATTGGATTATTTACATCCTGAATTTATTCACAATAGGGATATAAACTAAATTTTAAATAAAACATACCTTAGCAACTAGGGTATCTAACTTGAGCTATAGAGGATATCTGATCTGGTCTAAGCAACCAAGGAGAAATTCTCCCTGAATTATAGGTCTATTCCCATTAGTGTTCAGGAGCCAGGACATGTATTTCAGTTTGGTTTCAGCAAGTTGCTGGAAAATCTGTCTGCCCTTTTACTTGTGAAGGAAAAATAAACAAGGCTGTATCTAGGTGTGTGTAACCTGTATGATTCCAGAGTACTTTCTGCCTCTGGGTGTTGGTTTGTTGCCTGTTTTTGTATTACTCCTGGTGTGTGCTTTGCTCTCTGCATGCCCTGCTTTCCCTGCACAGTCAAGGAAGGCAGTCCAGGTGCAGGTGTGTGTCCCTGCTAACAGGCAGAACAAAGCCAGGACTGGATGCAGCCTACAAACATGATAATGCTCACACAGTCATCTGGCATGTTTCATAAAGTTTGGTCCTTCATGGTCTGTACCCAGAATATCATACAATGATTTGTCTTGGAAAAGACCTTTAAAGGTCATCTAGTCCAATCCCCTAACATTGAGCAGGGACATCTTCAACTACATCAAGTTGTTCAGAGCCCAGCCCAGTCTGGTCTTGAATGTTTCCAGGGTTGGGGCATCCACCACATCTCTGGGCAACTTCTGCCAGTGTTTCACCACTCTTCTCATAAGAAAAATTTCTTCCTTATATGTAGTATGAATCCACTCTCTTACTTTAAAACCATTATCCCTTGTCATATTGCTACAGACACTACTGAAAAGTCTGTCACCATATTTCTTATAAGCCTCATTTCAGTATTGAAAGGAAATATCTAGGTATTATCTAGGAAGAAACATCAAATGGAAAGCTTTACTCCTCTGTTGCCATGTAACTCAGCACATTGAATCTCAGGCTTTAGTCTTCTCCAAGGAAGAAAAGCCAGAAGAGGAGCTACTCTGGGCTGCAGGATAACTGCTCCCAGGAAGGAAGGATGGCTTCAAGAACAGAGGTAGGTTGGAACATTTGGCATCTGCCTCTGTAGTACAAATAAACATAAACAGAGAAAATAACAACAAGAGGAAGTAAAACCAAAATGAAACACCCTTACAAACTTTTCTTCCCCTGGGGAAGCCCTGGGTGTACAAACAACATAAGACAGAAGTGGAGATGCTGGATTTTTCCCCACCCCTCACTGTGGTTCAGAAAGGAGCTTTTTAAATTATGATCCCAAGCATAACATAGGAAACCATAGAGAAAATAAGAGAGGATAAACAGTTTCCTGCCTGTAAACTGCATTTCACTGCCGATTTTGTACTGGATGGTTATACACAGATGGTGCAAGAATTTGATCCCAAAACCAGTTTTTTTCCAACTGTAACAACTGCAGAATTAGATCAGCTTCTGTACTATGCCATAAAATGAACAATGACTGTTGTAATAACGTATCTTACAGATTCTTCCATGAGTTCATTATTTTTTGAATGATGAATGTAAATATTAAAATGCTGTGATATTTTTAAACTTGGCTTTAGAATACTGGAGTGGCTCTGTGGGAAAATCATTTGTCCCTGGCTGTGTAACAATCACTTTCCACCAGTCAAAGCTCCGGTTACAATCTGTTTCTAATTAATCAGGAAGACAAGACAGGGCAAGTTTTGTACTGAAACAATATCATATATAGTGGACTCACAGTAAAGCATGCCAGACGAAAATGTGTTTTGTGCACTAAAAGGAACAATCTAATTATCATCTTACTGCTTGAGTCTTAAATTCTTCTGAAAAGCATCCCACACATTAAAGCGTAACAAATAATCTACATGCAGTAGTGTAAAATAGTGATGCCTAGACCAAACCAGAATATTTAGAATTTTAACATAAAATTACCTAATTCTTCCAGAAGCCCTGCAGAGTACAGAAAATTCAGAAATATTGACAATCTAGCTCCTTGTTCAAAGCTAGGTGTTTGACTATTCATCTTCAATGATTTTTAGAGCTGGTAAGAGTCAAAAAAAATTTACAGTTTAGGGAGTAAAATATGGGATGCTCCAAAATATAATGAAAATAGAGAAATGTAAGAAAAAATAGTATGTGAAAGCCACTTCTATTTTTCAGCCAGCAGTAGTTCTAGTTGCTGAATAGAGCTCTCTCTTGCAAGCCTTACTAACACAGATGGTTCAGATAAAGTAAGGGGAGGCATTCATCTACCAGCTATGTGCAGGGGCAGATCATAAGAGAGAAAATGATTTACTTTAGAAAATGGGAGTAATGGAAAATCTGTTCTTGTTAACTTTTATTTTGCTCTTGTTCCTTTTATTCCTGATGTGAGGAGCACTGTAGTGAGTGCAGTGTGTCATTGCTCTTTGGGGTGCTGGAAATAGAATAGGAATTGCTCCAGCAACGGAGCTTAGAAATGATAGTGAGTGTGTTTGTGAAAGAGGAGTTATGTCTGTTTATTATTCTGTCTTCTTTTGAAGAAAAACAGAGTTGTCCTATAATCTCTTAATTAAAGTCTTTTCTATATCTTTCCAGAAAAGTATTTCTGATTCTGTTGTAAATATGCAGAGAAGTGCAGGGTACTGTTTCTATACTTAAAATAATGGTCTGTTATTTCTAGATGGAGAAAATAGCAAAATAACATGTAGGCACATGTAACTTCTGTTCATGCTATAACACAGCAGCATCAGACAAAACGATATTCCAAGTGCACGGATTTAGCTGAATGGCTGTTGTTATGTTAAAGATTAAAATCGCAGATGACAGGAAGACCTACAGGTTGCTTTGTATACGAGCAAGTTAGAGATTTCAACTGACTTTTACATATTAAGTAGTTCATGAGTGGGTGGGCTTTGTGGGCAGAATCTCTCCCAGGACTGAGATCTCACTTGATAGTCTGGCTCCGGATATAAAAATGTTAGCCATTGGAAACTTAACCCAGCAAGGGACTTCTTTTTTTTTCCTAACCTTCCATCTATATGTAGCACATACCCTTTTTTCCCCATCCCTCATGATCTCATTCCTTATCAGCAAAATCTACAAAATAGATTTGTTCTACAAGATTCTCCTAATTGACATGAGCACATGAACAATAAATATCTTCACTAGTCCACTTCGATTTGTTTTAAGTTTTTGTCTGCATTAACTTTCCAATTGCTGCACTCTGACCAGAATTAGTCTGTATGTTCTTTAGGGATAAGAATTTATGTGAAAATCCTAGTTTTATTGACTATAAAGATAGTTTTAGGCTATGGAATTTTACTACTTGTCCCTCAACCCATAATGCAAGTCACCTAGTCTGCATTTGGCCTATAAAAGTGTGAATAATTATAGCAATTCAAAGGGAGAGAGTACTTGTATCTGAATGGGGAAAGTAAAACCATAATAAAGTCTGCTGAGGCTAAACTAAATAGCATGAGTCATTTTTCAAAAGGGACTATTTCTGTGATGTACACTGAGCATGGGGATGCTAAGGCCAAGAATACTTGGGCTCAGAAATGTTGCAAAACAAGGCTTTATTAAACATACCATGAGTTAAAAAAATAACAAGGTGAAACACAACCATCAAGCAACACAAACCAGTGAAGCAGAATGATGACTGACAGGTACCTTTCATCAGACATTCTCAGCTATGGCTGTGAATCATCAGTGGCCACAGAACTCCTTCTTGACAATGTTTTTGTAATTAAACAAAAATATAATAAATATTTTCCTTTAAATTAAGAGAATTGTTGTTTTATCAGAATTATGTTTCTGATGTATGTGCAATTGGATTAATTGATATTGGCTATGAAATCCATATTCAAGGGAAAGTTTTCATATACAGAAACACAATCTCTACAAGTTTTCAATAAGGAATTTCTCACAATAATGTATCAACTTCAATACTTTTGTTTCCATTTCTAGAGTATAGAGATATCATGGAAAGGAGTTTACCCAAAACCAGCCAACTCAGTTGCGTCACTCTGTACCCTAAACCACAACTTATGGTATTGAAGCACATACACCTGTATTTGACCACTCTAACCTGTTTTTATATTGAGTTTTCTAAAACCAGTATTGGAGGGCAATTTATATTTTCATATTTGAATGAGGGATAGCACAATAAATCATATGGCTATCTGAATAGTTAACAAGAATGTGAAAATACAATACCAAAGAAACAACAGCTCCACAAAACTAATCCTACCAACTAGAAATTGCACGAAAATCTAATGCTGTACAAAAAGTTCACAGTGTAAAAAATTTGCTATGTTTTCTCTAGGAATTGAACTGAAGACCTGTGGCTTGAACCTTAGGTATAGGGACAGCCAGACCTCAAATAGCATTGACACTGCAGGGGGGTGGATTGTCCATGGGTTGTTTTGTGTTTGGGTGGTGAGTTTTGGTGCCTTTATCACATATACTTCTTACCTTTTTTGTTAAGGGATTGAAACTGACAAAGAAAAACACTGAACATGTAGAAATTTTGGGTTATTCTCAGTTTATCGTGGAGTTTCTGTGGGCCTCAGGGCACAGATAAACTTCAGCAGCTCTGCTGCAACTATCCATGTATAGGTCCTTACACAGTAACTAATACAAGATGATTTGAGATAGTGTGAAACCTTTTAAGGAGAGAAATTCTGAGAGGTCTTCTTTTCACCTACGATAACTATACTCCTGTGTAAACTAATCTGTAGAAAATTATGGTTACCAAGTGCTGAGTAAGTTTGTTCCAGATCTCATGGATTTAAAGTCACATCTCAGCATGAAAACAAATTTATACAAGTCCTTAAAATTAACTTTATCAGTGCTATACTTAAAAACAAACAAAGTGGTTTTGTAAAATAATTAGGCTGTACTGGCACAAGTATCCTATGTTGGATAATCTATTGTTTATATAAATAGAATGAGATTTTGTAGCTTATTTTTACTCTGCCCTTTAAAGTAGAGATAAAAGTAATCATTTTAGGAATTCTGAATTTACTCACAGAAGCCCAAGGACATCCTGTGATATGACATCATAGCCTTTGTTGAAAATAAAAAAACCTATAGAAGATTCTGGTATCTTCTCAATAAAGTTTCTGACCAAACATGCTAGGGATTCAATAATGCAAAAAGAAAATAACCTGTCTGCAATTATTCTGCAATGAGTTCATCACAAGCATTATAATCTGAAGTCTCACTTTTTCTGCTTGAACTAAATGTACCTGCTCTTAAACACCATACATGCCTGGCAAATCAATATTTAAGCAGATTGTCAATAGCATTTTTGGTCTGCAACTTGTTTCCATCTGAAGTAGTCCAGCTAAAGGAGAAAAGAAGTGATGTAATGCTTCAAGTCCTTCTTACTTGCACACAACAATTAATTGTTTGAAGACTGATCTTTGAGCTAGATTCCTTCAAGCCCTTTGTAAGCAAACAGTGATCTTGTATTCTTCACAGAGCACGCATTGTAGACTCCTCAGGAAAGTTGAATGGCATGCCATGTGAAAAAAACCACAGACTAATGGGATAACATCCTGCTAAATTAAATTACATCACAAAAATTATTAATATTCAACAACTTTAAAGCCATCAGGAAAACAAGAAATTAGTCGATTCTGCTGAACTTTCTAATTATTTTTAACAGTTATGACAAGATAGTAAAATGAAAATATTTTGAGTCTCTCAATTATTTCATGAGGATCATGCATCTATGAAACATGCTGTAATTAGATATTCATGCCTAATTGCTGAAGAGAAAGTGTGTTAAACCTATGGATGTGCAGACCCTGGAGGAATGCCTGTAACTCATATCACTCTACATCTTGGTGCAGGCTACCTGGATTTTCCAATCCATCAGCAAATATCACTGCATTATTGCTCATCCTTTGGAAGCTCCAAAGGCTAAATCCAAGGAATTAATGTGAAATGTGGCCTTAATGATATTCTGCCATCCTGAGCAGATCCAAGCAATGGAATGATTTCATACATTTCAAGCTGAAGTAGGCAGGCATACGTATCTCCTCTAGATGCTCAGTTCTAAGGCTTTTGCTTTATATTCAGTTATACATGCATGGTTGCCTAAATGCTACTTCTCAGTGTCTGTCAAAATTGAAAAAAACACCTTGCAGATTTTATTTCCTCAGTGGCTTCACTAGTGAGTTATTATCATTTGGAGACTAACAGAGACATTTAGCAGTAGAACATACTATTGGGGTAAAAAACAGCTATTCACTTTAACATGGAGGAAAATAATGACAGAGAACTCGAGTACAGAAGAACAATAAATAGTATTTCAACCACTACTAATAAAATTGGGTGAAAGACAGACAAGAGAAGAATTTTAGAACCAGGGGAATGTGTAGCACTAACTCTCAAAGTCAATGCATTTGTGTGCACAGTAATTAAAAAGTGATAAACCAAGGTCTATGCAGCTTTCAGTTGAGGACATTTCACATTCAGTGGTGCATTTGGGGAATAAATTCAGAGCAAGCCATGCATGGAAGTCTTTGGGGCATGCAGAATGCTTTACAGTATGGCTCTCCTCATGTCAGTCTGCACAAGGGTGCTCTAAGCCCATCTTCCCCAGTTGTCTTTAGATGCAAATAGTAAGTCTTCACATGCCTAGTCTGGTTTTACAAAATTAGGTACTATGAAAATGTTTTTTTAATACAGAAAGAAAATGTTCTGCTACTCTCAGTCCTGGTTGCCATTCTTTGTAACTCAATAAGCAAATCATAAGTAGTGAAAAAAAAATCTCCCTTATCCTGAAGGTAGTTCAAATATATTTTTTCAAATCACTATTAACTACCTAGAAAAGAAGTTAATTCTGACCAATTCAGTCAATCAGAAATATTTAGTAACATCAGTTTGTTGCAGCCATATTTCAGATGATAAGAAGTTTAAGCAAGAGCTTGCTCATTCACATTAACACACTCCTTCCATATCCGTTAATTTGCTTGGAACCTTGAGAGTCTGACAAAACATTAATTGAAGTCAAACAAAGTTTTCACTACCTCAATTTGAAATTCAGTCAGGCATTTGGTCTGCAAATAACATGAATCTAGGCATAATCAGTCATGTTTTTCTTTAAATTGTTATTTACCATATCCTGTGACTGACTGTTAAACTATTTTATGAGAAACAATATTTGAAAAGGTTGTGATACAATAAGCAATACTATTGACATTTTTCTGGAATGTTATTGAGCTCAGTGGTTTTCAATTAAGAGTATGATCTATACCAGCTCAGTAAGTGCACTGAGTTGCATACATTGGAAGATTATTTAGGTAGAATATAGTGAACACCCTATAGAAATGGTCTTACTAACACCAAGGTGGGTTGCAAAGATTTAAGTATACACCAAATGTATACACACAAGTGAATAGGAACAGTGACACAGATCAGTGGTCTAAACCCTTCCTTAGGCAGACTTTGCTGCAAATCTACCCCTTCTCCTCTTCAGCTCCTTGTGTAACCTGCCAGGCACCTTACCATTTCACCTCACCAAAAAACCAAGATGACTCCTGCAGCCAGTAACACAACAAAAAGAATTAAATTCTAATGTTTAATAGCCCATTGGTATTTGGAAACTTCATTCCTGAAGTGTTGGTGGTACCATGTCCTGGGCTGCATATGGCACAGGTGGGCTGAAGGGAAGATCAATATGTATCTGAGACTTAATACAACAAATCCCTGATGCACAGTTCCTTCAGTGACAGAAGAGCACCAAACAGCTGTGCCAATCCAAACAATCTTTACCCACTCTGCAGCACCAACCTGACCTCAGGTGCAAGGTACCATTCAGCCTATAATGCCCTTTTCAGAAATCAAAAATACCCAGAAAACAAGTATAAAGTAGTTCATGGGTATAATTGCAAAACAATGGTACTTTATTTCCTTAGAAATGGAAAATATTTATGCTTGTCAGTGTAAGAAATCCTCAAACTGAATTCCCATCCATCTCTGCATAAAAAAGGAGAATATACAACTACTTGGCTCTATCACAAGTGTTTGCAATCTGGACAGCAGCACTGAAAGAGCTAGAGGTAGTATTCTTGGGAAATATCTGTCCTAGCTGACTGGGCTAGTTGACTAGTACAGCACTTTTTCTGACTAATTAGTTGGCTGCGGTGTAGCATGCATCCATCTCCAAAGTGGAACCTACTGAATGGGGTAAATTACATGCAATCCCTAGTTGTTTGCTCTTGGTAGGGGGCTTTTTATGTTTTAATACTGTCAATTAAATCATTAACAACTGCAAAATATTAAACCATCATACATTCAATGTCAATATTGAATTTCTGAGAAAAATATCACCTGTTTCTGCAGCTTGTCATTTGGAAAAAACACATAATCCACTAACCAAGCAACATAACCAAAATTATAAATCAGTGAGATTGAAATTTCCACAGCATCATCTTTCTGTCAGCCTTTCTCCAAGACTTACAGTTGTGGGATGTCTGCCAGAAAAGTAGCATAAAATGGCTGCAACACAGATAAACACAATACAATTACGCCATCTAAAAGTTCAGATACGTTTTCCCCTTTCTAAAATATTTTTCCTAAAGTATTGTTTATACCTATATCTATATCTATAGAGAGATAAAGATACATGGCTCAATATTTCTTAAACTCTTCATTCTATGTTATCCCCCTGCAGCTTTACTTTATCCAGCTAGACAAAGTTTCAAGGAGAGAAAGTGGGTATACAATTCAGTCACAGACTACAGGTATCCCTTCAACTCCTTTCCATAGGCCTTTCCTCAGATGTTAACTGGAAGGTTTCAGGTAATGCTTCACACCTGATTACAGCAAGTATTTCCCTTGATAAAGGTAAAACTGTAAAGAAACATTATCCTTCATTCTAATGGTTCCTTTTCAGAAGCATCCAACTCACAAGCAACTCATATATCAGGGTAGAAGAAAGGAAAAAGAAGGAACTGTAGACTGCTAGCCAATACGCAGATGTAAATAAAAACATTTTTGCCATTTGTGCAAACATTAAGTATGGCTTAATCATCCTAAGTTTGTAGCTCTTGAACAGTGATAACAGCTGAATCCTTTCTTTTTAAACCCTTAAATATAAACTCTGTACTTCAGAAGTCTTATCAGTATTAGATACTGGTTTTACCAGTAAACTGAACCACTAAGGCAACATTTTACTTCTTTCACCTGGCAATACACTCAGACTCTGTTCTCTCACCGGCAAGATTTCAGTAGAAATGTTTCCATGTGGACAGCAAGTACATTTTCAACTCACATTACTGTTCATCTTCAAACAAAACATCTAAGCACAGGAACCAACCTTCAATCCTCCACTTAGACAAAATTCCCCAAAGTGCGTCACAAGAGGTTTTTAGGTCTTTGGAAAGTCAGTGTTAAAGACATAGACCTTAAAAAGATCTCAAAAGTGAAAACAGAAGGACACATGTATTGTTAAACATAGGACTGTCGAAAAGTCTTTACAGATAAAATATCTTACTTCATGAAGAGATACTCAAAACAATCCCATGAATAGCTGAAATCGCTGTGTCACTGTAGGGCAGGATTTTGCAAACCTTCATTCAGTCACTTATTCCCTATTCACCAGCTGTGATAATTATTAAAAGGATTGAATTCACATGGTACTGAATAGTTCTCTGTCCTATAGAAATGTCTGTGGGTTATCTGAAGCAATACAATTACAGTCATTGCAATGAGGAAATAACTTTGTGGTTCTTTATACATAGTGAACTTTAAAATAGTCACTGTATTTTTTGTTGTTGTTGGAGAAAGGAAAATCAACTTTTATAAAGGCCTGTTTTAAATCAAATCCCAACTGCTTCTGTTTTTAAATTTTCATTTTCTCCCATTTAGAAAGTCTGATATGGATCCCCACAGGCTTTAGCAATGAGGGGCAAAGGCTGCATAATCAGCCATATATACTTTGCTTCAGTTTTACTAATTTTTTTAATATGTGACATATTCTGAAGTCTATTCCAGGATTTCTACATTTGTCTTGTTTGTATTTTCCTCAAAATTCCCCTGGCAAGCCGTCATGATGGCTATTCAAAGGAGGAGGATATGTTCTAGCTCCTCTGCTGATAATCCCCCTGCAGTAAAGTGGTAGCCAATCAAATGTGGGTGATTAAGAATTGATCAAAAGCTGAATCCAAGAAATTAATATACTGGTGTCATTTTTTTGTGTAAAGTCACTGCCAGTCGATGGAGGTATTTTGGCTTAGCAGTTTTCAGAACTTGGTTCTTAATGAATAATAAAATATTTAATAGTAAACAATAAAAACTACACAAAAATTACATGAGATTAAATCATTAGCTGAACAGCAATAGGCAATAAATAAAGATCTACACTTATACCTGTAAACAGGTCAGGTTTTCAAGAACAGCAAAAAGAAAAACAGAAGTAACAAATGTGAATATTCAAGAATATGCACAGCCATGGCTATTTACAGCTTCCTGCTCCCTCATACACTGGAGCTACAGGAGCAGCTATTCACAGTTCATTTGTTAGCTCTGAAAGTGCTGGTGGAGTTAAACACAAACAAAGACAGAAATATTGAATATAAATTCTTTGTTGTGACCTGTAAAAAACAACCCATTGCTCTTTTATATTTTCAGTAGTTGAATAATTCAGATCACTCTTTGTAGGCTGAGGCATAAGAGAAAATGCTATGATTTCTTGTGAAAAGCAATTATCTCTTTCTACTGAACTAGAAAAACTAGAGTTATTTGAGACATTTTATTTAAATTTGCCTTTTAAAAGTAGGTTTTTATTGCAAAATTGTTTGCAGATAATTGTTTTACATAGCTTATAGTCATGTTTGTTGACCTTACACATCCACAAAGTTGTGCGATTCAGAGCTCATAATAATAAACTGAGTCTGCTTTACATTAACACTGTTTTATATTAAGAAGTATTTCAATCCAAACAGTTATCTTCACTATATGACTTTTCACATGTCTTTGTGCCTGCACTTGCCCTGACAATAAAGGTCCTTATAGAGTCAAAGAAATGAGGACTGAAAGATACACCAAAGTCCAGTGCTCCTTCCTTTTCTGTAGTCCAGAAGACAAGGATGCCCAAAGTCCTATTAAAAATCTGTTCTCTCATTTAATAAGTAACATATAGCAGCTGATAGCAGCTTACTTTATTAGACCAGAGAGTTTTATGTGAAATGTTAATAAGTGGGGATGTTCCAGCTATAAAGGACACCAACATTGCTGGGACTAGCACTAAAGTCTCAGAAAATCTCAAGCCAGTGCTCTGTGATGCCACAGAGTTCCTTATGCTGATTTGTCAGTGGGAAGTAAAATCTATTGAAAATCAAATCTTCAGACTCTTCTTTTGTTCAGCCTACACCTCATCAAATGCAAAGACAATCAGAGAGAGAAATTGTGTTCTGGGATGGGATTGTCTTTTCCCTTCCTTACTACTGTAGCCCCATTTTGAATAGGAAGTTCTCTTAAAAACAGGTGACATATACTGATACTTCCTAAAGTGTCATTCTATGGGGTTCTCATTGCACTTCTGATACTTTTCTTCCAGGCATTTAGAAACTGAGTGACTGTTGCTAACATCATTATAATGCCTCAGCCAAATCTTGCTGAATTTGCCAGGCAGCAATAGAAGCAGTGTATTATCAACTCTCAGGTTATGCTATATACACCTTTGTATTTGTAATACTTGCTAGATCTTAAGGGCAGAACCCAGTTCTCCTGTCTGCAATGCAGTGGTTTAGCTGCAGTGCAGATCATTTATATCTATGCTCCCTGTCCAAGTCTCACAGAGGTCACTATGATTGTGTTAACATCCCTCTGCAATTTCTTTCCACATTTTAGTGTCTCTTTCACAATCACTGTGATCAAAGGGTATGTATGGCCTTTCTATCTGTGCTAGCTTGTTGCTGACCTGATGGCTCTGATCCTGCTTTTTGCTTTGACTCCTTGATGCACACTCATTGCTGACCGTCCAGACGCTCTCCCAGCCTAAGTAGCTACAAGAGTGACCTATGGTCTCTGTCTTAAGTTCTTCAATATGTAGTGGATATCAAATAATTCATGTTTTATTCCCTGATAAGTCTTCAGTTCCCCATTAACACTAATCCATGTGAGGCCAGAAATTAGGTTCTCTCCTGACAGCTGGGACAGTACTGCCCAGCTACACAGTTCCTTATTTTTTACCTGTCATGATGAGGAGTGCAGGAACAGCAGGAACCTGGATAGAAATCATTAGAATAGCAGTGACATGTTACCTCCTTGTAGTATGGTGCTTTCCTATAAACTTTTCATAAGAAAACATCCTTTTTTGTGTGTTTTCTCACTTCAATTTCTTCTCTTTCTTCTGTAAAAATTGAAAGCATAACCTACATCCAAAGTGATGGAAGACAGGTTTTCCTTAATCAGAGCCCTGGCAAACATCAGCCATTTTTCCATAATTGTAAATGAGTCTGTGAGGCAGGGATGCTATTTTTCCTTCTGCTCACCTCCTTAGCTCTTTTCTGAAACACCACTCTCATGAGGAGCCCTCTCTGCACGTGGACCTGCAGGTGCCCTGTTTATTACTTGGCTTGATTTTTGACCTATTGATGCACATGATTGGAAAGCAGTGTCAAAAGTGCAGAAGGACCCAACTGATAAAATCACACTTTTTCAAGACACATTTGGATAGATAGATAGATAGATAGATAGATAGATAGATAGATAGATAGATAGATAGATAGATACAGACAGACAGACAGACAGACAGACAGACAGACAGACACAGAGACATTAGCGATCTATAAAAATATGTATACAAGCACGAAGACTGAGAATCTTTATATAATCCATTCCAATCACTGCTGTTCAATACAAGAAGCATGACCCTCCCCCTCCATGCAGTTTTTTAATGCTATAAAAGGTGGGGACATGGTACTTTATTTACGTGTAAGTATTGCTAGAAAAAGTGAAATAGTGAGAATCAGAGTCAGAAGGATTTCTTCCATGAGCAGGCTGGATAAGAGATAAATGCTTCATTGCACCAGTTGAAAGAGGGTGCCTTCATTCTGCCTGAATTTACCCTCTGCTTCACCACATCAGACAAGGAAAGAGTCTGCAAACATCTGGGATTATGGCCATCACTTATTCCTGTGCTGTGTGCACACTGCTGTGTGCAGAATTTCATCACCTTAAAAGACTAGTCCTCCAAAAAATGGAGAAACTGCACACATATATCAACTAACTTCTAAAAGGCTTATTTTTATCCATGACATCAGCACTGCTTCAATAAAACTTATGAAGAGGCAGGTATTTTCTGATGTGCCATACTCCCTGAAGTGCACTCTATGCTCAAATCCATTGATAAAAAACTCACTGGCATCATTAAGTTTTTATTAAATTTTTCTCTAGAGACCGATTAATCAATTTTTTGTGAATACTTAGGTATGTGGGATATTTCAATAATTGGAAATTGACCACTGAAGCTACATGTTATTGTTTCTTTCTCACACCTGGTGAGAAATGCAAATGGTATTGGAATGCATTGCTGCTCTTGCTACTTTTAAAGTTTTCCATAGCACTGAGTCATGGGTTCTAGGAATTCAGTTCCTGTAAATATATATTTCACCAGGGTGTGACTGCACGAGAATATAAACACAACATAGAACACAGAGTGAACCCAGACAGAAGTTCATTGTAAATTGACTTCTGCTAATATTACAGAAAGCTTTCTAAAGCATGTAAAAAAATCTAGAATGGAAAGCTTAAGCCTATATGGCGCAGTATGAAGAGCAATCTGTTTAGTGAAAAATCTCAGAAAATATTTTACAAAAAGACCTTTCATTAAATGCAACAGAGGAGAAAATTCCATGGAATTCCACCAAAATGTTCAAAACAAAACCGAAAGAACATGAGCTGAGAGCACCCTCTTCTGATCAGTATTTTGTTTTTCAAGTTCTAGATAAAATATCTTCTGCATATGTAGTAAAATTCCAGTGACCCGCTCTTTAATCAAGATCAGAAATACATAATATGTTTGGGAAATTAATTAAATAAATTTGTTCAAGCTACAAAGTAATATTTTTCTTTAGTTCTTCTTCTTCTTCTTCTTTTTTTTTTTTTTTTTTTTTTTTAATCAAACCACTTCTTCCAGTAACTCTTCCCCCTTCTGTGTTCCAGTTTGGTTTCCATGAGGCCACCCAGAGCCAGAGGTGCAGGGAACAGGCTGATTTTTTATTAATTCATGTCCCCGAAAGATTTAAATTCAGCTGAAAAGGAAAACTAGTCTAATACTAAAATAGTGTATTTACAAAGATGAAAGAAGGAGCAGAAGATGGGGGAAGAAAATAGGAACAAGAGAAAGATTAGGAATATAAATATTTTTCTATAGCTATAGCAACATCATTTGTACAGTAGTCTCAAACAGACCAAGCTGAAGACATAAATTCTAATTCCCTCCGTAATTCAGGGAAAAAAGGAAAGAGTGCAATGCCTCTGACCTTGTACCTCACTTCAGTCTCTGAGGACCAGAGAAGAGAAGTAGCTCATGAATATTAGAGTTAATGAATCCTGATTTTCTCATGATTTGTGTTTCGGTGTTGATTGACTCTCATGTCTGGAAGATGTAAATTGTGACTAAAGCTTGTTCTGCATTTGAGGTACTTAGATGTGCTCTTTCAGTGTGTATTCTCTGGGATTTAAGAAGACTCAAGCTCATGCTGTGGCGTTTTTCTCAGTGGGTAGCAGTCAGATATCTCTCTCACCTGGACATCTTATTTTCATAAAGGTTGTAGAAACATCCTGTCTCTGAGATTTTTATTCCTTTATCATATTTCATAAAAATACAGCAATGGGTTCAAAAAACTAGATAGCATGGACCAAAGGGCAGATATATATTGATATATCTGACATAACGTACACTTCACCCCATTTAATTAAGTCTCTGAAGCTTTTCACTACACAGCTCTTGATAGGTAGAGGTGTGGGAGAGGTTCTCCTTGGTATAAGGTGATTCAAATCAAAAATGAAGCCTAGAGAGACAAGGGGATTAAGCAGCCATGGCCAAAAGCTTCCCGCAGTGCAGATGAGGCAGGACATTTCAGGGTGAGTGATCCCATCTCTCAGCAAGAGAGGCTTATGTACCAGCATGCACTCTCAGCATCACACACATTGAAAACCAATAGAAATGAAATTGGAAGATACAGGCACAATCCTATTATGCGATAAGGAAAGCAGGGTGGATAGAGACAGTGCAACGATAAGAGGGTCATGAAAAGTAACTGAGCAATTTGGATCAGAGAAGTGGATGCACTATTCACCAGATGCACTCAGCCACACTGGATTGCCAGATGAGGCTTGTCCTTGTCAAAATACAATAAATTAGCCTCTTCAGATTTATCTACATTCAAGGTTCTGGCATGAACCATTTTAGACAAACACAGACTGATGGCTGAAGCGTACACAGGAATGACACAGGACCAGGATGATGCCAAAATATCATTAAAGTTGATGATTTTGGCTTGTCTGTCTGTCATCTTTAGTACAGCATGACAGTGCATCTGGAGACCTGACATTATCACAGAACAGTGTAGAGCCTTCTGTAAAGAAAGGTGCTAGACCCAGAAGATGGGCATATGCAGAGATGCAAAACATACAGGAACAGCTTTTGATTCTGGTGGTAAAGAGCTGTATTGTAATTCAAGGTATCCAACAGGAGTGAAATCCAGCTCAGGCTGTTATGTGCACTTGCTCACAGAAATGGTAATCCAGAGCTGGACTTCAGAAACAAAGGTTCAGACACTATCCAAGTCTCCTTGAAAGGTAATATGTGGCAACCCAAGGCAAATGCAGCTTTGAGTTATTGGCCCAGAAGTGGCAATTTAGAAATTGGGATTTTAGGTTTTTAGAGTAGAAATAAAGAAATTGTCTCTTCATCCTTTTGGCTGCTTATAGAATCAAAAACCAGCTTCTATGAAAGGGAGCTGAAAGATGATAGAATATTTGGTTGGAGGTCCATAGTGGGAAGGATCAATCACAAAATATCTTTACCATTACCCAGCCACTGGAATGTGCTGGAAAGGACATACACGGAATGAGGCGTTTGCTTTTTTGAGTCTGGTCATTTGTTACACCTGAAATAAGACCTTAGTCTATGTGAGAATATGTGGCTTGAAATGGTTGGCATCCATAAGGGATCCTCTGTGAAAATTATGGAAATCTCCAGAGTTATGAGTTCTTATTATCAGGCTTCACAAAATGTGGACCAGCACTACATGAAAAGGTTGTTCAGTAGAATTAAAATTGTCCTGGGGCATAGGAAGCCTAGCCTAATCTGCTACATTATTATTTTGAAGCCAACTCTGTCAGCTCTTCTGTTCTCAGAAATGCACCAAAGCATTACCAAGGTAAGCCTTGTAAAACCACAGCAAGAATTAGACTAGATCCCTGTGGCCAACTCATACATAGAAGCTTTTCCTATAGGTCTTCTTTTCTTCACAAGGATGGAAAATACCACAAAAAATGACAGTTGTATTCATTAGATATCATCTAAAACATATTTCTGTGAATGGAAAGCACCTTGATTAGGACTGAATTAGCTACATGCATAACATAGTTCAGCAGATGAGTCTAATGGAATAGCATCTAAATTCATATAATTGAACAGATGGTTCCTTTAGAAGAGACTAATGCAGTGTTATATGATTTTCAATCACCTTGTACTGGCACTCATCCAAAGCAGGTGCTCAATAAACCAAAAATGGAAGTGGACCAAAATGAACTGTCTTCTAATGAAACTGGGACATAGAAAAGGAGAAGATAATCCCATCTCCTACATCTTCCAAGAATATGAGTGCATGCAATGTAAACTTTACCCATGGTGCAAGTTTCATTAGTTCGTTACTGTTTCTGTGATACAATGAATGTTGCTTATAGCAATATCATTAACATCATTATGAGGACCAAGGGCACACATGCTGAGCATGTCAATATGCAGTTCAGGTTTGAACTCCATTTTATACCCTCATGTTATTTTTTTCTAATTTTGTCAGTTTCTTCTGCTTCCAAAGTGACCAAGCCCCAAGCAGAGTGAGAGCTGCTACTCTGAATGCATTCCTGATCTGTGTTTAAAGCATAAAGATTAAATTCCTCTCCTTTATGTGAAATCAAATAACCCTAGCATCAAATATTTTTACTGTCTAGGTTCCAAAGTTACCTGCTATAGCAAGGTAATAAACAGTGGTTCAGCTGTTTATGTGTTAATGCAGGTTATCCAACAGTTAAATCTGGATTGAACTTAAATTCAGAGCACAGTTTCAAAATTAGTCAGGGCTATGGTTTTTGTACACATGTGATGGTGCTAAAATTTTAGAGGCTTTTTTGTCTTTTGAAGTTTTGGCTATGTTTGATCTGGTTTAGGAAAACAGGGTCTATCTCAGTTTGGAAAGAAACACAGAGCCCAAATTATATGAGTAAACTCACATTAAGAGACTGAAATGCCACCAAGTGCCCCCATATCTTTCTCTTTCTGAGAACTGGAAGTTTGACAGTCCAATGGTACTGGGGAAGAAGGATGTCTCCAGAGGGAAACTGAACTTGGCAGTATTATTAAAGTGGACTCCTGGTTTTAATTAAGAAGTTATATAATGAGTGATCCCAATCCATTACAGAGTTCAAAAATATAGTCAAGCTTATCTGCTTTAAGTGCTGTCAAGCACCCACTTCTCTGCAGGGAGCAGAATCCACTCCAGTTTCCAGCTCTCAGGTTGAGATAGCTTGTTCTTGCAGTAAGCAGCCCAGAAGACTCTCATAGCTCAGTTTCTCACCGTTTCAACAAAACCTCTTTCAAGGGAAACTTTTCCAAAAGATTTGAACTGAATTTTAAAATTAATTTCATCTTGTAACCACTGTTAGCAGTGTGCCAGTGAACTATCTGGGAACATTTATGTAGGATTCATAAAGATTTAGAGGAAAACTGTACAGTCACTATTGTGCCTGCCTTGAAATACGGAGCTCCTGTAATACATTTATTTGAAAAAATGTAACCTGCAGGAGAAAACCTTCACAATAAGGATAGAAAATTTATACCGAAAACACAAGGTATTTTAATAATGAAGTTACTATGTGGACTGGCAGAATATGTTAATGATTTCAGTGACTAAAATGGTGGAAACAAATCTCAGGGTTTGAGAAACCTGAACTTCAGTGTAAAAAAAAAGTCCACCTGACAATGCTGTTCTGCCTGATTTTAATTAACCTGTCACTACAAACATGACCTAGTTACCACAGTACAAATGTCAGCTTGTAATAGCTTTTCCCCAGAGTCCTTCTTAACTAGCATTTGCCATTTACTTTTGCTCGTTCAATGATGAAGAGCAGCTACTGAGCTCCATCTACCGCTGGAGGGAGTGAATTGTACCAGCAGCGTCGGTACCTCCTCAGGTTGCACTGGTAGAGGCGTTCCAGGCACTTTGCAGCACCACAACACTGGCAAGAGCTGATAGCAGAAAGCAGAAGGTTCACCTCTTCCTGTTTCTTCTGCTGGTCTTCTGTGTTCAGCTTTACTGTTACTGTAGGTTTTCTTCGATCTCAATATTTTCTGTAATTTTGTTTTGAATTGCAGGGTGAGAACATGGGGTATATATTTTTTAATATGTTTTCCCATGTGGAAAGGCATAACAGCTCCCCTAAAATATTTAGAACAAAAAATGAAGAGACAAAGCAGGAAAGGGAGCTATTTAAGTTACTGCTGTTAATAAACAAAGCCCCTGTGATAAAAATAGATATTCAGATCAACAGATGGATGCCTTTATCTTATATTTAGTTGCTTATGTTTTAAAAGAAATTGTCTGATGATGATTTAAAATGCCTTCTTAGTTTATGAGAGGGTGAATGAATGCCTGTTCTAAAATATCATCTTCCTTAGTATTTGCCTCTTAATTTAGGTGGAATATTTCAAATACTCTCAAAACATCCCAACTAACATCACAGTAAGCAGGCTGCATGAGATACTTACCTACGACAGCTGAATCAGAAAAACACCAGATAACTGACAAAGTACAAAAGTAGCAAGGATTAATAACTTCATATGTCTAAAATCTCAAAAACAAATTTGTCTTTGATTAAATATCTCAGCATAGGGTTTTGTTTTCGTAACACTTTTCCATTAAGAAGGAAAATAGTATCAAGGGTCTTATGGAGGTCAGAGATGTGTTTCTATTCTGCACAATGCTTAAACCCCTGGGAGATGGCTGCTGAATCAAACAAAAGACCAGGCTTAGAGGCATTCCACAGAGGAGGGAAATATATTCCTTGGACTGGCTGCTGCCTTCAGATACGTCCAAAGCAGGGCACCTTCTGCTAACAGCAAAGTAAACTACATGAAGATGCATCACCAGTTCCTGCTGCTAACCCCCTTCACCTGCCTCAGGTCCCTTAGAGTACATCTGCCTCAAGTGATCTCAAAATATGACAGGACACTTCTGAATTATGAGTCTGAGAAGATCTCTGATGAGAAAACATTAAAATCAAAATAGAAACACAACTATCAACCAGAAAATGGTTGCAGAAAGTCCAAGGTCTTTCCCCTTCTCATCAGGGATGAAACCAAAGCCATTTTCATTGCCTCAACCTCAGCTTTGGTCCCTGCTCTTAGCAATGAAAGAGACTTTTCCGTCACAAATTTACCTCTGAGTTGTAGCCTTCAGTACATTGTTGGTGAATGCCACTTAGAAGAACCTTTTCAGCTAAATCCAAGGAATTTGATAGTTTCTAGAGACAAAAACTATGTTTGAACAGGATAATTTAAATGCTCTTCTTCATTCTCCATAGAACACACTGAAAACCTGTTGGGGAACATCTTTTTCCACAAACTCATGTCAAACCAAGTTTTATTTTTTAAATTAGTAATTAAAACAGAATAATGCAAAGCAAAATAGTAAATAATCTGGCTGTGTAGTCTATTCTGAGGAACTTCAGTGTCTAACTCGGCTTGCAATTAGCATATCACTAGGAAAACAGACCCTGTTATCAGTTAACGCACTGTAAATAAAGCTGTTCAGACCTTCAAGAGCTTTTTAAAATAATATTTAAAGTGAACTATATCCAGATTAATTGTAAACTACAAAACTCTAAATGCTTACTTTATGCTTGTAGTAAATGTAAATCTCAAGTTTAGTGTTAACACAACAGGTAACTTGCAACATGTGCATAACTAAAAAGATTCAGGAATAATGTAAACTTCAAATTTAAGAAACTAAATACAGAGCTTTACCATTTGCCTTCTGTGAATTTAATGGGAGTAAGAACTGGAAAGAGATCTGAGAGTCTAGTTTCACACCTCATTTCCAAGAAAAAAATGTCATACAATCTGTTCCTGAATAAGGGGCTTAAGGTTAAATATGCAACAGCAGAATGTTAAATAAAAAAAATAGATTGTTTTTTTGGCTGCTCATTAACACAGGCAGTCTTGGTTTTCTTTCTTGAATATTTTTGTTTTTATATGAAAGTCAGAAGACCCACAAAGTACCCAGAGCCACTAGACTGTTCCTGAAGTCACGTTTCCTCAATAAGCCTTGTAAAAGACATTTCTTCTAACAACAGAGAAACAAATTTTCAGTAGTCAACCCATTTAGAAAACAAAAATCCTGAAGGGATTTCAATGACCTAATAATTGTGTGCATTAATAAAGTGTGCCATCATTTTTGTGGATTTAGATGTGAACAGGAGGAAATCTAACCCACACTGGTATTTTGCACTTCTCGTGTAATGGTGTTCCTCACCAGCAGCACAGTGGTGAAAACGTGTATCAAAGACTGTCCATATTAGGGGAGAGTTCTAATGCATTTCTATGTGTGCAGTGTGTCTGAGCATCAGAAATGCCAAGATAGACAGTATACAAAAGCACATACACAGCTTTATACTTATATATGCAACTGATCAGGAAAAGGGTATAATAATAAGTGCTTTCAAACTTCCATACTGCAGTGTAAGAAACAGGCTGCCATACCAATAACTTTTGTCGTATCTGTCAGTGAAGTAACTACTTGGAAAGACTGTTATAGTTCTTCATCCAATGTAACCATTCTCTCATGTGGGTCATAATTTCATCTGTGTAAAGTTTTTCCTATTTCATTGAGAGCTACTGCATGTCCAGGGTTTTCTCTTCTATTCAAGAAGCTTTTTCATCTTTATGTGAAATTTTTAAATGGCAAGTGACTCAAGATGAATTTGTTAACCTGGAAATTCAGCAATCACATTTTTCCTCTGCATAATAGTTACCCAGGCAGTTGTGACTGAGCATAGTACAAATGTCAGGAAGAATGGCCATATTCCATTAAGGACTGGCAAACACCTATGTCCTCACTAAGGGAAATAGATCTCTCTGGATGTAAACCTTTTGGACCCAGTCCGTTTCTGTAGTCTGCCCTGGACTTACTCAGAAAAGCCATTGATGCCTATGGGAGTTCTGTCTAAAGATGTAAAGGAATCTTGATACATATTTGTGAATTTATGAAGATTAATGGATTATTTGGTTTGTGTTGGTAATCCATGCCTTCAAAACCACTTTGACCTGCAATTATACCTTTCCTTATATAATCTGGAAAATTTATGAATTATTGACAAAGCTACAAGGAATTGAATATAGAAAGCATAGCAGGAAAACACTTCATTGGTTTTATTTTTACATTTATTCAGTGCAGTCCAGAAACAAGTGTAATATAACTCTTATTTTATGACATTGACCGTAAAATATTTAAAAAGGACTTACCAGTCTTGGATAAGTAGTTTAATATGGGACATGCATGCTAATAGGAAAGTCAGGTTTGGATGACAGAACTGCAACAGCAGAAAAGTAAATTAACATGAAACTTTGTAGACACACTTTAAAAGATGGCATGAAACCAGTCCTTTCATATCCCTTTACCCAAATGCAACTTCTCCATTATTCTTTAACTTCCCCTCCCATATCCACTTTCTAGACTTTAAACCAATTTTTCACAATAGAATGTTTAGAAATACAAATAATACACCCAATAAAATACATTAATTATGATGAATGATAACGGAAAAGAAAATCTGGCATAGTTGTCTATGTGGTAAGGATTTTTAACATGGAAGCAATCAAAGATACAGAAAAGTCTTTTCATTACTGACATTGGTGAACTACACATACTGTGTTTACTTCTGTCCCTTTTTCTGTCAGTGCTGGTTTCATTGCTCTTGTTTGATTCAATCTTGTTTGTATTGTTAAGGGAACTGCAATTATTAGTGACTGCTGCCAGGGCTCCGTTCTTGTCTTCTTCAGCATCTTCGTCATCATCCTGATAGGAAACCAAAGAACAGGTACAGTGCATGTTTCATTACCTGTTTACTTTAGAGCTGCAGCAAATGGGATTTTTATTATGACTCCTCCTCTATCTCACTCCTCATCTTCAAGGGCAAGCACCTACATGCACAAGACAGCTCCTTTCAGCTTTCAAGCTTTCATTTATGGAGAAAACACTGGCTTAAACAACATTGTACTGCAAAAACTTTTGAAGAACTGTCCAGAAAAGTTGGACTTGTACAAATATGGACCACTTACTTTACTTAAGGCAGCGGCAAATCCATGAAAGGCACAAAATTCAGCTATCTTCTGCTCTGGGCAAATACTGGCAAAGGTTAGTGCCTAGAAAATGGTTAAAGCAAAGTCCCAGCCTGGAGATGGAGCAGGTAGGGAAGCTGCCAGACCAGCTAGTCAAGCTAGATGCAGCACAAATCAAGCACCCTCCTTGTGTGCAATTGGCTACTCTATTCTGGTGCTTTGTGATAAAAGTCAAGTTATTTTTTAAAAAATGAAGTAAAACAAAGAGGGACAAGCCCCACAGCTAATTTAATACTAAATAGCTTGTGCTACTTTCTTTCAAGTCCTGAAACGCATGCTTTAATTTCAAAGTTATGCTAGGGTTAAACTTGTTTTTATGTGCTTCACTGCATCAAGACAGGTCTTTGGAGAATGTTGTATAAGCCTTCTGGTGGGTTTTGTTTCTTTGATTAGAAATGGCTCAAAGCCATAAAGTTCATGTATGAAATCTTCACTCTTTGAAGTCAGTAAGTTTTCTGTTACTGACTCAGAGGACACAGGATTAGACATCAGCTGCAGCTTCAGCTCTAAAACTTCCTTGAAAGTCCTGGGGTATTTAGTTTGGTTTGGGATATTGCAGAGATACCAACAGACCTCAGCTACAAAGATGGGCTCCAATTTTGTATCTAAACTAAACCTTATTATGTATACTTGAAGGAAGGATCATTTTAATTCAGGTAGGCGTACACATAATTTTCATTTTCTCCTGATAATTTTATTGCCTCCTAAATCAGTGGGTGGCATAAAAGCAAGAAAAGTCTAAAAAATGTATTTGTGAAATGTAGAATGCACAGTCTCTTTTCTCTGACCAATTTACTTTTTCCCATTTGCATTATGAGAAGAAACAGATTATACAAGGACAAACTTTGTAAAGGTTAAGATGCACAGCCCTATGTGCCGTCAGACAAAAAGCTCATTTAGAAATATTCGAGCTATTGAAGTTAAAGAAAGCTCATTAAACCACCTAAGTGATCTCCATGCCAATGCAGAATGCTATTCTGCCCAGGGTACATGTAGATGGCACCGTCCTTGAGTCTTTCTTCATTTAAAATTAGTGACACCCTTGAAAATTAGAGTAGAGTCTGTCCTCAAACTGCTGGGAGTCAGTGAAGCAGAACAAATGGAGCTAGAAAAGGGATTATCCCTGCTTTTCACTTTCAATCAGAAAAAACAAATTAAAAATCTGGTATATTTTATTTGAAAGAGATAAACGTAACTCAACACATCATCCTAAAAATACACTGACCACAAAACCTTGCTCATCTTTCACCCTACAACATCTTCCTCTGAATTTTGAAACCAAAGGCTGGATAAAAATCTGCCTATAAAGCATTAAGAGGATCAATCCATAAAATTCCAGTCTGAACCTTAAACAATCCCCAGGGTAGTACTAAAACTCAAACCTTGAGTTTTACTTGGGGCCTGACTCTGCTATAAATACCTTTCTTCTGCTTCAAAATGTTCAGGCAGCTGAGGGGAGTGCTGGGGATGGCAGAGGAGCCTTTGTCAGCAGTGCCTGGCACTTGAAATGAGGCATTGGAGCAACAGCCTAATGAATGTACTCAGCACTTAAAAAGTAAATAAAATAAAAGAACCTGACAGAAGAGACCTGGCTTTTTCCCTCTGCTTTCATTTTCCAGAAAGGGGGGGAAAAAGCAAAACAACACGTGTACTTTAAAACTGGCGGAATTTGTGGCACTGTTGAGTGTAAGAGTCTATTTTTCTCCCAGGTAGGGCTGGCTGTAAGTTGTTCAGACTTAGTTTTACTTCAGAGCATTGACAGGACATTGCATACATGCCATTTTTCCTTTCATACAACTGCATGTGAGCAATTTGCAGGAGGCTGATGTGTTATTAGGCTGTTCTTGACTCCTTTCTACTTCCCAAGAGGCAGTTATCACTTAAACAGAAGTTACTGCATGTGGTGCATGTGTACTGGATTCTATTTGCAGTGTAACAAGGCAGGGCTCTCACGAAACAGAGAGGAATTTACAGCAAAAGTGCAGTATCACATTGCTTGAAAAGGAGAAAAGTAGTCTAGAGAAGAACCACAACAACTGCTAGTTTATAAAAAACTGCAGTCTTATAAAGTGAAGCTATTGAGGGACCTTTTCAAATCGTTATTGAGAACTGAGCATGATAGAAGTCTAGGCTGGTTTCCATCATCTTAAAAAAAAAGTGTTGTGAGTGTCCAAATATGGCTCTAATTAAAAATATCTGGATTTTTTGTGTGTGTTCCAGCTGTCAATGAGGAAATGGCAGTTGGAACTAAGAAGGGCTCTGTTTGGACACCAGATCAGTAATATCCAGGAAAGGTGCTGCACATCACCTGAAAAGCATTGTATGTGGCACCTGCTACTGTGGCTGCTGTTTATACTAACTGAAGTGTTTGCTGACATCCAACAGAACTCAGGGAAGTTGTCACTTCCAGTGGATAATAAAGCTGCTCAAGATTAAAAATGTTTCAACCTAGAGTGCTGCACACATTTAGCTTATGCAGTGCCCATGAAGACTGAACTACGCTTTCACAGAAATGCCACACAGGCTGAACATCACCCTTGTAACCTTATTTGAAGTTTTCAAACTGTTCTCCATTCTGCCTAAAAGGCAGAGAAAATCCAGGGAGGAATTCTCTGATTTATAAGAGGGCACAATTCACACCTGTGTACAAAAGAGAAGAAACTCAGGAGAGCCAACCTCTCAATTTCAGCAGCCTGTTATTACAGAGCTGATGTAAACGGCACATTCTGCCTGACCTTCCTTGCAGCAGGTGGTTCCTCTGCTTTTGCCACTAGCTTTGAAGTTGTCTCTGTGGGTCCTGGTACACATGATGTGAGACACTGCAACAGTGTGGATATGATGAGCTTTCTCACCAGTTTATATTCTAAATTGGAGATCTCAAGGGCTTCAGAAGGATTCATATGCTAGTGCCCAGCTGCTTTAAAGAGAGAAGTGGAGAAAAGAGGCAAATACAACTAATTCCTACACAAGAGAGAGGGTGACATTTTCATTTCACCTCCATTTATTTACATAATTCTGAGTGTAAATTTTCTATCAGCTTGCATATGGGAATAACAAAATGGGAAGTGAGATTTCCAATTAACCTGTGCCCACAAGAGAATATGATAATGAGGACAACACATTTACAGTGACGATACTCACACATAAATTACTAAGTACATCCTAGACACTGACATGAAATTTTAGCTGGTACTTCTGTCCTTGTGATGTTCTGTTTTTTATAATGAGAAACCAGAAATACACGTCAGGTGTGCTCTCCATGACACCCTGCTCCGTAAGAAGTGCTTGTCCTTGGCTACAGCAGAAAAAGGACATGACAGGTTTTTTACTTATTCTACAGAGTCAGAGTTGATCTAGGGTCAAATAACTGCCCCCTCCCTTATATTTTTATCCTTGTGTGGGCAAGAAGTAAGTTTAGGTGGCTTGTTCACTCCTTATGCACAGCAGAAGGCAGGCAATATGCCTGAAGTGAAAGACTATCTTTTGGCCATTAAGTCCATCACAAAACTTTACCTTAAGCCTTTCTTTCTTCCTCATTTTGGGGCTGTACCTCCACTTCCATGTCTATGAGTCCATGTCCACTCCATCTGCAAGCATTAGTACATGCTCCAGATGAAAGGGAATCCAACACAGGCAGGTGAAGGCAAGGGCAGTCATAAGTGCCCTTCACAGATCCAAGGATGCTTAATCATCCAAGCACTGAAACACTTTACTGTCTTACCCAAACCTCTAATAATCTTCCCCCCACCCCGTGAGCAAAATGACAGCCACTTACTTCGCAAGATGGATACGCTCAGCAGGAATTGTCACTGATGTTACCTTGCCAAGAAAAATTACTTTCAGGCTTTCCACTCAAATCCTCATTCAATAGGAGTGTTTGCCTGTTTGCAGACAATCCCCTGATAGATGTTATCTCATAAAACTCACTGGGTGGTTCAGCTTTATGTCCATTTTGCTGTCTTCCTCCACATACCTAGACCTAAGGACAGCTTTGAACATATTCCTGTGCATTTACAGGAACCTATCTCTCATCCAAACACCCAAAATCACACAGTAACTGATGAACTATCTAGACATAAAAGCCCCCACACATTGGCTGATCTTCATTGTTTTGAAACTCTTCCACTTGAACTTAATATCCTGTTTCTTGAGTTTATGTAGGGACTTTGCTCAGGCATTTGTGATGCTCTGTCCTAGTCTGGCTTAAATAGTTGACAATATTTCTTCGTCTGCCCATTTATCCCTATAGCACTCAACCAAACTTCTTTCTGCTTTTTCTGTTAGTCTCATTTTCCGTGTTTTACTTTTTCCTGTTAAACCAGAAATTTCATAAGCTGCTTAAAATTTTCTTTTCTCTCATGCATATTGGATTCAGTTCCATAATTAAAAGCTGCAAGACAATGATTTTGCAGCTTCCTTGTGATTTCTTTTTCATTGCTTATGAAAGCAGTGCTATACACTAGAGATGGAAGATGTGACAAAACTTCTTTGTGAACCTGTCCTGATTATTTAAGCAAGATGACAGTCATCAGACTCAAAAATGCCTATGTTGATTTCATTCATTTTTACTTTAAATATATTTCACAGTATTTCAGAGTTGTGAGAAACTCATTAGAGCAGCAAAAAGTGCTGTTGTAAGAGTGATGCAGAAGAGAAAGTGAATCCCAGTCTGAGCTTCAGTTGCAGTTGTTGAAAGAGAAGGTATGAGCAGAAGGCTGTAGGGATCTAATACACCCAGGGCGTGAAGCTCTCTGACTCACGTTCCATGTGCAGGCAGGTTTCATAAAAGGAAAGTGATAAAATTTTTTTTTCCATATTGCAGTAAGAACAAGTCACCAAGCTCAGTCTAATTTTTGAACTGAAGGTAAGTATGTGCTTTTGCCTGGGAGACAAGTGTCTGTGACTTTTGTGATATGTCTAGCATGTTGCTTGATAAATGACCATAAATGACCATGCCAAAAGAGAAGGGTGCTTCAGTTTGCTTGATCTCTTCCAAATAAGCTCCAGGTACACAAATATATTTTTCTTTTTCTCAAGATTATTATGTTTCCCTGTCCTGATTCTCAAAAAGAAACTTCCTTAAATACATTTAATATTACTGCTAAGCTAATTCACTCTCTTTAGTAGGTATACTTTAATTCTAGTTTATAGGACGACAACCAAAGACCTAAAATACCTTTGGAAGTTCCTTTGAACTGAGTTGATGCAGAGTGCAGAAATGAGTCACAGCATACTCTAACAGTGCTCCAAAGATGAAGCTGAAGCAGATACCAAGGTACACATCAATTGCTTTAATAAAGCAATTAGCATTTGGGAGTGAAGTCCTGGCTCCCATCATCAGCGTAGTCATTGTAAGGACAGTGGTAACACCTGCAGAATGCAAAAATATGTGTTCTGATATAACATGCATAACAATGAAGGCCTCCACTGCAAGGGCTCTAGCATAAGAGATTTTTTCCTGGCTCTGAAACTCTTGAGTATCCCACGGCATTTAGTGGGTCATGTTTTAGAAAGAAGGCATTCAAATGAAGTTATGATTCTGAAGTCAAATGCTTAAAAACACTAATGAAAACTGTTAGTAAAGCTGAGAAAACTAGACATTAAAATGAGAGAGATTTTGGTGTCATGGAATGCATATTTATAATTAACACATTATTATTGCAAATCTATGCAAAAGCTCCCTTTAAAATATTCAGATATCATTTTGCTTAGTGCATTGTCCACTGGACTCATTTGATGAGAAATCCTTCTTTCTTTCCTATACTGTAGGAGTGTTTTTCCCACCCCACCTGCAGCCTGATCAAAACTGATTTGCATTGTTTCCCTTTCAGAACATCCTTTATTTGCAACTAATTATATTTAATCTCTTATAATTCTCTTATTATTCATGTGTTAATTAGTATGTATCATTAGACCTCACAAAAGCTTCACGATTCTGTCTGTGCACGCCATGTGTTTGAATATGTTTAAATTATTTCCAAAATTATGGATTTTTTTCCTTTGTTTTCAGCAGCCTCCCCTGCTTTCAAGTCTCCTGTAGCTCCCAAAGACATTTTTCTTAGTTAAAGAATAGCAAGGCTTTAAGGGGAATTCACATGATATACGGCATATAGCAAACCAAAAAAAGTAATTCCATAAAACTCAGAAGCATTTGCAACTTTGGGAAATGGATGCCATGCATGTGCAATAAAGAAAGCATCTTAATGATCCAACTCTTACTTTGGTTTGGTTAATTGCTTCTCACCTATGCAGATTCTGGCTGGAACTGATGACTGGCTTATCCAAAATGATACCCAGGAGAGCACAACCAGTAGGATTGATGGCACATATGTCTCTAATATGAAATACAAGATGTTTCTCTTGAGTTCAAAGTGAAACACTAGTTTTGGGTAATGTCCTGTGGAAAGAGCAGGGAAAAATATTGTGAAGGTGTAATTCATAAAAAGTTCTTTGAAATAACAACTTGCATTACTTCAGTGCATTACAATGCAGTAAAAGCTTAATAAAAAAGCTTGAAAAAATAAAACCCAGTGCTGAAGAATTCAAAATGAAGACTCTAAACTGAAGGAAACAATGAAAATATGTAACACCCATTCACCATATCCAGAATTTTAGTAAAGACGCCTTGAATAGGAAATTAAATGAAGATTAGTGAAGGGAAGAATAAAACCATCAATGCATGGAAAGTATATTTCTCATTATATAACACAAGACAAAGAAATTTGAAGTTGCATATGTATTTAGCGGTCGCTATTTATAGCAATAAATTAGCTACTATGCGAACTAGCATAGTAACAATAGTAATTTCATAAAGTTAGCATGGGTTCTTACCTTTAACTATCTCACATAGCTTGTTTGTTTTGCTTTTCATTTACTGTTGCTCAAGATGTGGATTAAGGGTACCCACTCAGATACTGCTTACCTACCTCGTACACTCCACTGAAAACCAAGCAGTATCTTTGCATCTTCATTATCTACTTTATATTAGTGCATTACAGGGGTTGTATTGCTCTAAGCAGTGTCACTATTGTGGCACAAATGATTTGTTTCTAAGTGAGTGATTTCCTGAAGATGAACTTTTGGGATCACAGAGTCGACTACAGAATTGGATTTCATGAGGAGACAGCACACTCGTAAGCAAAGCCTGAATTTGTTATCCAGCTCACTAACTGAGCCAAACCTTGCCTATGTTGAAGCACAGGATGAGAAATCATTACCAGTTCAATGAATCACAGGAAGGCAAAATCTTGATTTTACTAACTTAAAAGAGGGGAAAAGACCTCTTATTCTGAAGGTCCGAGTTAAAAATTGCTATTGAATTTTTACACCATTATTTTAACAACATTCTCATCAGAGTATCAGTGACAGTGTAATGCTCTCTCATCAGACAGCTTTGGCTTCAGCTATTTTAACACAAACATTATGCTCTCTGGGACCTACATTTGCTTCCAATGCCGTGTGCTGTAAGTCAGGACAGAACTACAGAACAGTAAATCTACTTTAGTAACAACAAATACGCACAGACAGGCTATTTGTGCATCAGGTCTCTGTGAGACACAGAGGCAAAGAAGAGCACTTTTAAAGGCTTGAAGGGCAAGTATGGAAGGCTAGAAAATGGATGGTTAAGTTTTCATTTTTGAAAGAATTGTGTATACTGCATCAAGAGAACAATAACAGTTAAAACCAGAAAGAATTGATAGAGTATGTAGTCTGACCCTAATCACAAGCCATTAAATTTCCTCAATTATCCCTTGCTTTCAACTCAATCATTTTGGTTGGAATAGTGCCCACCTTTCACACAGACATGTAGACTTAGTTTAAGGATATCCAGACACACAGCATCCACCATTTCAATGACAAAATAATTCTGTTAAAAATGAAAGTCTAATTTCCAATATTAATCTAATTTCAGTTTTCTGCCATACTGACTGCCTTTTCACTAGTGAACTAAGGAGTTCTCTGGTAGTCAGTTCTTTCTCCTTCCAAAGGTGCAAATGCACTGTATTCAAGGTTCTTTTTTGTAAGTTCAGTATCAAAGTTTGACTGATAGAAGAAAGAATACAAAGACAAACATTAAACTATCTCCATGAGGCAGGAGATATAAAGATGTTTTATATCATCATCATCATCATTTTTATGTGAAAAGAGGAACATTAACCAGTGTACCTCTATCAAGGCTGTAATTTTTACCGATACAGTTGTTTCAATAAATATCAGCTTACTCACTAAAACTGATTTTAAGTGTAAGTAGACCAAAGTAAAGCACTCCAAAGTTAGGAGGTGAAAAACTTACAGTTGACTGTGCAACATTACTGCTTCTGTCTGTGCCCACCCCAGAACTAAATCAAGCACCAGTGCTATAGAAAAGCAGTAAGTCTGTACAACAAAAGACTGTAGTATAGAGCATATTTAGGGAAAGATAACTAGATACTCCACTAAAGTAATTTGTCTTGTATTTCTGTTCTGACCATAGGGAAGGATGTGGTGCCACATGCCCAGCAAAGGGGACTGAAGAGACTGGACTATACTTCCTGCAGTGTACCACAGGCACTTGAGAGTTCCTGTGGTTCAGCCTTAGGAGAACTTGTGTTTAAGAAGGAAAACTATGAAACAGCCAATATAACCATACAACACTACCTGCTCCCTGTTAGTGCCCTACAACTGCATCTCCATGTACCTTAGTATAAAACCCAAGTGTGTACATGGAAAGTTAGTACAAAATACCAAATTTGAAAGTCAAGGTTTGCCACCTTGCTGCAATTTCCAAGTGTAGACAAGTCCTTGAATATTACAGTGCTATTATTTTTCCTGATGCCAGAAATTACTGAAGTAATGTGAACAAATAGAAATAGAGATGTAACAGCTTATAGCTGAGTAACTTCTTGGGAAACAAAAACAGGGCATTTATCTAAGCTTAAGGCTTTCTGCTTGCCAGAAATCTAAAGACACACCATGGACATGATAATAATACTGTCAGCATTTCTCTAAAGAGTTCAGAAGAGCTTTTATAATGGAAATTTTGAAGCAACCTATATATAGATTTCATCAGAGCTCCTCCTGTAATAAAATGAAGGAAGCAGTAGTCGAGGAAGTGTTCAGTGCATACTTATCATGCTAAAGAACTGAGCAATGGGATAAAATGCAGATAGGGAAATATTACAGTCCCTTTTTCATCTACACCACGGAAGTTATCATCTCTAAAAATAAGAGACTTGCTACTCCAGTTGCATGAGCTGCATATGAGAAAATAATGCTGTATCTCATTGCCTTTGACTTGGACATCTGAGACTATGATGCCATCCACCAAATCAAAATTGATGCAGGTTCATGTAATCAAGTTAACTCAAGTACAGCTCAAATTAACTCCTCAAAACTGTCACTTTGCACCTTGCTTGAATATCATTGACAACAATATACTTGCGATAAAATGAAAAGATGTTTTTTTCATTCAAGTTTCTGGCCCATGATGAGTGTCACCTCAGTGTGAGGCTGCTCTCATTTAAATGTGATAATGTGATGGAATTAATCTCGGTGGAAATGGCTAAATGCAGCAGACATAGCATTAGCACTTACCAAAGTACTGAATTACTGTGTTTAACAGTTTTTCAGATGACTCAGCTTAAATGATTGTCAATATACATATTCCAAACACATCAAAAGGTGGAGTATTCTACTTAGGTCACCCCACAGCAAATGCAGATTAAGCTGAGTTATTTGGGCTTTTCCTAGAGGGCAGAAGCACCCAACTAGACAGAAGCTCTACCTTGTAGATGAAGCACAAATCTAGATAGCTGACTATGGTCTCCATACCTGCTCAAGCCTCTTTACTGCTAAGTACCCTAAAAAGTAGAAAAAGGTGGCAGAAAAGAAAGTTTGATTGAATCCAGTTGACCACTGTTGCTGCAGATCACAAAAATTATACCAGAATAGGCTCCTTCTCAGTAGCCAAGCAGGTCTAGGTTCTAGGTCTAAGGCAGATCTTTATGAAGGTAATAAAAACTAGTCTATTCTGTTTTATAGCTTATCTTTGAAGTTTGGCTTTTGGCTTTTAAAATTACATTGTAATTTATAGTGCTGATTATCTAACACTTTGTGTAGACTTGCCACTGATGATTCAATCAATAATGACTGCTGCTGCACTACTTGAGAAATAGATATAAACCTGAATAGGCTTCCTTACCACCCTTGGTCATCCATTTTCTGATTATCCCATTTTTCTGCTGATGGCAGAATGCTGCATCTCTGCTCTTTTGTGCAGCATCTCTGACCAGCAGATGGTGCCAACTAAGATACCTGAAGGAAGGAGTGATCCTCTATAAATGCTGTCAGCAATTCCTAACTTTCACTCTAAGTGTTATGGGCTGGGAGTGTCTTCCCCACAGCTACTTTCTATCGACTTTTTGCTGAACTCTACTCCAGGAAAAGACTGCTCCTCGTCACTCTTTATATAAGAAGCACTTTGATATCCTGCACAGGGGCATGCAGTCAGGCACAAAAAGCATACTTTTCTCTATCATGAATTATTTATGATAACCCCTTGGGTGTCTGCTAAAATGCGTGATGTACATCTCGCACAAGCATGTCAGTAGAATTCTACCAATGCATCATTTTCTTCTCTTCTTGCGTCTTTAAAGACCATACTACAGGAAAGTTTTAAATAGATTTTATGACCTTAACTATAACTGAAAAGGTAGTTTTCAGTATGCAACTTTTTATTGCTTGTTTGGAATGAATATATGAATTAAGGAATTGGTATGTCCCCAATTTTACATAACAAATAACTTGTGCACTGAAAGGCAATTCTCTGACTGCTGTAGGATGCTAAGGGATATATATTCTTAATATGATACTACAACTCCTTTGTCCTTCATAGTTTAGATCTTACAAACTAACTCTTTCTTTACTTGCTTTTCAGAGGTGAACTAAAGGAAATGAAAGCTCAGGACAAGCTTCTCAACATGTGTTTCACGTTCATGAAAACACTATACAAAAAATAAGTTTGAAATTCAAATTTCCTAAGAATGAAACAAACACTTCCATGCAGTGTTTACCTGTAAAAAAAACAAAAAAACAAAAAAACAAAAAAAAGAAAACAATTATGCCACAAAGTTTTCCAAGAGGTCCTGTGTATTTATGTCTATATTACAAGGGAATTTGCAGAAGTTAATAAAAAATACCTCCCGATATCATTGATATTCATTCCACTCATTGCATTTCTGTATGTACTGAAAAAGTTGCAGTAACATAAAAACATTTTCCAAATTTCTTTTCTTTCTAAATTGTTCCACATTGCAGAATTATCTCAAAAATAACTCATGGTGGAAAACTCTTCAACCTCAACTCAAGTGGAAAACCTTGCTTACAAAGAGGGATTCTATAAGTTCATATAGGTAAACTGATCATAACACGGTAACAGATACATATGCATATGTAATTGCTTGAATCCTATGTAAGGCTGACCAAAGACTTGCCAGATAAGATTACTACTGAATACAGCTCTGAGATTGTAAACCTGGTATGGCAAAGAATATGTTATCAGAAATAACTATTGGAGAGCAAGTACAAAGAAACTGATAAAGGAAATAGAAGAAGTTATTCAGTGTATCATACCTCAAAAAAAAAGTACTGAAAATCCTAGAAAACCTTGATTATTAACTAATAAATCTCCTGAACCTCGGGAAACTGCAGATTGCCTGTAGGATAAATCAAGGTAGTGCCTCTATTTGAAGAGACTGTGACTGATAAACATACGATCTGTGTAGAGTCTGTTATATTTATACACTCTTATACAACCTTTATAGTCTATATATAGTTTGTATCCATTTCAAATTTAGATCACTAATTATAAGCAAGAGCAACTCATTGCTGGCTGTGTTGTGACCTCCCCTTCTGAGAAGCTGGTAACTAGTGGCCAGGGGACTGGAGAGCTTGAGCACTGTGTAGCCAAACAAGAACTGATGGGCTTCTAGCCCGAGGAGGCTAAAGCAGGATTTATGATAGACATCAAAACCCTGGCAGTGGCTGCAGACAAGAACAGCAGCCAGCTCCCTTTGCTGTCTTTTTAATCGAGCAAATATCCTGTCTATGTGCATCAAGGATTGGAGACTTACTTTAGGCTTCCGTCTTCTCTTTCCCTCTGTTCTGCCAAAATAATACCTTTCGCATATGCCAAATTTTTTGACTGGCAGTTTTTCAAGCAGAGAAGCGCAGTGAGAGCCCTGGCTGCCTGACATGTCTCTCCCTGACTTCTGGGCTGAAGATTCAGCAGACCTGAGCAAGCTGAGCCTCTTCACTCCTGCTGCCACTGAGGACTTAGCAGGAGGGTTGTAGTAGTGAGAGCAAGACTTAAGGAAAGATGCTGAAAAAAAGCTATCAACAGCCAATTAGCCTGAAGTTTTACATTGTTTTTGCTTCTTTCTCCAGCTAAAAATGGTAATTGAGATTAATTAGCTATCACTTGCTGTGAAAATAGAAGCATTTATCAAGTGGGAACACATGGGGTCTGTCCTGTGCCCAGTACTGCTCACTAACAAACAGCCTGACATACCCAGCATCTGTTAAGAGTGGAGTTTATGTTAGCACATTGGAGAACAGGATTAAAGCTCAAAAATATCTCAATTATCAAAAACAAAATAAAACAAGATGCAATTCAACAAAGGCAAGTACAATGTCCTGCACTCTGATGGGAATTACTAGCACCCAGAACTCTGGGAATATGTGATTACAGGGCAATAAAGCAGGCAGAAAAGCAGAAGGAATCACAGGTTGAACAACGTCAAAAATGCAAGATAATTTTCTACAAGAAAAACAAATACCAACGTAGAGTGGATAAAGAGGAGCAGAGTTCATGGAACACATTAATTAAACCCTTGCATCCATCTGATGGGAGCAGGGTACCCAGTTTTGTGTGCTGCATATCAGCAAAGACATGAGAAATTTCATTGGAGAACAACAGTAAATGGAGTATATCTAGAAAATTGGTTATATAAATTAAAAAATATAAGAATTGTTGGTCTCAGAAAATATGTATCTGTCTTGAAACAGTGAAGGGGCTGCTGAAAAATAGCAAGACATTTGTCTTCAATATCCACATAATGGATTTGAAATGCAGCAAGGGAGATCAGGATTAGACATGAGGAAAATATGTGTGTAATAAACACCAGAAAAAAAAAGATCATCTAGGGAGGCTGTGAAGCAGACACTTCGGAGGTTTGTCTGCCTTACTCCTAGAAACATCTGTCAGGAAGTAGGCTGTAGATATAGATGACCTTGCCTTACGACATGAGAAAAGATTAAATGAATTCTTAAAGTGTATTCCAGCCTTATTTCTATGATTGTTTACACAAAAAGCTAGACTTTAACAGTCTTTCATTGCTTTTATGTTTTTCCAATAAGAAAAGCAAGCTTTTTTATATCAGTATCTATTACTCTGAGAATGCAGGTGGTGTTGGCTGGACAGCTAAAACAAAACCCCAGCATCCACTGATGAAAATAGATGGTTTGGGGATCGAAGAGTGTATCAGTGCATGCACAATGAGGACTATTGTTTAAGGCATGTAGGAAGTGGTTCCAGCAATTAATTTACCCATGTCCAAAATGAAATTGTTCTGTACCACAGCAAAATCAACACCAAACCCTAGCCAGCAATCTTGCTAACATTAAAGTGACTTACTCTTACGTGATTACAATAATGTGATTACCATTATGTGATACATGCTGTTCTACAAACAAGATTAATCCACAATGTCCTTTTCTTAAATTTACTGAAGTTACTTATGCAGGAATTTTGCTGACTGTGTTTTAAATTTGGCTCTGTCAGTGGCTGTACATGAACTAGGGCTTTGCACTGTTGTACAATATTTCACTTGCGCAGCAGCTGTACTGTCTATTCAAGTTCACAGAATATCAAATCCTGATTGGTTTTTTTGCTGTGTTAGGGAATAGTACACACAGCTCTTCTCCCCTAACTTTAGCTTAAGCCTTTTGAATTGTAGCAGTTATAAATAACAGTTATTTATAATGCATTGTTAGTTATAAAATACTCTCATCTATTTATGGTGTTAAGGAAATGCCAAGAATTATTTTTAATTTCAAAATTGATTAAATACCTCCATAATTTAGTTATTTTTCTCTTTTAATATGGGCTACAGTAGGCACTGCTTTAAAAAAAAATCTATAGAAAATAGCACCTAATTCAGAATGACTCAATAGAAAATTAAGAGGATTAGGAGATTTAATTTTAAAAGTACTGCAGAGCACTTGATAACATGGCTTTTTTGAACAGAACTGAAACAAGGAGGTGTGAGAAATTTTCATCTAATTAAGTTGCACATGTTAAAATGTATCATTAAAACAAGAATTTATACATATGATTCCTGCCAACACAAAGAGAGAAAGACAGCAACATTTACTGGAAAAAGAGTACAATTTGTCTGATCATGTCTCTTCAACTCTAATTGGAAACTAATCTTAGTCTATCCAATTAAAAAACAACCACCAAAACATAAAAACAATCAAACAACAACAAAAAAAACCCAAATCACACAACAAATAAACCAACAAACAAACAAACTGGAGGAAAAAACAATTGCAATAACAACACTAACACTTTTTCTTTACAGTCCTGATTCTATGATAGAAAGTGGTAAGAAATCAGCAAGTTTCCTCTTCCACTTTTCTGTATGGTGAACAGGTTCTAACACCCTTCTGGGAAGAAGAACAGTAAAGGACTATTCTTCTTTAATTGAACCTGAGGCTGCTTACCCATAAGCTGCAAAGAGGAGGAAGGCAAGCAGATGTCACTTATGCAAGTAACAAAAAATTCTGTAATCCTAGAGCCTGCTAGGATGTATTTCATTTCTACTTTTATATCCTCTTAGAGAACTTTGCTTTTTAGCCCAAATTAATATCTGAAATTAGATAACAAGTTTATCTGTGTTGTGTTATTAAAGCAAAAATATCCAATAATAGACTACAGAAACTATATTTCTGTGAGTCAAAATTAGTAACATATCCTCTGGTGAAGCTGCAGTTCTAAAGGATGTGTGTGTCTTAATTTAAAGATCAAGCTTTTGGTTGGTGTGCTGACTTGAGCAGAGAAGAAACTGAGCACACAGTAAAGAGCAGCAATGAAGGACCTAAGAGTAACTCCAAGAGCATAAATCAGGTTTTGCAGGTTTTGAATCTCTGAAAGCCCTTTCAAAACCTCTAGAAAATAAACAGGAACACACTTTTCCTGAGGTTAAGTCCTGCAGTTAAAAGAAACTTTCTACAGCAGATTCCTAAGATCAGCAGATGAGCAGGTCTGTGGCAATGCCCCTCCCTAGGCAAAGGACATCAGGCTGAGCAATCTGCACTCTGCTGCCCAACAGGCTGGGCAGAGGCTGACACAGACAAAGAGCAACTCTCACAAGCAGTAGCCACAAAACTAAACTTCCTGCAGTTGTTAAAACACCCAGCATATTCTTGGAACTTCCACAGATGAATAGAGGCTTTTCACTTGCCTATTAAAGCCAGGGTGGCTGTTCTGAGCTGGGTACCCCAGGGGTCCCTGGTCTGCCTCCAATTTAAATGCCCAATTTACAGGCTACTCTTCCTTCACACGAGTTCTCCCTGACATTATATGGAAGAAGACCTCGTTTATAATTCTTTAGATAATGTGTAGCCTCCAAGAAAATGCTCAAACAATCTCACTCTTTACATTAGCTGGATCTCTGCTTGTAACATCTGGAAAAGTATTTATGGCTTCAAGTGTGTAATTATTAGAATATGAAGACTGTCATCCTAACAGGAAGCTGTGTGCTGAATTCCTTAATGCTGCTTTGTTTCCAGAATCATACTACAAACTGTACCTATAAAGTGTTATAAGGGTGTTCTTACCTGTCTCATATACAGCTTCAGATACAGAAGTAAAGTGGTCTTCTACTGTGTATTGTGCCAGCCGGAGTGTGTCCAAACCTCGAACTGAATCATTTCCTCTGGTCCAGTAAAATATGACATCATTGATGTTATAACCCCCTGTAGGGATACACAAGCCAACAAGAGTGTTTATTTTATGCAATAATTAATTTGCGTTGAGCACACTTAAGGTTCAGCTGTTTCTTATTTCTCTGCCTAAAAAGCAGAATTAGACACAAACAATGGTGGGTTTTGGCAAAATGTGATGCCTGTTCACAACAAAACTCCCAAGAACATGCAAAGTCTTACAAGCTAAAAGCTGACATTTTTGGAGATGGTCTTGTTATATCTTTTATTTCAATAGAGCTGAAAAACTAATAAAATAGATTAATAACACATGGTATTCTAAAGGCAAAAGCTATTAAGCTTTACGGAAATAAAGCTTTTATTAATTACTGCACTGCCAGCATTTGCACTACGCATGAAGTGAGCCTTTTGTTGTGTCCCAAGATGCTGTTTTGTGGTGTGGTGCATTTGGTCCTAATTCCCATAGAAATGAATGGGTGAGGAGAGCAGCAGAGCTGCTGATTGCTGGTGCTGTGCTCTGACCTGGGCTTAAATCATCACTTGGGATGACGTTTTGGCTTAGGAGCTTGGATCCTTCCCAAGGACACTAGCTTAGAAGCTGATGTTTCTGCAGGCTCAATAATGTGGCATGCTTCAGGGGCCCCAGGAGGTTTCCTCTTAACCTTCAAATAGTAATTAGGAGCTGGATGAATCATCTATCAGAAGGCAACTGTATTTTACACACACTTGTCAATATGCAGCACAATCATAGCTAAAATAAATCTGTAGCTTTTCTCCATTATATAAAAGGCAGCCACTTTACAAACTAGTGTATATGATTAATTCAAGATTATGTTAATGCAATTTACATGTTAACAGGAAGCATTTGAACATCTTTCTTCTGTAGCTTACTTAGATCAATCATTCTTGTATTTGACAGACTTATATTGTGCAAGTTAATAGCTAAGCTTAGAGAACAGAAACATGAGCAGATGATTATTTTTAGACCGCAGTCAACTGTAAGTAAATTACAGTGAGACAATAATGCAATACATTGCACAAGAGTACATGCTGCAAAAAGAACAATCACAGAAAAAATGATGTATTAAAATTAAAATTAAAAAGCCTTTTAATATTTTTAAGTGATTGACTTATTTTCTTGCAATGACAAAACAGAACTGAGTTCCCAAAACCCTTTCACATAGGAAAAAAACTAGTTCAGAAATTTCATTGTAAAGAAACACTAGGCTGGTTACCTATTAAAATTATTATTTCACCTGAAAAGTCTTTCTCTGCTCATTCTTTAAATGTAAATTTTGTTTCCACTAACACTGGCAGTTATGTGAAAAGGGATCATGACCTGGATCTCTGCTCACATTATCACATTTATAGCAATTAAAGCCAAGACACTGCTGTGTCAAAAGACTAAGCCAAAAGCATTTGTATTCAAGCTAAGCTCTCGATTCCCTGAAACCATATGCTGGGAAATTTCCCAGGTTTGGGAGATGTAAAATAAAAGTAACATTTCCTATAAACAAATGATTGCAATGTCCTTAGTCAAAACAAAAAGGTTCATAGAAGAAGTTTTTGTGCATGACTCCAAACATGGATTCATTTTACTTCCCTTCAGTATAAATGAACTGCAGACATTCAAATAAAGTCCAAAGAACTAGAGAGTACCGTAGTAGACTCCTTTTTGTTTTTACGAGACATTCAGTCTTCCAAGTTGTGTGAGATGGGAGAAGTTCTTGGTGCCCACATAGTTCATAACAAGCATATCTCTAAATGGAGATTATTTTGCTTTTGTTGAAAAATATTTTCATTAGCTGAGCAATTAGTAAGTTTTGGTGATCCTTCCAATGAAAATTCTTTGAGAATAATAATTCCAAAACTCTTAAAAAGAATTTCCATGGAGAGAGCCTTTTCAATAGTCAGTAAAGTTAAATAGCAAAGTGCTCCCTCTGTGCAAAATTGGGTTTTATGCAGGGGATTAATATATCACTAATTACAAAATGCTTTAGAAGTTTATAGACAAAATCATTAAGCCATGTTATTTGGCTTTTACAAGTAATCTCTATTCTCTTTATATGACACTGAGCTATTATTCTAACTAATTCCTCAAGCCCAAAATGTCTCATTCCTGCACTCTGTTGATACAGTATGAGCTGCTAATGTCAACAGGGTTAACTACAGGAATAGTAAATTTGGGATTAAACATTCGTAATGCCTAATACAAATTAGTTTCTTTACCTTTCTGTTGCTAATTTTAATTTTCCCTGATTGTCAAGCACAAGTTAAGTGCCTCCACATGGCTCTTCACTGAATAAATGGTAATAGACAAATTCAAAAAGGAAACAGAATTTCAGAGATGTGCCCAAGACATGAATATGTATTTGGAATGGAGGCCTCTGTGGGGGGAAAATGAAGGAAAAAACCTTCAGCCCAGCATGAATGAATGGTGGCATTCCCTACCACACGGAAGAGAGAATGAAGCACCCCACACCCAGCAGTACCAACCAAGATAGGAGCTCTCCAATTTCCCAAATGTCACAGCAGCCATGACAACAGACACTTAGAGTGGCAATTCTCTGTTTTCTAACATATGCAAGTATTGCCTTCTAAAGGGGAAAAAACAATAGGCATTTTGGCCAAAATGTGTTTTACTATGTAGAAAGTATAAGTCAATTAAAGTTGTTATATAAAAGTATAAGTCAGTTAAAGTAATAACAGAATAGTATGTTGTAAATGTCACTATGGATGTTTTATTGTGTACAGCCATTACTTCATAATATCATTACATATTTGTCTTGAAAATCACTTCATAAAGGGCCTAGCACTTTGTTTCAGCTGAACGATTTGCAATATATTTTACATTTTGTTTATAAACATCAGTAATTGTGCAGGTTCATGTACGTTTGCACTCAATTCTTAAACTGAGGTAATGGTCTTTGCAAGCAGCATTCAAGGATGATGCCATTATTCATCTATAAATTACCATAGCTTATTTCATGAAGAAACAAACTGCATTTCCAGTCTACCCAAAAGAAAGGATTACAGTGCACTGAAAAAAAAAAGGGCCACAGACAAAGGCATACTCTTTCCTTTTTGAACTTATTGCTTCTAGCTGTTTTCCTCAAAACTAAACTCCAGTGTCATGGGAGCATTTGTTAGGACATGACTATGTTTTCCCTTTGGACAGAAGACACTTGTGTGCTGTTGAAAAAGCAGATGGAATCAATCTGAAAAATGCTTGGGTTTAATTATATGGGGAATTCTCTTTTTGTTTTGTTTTTTTAATTCTGTCAAATAAATTGTAAATTCCTGTGGGACATATATTTCTCTCTGGAACTACAGAAAATACTAAATGACTCATTAGGCATGGCTATTGATTTACATCCATATACACTGATTTACCAATCTGCTCTTCCAAAGGAAAACAAATTAGAAATAAATCTCAACTCTAATTCAAATCACTATTTGCTAAACAGATCTTATATAACTGCGTATCTGGAGGGACTCCTGTGTGAAGAAGGTTTTTGGGTTCATTTCCCTTGTGTTTCTATTTAAAATGAAACTTTAAGCTATCTTCTAATTGGTCGTTATCAAAAAGAGATAAACACACACACTTCTGAAAAGATACAGAATAAAACTTGAGAAGTACTGAAAAGCCTTCCAAAAGACTTTGAGTATGTAGTAACATGTATTTAAATATATATTTTTATCTTACAGAATCAATTATTGTTTTACATTATCCCATGCAAAAATTATTTTGTAGAGTCTTGAATAACAGCAAACACTGACTACCAAAATGCATGTTTGGGTGTTTGCAAAGTATCCTCACCTAGAAAGAATTAGAGAGCACATTTTAAAGAAAATATGAGGACATTCATTGATAAAATGGAAAGTATATTTAGTCTTGGTCCATCGATTAACAATGTCTTTTCCCAGGGCAATGACGCAGAGACAAATAAGTCAAGATCTTTTTCTATCAATCTCAGAACTGTCCATGCAATTACCATTTTCTGTATGAAAATAGTAAATTATTAAATATCAACTATATGCCTTACAAATAAGCCGTATTCTTTTTTTTTTCTTTCCTAAAGGAATTGTGTTTCAGGGGGAAAAAACTGCTCTCTGAAAGGGGAAAAAAAATTTGCTCATCTGTGCTAAAAAATGCCTGCTCATAGAACTCCCTCTGAAGACCAAGAGAGTAACTGCAGGATGAACTGCAAAAGCAAGCCTGTGAGCATCTCCTGAGTCTTTGCTTCATCATTAATAGCATTGCAGCCTTTCAGGGGTGCCATGTTATTTTCAGTGATGTCTCATACATATATCTTTGCACATAGATTCTATTGTAATTCAACAGGGACGGGTCACATTATGTCCCTCGTCCTCTTTGAAAATTCCAGATGCTCTGATAATATCCAGCATTAGAAAATCACATATTTTTCTAATTGTATAAACATAATAAAGATTAAGGGTCTTACAGCTTTCCAGTTGCAAAGTACATGTCTGTTTATCCATTGGATATTTAGTCAGATCCATGCTGCATGAAACAGTTGTGGTGATCCTTGGAAAAAAAAAAATAGTTTGCTAATTATTAAAAGCATAAAATTATACATCAGTGAAAATTTTTAAAATGCCATATATCTTTATTGAAATACTATTTTCAGGCAGATAACTATTGTGAGGAAGAAAAAAATATATATTTACTGGTATATAATATGCAAGAGTAATAGCATTCCAAACAGGAAAACAATCCAGATAACTGGGTTTAGAGGCAGTCTATAAAGGCCACTTTTTGCTCCCTTCTCACTTACAGTGCACGTTTTCCTTTGTTATTTTGTAATATATTTTAAGATTTTGTTATATTTATATTTATCAAAACCTATTATAAAGGATAATCCACAATAAATACAGCAAGTCAGTCATGGCAGCTTGCCTTCCTCTGTGATGGCTTCATTGCAAACAACTGGAATGGCAACAAGCAATTCCTGTATTGGGTCTACATGAAAGCAAAAGGGTCTACTCAGGGAAGAAGAGAAGATCTACTATTAAACTTAAGCATTTATTAATATCAGTCAATAATATTACATATTCATAGAACTACAAGACCATGCATATTGTACTTTTAGAACCACAGAACCATTTTCTTAAGCAAAAAATATGCTGACCAGGAAAGTTTAAAATGTAAGTAGACAACACTTATAAAGGCTGATACATGGTGTATACATACCGTATAGCATACAAGACTGTTCCATTAGGGTATATTCTTATAAGACGATTCTCAACTGTGACATCATGAAGAAAAGACCTTTTTGAATCCACTATGAATGTATCCGGTACCCAAAGCATTTCCACAAGCCGACCATCTAAGCTTAAACTCTTATTACCATCAAAACAAAGTCTCTCATCAGTCCATCGTTGCCTTAAAAATATGGTAGCTGTGTAGTCCTGAAAGAGAAAAAAATTATCATACAAAGGAAGCCTGTGGTGTATTCTGTTTTACAGAAATATAGGGAAACAGCTGTTGGGCAAAAATAGCCTGTGACTCTCCATGTCACTGGCACTCCAAAAGCAGCTGTACTGACTCTCGTACTGACAAGTATTCTAGCGCTCAGTGGGAGGCTGGTAGATTTTGTTCTTATGGTCAATTGGAATTTTACAGCAAAAGCTGATGACCTAAGTCTGGGGCTATAAATCAGCTGAAGTCATTGGAGCTTTGGAAGCAGATAATATGGCTCTGTAAATCTGTAAGTTTTAGAATTATTTGTGTAAGTGGTTCCAAACATAATTTTGTTCATATAAACTACTAAATAATGAATTTTTTTTATGAACACTTTGGAAAAGTTGAATAAATTCAGATAGAGAAAAGAGGTTAGTGAAACAGGAAAAGGATCATCATCTTTTAGCACAATTTATCCTTTCCACATCACAAAGGAAACAGTGGTACCAAATTTGTCAAGACCTTGAATATAGCTCTCAGCCCAATTTAGATACGCCTGGCAGTCCTGCAAAGGTCACATTATTTCTTAAAACTTTTAAATCAACTTTTGATTATATGGTGCATTTTTATAAATATTGTACATTCATCTGAAGTTCTGACCTTATTTCCCCCTTTCTAAATAGTAACTAACAACTACTAATACACTAATATTTAATAGCTGATTAATGAATTTCGGCTTTTATTTCTATGTACAGATGGAGGATCTTCAATTAGAAAATATATTCCATTTCATAGTTTGTTCAAAAACAAATGATACAAATTTCATGAAACACAGCTGGAATAAATTAATGTGTGACAGTAAAAATAAAAGAGAAAAACAGTCTAAGTTCAGCTGTGCCTAATCATAAGGAAAGAGAGAGGCTTCAAAGGCACATGAATACATCTTCATTTTTCTGAAATACATTAGGATTTAGACATTTCAGCTGGAAAATAAATACTGATCCACATGCCTTTCATTAAGGTTAATACTCGGTAGCAAAATTCTATTTGCGTCTGTGAGAGGTGTGATTTGCAGCTGCATTTCTATACTTATTCTAGTGTTATAAACAGTATCTGTAGAGAAAAATAAAATTCCATCTCCTAACCCACTTTGACTTCACAAGACAAGCCCAGAGTCACATTGCCAGCAGCTGTAAGCACAAGACATTAGCTTATCAACAAGCAGAACAAAAAAAGACTTCAAAAGCTACAATACCATATTTATTTCTGATATTGTGTCAATGCTTGCAATATCCATACTCATTCCAACTGACACAGGACCATCTGCAAAAAAGAAGAGGAAGTCAGAATGTAGCTCGTAGATCTTTCATACTCAGTTTTCAGGAGAATTGGCTACAAAATCTTCAAATTTTTTTTCTAAATATTTAGAAGCTTTCTTAAAAGGAAATAGTTCTCAAACTTAGATTATGCAAGAATTTTAATATTCATAACTAGAATGTAATACTTTCAGGCTATCAATGTCTTGTTTTAATAAACAGGCCTTCTTTCTTAAACACTTCCTGGCTTTTGTGATTTTTTTTTCCCTAGAAAAAAGTGCTCAGGAAAATATTACACAATAAGGTGTGGAAGGCATAATTCCCATGATACGTCACACTCTTCTGTTCTGAGATGCAGAGCAGTGGAAGGAATTCTTCCAGTTGCAACATCTGGTCCCTCAGATGTTAGTGGACTAAGAAGTTTCACCTGGCAATGTCACATGGTTAATATCCAGATGGCATTGCTGAGTGACTTTATTAACTACCCATGTAAGAAATTATTGTATATATTGTGTCGCTGCATTTTAACATCTTTCTTTCTACCACTAGCAGTAAACTTGGGATTTAAATACTTGCATTTATAAAGGAAAACTAGTAATTTTAATCACATTTTAATATTATTATGAACTGAAGGCTTCTTCAGTGTGATTATATACCTTATCTGAGTAGCTGTTATTGTAATGTTAGTAAGCTTAGTTTCTCATTTCATTGTGAACGTGCATTTCCCAGTGTTGGAAGGAAGATCACCAGCTGTGCATTTTAAAATACAGAATTTGTGCAGAACTTTCACAGAAATGTTATTCCTAGTCGTGTACATGCCGAATAATTAATGGAGTGTTTGTACAAGGAAATTAATATTAAATAAACGCATCTTTCCAAGCAATTGAGAAGCAGAGAAGGCAGTCATGAGAAATGAAGAAATATTTTAGGTAAGGTCTGATAGTGCCAGTATATCACAGACATGCTGCTGAAAACCCCTCTTGGCTGCCTGCACTTCATTACGTACTATACAGCCCCAAATGGCATCCCAAGGAAGATGGAGTCCAACTTTATCCCCCTGAGCAACACCAAAGAAAAAAACATGTCATTCTAAGTGACAGAAGTGTACTACTATTTTTATTTTTTCCAAAATACTTGCTATGTCTAATACATGTGTTAAAGTCATTAAACATCTGTCACTCCTGAAAAAAAAAATCTATAAATCCTTTGTTCTGGACTCAGTTTAAAGTTTAAACATAAAGTTCCACCTTAAAGCAAAACTATAGGTTTGCAGCATGCCCTGGTGGTAACCTGTGTGTCTATCAATACACTATAAAATTTTACACAGGGTTTAGAAGAAATTGCTATCTATTGGAAGACCATTTTGGAGGCCAACCTTGGGACAAAACTGACAAAAAATCCCTCAGAACACTGACAGCTTGTTCTTCTCTTTCTTTCCATTCTTCTCAGGTTTTGATACTCCACGAATACATATGTGTTTTCTACCTCCAGGATTAAAAGCTCAAACCTCTAGGAAACTCAGCCCATCTTTCTGGGGTGCAACAGTGACAGAGACAATTAATACTTATACTTAGTATTGTACTATATCATTATAGAGGTACAATATTGCCAGCCTCAGAAGATATATCAGACACTTAAGAGCAATAAAAGTTTAAAATAATCCATTTTCTGATTTTTTTTTTTAAAGTCTCCTTACAGATTCTCATGTAAGATTGCCAACTGTCACACAATAATTTGGGGGCAACCTCATCCTGCAAGGTATGTGCGTAATGATGGACTGTCCTAAGGAGAGGACAATATAGTGTTCAGATGGCTATGTGGGAATCATGGCTGGGAATAATCAGCCTCTATCTATTAGGGAAAATGTTCATTTCAGTATCATCAGTTCTATTATTACATATATGAGAGGAAAAGCTAATTTTTCAGGAAGATTACCAAAATTAAATAGGGTTTAATTTTTCAGGAATCACACAAACAGGACTTTGCAGATCTCTTCCTTCTTTCTTTCTTGTTGAAGTATTTTTCAAAAAATTACAGAATAAAAAAAGTGTATTATAGTGTTACAGAATCACAGAATCAGCTAGGTTGAAAAAGACCTCTGAGATCATCAAGTCCAACCTCTGCTCTAACACCACCTTGTCTAATAGACCATGGCACTGAGAGTCACATCCAGTCTTTTCTTAAACACCTACAGGGACGGTGAACTCCATCACCTCCCTGGACAGTCCATTCCAATGCCAAATCACTCTTTCTGTGAAAGAACTTTTTTCTAATGTCCAACCTAAACCTCCCCTGGCGCAGCTTAAGATTGTGTTCTTTTGTCCTATTGCTAGTTGCCTGGGAGAAGAGGCCAAACTGCCCTGCCTACAGTCTCCTTTCAGGTAGTTGTAGAGAGTGTTGGGTGACTCCCAACCACAAGACCTCTAGCCCAGGTTAAGAGGCGCTTCAAGCTGAAACTGATTGTGCTAGCACAGACCTGCCTTGAGGTTCAAGTGCAAAGGAGTGGTAGTGCAGTCAGGACAAAACCATCCCGCTCCACTAGCCCCACCTGGCAGCTGTCACAGCCCAAGTGCTCCAGCCTGTCGAGCCCAGTGCTCCTGAAAACTCAGCAGAAAATTCTATCACCTCCAATACAGCAACATGCTGTATGAGAGGAGTTGTGCAGAAAAACAGCACAGACGATCCTGTCAGATCTCAGAAGCTCAGCAGAGTCAGGCCTGGTTAGTATTTGAATGGGAGATCTCCTGGGAATACTGGGGGCTGTAGGTTCTAGTCCTGAGGACTTCACTGTCACTGTCCAAGCTTGCTCGGCTGTAGCAGATGAACCTCAGGAGTTAAAGAGTGGGACCAGTTCCACGCACACTGTGCCTCACCTAAAAATTCACTGTGCAGGCTCCAAGGACACACCCAAGTGGGTAGAGCCCTTCCCAAATCTTCACTCATGAAGCCTAGCCATGATGATGATGAAAAGGATCTTTGTTAGCACAATACAAGCTGCTGAGAAGAGATTTGCTTCAACAGTTAGTTATAACAGTATTAATAGTTAAATGCCCATTTATTTTTTTTGCGTGTGAGGCTAAATGCTTATTTAGTAAGGCATCATAAATTGTAAAGTATTAATAACAGAATGAGTCCGTCCATAATTATTCACCAGGGTTTCCCCTGAACTTCCTCTGAATGGTCTCCTGTTGACAGTGTCAAAAACTGGGCAGCAGACCAGATGAGGCAGTCAGTTCCTATGTTTCCGTATGTTTGGCAGAAGTTGTACACATAATGACAGCTTCAGAAGAAATCTACTGATCTTCAGAAGAAAATTAAAGTCAGTCTGTCCTGCATTAGTGAAGGGAATCTTCAAAGCATGGCAAAGAACTGCCAAAGGGAGTGCCGTGTTACAGCAATGACTGTGCAATCTAAGCAACTTACATTTTAACTTGCACTCAATTTGCTGTGCAGAGACTGTTCCTTTATGCACTTTATAGATATTCATAGTGATCTGATGTGGAAAAGCAGGCCAGAAGAGTGGCAGATAGCATAACTAAAAAGTAAGTTTGGATTACTGCAAAGATCCCAGTCTGTTAAACTTTGTAGCAACAAAGTAAACCATCACTGTCACATGTACCTACTCTGAAATCCATCTGCACTATCAGTAACTTCCAGTGCTGAGCTGTTAGTACAAGCTCTTTTTCACTTAGTTCAATAAAACGTAAAACAATTCTGACATTCAGAAATGCCTCGAAAGGATGGCTTCTTGTAAGAACATCTCATTTTCCAGCAATATTGGATAAAATACTGCAACTCTCACAGAGAATTAGAAGGAAAATTAGCATTAGAATAATTCATAGGTTCCTAAAATCTGATTTTGTGTCTCTGATGGCCAGCTTTGCTTTGGTTTAGAGTATTATGGAACTCTTACATAAAGAGATACATTATGCTTCGATTTTTTTCAATGCATTTAACTTCCCACCCCAAGACGTCTTTCTGGACATGAAGAAATTGGACAGATTAAGACAGTCCTTCTGACAGATCTCAGCTGTAATTCTTGATATGAAGGCATCAGAAGACAGCCATTTCTAGCAGGAATAGGCTTCAATCCTATTTGTTCACATCAATAACCTTTTAGACAGTGATGTTGCTTCACTGGTGCAGTTTGTGGACAAGACAAAAATTGGTGGGGACTTGGTAAATCACTTTTCAAAAACCATATTTCAATGCAGCCAATTGCAAGCAATTAATGTGGAGACAAATAATGCAGGCAGTACTTACAGGATAGGAAACTATCTTGGCAAGCAGTGCCTTTGAGAAGGATTTAGAGGTTGTCAGAGAGAATCATTCCAACATGCTCTTTCAATCTTATGCTTGGCAGAAGCACTATTGCAATGGGGAGTAATGCACAGAATTAAGCTATCTTGCAATCTATTCTGTGTTGGCAAGACTGTTATGGGATGACAGTGACAAGATTTGTTTTCCCCATTTGAAAAAAATTGAGCAAACAGCAGAGTTCATATGAGAGAGAGAGAAATATTCCACAGGACAATAAAATCTGGATGCTTAATATCGGAGTTTGTAACATAAAATCAAGGAACATCATCTACTCAGCTCCTCCAAAAGAAGTCAAAGAAGTGACTTAGCCAATTCCAGAAAATGCATCTTCTAGTAAGTTGTACACATTTTTTGGCAAAGCAAAGCAAGATGCCAATTTATGAAAGCTAGAGACAACATGAAACTTGAAATAAATTGATTCTTTTTCTAACTGAATTTAATTACTGTTCATCAATTAGAGTCTCCAGGACTCAACATTTAGGGACAGGGTGGGTAGAAAAATGCCAAACTAAAACCCAAACTGTCCTGTATGCAGGTGGCAGTGGATCTCATAGTGTCTCTTAGTTCCATGGAAAAGGAAGAAAATCTACATTATCATCTGGATGCTGAAGTTTACTTATTCTTAGCTTTTTGCCTTTCTCTGAAGGATTAGACATTGGCTAAGTGGGGTATAAAATACTCTTTATGTGATGAGTTTTTTGGTATTTCTTTCTCACACACCCTGTGAGCTTGTCTCACTAAATCAAAGGGTGTTAGACACAGCTAACACCCTGATATCTCTGGGTCTCTTTGGGGGTAAATTGAACAGTTCAGAAGACTAAAAAGACTTTACCTAAATAAATTCACAGAACTTCATATGAACAACATTTGAAGAAAAAAACCCCATGATGACTGGTCTTACACAGAAGGTTGGACTCAGATTTGATTTGCTTTGATATAAGACTTAAGACCATGAAGTGTATTACTCATTACAAAGCTAAGGAAAATAATCTTTTAAACGTGATTCAGAATAGCACATTTAAGCATGACACCTTTCTATACCACTTGAAAGCAGCTTCCACATTCAAATATACTTAGCTGTGACCTTTTCCTAGTCTCTCTTTAATTAGAGCACTTAAATTATCACATTCAATCAAAGAACAAAATCTATTTGTATAAAATTATTTACAAGATTTTATGCATCCTTTAACAACTCTGTGAACCTGATCCAAGGCTCACTGAAGTCAGCAGGAATTACTAATTAATTCAGAGAGGCTTGGCACAGCACCTGAAGTTATAAAATTGGTCTACACAGTTTCAGCAGAAAACCTGAGGTTGAAATCAACTTGTATGGCTGAAATAAAGTGTCAGGGTTGTGTAGCACATTTCAGGAAAATGCACATTTTTAAATCCTTATGGCCACTTTTCTATAGAAGAATTTCCTATATTTCTAAAAGGATAGGATGGATATTATATTCAGGATCAATATCTACTAACATTAATATAGGAGTATTTCATATTGCAATCAAAAGAATGGCTAAAATCATTCTGGATTAGGTAATTATTTTAAAATTCACTCCTAGAACTATGTGTTCAGTTTATGAAGACTTGATTGATGAACCAACTCTAAGAGGGATATTAAATGCTATACATAAGGAAAGAGAACATTCTTAATGGTAATATTCAAATGAGGGCACCCAGCTGAGATTCCTCTGTACTAAACAGCATGTAAAAGTAACCTCATGATTTGGCAATGGGTGTGTGCCACCCACCATGGACAAACCTAAAACTCTCCATCAATTTTTGTTTGTCTGTAAACCTCTGTCATACTAAGACTGGCTTCAACTTAACCAACTTTAGGCACCTAATTAAAGATGGGAATGACAGTTTGTTATGCATAAATGGCAATGTTTGAGTAGCAAGGACCTGGAGGGGTGATCTGCACAGGAAGATATGACTAAAGTAAGGTGACATGAATCCAGATTTAAAATCTAGAAAAGCATTAGTTTCAATTCATGCAAAGAGAGGAGAAGACCGTTTTTATGTTGTTTTGCACAGTCACTGGATTCAAATGAAAAATATCTTCATGGTCCCCTTGTTAATGGCACTTGCTGAGTTGTATGTGCTTGGGTAATTTCCAGTCACCTGCCAGTCCCAGCACAAGGACAAAACACAAACTAATGGGCCATAAAGGGCTTATTAAACTGGGAATTTATGAGCTGCCATAAAATTGTCTTGACTAGTAAATATTTCTGTTTGTTCTGGCTTTAGGTGAAAGGAACCTTCATTTTATGATCATTTGTTTATACCTAATGCTTTCTTTTCAGGACTAAACCCCCATTTTGCTGAATATTAAGGAGTTCAGTGTCACTGATTTTGTAAGAGTATGACTGTATCTTGGCAGTAAGCATCACTTTGAAAATCACCATTTCCTGCCTGAAGAAAATTTTCAAGGACAAACAACTTTGAAATTACTTTGAATTATGTTATTCTAAAATTCCAGCTAACCCCTGGCCCTCTCATACTTGATGAAAGTCACATTTCAGCTCAGAGCTGTTAAGCTCAGAGCACTGTAGATGCCAACAAATAATACCATCTAGTTTTATGACAAATTGCTCCATGCATATTTATGAGTGCATATCTAACCACAAAAATAAACAGAAATACACATATTTTCAAAAGCAAAGGAATCTTGGCCAAAAATAAAAAAAAGGAAGCCAAGTGTCTTTAAAAGGCTGACTTTAGCATATTATTTTTGGATACTTCGGTGTATCAACATGCACATATTAGATTCCCATATATACAAATCCTTTCATGCATTACACAGAGAAAACATAGATCTTCAGGTTAACATGCATATCTATCCTTTTCTGTTCATATTTCTAGAAATAAAAGTTTCTTTCTCAGGGTAAATCAGCACTGATAGGTCAATCAGGACTGTGTAGGCTTTTTTACAGTAACTGATGATCTCCACCAGAATACTCCACTTTGTGTTTTTACCACGTATTTGTTCATAAGCCTGGTCAACCCTAACCAGCAGTTTGATCTTAAAATCCATCTCTAATAGGTCAGTCTGTTACTGTTAATATACAACTATCATATCAAAGAAATTAAGGATTTGGGGGAATGGGGCAGGGGAAGTCACAGAGGAGGTATCAATGACTAAATTTATGCTCTGGCTTCAGCAACTCTTTGACAGCTGTGCTGTAGCTGTTGATATAATTGAGTAAAGCCAGTTCTATTGAAACCTTCCTGACAAATAACAGATGCAAGGTACACCAACTGCAGGCAAATAACACCCATATAAATAAGGAAAATATTACATGAAACAAAAGTATCATAGCCAGGGTGACACAAATAAGTATAATTCACAGGGTTTTTAAGATGAGGATCTGGGTGGGTCACTAGCTCTGTTTCTGAGAAGAGCAATAGCTTCCCCTGGACCTGAATCTCATGCAAGGTGCAGCCCACCTTGCCAGTAACAGAGAGGGGCTAGGGCTGAACTGACACCACTCCCCAGCCCAAGTACAGATGCCTCTATCACATGGAAAGCAATTCCAAATGATCTGGCAAAAAGCTACAGGTTTAAAAATCAGGAGAGCATTTCCTGAATTATCCCAGCCTGAATTATTCCTACAAAGTATTTTCTTACAAAACCACAAACCCTACATTTAGAAATAGCATCAATAAAATGTGTTTCTCCAGAGTGTCATCTCATTCCTTTAGCACTAGGGCTAATAAAGATCCATCACATATTTTTGGCACAGTGTTTGCACGCCTGAGCTGCAGCAAGCATACACAGCAATGCTGGCACTGTCTGGAGGTGCTAGACTGGCTTTGTGAGTGACAAAGACTTCATCGGTGATTGAGCTCCTCTGGGATTTCCAGGCAAACAAAGCGTCCTTAGCATCCCTCTGAACAAAATACCCAGGCAGAAAAAGAACTATAGCTGCAATACCACAGCTGAGGAAAAATGGAGGAAAGAAAAGGGAGATTTGTAACTCAAAAGTGCTTTATTGTTGGTCTTAATTGCTATGCCAGGATTTTGCAATGAAACTCTGCTGCCTACCAAAGCACATTAATCATGGCAGTGCCAATGAATCTCTAGTGCAGGCATGAAATAATGAATAAAATATATTAATGGCCACTGAACACAGTTATTTTACATTATGCATCATCTCCAGTGAGAAAGGGTTAGTTTATTTATTAGATTTACTTCTATTTTTCTGAAAATCTCCTTAGAGCATTAAATATTTTATAGCAGTTGTATCATCAACTGACATCATTACAATAGAAACAAATAGATAAAATAGTTTTCCTTTCTCCTAAAATACAGATATATCTTAATATTTTTATGAAACAGATTCGGAAATGACACATGATGTGGAATACTTGTATTGAGCCAGGTATTTAGATAACAAGGGAAACAGTATGGTCTGAGAACTCTTTAGTCGATTATTTTAATCAGGATATAAAGGGATATAAAAATCTTCATTTGAAACCTTTAACATTTTTTAATATCTAGCTTAAGAACTATTGCCTAGCATTCACTCTGTCTGACAAACACATAATGCTGAGCATCCTTTCAACATCCAGAATTATTTTTACTTCAGAGTTCTATGGTGTCTCCAGGAAGAGAACTTCAGTCTCTTCAGTATTTCCAGTGTATGCAATAGCCTGACTCGAGCAAGAAAGATGTTTGTCACTGAGATTTGAGGTACCCAACTGACTGCATAGCAGGGTAGTAAAATCAGCCTTGGTGCAGTAGACTATGTGGGTCTTCCAAATTAGTGACCACCACTGATTCGGGGAACTGACATTTTCAATTCATTCTCCCCCATAGTTCCGCAGTAAATCTGTTCAGTGACCTTTAGGACCTGAGGCAAGAATAATTTATTAAATAATTCTCTTGCAATCTTAACAGTTAATGCACATAATACTTTGTATAGCAACAAGATTTGCCTTTGCTGTTACGAACAGTTTAGAATCACAGAATTGATTGGGTTGATTTGGTATATAAAGCCTCCTAATCTTTAATCAAATGTTTTTATAGTTACTATTTACGAAGTTCAAGGAAATTATGCTTTTAAATAGGTAAGATGCTACAGCTTATTTCCTGAAGACCCATGTAGAATGATAGTCAAGGTTTCTAACAGTCTAGAAGTTTAGCTTGTGAATGCCTAGAATATGCAAGTTTCAACTTGGGCCACAAAAGCTCTTACACTGTATCTTATTATGTCATAGAAAATGTATAATCAGGTCAGTCACTGTCAAACATCTGAGAGAAAAAAAAGTACAGAAGAAAAAAAACATTTGCTCTCCTTGCTGAGTTTTAGACACCACATTATGTTAGGGCTCAGTCTTACAGAAAGACCTTTTCCACTTACTATCAAAAAATGGACGTAGGTACTTGTTGTATCCTTTTATTATTTTTTGTATAGTTGGAGGTAGAATTTCACTTTTTCCTTCAGCTTTAGGAACTTGCATTGACCTAAAAGGAATGAAAAATGAGAATGTTTTAAAAAGACATTATCAATTATAGCAGAGATGACGTTTCAAGGGTACTGCTGATTACTGCCTATCAGAGGACACATCATGAAATAGCTGCATGTTAGCATTTTGCAGCACTGTAAAAAAAAAATCTAGAAAATATCAGATTTCATAACTTGTATTAGTCTCTTACTGGAAAAAAAATATGACTTTTATACCTTAAAGTCTATTGTTTCTTTAATTTATACTATTTCTTGACACTTCATCTGAGAAACAATCTTCTTTAGTACTTTATCTGTGAACAGGGCATTATTGTTATAATCTAGGAATGTGGAAGAGATAACAATTGTTTATTTCAGCATTTAAACTTAAGCTTCTTTTTACATAATAAAGTACATTAAATTTAGCCCCCAGGAGAGAGAGAGAACCCAACCTCAGAGACTAGTGCATATAGACACACTAAAAATCCTGCTTTCACAACACAATTTTTAAATAGGTTACAGAAATAATCCTGTTGGGTAAAATCAGTGAAGCATAATGGGAATTCAAATACCTTCTTTGTTCAGAAACAGTTACAAATATAACCCATAGAAACAAAATATAAAGAATTACATACCCCATTTCTAACCTGGGGCCCCTACCCCAAGGGCAGGTTTGGGACATGACAGGGACTAGATGAATAAAGGCCCTAAAGAGGATGCAAATGAAAATTACAATTCTTTTTTCAGACTCACTCATGATTCATTTTTATAGGCTCCTCTTCACCTTTTATGGGCCTTGACGGTTAGCAGCTGTGGGAGGGACACCTGTGGCCATTAAGGGCTGTTACACATTAGGTAGCAACCGTATAGCAAAAGTCCTGCTCTTAATTTCTGTCTAACCCCTACCATGGGCACCCCAAGTGTGAGCAGAGTGTGCTCACCCATGATAGACTGTGCTGTTCATAAATTAAAACACAAATAGTACTGACTACTTGTTGCCAATTATGTGAGAAAGGAAGGATATGAATTCTGAAGATGAGAAGCAAATAATTGATTAAATCAATAAAGGCCAGCTGGCTGCAAGCAGATTGCCTCTGATGATGGAGAGCAGCCACCTATATATTCACCAGGAGAGGGGGATCTATGGTTTTTATTCCCTTCATCTGAACTGACTGGTCATTAGATGTGACTAGTTCTATCTCTTAGCTTTCCTAGAGTAGATATCAAGAGCTCTAGCTGTGGTGGCTTGGCCCTGGGGAGATGAAACTGATAGCTAAGGGAATACCAGTGTTTTGGATCTTTCTTAATACTGCTAAATTATCACTGAGTTTCTTATTTCTCGTTGTTCCTAGAGCTGCTCCTGAAAGCTCTGCTTGCTCTTCTGCATTGTATTTCTGAGTCTCCTGGAGTTAGCCAAAGCTTGATCTTTTGTTTTTAATTTTGCTATGTTTTTGAGATAGTTTGAGGAACTATCAGCCATAGGAAACTGTGGTTTTCATCCACTAGGAACAATCCAGTATCTTAAACTGGCAAGGCTTAAGTGCTAAGATGATCTCACTGAGTGCATGAGGCCAAGTCACACTGTAGTTTTAGATGTGGTGTCCTCTGGCCTGAAGTTTTGCTATTGCTACGTAATTTTCTGTTCACCAGACCCTACTCTAATAGAAATAGCTGTTTTTCATTAGCTACTTTGTAATACATATAGTTTAGACATTTGAATAATCCTATATTCTCCCTTATTTTGTCCCTAGTTTTTTATTTCTGTATTGCTATAGAACTGTGATATTACTTTACTTAACCTTAACTGTCATCTTGAGTAATGCCAGCATTAAAATAAATTTCTCCTTGTAAGTTTTATTCTAAAGAAACAAACACACCTCATGTGCAATTGAAATGTGAATATAAGTCAGAAGACCTGTTTTATGTTGCATAAAGGTGTTAAAATTGGAAATGTACTTGAATGTAATAAATTTCTTAAATACTGTACTTGCATAGATATCTCTGCTTTTGTAATTTACATATAAATTTTGGCTAAGTGCTCAGTGAGCTGCATGAGTTGAATTTCACAGACTTACTGGATTGTTCTTGAATAAGTTTTACACTTGTTTCTTTTCCACTGCAAATATATAGTATTATTCTGCTGATCAGTATGCAATTGCAGAATGGTCAGGTTCATTATCAGCTATTTTCTGAACTATATCTTTAAAATTTTTTTGCAAGTCCTTCCTTTAAATCACCTGTGGTAATTCATGATTCCCCTCATTAACACATTATGTGTAGCCTCATATCACTGGTCTTCTGAGTTTTATTGTTAAGTAAGAACTTGTTGGCCTGGAAAAGCTGTTGTACAGTAATTGAAGCTGTGAATTAACAAGGCAGTGTCCCTTGTGTGCTATTTGGCCATACAACCTTTGAGAAGTCCTATAAGCCAATATGTGAAAGGAACCTGATGCCTCTTAAATATGAGTGTGTGTTGTTACCATCCTGATAACTTTGGGTATACTCAGAAGCAGATTGTCAGAGTTGAAAGACAAGGAACCTACAGAGGTTATGTGCCTTAAGTAGTTTTGCTTTTCTGTACTTTAAGGGACACTGCTCTGTTTCCTTTAAAGTGCTGTTTTATTCATGTCCTCCATTCATTGCTAACCAAGAGTGAGCTCACAACTGCAAACATTCACAAAGGATAAAAGTAAAAGCTGAGACTCATTCCACTAATACACGTACATCTTCTCATCAATGCATCTAAGCTTCTCTTTTACCCAGTACATGTGTTGTTATATTGAACTATATGTTCTGTAGTTGAATGTTTTAGTTCCCCCATTTTCTTAATGTATGTGAAATATGTTGGCATGTATCTAAGTATGGAACTGCCTTGAAACAGCAACTTGAACAGCCACTGAGGAGAGAACAGGCTTTTACAGAAAAAAACTGAGTATATAATTATTTGTCAGAATATCTGCCTGTTCTGGGTTATCAGTGTATAATAAATGCCTTAACTCCTCAGGTTCAATGACTTGTGCCTGCTTTTGTAAAATCTGAACTATAATTATTTATTTTCCCTGGTTATTCTTGTGGCTCAAAAACTCAGTATTTTTATGGACTTGGCTAAACTTGGAAGGTACAACAACTCCTTGTTATTTAAGACGCTTCCAAGTTAGTGTCTTAATAGAACGGGGTAACTGGAGGGGAAAAAGGGAACATTTGTGCCCTAAACCATAGTATATATCACCACTTTAAGCAAAAGTACAGTCTAGACACATGTACAAGAATATTTTTCCTGGCTATTTTTTGTCAGAAGTTATGTATCATGAAACAGACAGAAACACCTTAGAACTGAGAGAAGATAAACAAAATGCCAGATACAGTCTGAACAAGCTTTTGAAACACTCCCCTCAGGAAAACAAGAATAAAAAAGGCTTTTGTTCAGGCAATTCACTGACAGGAGAAGGGTTTACAGATGCAAATAAAAGTATTACTTCTGGTTTCATACTTGTGCTAAGTGATACAGGGGGTTTTATGGTGTTTGTAGATAAACTGTAGCAAAATCTATTACATCACTGATTAATTCTCTGCAAAACAGACAGTACTGTCACCATTTTTTTGTTAAATGGTGAGATTGAACCTGTAGCACTATGTTACCACCTACCAGATACAGGAACAGATACTGAAGTAACAGAAGTGCTCTTAAATGCAGCTAAACCTGTGCTGTGGAGGTACATGACTTCCATGGATACTACACAGGAATGAGCTGTCTGTGCTTCTGGATACTCATAGCCATATGAAGACGTAAGAGAATTCACAAAGTCTGTCTGATAATAATGAAGGCACTATATACCACAGGCTGAGCTGCTAAAATTTCACTGATCTCTTAGCAGTGTTTTATTATCACTAAGCCATGAGTCTTCCAATTATTACAGTGTGGCAAGTCACATGACACCTGATGAGGAAGAAATTGGAGTTAGAGCAAGCGTGTGTTCTGGACAAAGATCTCTTTATAGCACTGGAAAAGGTGGGGGAGGTGGATGGTTTAAACTCTCTTTTAGCAGGCTATGCCACCTGCCCCCACAACTGAGTGGATGTGTGTTTGCACAGCCACTTGAGCTAAAACTCAGGCAGAGCCTTATCTTGAGGAATTTACTAGGAGATAAAGTCGGTTAGGCAATTCTAGGTAAAGAATTGGCTCACAGGCTTTAAATACTTCAGCTGAAGGTGCTGGTGACAATGTTTAACCTGTCCATGCTTACATTTTCTTATTAGAATTACTTATAAAGAATTTTTCCCCATTTTTATAGAAGGAATGTATTTTAAGTGCTCCATTTCTACCTTAAGCTTTTTTGTCATGGCAACTGCATTGTTAGAAGGGTTGCTTGCACACAGAGGGGATCATTTTCACTTTCCAGCTTAATACAACTCAGATTTCCTGAAGACTTCATGATTTCATCAACAGAGAATAAGAAAACAGTATTTTAAAGAGGTAATTATTTCTAAGATACTCTCCTTTTAGTGCACAATGATGATTTTATTATCTCAAGCTTGTAGTAAATCTAGGTGGACTGTGTGCTTCTGTCCCTGGGCAAGGTATGTGCTCCAGGCAAGGACCTTGTGCTAGTCTAAATTTGTTAAGCATCTGAAATTATATTCACACTTTTTACCCAGTGATCCTTTATGTGAGGGATCATTTGCTTAAGTTAAATTTCATTCTTTTTTCCCCATCCATCTTTCCAATTAAAAAATCCTGTAACTTAATCAAGACAGCTGAGATTCATGAAGTTCAGTCTTGTATTTCTATTATTAATACCCAGATTCTTAAATATTTGTAAGAAACAAGAATTCAACTGTCAAGAAGATTTGACTTTGTTTCCTGGTCAGTATCTTTCTAATTATATGTAAATTTATTATAAACCAACTGATAGTATTATATATTGAAGAAATAATAGTTTTAGCAAATACTTCTTACCTATAGATCATGAATAGAAAAAGGACTCGGAGACTGCAGCACTTGAGACTGCACCACTTAAAATGGCACATTGTCACAAGTTGTTTCAGAAGTTCTTGTAGCTCCTAAAAACAAAACGTGCAGAGATAATGTTTTACAACATATATGCATTTCAAATACCCTAATTTCCCAAGGTATACTATACTAAAGGTCAATTGTATCTTGAATAGCTTCTGCTATAAATGTATTGGTAAATATCTACATCAACTAAAAAAACTTCAAAATTTTAAAAAGAGATGGCATCAGGATTTATTTAACTTAGGAAGAGAAGCTGCATTCCAGTATACTACAGCTCTTTCTTTTTTGCCTCTGTCCTATAAGTATTAAGAAAAGTAATTGCTAAAATATAAATAAAGATAAATATTATATATCAATATATAAAAAACAAGGTGATCATGTGCTGAAGAATTGCAAACACTGAATGTTGTCTTTGCTATTCATGCTTGTAAATGCGTGCATCTCTGGCATACCAGTGCACTCCTCATTATGGAAAACACATGACCCCATCATAGAACACAGAGCTGTTTAAGAGCTACATCTCTGATACATGGGTAGCATCAATACCCACAATATGTAACTCTGGTAATCTTTTTGTCAATGAGGAAAAATGAAATTATATGCTTCTACCTTTAGCTACTAAAAAAAATCCTTTGACCATGTATAAATTATCATATATAACCATCCACATTCATGGAAATGTTTGGCTGAGGCAAGATGTTTTCTTCTGAATGGGATTTCTTTGCTTTTGTCAGTATGAGTCACATCCATAATGGTTATTTTAAGTAATCTGTCAGCACTGTAATCCATTTCTGGATGAAAAGATTATCAATCCACAGTTTAATGCAGTCATGCAACAGATCTGAAATTCACAGACTGTGCACACTTTTGCTATATTTCATCAGAGCAGAGAAATGTTATTTTTAAGACTTGCTTAAAAACTCTAAAAACCCCTACGTGACAGGAATATTACCTACCCATAATCTGCAAGATGATTTTTAAATGTTAATAAATAAAAATGAAATATCTGTTGTAGGTTTTAGGAAGAGACAATGAAATATAATATTTTCAGTGTCCAGAAAGAGTTTTGTAGTTTAATTTCCCAATCGAATGCTAATAGTGAAGAATTTGAAGTTTCAGAACTTAAAGCTTTGATTTGTCATCATTTAGTGATCAATGCAAAATGCTAGCAAACTTTTTTAACCTCAAAGTAGTTTTCCTTTCAGTCTATAGTTCTACTGGTATTTACTTAAATTAATGCCATGTGAATGATATATGACTTTTATGTAAGAGCGAGGTGACAAAATAAGTTGTTAATGTCTCCAAAGAAAAAGCAAAGCCATTTAAATGGCTTTTTAAAAGAGTAAACATTCTCAGCATCTTGGATACTTTAGGTATACACCAGTCTAGTAAATATTAATGTCAAAATAAATCATACACTCCTCCTGACTTCCACAGAAAATCATGCATGAGACATTAAGAGAGCTGGTAATAGGAAAAAACAGCACAAATGGGCAGATGGTGTTGTCAGAACATTGCTCTCTACTTGCTGATTCTGTAACACTCCTGGTGCAGATTGTGGGATCTCTTTTGCGTATCTCATTTTGGACTTGGATGCTTTCTACATTCATTATCTTTATCTCACAGGAAAATACGCTAAAAATAAAAAGCCTCTTACTGTCTTTATAAGTACTTCATAAAGCTGCTTTTATATTTAGCTTTTGAATTGCTACTATGAACTCCTAGTATGTTTGAAGATCCTTTATAAACAGATTAAAGAAACCTATGGATATTTCTGTACTTATTTGGTTTTAGCTTTTACAATATTGAAGATCAAAAGAAGTGAGCTGATTACCGATTTCTTTCTAAAGCAGCTGGTTTACCTTCAGATCTTAACCAACATCCAATTTAGCAATTTTATGGGAGGTTGGAATGAAGAATTTTGGTCTATAACACATGAAAGGTCAAATCCATTCTGTGGTGGATGGATTACTTTTCTATGCTCAGGAAGAGAGAGCATGGAAATAACAGGAAGGAGGACATCTCTCATTTCTATAAGAGAAATACTAATCAAGAGATCCAATTGTCATGTCAACTGGCATTCCATCACTGCAAAGGGACACCATGTGCCAGTCAAGGAATGGAACTGGGTAGCTACTGAAGTCTTAAGAGGTTTCACAGATCATACTTAAGCTGAACATATAAATCTCTGCTTCATGCAAGTACATGCTTGCATGCATGCACACGTTTTCTCTGCTGCCCCTTTTTTATGGGGCTTTCTGAGCTTGTTTGTTCCATTGAAAAACCTGCCCCTTGGTATGTTTGCACATCTCGACCTTTCCTGTCATGCATTTCTTTATCAAATATATTCACAGAAGGATTCCTCCCTGGTTATGTGTACCTATGTAACTACTGGTATTTAAAACCAGTTTAGCAGAAGCCATAATATTTTCCTCTTTCCCAAAGTCTAGAAAAATACACATAACCTGTTTTCTGCATAGAATATTGAGCCATTTGCTTTAACTAGATAGACTCCGTGCTGTCCAGACTACTGTGCATATATTGACACATCATGTTCTAAACCTACCATTAAGTAATTGAGGCAAAGGTAACAAGTCCGCCCCAGTTTCTCATATGATGAGACAACACCACTTTTCTACTTTTACTCAGATCAGATTTGGACTGTAAAATTCTGTCTAATGTTTTGGTATTTCTCCTGGGAATTTGGTGTTTATTATCTTCAGCATGACAGGAAAAGTGAACTATGCAAGTTTCACAAACGTTTGAGACTGAAAAGGGATGAGGCAGACAGCTGGCAGAAGTAGTAGCAGTATCCTAACATTTCACTAGAAGTGAATTTTGTGTGAACAAAACCAATGATGAGATGCCTGTTATAGTGAGGTATCTTATGCACAAGTGAATGCATGAGAAAAACTAAAAATTATTAGATAATACACTTTGTCATATGGTAGTGGCCATATGCCTGAATTCCCATGGCTGTTACTGCAGGCATCTAAAACTGTGTATAGAATTATCTTAAAATAAAAAGCAGATGGTGGGGTTTAGAATATCAGCTGAATTAGCATTGCAGTTGCATTTTACTTCCTTATCCAAACTGTTGAATGACAGTGCCTTTAAATGCTTGACTGAAAAGCAGCTAGAAACTCAGGAGGGATTCATCCAGAGTCCCAGAGAGGTATAACTACCTCCCCTGCTCTGGGTTCTCCTGCTTGCATTGTCCACTAGAACTGCAATGCAACCAGTGAGATTTTATATTGTTTACTTTGTCCAATGTTTGTCAGATCAATATGAACCAATTGGAGAGGAGATGATGGAAAGCTGGAAATACTAAGGACTCAGTGGGAGAAAGGGAGTGGGCAAATGAAAGACAGTCACAAGATAAGATTTAAAAGTAGAGGGGAAAACACAAAAAGAGAAAACTCCTACAGAATATGGTCACAAAATTCCACTGTCACTTCTGGCTTCTTTATTCATTCTTCACTCCTGCCCTTGCTTTTATCAAAGTGGCACCTGACACTGTATTGCCATCTTCATTGGCTTCTCCAAGTCTGACCAGTCTTCCTTACTACTTTTATATCCAAGTTACACGGGAAATAATTCTTTTATTTCCCTTCAATTGGCGACGAAGCGCCACATGGTTGCTCACTCACTGCTCCATGGTGGGGAGAGAATCAGAAAGGTAAAAGTGAGAAAACTCATTGGTTGAGATAAAGGCAATTTAACAGGTAAAGCAAAAGCCATGCGTCCAAGCAGAGCAAAACAATGAATTCGTTCACTTCCCATGGGCAGCCAGGTGTTCAGCCATTCCCAGGAAAGCAGGGCTCCTTCATATGTAATGGTGACTTGAGAAGACAAATGCCATCAGTCTGAGTGGCACCCACCTCCCACTCCTTATTCCACCAATATTATATTCTGAGCTTGACATCATATGGCGTGGAATATCCCTTGGGTCAGTTGGGGTCAGCTATTCCAGCTGTGTTCCCTCCCAACTTCTTGTGCACCCTCAGCCTCCTCACTGGTAGGGTGCTGTGAGAAGTGCAAAAGCCCTTGACTCTGTGCAAGCTCTGCTCATCAATAACTAAAACATCCCTGTAATATCAACACTCTTCAGCACAAATCCAAAACACAGCCCCATACCAGACACTGTGAAGAAAATTAACTCTTCCCTAGCCAAACCACAACAGCTTGGAAAACTCAGATGCATACAACAGATTGACAGTAATCACTGACAGAAAGCACTTCGTGGAATAAAGTGCCATGCTATCTATCTTTGTGTCAGTCTGGATGCCTGTCTATAATAGTTGCAGTTTCATGATATTTCCTAAGTGTCCCTGAAATACATCATGAAAGAGAAAGAAATGCAAATTTTTTACACATTAAAATAATTTTTTGTTAGCATCAATACTGCAGAATCTGCAGCTTGACTGAAAAGTAGCAAGAGGAGTTTTTTAATGAGACAAATTAGAAAGAAGGAATAACACCCAGCAGCAGCAAAATTTCAGGTCTAACTGGGGAATTGATTGATCAAAGTGGACAAATGCATGTGTCTGCATCTTATTATAAGGGGCACCCGCTTATTTGGCTGACAAACTGGCTTTTGGCATACCAGTTAGCTTGTTTCTAAACCGTAGGCACATCTGATCTTGCCTACCATGGGCATAAACCATGGAAGTCTCCTTGGGCGAGTTATCAAAGTTAGATTTACTTGGTCCATGGAAAGTAGATGTCTTGTCATGTTTTCTTTGCAGACAGGCAGTACAGGGGTCATGTGTTATGACAGTGTTATGTTAGCAACTGGATGGATGTCAGGTCTCTACTGCTGCTATATCTGGCAATAGTTCAAAGTGAAACACTGGATTCCAGTTATGCTCCGATGTTCTGATCAATACAGTCGTCACATGTGCCAGGTAATAGAAGTGTCCCTTTCTCCATGAAACATTTGGGAAGTTGCTCCAATCAGAAAGCATCTTCTCAAGTTCTGTGTTCTGGGATGTTTTTGTCAAAGACATTGTTCAACAGCAGATTATATCATTAAAATAAGAAGAAAGAAATGAACACTGCTTCTCTGGTGTAGCAAAATGACCTGTAAGTGAATCTTCAAAATTAAAAATCATTTATACATATATAGAGCATTGAATGAGAGTCTTTTCAAATTTTCTCAAATAAATCTGTATGACAAACATATTTGTTTTAAAAAAAAAAAGTATAGGAAGATTTCAGACTATATCAGCAACAAATCAGTTACTTATCTCAATGTTCCAAAAATTGTACAAGTTAACATGTAACATCACTGTCCTCAAAATACACTGGAAGGTCAGAATTGAAGTCAAACACATCTCTTGTTGCAACCATTTTAATTCTTTTTTAGTATCAGCACTTATAACCACAAAAGAAGTAAAGACTAGCCATGCTACTCATATTTACATAATTAAGTATATGAAAACTGTCTAATTGTCAGAGAGATCTGGTGCTCTAGATTGAGCTCTGTATTTCTCACCAAGCTTCCTACATTATCGATTTCATGAACATCAAAGCCTTAGAGTAACTTACATAATGTATAATAGGATTATTTTATATGTTTATCTGTTGTTTTCGCTCTGTGCATTTTAAATACATTACATATTGTGGATTAGCTGGGAAATAACTGGCAAAGATGCTGATAGTGTTACACAGTTTTTCTAGAAAATGAATTTCAGATTTATAACAACTGGGTGTTTAGGATGACAATACAATTCTAGGAGTTACCTTCATGGACCACGTGCCAGATATCCTGTTTCCAGCCAGAATAGACATGGATTGCCCTCTGCCACACTGGTCTGACAGTCACAAGTCACAGCCAACCCATGTGGTTTCAATAGAGCAGAGAGGCTCATGCAATTTAATGAGTTAGTGGGTTTCAGTTGAGTCAAAGAGGTAGGTAACCTTCAGAGGCTGCAAATGATGAATGAAACCTCAAAGGCACCTTTACAAAGGTTTTGACTGTGCAGGGAGGTGCAAACAGCTTTAGTGTAGCTCACACTGATGGCTTGGGTGGTCTCCCATCAACCATCTGAGACCTGACAGGTGCCTAGGTAAGCACTTTAGGCCACCAGGTTTCTAAAGGATATCAACAAGTATGGGCTGAAAGCAGATACTATGCTGCTACTACAGCATTAATACCATACTTCACTACTGGCACTGACCAGGGTAACGTGTTTTTACAGCCTGTAGCAAAATGAAGACATTTTTGTTTGGGCCCTTTCAAAATAGATATGATTAATATAAGTAGTTGAAAATCCAGAAAGTTGGACAGAGTATGCTGGTTCGGATTAAGAAAATAACAACTTGATTTGAAAAGACAAATGAAATCCTGTCTTTCTGGTGCCAGCCTAAATTATTGTTCTTTATGAAAGTTCACTGATCTAGCATATTCTACCCCTTAACTTGGAGGAAGTTCTGCCCACATAGACCTTGATGAATGCTCAAGCAAAGCTCACAGTCTCAAACTGTAGAAACTATCCAGGACCCAACTAATGTGCCTGTAGCTTCCCTCCATGCAGCCTCTGGCATGGGAGAATGAGGGTCATCTCACTATATGTCACTGAATACATCCTCGAGGCTGTGAGGGAAAAATAACAACCCTGCAGTAGCAGATTAGGCTCAATCAAATCCATCCTCTCTCCTCATTGAATATTTTCCAATGTGCCTTTGAGATTTATGACAGAAAATCAGGCCCTTGGTCTGCAATTAATTTTATTTGTAGTTGCAAAGGCTTGTTAGTCTAGGGGGGAAAGGGGAAGAAGGGAGGGAATATATACCAGTGATGACTTTTTTTTTCCATGCAAATTGTGAATTTGAATCATAGACTTTTCTGCTGTTGACTATTGTTATGCATATCTGAAACCTTCCAGAGAAAGTTTTATTTTTCTTAGTCACCAAACAAATGCTTCTCAGTTTGAGTCCAAGGTCTGTAATTCACCACAGAATTAGTAAGTGTCCAGGAGATTTACAAACTACCCATTCTGAGCAGTGCAGCAGAATGAAAGACTGGAAAGAAGAAAATCAGTTTTCAAAACAGTCTAGGGTTTTTACAATCTAGGAAGCTCTTGTATTTGAAAATAACTGGTACAAATTAATATAGTTAAAATTACTCAGTAGAATCACATATTTTACAAATTACAATCACAGGAAAAAATGCTTTTAATTGTACAATCATACAAAACTGTGAATGTTGTCAAAGTTGAGTGACCTGGGCTCAGCTATACACTTTTGCACCTACTAATGTTGAAGTCAGAGGAGTTATTCTGACTGATATAAGGATCTGAGCTCAAAGTCATCAGGAATTCAGTCTAAGAAGAAATCACACTAGGGGCTTTGAAAGCAAGTAGCATTCAAAAACAAACAAACAAACCAAGCAAACAAAAAACACAAAAAACAAACAAACATGTATTTCACATTTTTTCCAGTGATACAGATTTAACTAATCTTCCCATGTGGTAAGTGTGTGACTGTTGCAGGATCTTCCTTTTCTTTGAGTACAAACTGCTTTAGCTTTATTCTATGACAGGTGATTAGAATTACCTGGAGTTGTCATGATGAAGAACAACCTGTAAGAACCCTATTTATAAAGTGTGAATAGACATTGTGTATATGGACAATTGATTTTTTTTATTGAATTACAAAATAAAGACCCTGCTAGAGAAATAGAATGCTTTCATTTAATTCAAGTATTTCCTTTCTTCATTACTTGGTGCCCAACAACAGGTTTAATCAATATGATCTACTTCCATTTAAATATTGTACACCTTTTTAAGTATTAGCACATTGTTCATCTATGTATTCATTTGAGCTGAGATGTTCAGATTTGTTAGGGAATTAGGGGCAGGAGGAAACCGTAAACTGGCTCTTATATTATCTTTCTGGGAGAAGTTTCTCCATGTGCCAGTCACTGTTATTAAAAACAAGGTTTGGCAGGCTTTTGGTGGGCCACTCGCTTCTCAGATTTGACTGATTTCATTAATGGAAATTTGCGTTATTCTGAGTTATTTTAATCCAGCAGGATAATGATATCTCAGAGAGAAAAAACTAAATTAAAAGCACAAACCAAACACACACAGCTGAGCGGGGGGGGGAGGGATCAGAAGGGAAGGCAAGAGTGTCCCCGGGGAAGGAGCAGTGCAGGGACCAGCTCCTGGCGGGAGGTGCCGCGTTCCCGAGCCCAGCCCGTCTTACCTGAGCCGGGGCCGCGGCCCGGGAAGGGCGGGCGGGCGGCGGGAGCTCCGCGCAGCCTGGCAGCCGGCCGGGCACTGCGGGGGCGCCGCGCCGCGGGTTCGAGCCCGCCCACGGCCGGGAGTGGGCGGCAGAGGGAGAAGGCCCCCCTGTTATTGTAGCTCAAGCCCCCATAGGTGCCTCTAAACAGCATTGCCCCTGCCCCTCCTCCTTTGCTTTATCTCGTGTACACCCCTTTCAGTTTACAGCGAGTTTAGGGGAAAGGATGCTGGACAGGGAAGTGGCGAGGGATTCCTGACAGGGAAAAGTCTCGGGGGAGAGCACTTGCCACGGCTTCTTCTTTTGCCGTGCCTCCGAACAGAGCTTGCATGAAAATTCCTGCTCATTACCTTGCTTTTCTTTTTGCAATTGTCACATCCCGGCTACCCTGGGTAGAAACTTCCACCCTTGTACTCTATTTGATGTGGAAATGTTCCGGGCGTCTTTAGGTAACATTGTTGTAGTCTTTCCAGGTGTGACTGGAAGGAAAGTGTCAGTTTTGCAGATGTTGCTTTCCCTTCTGACCTCTCACTTCAGGAGCTGCTGGGAGTTTGCAGGGAGATGAAAAGTAACCAATGTCTCTACGGAAACACCATTCCACACAACACAAGGAAACCGCTTAGGGGATGTGATTACCAACCCAGGCTGTGTTAGCAAAAGAAACTTCGGGCAGAATTTAAGATCTGCTGCCAGAAATCATTGCAACAGACAGAGGAACACACCAAACACTTCCTGATGCTGTCAGCAGTGGTAAAATACAGTGTTACTGGTCCAGGGTGTGAAGGAGGGGAGAGAAGATGATTTCAACTATTTTGGTTTTACTCCTGGTGCTGTCTGGGGCATTAAAGAGTTGATAACTGTTGAGGAAGGCAAAGGCCGAAAGGTCCCAATCCTGTGTCTTCTAGTAAAAAACCCAGATTTTGCTTCCTAGCACATGCTAGTCTCAGTTCATGTCAGAACTAAGCATGTATTTTCTTTTTTCACAGAGTTATAGTACTATTTCGGTTGGAAGGGATCTTTAGAAGTCACCTAGTCCAAGCGCCCGACATGGGCAGGGATATCTTCTGCTATATCAGGTTAATCAGAGCCCCATCCAGCCTGGCATTCAGCACTTACAGGGATGGGGCATCCACCACCATTCTGGGCAACATGTGCCAGTGTTTCACCACCATCATTGTAAAAAATTTCTTCCTTATCTAGTCTCAATCTATCTCCTTTTAGTTTGTCTTTTTCTTAACTTTAAGTTAAAACTTGTTACTGACATGTTGTCCTAAGGGGCTGTTTTGACATCATGTACCTGTTCTGACTACACTGAAAGCTCTCCCCAGGCTACAGAACACGGGAAGGTCGGAGGCCCAAAACAGGAGAGGAAAAACCCATCTCCCCATGGCAAAAAAATGGAGCAGGTTTCAGTAGTGCTGCTTGCCTTTCTGCTATTGTTATTTTCAGAGCTCTTATTTGTTACTGCATCTGTAGGTGAGAGAAATTAAAGAAATGTAAAAAACATTCTTTCCTGCAAATGTTGATCCAATTATGGGTCAAGAATATGTGCTGAGTGTGCCAGTCCTGGGGTACTTCCCCCCCATATTTTATTTGAACAGTCTGTCTAACTGTATAAAGTATGTAGTGTTTATCTTTCGTTCATCAGTCAAGCAGAAAGAAGCCTGAAACCCAGCGGAAAAAAAATCCCTGATTGTTTCTATTGCAGAACAGCTGTAAGTGGGAGAATCGGCAAGTTTGGTCTCATGTGGCATTTCGTAGCATTAGAACTGAGAAAACAGCTTTAAAGTCAATTCTCTTAGCAACTGGCATAGAAACAGTGCTGATGTTTGTTATTCTCAATAGAATTCCAAGCACAGGTTATATATAATGGACAATATCAGAAATCCTTAAATTTCTAGGGATCTCTTTCTGCCTACTTCTTAAAAACCTATTTCAAGTTCCCACTAATTGCAAGTCATAACTTAAACAGAATGAAAATATTCTGTTTGAAAACTCAAAGCATCAGTGTGTTGTTGCCTGTTTCAGTTCATAGTACTCAAATGGAGAACTCTGAATTTCTACTTTATTATTTTTCATCACTTCTCTGTATTTCAAGGCTCTAAGGGAGCTGTGATGCATTTGAAAGTCTTGGGCAGCACACCTTCTCCTCTTCATACAGGAGCCCTGAGCTGTAGTGATCACTGGGACTTCAGATCACCTAAAGCAACACCTGGGTCATGACTGCTGGAGACAAGCAAATAAATGACAACATTAAAAATTGATTGCTATGGCCTGTAATACTAAGGATGTCAGAAAAACTTACTAATATAAAACTAAAACTCACACTAGTTTCTTGTAAAGCTTATACTAGTCCTTCAGGTTCTCAGTTTATTTATTTTTTTGTTGGGGCTGTTGCATCCGCAGCAAGGAGTGGGTTAGTTTAGGAGCAAATGGCTAATGTGGGTCTGCACCCATGCACAAACCTGCCCTGTCACCTCGAGAGTCACCTGGCAAGCCCTCATCCCCTTTGTGCTCCCTGCAGCAGCAGGACCTCTGAGGCACCAAACGCGTGTCCTGCCCTTAAGCTAGTCCCAGAAGGGGACGGCTCAGTTATTAACCCAAAGCTTTAGTCTTTGAATAGAGCCATTCATCACCTGGGAAAATCAGCTGACTCCATCCTCAGGCTGGTAAAGAGTAATGAAATTGTTCTAGAGAACAACTTGCAGAAAAAACTCCTTGAATGCAAAAAATTTAGATGTCCACTGTAAGAAATCATTTAACTCCTCTGTGCATTTAGCTCTCTGCATCTGTATTGGAGCCCATGTTGGGTAAGTTGGTTTTTTTAGTAAATTTTCCTTACAGTTTGTAACCTCAGAGGGTTGTTGTAGCATTTGCAGCACTGATTAAACAGCACTGTAATCTGTAATGGCTTTCAACAGCTGCAATGCCAAGAATAATAGAGAACACATTGAGCTCTTGGTATTCCAGAGATTCCTGGAGATAAGTTAAATTCTGATCAGCAGTCTGCCTGTGAGATTTTTTGGTGCTTGAACTGTTTGCCCAATAGCACATAACCTTTATAAATCAAGCATTAGCATTATCAATTACATATTATATTGATACCTAAAATGAGGTGCATCCAAAATCAAAATGTCCCCATTTTTAAGTTGATTACATTGACACTTAATGGATATTACTTTGGACATATTAAGGTAATTGAAAATGCTTAGACTACTGACCAAATGAGTACTGAATAAATGCAGTATTGAGAGAAGACATGAAAATTAGACCAAAACAATGCAGTTTGTATCTAAGCAAAAGGCAAAAAAGAGTGAGAAAATACCCACTGATCTATTTCTTTGATTCCAATCTTCCAATTTGAATGAGATAACAGGTAATACTAATGTTGAGGACTTTCAAAATCTGCTGATAAAGGAGCATGGATTTGAAATTACTATAAGCAATTCTACTTCATTATTCAGTGTCCCAGTGAAAGTAAAGAAAAGAATGAAAATAACACCATAAAATGTGCTTCATCTCTAGAAATCTTTAGGAAATAAAGTTTTCTGATTGCTGTAAATTATGTGGGAAATAGAGAGTGAATCAATTAGCATTCTAATACATGGTAAGGTCTACTTTTAAATAGGAATGTTTGTCCATGAAAGTCTACATGTATATATGTATATAAACCTAATGAATAGTTTCATTTTAAATTATTATGCTACTACTCAGTGACCTGGGGGCTACATACTCTGCAGCCCTTACAGATTATTTGAGTGGAAAATAATGAGCATATAAAATGGCTCAAATTTAAGGTTCGTATCTTTCCTTTTGCATCTTGTTGCCCAGACACACAACAAATTCTTTGAACATTAGCTGTAGCAAGAGTCACACATAAAAGATAATAATTTTTTATTAAGTATTTGATGTCTGTTGAATTTTTTTCTCCTGTTGATAGGCCTTTACTTATCAAGTGAACTTAATTCACCACTTGCTGCTTTTTTCACTGAAATAACTGAAGCTTAATGAATTATTTTAATGTTTGTCTGACCTTTTGTAGGATTATTCATGCCAAAATCAAGGCACGTTCTTATTGAAATTGAGGCCTCCTACAGCACCTCTCTGCCTGGAGCACTATGGCTCTGTTACCTTGAGAGCTGCAGCATCTGAACATCTTCAGCTCAGACTATGCTTTCAGGCACTGTGCTAACCTTTACTCTTTCCATGCACTTCCAAGCACTTCAGGATGAAACCTCTCTGGGAGCAAGGCACCTTCATCTGAAACCACCATTTTTTTAAAGGCTGTGTTGAGAAGCACATATTTTTAGTCGTATCACTTGTCAGTTGATTCATAACAGCATGACTGCATTTCTCATAGCTTTTGATTTTCTTTGCATAATGCTGTCAGTGTCTGAAAGGCCAGGTGGATTATCTGAGTCTTGTCAAGAACAGGCAGGCTTGTGCTAGTCCTGAATCATACAAAATTTTACAGTTTATTTTCAGTATGACAGTGGAAATGTGTAAGCCTGTGGCTGGGATGTCTCCTGCTGTTTTAAAAGACTTAGGATTTGGGTTTGGTGTTTTTACTGGCCTAAAATGCTTACTTTTCACCATGTACCTCTTCAGCTATCAATTAAAAAAAGTCTTCCAAAAGTGTGCTACTGAGACATCAAGAAGCAGTTCCTCAATGCCCCCTGCCACAAGGAGCTGTACAGACATTAATGATATGTGTTGTGATCATATCATATATGGGTATTCCATGGGGTAAGAAAAATGCACTGGAAATAGTTAGCAGGCCTCAGTTTTAAGTAGGACCAGGAAAAACTGTGAGGCACCAAGCTCCCTCTAACTGTCCAGCTGGACAAATTAGAGTTGCTGTTGTGTAGTCCTAGAGATAAAGCTGAAGTGCTGGAGAAGGTTGACTTTTCTTCCCCAAAGAGAAGCTAGTGTGATTACTGGACCTTTTCTACGTTTCCTCATGCAAGAAGTGGTTCATGGAAAAATGCCACTTTCTCCTGTCCTTGTTCAGTTTGCCTGAAGATGCCACCAGGGTTCACGAATGCAATGATCATCTTTTCATCATCAACCCTGAGATATATTGAAAGTATAAGAATTAATACATTGCAAGTCTTTTCTTAAGCCCTACCTGCTGTGTGATCTGAGCAAGACTAAAAGAATTGATGACATAATACCAAACCTCTGCTTTGACAGAAAAGATATTTTTCCCAGCCCAAATGGGACTGCACTGTGCTGTGAATATGTACTGCATGGCTTCATCTGTTTATGGTTCAATTTGTTCAACTATCCTCTATATCAGTCTATTGTATGAAATTGAAGAGCCAAAACTTAGGGAGACCTTGTAAAACAAACAAACAAACAAACACATTTCTTTTGTTTGTAAAAGGAAATAACTTATTTTGATTCTTTAATTTTAGATGTTACACTTTTTACACAAAAGATTTTTCTGCTCTTAACAGTTTTCAAAGCTTACTGAGGAAATGAAGACAAAGTCTGTTTCTGTAATTGGCTGTGCACTAAACCATAATCTAACTACTACTTGTACTAAATGTGGGCTTCAATGTGCTATTTATTAAGGCTTAGTAGCTACTAATAAATACAAAAAGGATTCACCCATATTTCTTTTAAATTTAGGTACGAACATGGAGAAAGTATTTCTAACAGACACTTGTCAGGCTTTCACTTACCGTAAAATTATGCAAGGAGAATAATAGCAAGGGATAATAGTCTTTTTCATATCACTTGAATTATGATCTCTTAAATTTATCAAATTAAAATGTAATATCCACTTGAGTCAGCTTTATGAGTATACTGTGTATGAATCTCATTATGTAGAAATATGAACCCATAAGTATTTAAACCAGTAGCAGGTGAAGCTAAATTTTCTACACACTGATTTTAAGTACATGAAGACAACATTAATTTTTGATTGGGAATACCTCTTAATACAACTGTCATATTTGGAGCAAAAATTTACAGGGAAAAAAAAGGTAATTTTTACTCTGAGAAACTATGCACTAAATGTAAGCTATGTGGCCTTTTCTAGAAGTCTTACAAGGGGGCAGTTGGAAGTATCTGGGCAAGAGTAGTGATGTGCATTTTCCACCAGCTGCCTCAGCAGTCCTTTGGAGGACACAAGCAATCCACTCAGCGTTAAATGCCTCCTATAGTTTGCAGTAAGCAGGAGGATGTAGTCCAGGCAGGGTTAGAGAAACACAACGGTAGCAAAATCTCTGATCCCTATAAAGAAATGGGTAACCTGATGTTCTGGCCTTCCTCAGGCTGACTCTTGTGTAATGGCTGGAGGTCATGTGTGTCAATGCCTGTGCCTTTGACTTTGGAATTGCAGATTATAGAGCTAATTGGCAAGAGAATGAAATAAATACAGAATATTGAACTAGGTTTCCAGGCCTAAGCCTAAATATCCATGTTCTAAAAACCTCACAATAAGCTATCAAGAAGAAATAGCTATCATACCTAAACATATCTGCAGTCTGGGTCATGAAACAGGATTTTCTCATGTTCCTATGTAATTCAGGAGTAAAATTCTAATCTGTGGAACAATGGATCTTATCACAGAAAAACTATTATCTACATTATTCTGGAGGCTAAAGAGTTTTAGGCTGCAAAAAGACCACGTGGGAAGTGTGTGTTAATGCTCAAATCAGTTTTCATTTTTCTCAGGAGTGCAGGGGGAATTGCTATAATTCAAAAGATATAATATCTTTCTGACCTATTAAACTAGAATTAAAAATCATTCTGAGAACAGAAAATGCCAAAGGCAGTTCGAAGAGTTACAGATTATTAGAAGTGGAGCTTCTAGCAAAAGTTAATGCAAGTCAACATCTAGAGTGGTCTTAAATGCCACATTGATTCAAAATCACACAGTTATTGATGAAATGGGAATGGATTATCTTCAATGTCTCTTTCAATGAACTCAGCAAAGAATTTGATACAAGCCTACTGAATGAACAGTCCTTGGGATGTTATGTTCTGATGCTCAGAGCATCATAAACCCACTTTTTTTAAAAGAGCGTGTGTGTATGTTTAGAATATTCTGAATGCTATTTTTTCTTATTCTGCTTATTTGTTGTTGTTCTTACACCACTGAGGCTGCCCTGTGTTCCTCCCTTGTGTTCTTTAAGTGTATAATACTGAAGTCTAGGAATTTAGATTAGCAATCATCCTTTAATACTTGAAGTTATGTGATTATTAATCTCCTGGTCTGATTTATGTTACTCTATGATCAAGTAGAGTAATAAAGTTTATACAATTTGATTAATAATAATGGCCCAGTCTTCGCGAACGCAGATTTAGGAAGGGCTCTCCCCACGTGGGTGTGCCCTTCGAGCCTGCGCAGTGGATTTTTTAGGTGAGGCACAGCG